>JAGFBZ010000693.1:0-1200000 GCA_018398805.1 Hirundichthys speculiger | reverse complement strand
GTTTGGCTTGCGCACACTGCAGCTCACTACGATAGCATCCCTGTATGAATTATCCATGCAGAAACAAAATGTGGTGTCGCTGTGTGTTAGTTACAGACTTGCTTTATAGAAATGGACTCCTTATAAACTCGAGGTGTTTTCTAGATGCCAATAGTGGTATGTGTGTGTGTTGCTTATGTTGCTTCTTGGGTAATTTCTTTTCAGGAAACATTGATTTGAATTGAGCTGTAATAAAGTTATCCCTATGTATATATATATATAGACACCGATGTCTGCATCCAGTTGTGGAAATGCTGAATTGTTTGCAATCCTATAATACTTGTTAATAGATACCTTTTGGTGCCTTATCTATTCAGTGTATATGGTGTAACTCTGTGCTGTATGGACCTTTGCTTTGTGCTTTCATGTTTTTGATAATGAGCACTATTCTGCTTGCCACATGCTGTTTCAAAGTTCTGCATTAAATAATCCTGTTGGTCATTTGCCATCAATTTGCTTTCTTGCTGTGCAGAGATGTATGTGTGACCTCGTGTGTGTGATGGAAATCGAAATTCACTAAAATCTAGTCACTGCCAAGTCTTTATTTTTAAGTCTTTATTCTCAGCCTTGCTTAGATATAATTGTCACAAGGTGGTTAGAATAAATATCAAAGTATTTATTATTTTCCCACAACAGGGCATATTATGAAAAAAAGGTTGAGCGCATTACACTTGGGTATCTGAAGTGACTAAGAAATGAAAAACTCCATTATAACACAGAGAGACCAAATGTAAAATTATTTATTTATTTTTTTAAATCTTTGCTCAACATCACATCATGCTGAATTTGTTGCACCACAGATACTGTACCTCAAAGCTGTAACAATAGTTTCAAAGAGGGACAGCTTACAGAAGAGAGGAGTGGAATGGAGTTGAACCTTTTACTCCATCGCCTAAATGAGACTGCTCTGAACAGAGCTGTAAAGGCATGGCTCAAAGAGATGCTTTTGAACTGTATCTTCGTGGAAAAAGCATTAAGTGTAAGGGCTATCTCACGACTTAGAAATGGGACACCCCTTGAGTGCAGTTACGTCTTCAGACTGTGGGGGGCGGCCTTACGCCAAAGCTATGTCCAGTCTGTCAACAAAACGATGACGAAGAAGAAGATGTAGAAGAAGACGTAGAGGAAGAATAAGACAATATAAATATATATAAAACGAAGATTTTTCTTGATTTGGAGAAGTCTATCTGAATACATGTGAATACTGCTCTGCAGAGAACGGTGATTTGATTACATTTTGCTTACATTTGCTGTCAGTCACGTGTTGATTTAGATGGACTGATTTGATTGATTTAATCAAAATGTTGAAAAGTGTGTGTGTTCCAAAGGATTTAACATTTCATATCTGTTCTAATGGAAACTGCAGACTTGTACTGTAAACAGTGCAATGGCATCTTACTGAACTAAGATAAATTTAATGGATTAAATAACACTATCTTTAAAATGGTTCTTTTGCAACTGACAAAAGTTTCATCTCATTTTTTTCCCTATTGTGTGCCTCCTCATCTAACCTCTCCTCTGCCTGTGATCTGGAAATTGTGATGTGTTGTTAACTCACCAGGACAGTTCTCTTCCTGCATCTTTACTCGCATCCTTCCCGCTAGTTCACCTTTTTACTGCACATAGCCGCTGCTCCATCTGTTGTCTGTCCAATAAGTTTGTCCCAGGGCAGTTTCATGTCTGTTACACCTTGACATACGTTTTAAAAAATGTCTTTTCCAGTCGTTGTCCCGTGCATCGTTTTAATGTCCATTACTTCTTCTGTTACGTGCAAATTGGAGTCCAACTCCTCAGATGAAGCTTGAAACTAGACTTGATTGGTGTGGGAAGTGTACGGCAGGGCCACTGAAGTGTTGCATTTTGGGATCTGTAGTTCTGTGCAGTATTGTTTTAATCAGCGCTTCATATCAACGGGCCATTAATAACGATAATGTAAAATCATCTCGCGGGCCAGATATGATTACACGGTGGGCCGGATGTGGGCCTTGAGTTTGACACATGTGGGTTAGAGCATGTTAAACACAAGTGAAAAACATTCAAGACCGATGATAGTCTTCCCAGGAGTGGAGAAAGCTTCTTCTCTCTAGATTTTCTCTGTTTTTTTTTCCCCCTGTCTTTGTTTCTCTTGAATAAATAATGGCAAGATGTAGTATGTCAGGTGTTTACCTGAAGGTTGCATTTATGTTATTTTAAGGCCTGAAAAGGACTAGAGGATTTTAGAAATGTCCTGATATTTAAAACCATAGAAATAAAAGAGGGTGTTTTTTTTATGTTTTTTTTTTTTCCCGATGACTGTATGTTATCACAAATGCCCTTAATCCTCTTGACAAGAAACAGCACTATGCAGTTCTATGCTGCAACAAAGCAGTGGTAAGATGATGTAGTTGTGTCACACGTCACATTTTACTGACACTAGTTGAAAGTGATGGCTCCAAAGCAAAACGTGTCACTTCAATTAAAACCTGTTAGCTCATCACGTCTTTCCTTGTGTCCATTCTCAACATCTCTGCCGACCCGACCCGAGCTATTATCACAAGTCCGGGAGGCCGAACCTGAATGGACCCGCAATATTTGGACCCAGAACCGACCCGACCCGAGTCTTTAGTTTCCGACCCCGAACCGATTCGAGTTACCCAAATAGAACTGAGGCAATCCAGCCAATAGTTGCTCATGTTAAAATTTGTCTAGCGTTGAATAAAACTTGATTTTCTTACCTAAAGTTGTCATTTTCTACCCGGTTCAGTTGCTACATAGGTTACGTGATGTAAACAACAATAAATCTAAGTTGTTATTTTCTTTGTGGATACAGATGCTATTGGTAGCAGCTGCTAACACTAATAGCCTGCACTGGTCAGGACGTGTCATAAATATGTTCTCTCACCCAACTTTGTCATGTTGGCGATCCGTTGCGCTTTACAGCTGCCGGGCAAACCGGTAATAACACGCTACGGCAACACAATTGTTTCATGACAAATACGCCACGTTAATGAATAATTAATTAAACTGCCCGAGTCCTGACATTGGCTGCCACCGCCAACATCTTTACCTCTCTCGAGTAAACGCGGACCCAGCAACTCATAAAATCTGTAACCAAACAAACTGTTCTCATCATTATGAAGCTATGAAGCCAAGTTTTACCTTATTTGGCCTTTTGTCTTAATAAAAATCAAAATAAAAGCAACTATGTTAACTATAAAAGTGACAAATATGGTTGTGCTTCATAGAAATAAGCACTAAATAAGCTTTTTTGGCACTGAGTATCAAAACCCTCCATTATTGCACAGATTAGTGGGCTGGTATGTACAGAAGCTGAAAAAGAGAAAACAAGAAACAAAACTGAGTAAAGATTGGAAAGAAAATAAAGATGGGAAATAAAATTAAATCTTAAAAAAAAAAACAAAGATCCAAAGCTGCTGAATGTGACATATACGTTTGCACGGACATACTGACAAACATTCTAAAATCTCCAAAGACACAATAATTGATAGAAATGTTGCCACTTCTCATTAGAACCTGTTTTAATTGAATTCCCTTAGATAGCTGCTTTATATTAACAGTGATGAAAAGCCAGTCTATTATACCAAATGGTTTGTCACACAGAGCACAGTTCTAGTCATTGTTGGAAAACATAAATAGATTCAAAAAGTTTTTGCAAATGATTCAATGAATCATCTGTGCCTCAACTTAACTTGTCTTTTGACTCAACTTTTTATTCAGATCTTACAACATTCTACCTGCCTTCCCATTCATTCCTTAGCTGACTACATAAAATCAAATATAAGTTTCACAATCCCTTTTAAATAAGCCTCGAAATGGTGCTTCATTTATTTATGTCCTAAGACATTGTGTAATTAAGGGCAGAAGACCTTTGGCCACAGAAACTTAGATGATCTCTGAAAAGAAGGTCTTAACCTTGTCTTAAAATGTCTCTGGGCATTTATTATATTCTTTTTGAAGGTCATGCAGGTTGACATAATTAGCCTCAGTATGTGAGTGTGTGTATATGTGTGTATGTTTGTGGGAGCTGTATGCTATCAAACGGACCCCTGGTGTTCTCTGCTGATTGTGGTCTTGGCCCATGCTGCACTGATTGCTGCGCTTGAACAGCCCTCATCCACGGATGAGCAGATCCTGACAGGTCATGTCTGGCTTTAGCTGCCAAAAAAAAAAAAAAAAAAGAAAAAAGTCTCCATCAAAAGAGGTTGATTAAACAATAGCTTACATTTAGCCACAGAGCAAGGTGACTCTTTAATAAATTCACACTCACATCTCCTACTTTTGGACCTCCAGCGTGTCATCAGCTCACCTGAGAGCTTAATGTAACCAGGGTATTAAGGAGATGGGAAGCACTGCTTGAATGTGTAATGAACGCGGAACCACAGCAGTATTTCTCATTTTATTTTACTCTGCCCTTCCACCCAACCTCTTCCTCATTTTCTCCCCCTACTGAGACTGTAGGTTCAAATATGTTTAAATTATTGATTGCAATTCAGTCTATAATTGCCACTGCAGACGTTGAGAAGACAGACAGAATGGTGGGTGGAAGTGGAGAGGGAAAATGGGGGTGGATGGTAGGTCAACCTCTCACTTTGGGTTAATTATGAATCTGACTCTGGAGACCTGAGATCTTTATGTTTCACTTTCCCTTTCCATTCTTTTTTAATTGTCTTTCCTTCTCCCTCTCCCTGGTGCTGTGTTTCCACAGAAATGTTAACGGATTCAATAAGATGCTGAAGAGCCTGCAGGTGGAAAGAACGGCTTGTCAGAAGAGAGAATGTTGCAAATCTAAATTGGCACGCTTGAAAGGAAGATGAGTGCCAGTAGACAACCTCTGGAGGTTAGATTGTGACAAACATGGGTTTCAGTTTACATCCTGCTCTCAGGAGTTGTCCAAAGATACTATTCACAAATACGTATATTTTATGATTTCACCTGAGAAATCCAGAATCCAACATAACAGCCAGTCACATGCAGCACAGCGCTTTGTTTGGCATGAACATATCTGAAACTATCTTTTTCATAATATTGTCTGAGATTACTTTTTTAATGTTTCCATGTTGCATGCCAGACCTTAATTTTCTTTTTTGACCTTCTGTGTTTTCAGTCACATTCATGCTGCGCAAATGTTGGTTTGTAATAATGTGAGTGTTTGTGAAAAACCCATCTCCTCTTTGTCCCTGGTGGACCTTTTTTTTTTTTTTTTTTTTTTTTTTATTACTGTTGGTCGTTTTAATGTCTTCAATTTAACACACCATTAATATTGTGGTTATAGTGAAAACCTTGGGATGGCAAATGTGAGTGTGCGCATGTTCCCATCCAGGCACAGGCTTGTGTGTCTGTGTGTGTTCCACATCAGTGACATTGCAATATTAAGCCATAATGGAGATAAAACTAGAACTATTTGCAAACCCATTTCTCTCTTTCCATTTCAACGGTTCCAGTGGTGTCATTTGTTATAGTGTGGCATTGAATAAATTGGTTTGGGAGCACCGCAGCTGGGATGACTATCTTGACAGATCACACTCAGTTGAAAGGCTGCAGTGCATATTCATCTCAATCAAATTTCCCCCATAACTTTCAGCACTAAGTCGCTGTTTTCCAAGCAACTGGTGAGTACGTAGATGTTTACGCTCTAATTGTTCTTTGTGATCAAATGGTTGTATAGTAGGAATCCATGCTTTGTAACTTCCTCCAGTGGTGTGTTAAAGACTAAGATGTGGCTTTATGATGAAAAGCGCAACATTACTGACTCATTTATGGAAAGGGTGCAAACTGCTGCCAGCTGTTTGTTGTTGTTGACTGCATATTTTTTGATGAGAATTTCCTCTCTCGCAATAAAATTGCCAACTTGTTAATTGGAGCAAAACCTAAACAGCTCTTTGTTAAATCTAGGACAGATGGGGTGAGAGTGTTGGTTGGTTTAAGCTGCTCTCAATTCATCAGCACACTTCCATCCTTCCCATTGTCTCTGTGTTTGGGTTTGACTGGTTCTTGGTCTGCAGTCCTTCCCTCCTCCGATAAATCTAGATATTGTTGCTGTTTTATATTTATCTATTTGTAGATTAACAATTTTGAGTGCAATCTGATCTCATTTTGTTTACATGAATTCGTTTCTAATTCGGTCAGCTGCCATGTCTCATTTCTTCATAAGATACACAAACTTGGTACTGCAATAAAATCCGAATGTCACCTGTTCCATGGTTAGTCCCCTGGACTGAGGTTGAAATCAGAAGTGCTGCTGCTCCACTCAGAATGATGAGAAGATATAAATGATGGTGGAAATATGAAATGAGATAAGAATATTTTCTGTCCCATTGTACAAATTCATATCTGAACGATACATCAATTTATCATCAAGTCAGCTTGTTGAACTTTATGCTAAATCCTTTAGATTCTGCTAGACTTAATTTTTGTTCAGGATTTAAATCAGATGCTGGTGAAGTGTCACTTAAAGCAACAATAATGCAAACACCATACTGCTTAGAAAGCATCTGACCCTCTTGATGATATCTAGCGACGTTGTATGTGTTAGTATGCCCGTGTCAGTTTTAAACTCTCATATGGCCGGACCCACATAGTTCAGTAAACCAGCTCATTCCCCACTGTAAATATGAATCCTGTTACTCTATGAGTGATAAAGCACACACAATACAGGGCCTTTCCATGACAAGTAGCTAATAACGCTAATAGCATGTATCAATCTAATGCCAAATGAATTGATGTTTCTCACAAATGCAAGGTAGATAGTTGAGTAGGCAGCCTTTTCGTGTGATCCAAGACACCTGAATGTACGTGGTCTTGTGTGACACAACAACCAGTGACTCAGAATGTGGTCTAAGTGGTTGCAACTCAGTGTTCAGTGTATCTTGGCAACTTTCACTCTTGTACTTACTTTTAAATATTTTGGCATCATTCAGCAAGAAATCCCATGTCATATCGTATGTTGTTAGACTTGATGTCTGCAGCTTCTCTTTGATCTATTTTCAGGTTTTCAGAAAATGTTGCCTTTTAACCTCTCATGCATCTTTTCAAGTCGAATCTGGTCAAAAAGTATAAAGGACATAAAGTATGAAGAGACTTTGGGTTCTTCTAGGGCTGCAAGCTTTTGGAAAAAGGTTATATACATACCAGCCAGTGACAGCACAGAGGGGCAGTTTTCCTTTTGGACGCCACTGTGAAAGTGGCGAATGACCACTGCTGGCTCGAAAAGTGAGTCAATATCCATCAACCCCCAAGTTAAAATGTGACAGCCTGTTGCAAAAGATGGTTCTGGTCTCTACAGTTACATTTCACATCTGTTCTGTACCTCATCAATTAAAATGATATGAATATCTCAAATTACTAATAACTTGGGCTGTGGTTGTACAAATGCATTGCTGTCTATGGTGTCAAATGGTTAGCTGTCATCATTTGAGAAGTTAGAAATTGCTGTCTCGTCCTTTATGCTTCTTTTTCCTGTTTGGATATGTGCAAGTAACACATTCAAGAATTTTCACATAAAATCTGTTAATGCAGCAGCTTCTTATGAGGGTCTCTAAGAATCTGCAGGATTGCTGCTGAGTTCTTTCGTGCTTTTTGAATTTAAGCCACTTTGAAACAAAAGGTACATTCACTTTTATTGCTCCGATTTACTGCTGTGTTCTGCAAGTGGCAGCAGTCGTTAATTTGCTCTTCAGCGTGGATGTTGTCCCATTTTGTTGAGGTGGGAGAAGGAGCCAGGTTTAAATGCTTTGAGTTTGGAAACAGTAACTGAAGATGGTGGCTTAGGCAACATTAAACAAGAAGTGCCCAAAAACAGGGAAACAGTGGACCTCTTCACTCAGTCTCTTTTCAAAATCTATCTAAATTTGGGCTTTCCCACATGTGGGCAGTTGGTGCACTAGTCACATGGCCTCTCACAACAAATTGCGTACAACCCTCAAAAACTGAAGTGTTTGCAGTAGGGCTGGGCAACGATTAAAATTTTTAATTGCGATTAATCGCATGATTTCCCTGATTAATCAAGATTAATTGCATTGTATACGCGAAATTAAATAATGAATTCAAAAGTAGTGTAAAATGCACTTTTATTAAAATGTTCTGCTGCCATATGAACTAAAGTGCCATAACATTTGTTGTTCAAACACTTTTAACATCAGCACTTGTCAGTAACTCATATTTAGTGTAAAGGTCATCTTAAAAAATGTAAAATAAAATAAATCTTATTGCCACTGCCAGGGCATTAATGTCATCCTGTTTTTATGAAAAATTTAAAAAAAATTCTACAAACAAAATCCAACAAAATGATTGTGTCAATCAGAACATTAAAACTGGTAATTTCTGAGGTAACAGCAGAAACTTTTACCGGGGGGTTCAACTTGGCAGTTGTTACAAATAACCTTCTTTCTGTCAAATCCTCCGTCTGGGAGAACTTTAAAATGAAAATGTCCATGTTAAAGTTCAGTAACTTTACCAATCCATGTATTATTCATTCTTTTCCATTTTCAATTGTCAATCAAAAAAAAAAAAAAATTAAAAAGTGACATTTTATTAAATTTTTGGTTTTTTAATCCAACACAAAAAATGGGAAAAAAAAGCCTGTTTTTTTTTTTATATTTCAATTTTAGACTTGGATCAAAAATACGAAATTATAAAATGGGCCACAGGACTGAATTTGTTTTATAATCCAGGACTGGACTTTCTGTTGTCATTACACATCTGTGCCACTAGATGGAGCCGCACTGAAGTTACCAGCTAGAGAACAGCAGGACAGTGAACATATGGAGCAGATCTGATGTAACATGGAGGAATGATGCGAAAATTTTGTTGCGGTCCAGAATTTTTTTCAGACAGAATTGTTTATATTGCTACCTGAGTTGCTACCCGAACTGTAAAGTACACGGATTTTTACCGTTCTCCATGTCTGTTTTAGCTTTTCCTTGTGTTTACTGTTTTCCGGTTCCGCAGCAGCCAGTAACAGACTTTTCAAAACAAAAGTATGTGAGCAACATGCGTTAACGCGCGATAAAATAAATGTCGGCGTTAATAAATTATTGCGTTAACGCAATAATAACGCGTTAACTTGCCCAGCCCCGGTTTGCAGACATCTGCAGAGATCCTCACTGTACGTACACCCTTGGAAGAAGAAGGGTAACTCTAACATGACACTAAAAAGACTGCACTAAATCAAACCAGAGTAACCAAAGATTATTTCATGTATGTTAAACTGAGCTGAAAAGCACCGCTGACTGTAGGTAAAGGTGGTCCAAGGCTTGAGCTTAAATCAACTCTGAACACAGCGAACAATACCTGACAGAACACTCTTCATTGGATCAGATTTGTGTATTCCCAAAGCAGTGACAGAGCAAGTTATTAGCGCTAAAAGCATGGGACATTTTACATACAGTATTTAATCTTAAATAAAGAGCTGTTTGATTAAACTGCTTTCACCAACATAGCAAAAACAGCATCTTTTCCTCTCAGTGTCTGTTTAGCATCACCACCAAAGCAAGAGGCACTTAGAGGTACTTGATGGTTTTTGTTTCAATGTGAAGACCATATTTCAGTCATTCAGCAATGGGGTTAGAAACCCTATTTCTCTATCCCTGAAGCTCTGTGATCAATCTATTCATCTATTCAACTCTCCGTGTTGCACAATAAAGAACTCAACACACACACACACACACACACACACACACATCACATGGGATTGGCACCACTAGTTACAGAGTTTCAGGGTATAATAGTCACCGGGGTATAAGAAACATTATTCTGTCAAGAGGTGAAGACAAAAAAAAATAGATTGTAGAAAATTTTTGAGAAGTGCTTTACTGTCCTGTGGGAGTCATAAGCCAGGACAAAGCATGGTGCATAAAAAAGGAAAAGAAAAAGCCAGCAGCCAGTGTTTACAGCTTGTGTCTGCTTCTTTATTAGGACTCAAGCAGTCATGGACGGGCTGTCTTCAAACTGCTATGCAATGACATATTATACTACACTTCATTTTTGTCACGTGGACACTTGGAGACTTGAACATTTTTTTTTTTTTTTTTTTTTGTGGTGCAGGGGTGGTAGTGGTGGTGGTGGTGGAGGGGGTGTTGAAGTCACTATAATCCCAAAAACCTGGACATAATACAACCCTGTCACTTCATGCAGAGGAGCCCAGGACTGAAAATCTCTCTTTCAGTGTTCCAGTCAGACATGCAGGATGGTGCAACTTTACATTATACTTCAGGATAAAGCTTTGGCAACCCAGGAAGTGTGTTACCAAAGCTTTAAGACTCATTTCAAAAAGGCACACACCCTACAGAAGAGGATGGTTGGAGAGGAGTTGAGTGGCTATGAAAAGACCAGTAAAGACATGGGTGGAAAGGAAGCTTTAGTCTTTCTAATCTCTGTGATATTTTGAACAAAGCATCTTCCAGACATTTGATTTAGACCTCAGGACAAATGTCCTAAAAACTGGTTGCAAACAGTGAAAATCTTTTCTTCTCTTTTTTTTTTTTTTTTGGCAAAAGACCTTTATGCTCCCTTTAAAAAAAAAATCACAACACAACAGCCCTCTTCCTTTGTTTCACATATAGTTGATTAAGCTTCGTTGGCACAAACTAGTATTCCAAGACCTCTGCACAAAGTCAAGCCTCTGAGCTCTGACCATGACAACACAAGCACGTGTGAAGTAGCAGCTGCAGAAAAAAGAAATCTACCGACTTCATTTGTCTGGACATTTTCAAGTGTGTGCGGAGGATTATCCTTTCATAGCGCGGATTTTCATCATTTAATCCACAGTGTTTGCTGTTTGATTGGTAAATTGACCAAATAGTATACAATTCTTATTCAGTAAATAATTTTCATTAACCGGGTTCTGGCCTCTCATACCTTTGTTTGTGTTTCTGGGAGCTCTAAATTAGATGAGAATTTTAAAAAGTAATCAGACTTTAAAAAGATTAAAAAGACAAGGATTAATCACATTGGGATTACCCTTTTATAATGTTCCATAATTTTCCATAATTTTGCCGAAGTATGTTTTTTTTTTTTTTCTTTTAGGTCTGGCCTCACAGGCTAATTTATTTCATGTGCAGGCAAATAAATTAAACCCATCAGTGGCACTGGATTTCAAATATAGAAGTCAGAGGAAAATAGTGGGTGTTTTTAGGGCACCCCTTAGATCTCCTGCCACTCCCCACTGTCCTCCCTCCGAGTCTGTGAATCAGAGGTAGACACTTGAACACAGAGGAGACTGACTCATGCCGCCTGAAGTCACATAGATTTGGAACACACGCACTGACACACACGCTCACACATCCTGATGACACATCCGCTAACTTGTTACTTGTGGATCTTTCACGGAAGACACACGGAGCAACATTGATGTGATTTATAATATCTGGAGGCTAAGGCGGAGAGGCGTGGAAATAAGCGCGTCACCAGTCACCTGTGTCCTCTGGCTCCGGGGGAGCATTGCACCTAACACCACATCAAAAACACTTCCTACCTCTGCTTATCACAGGCTCGTGGCAACACAGTCTTCCGCATATTTTGGTTTCTGCCTGAAGTCCAGGTTGGATCCTTATTCAAAGCGTTTTCTTTCATTTTTGCCGTTGTTGTTGTTGTGAATTTCATCTTCTTATCTTTAGCCCACATAGTTGTCTTAATTAGCTTTCAAATGATGCAGATCAAACGTCTTCTCACTCTGATCCTCTCTGTACTCTCATGTTTTGCTTACGCCACTCTCTTTTTCTTCACGGCATGTTAGAGAAGGTAGCTGCGACTAAATTTTTGAGGCTTTGATAGTTGATATTTTTAAATTGAAAGGACTGATGTGACGCCCACGTGTATTGTCTTTGTTCCTAGCGCCTCCACGCACACCTGTCTTGATAGGCCATTATCTGACAGAAAAACAGAATTTAGGTGGTCTGTGATCTTAATTTGGTATGGCTGAATGTTTTTTAGCGAGATTAAGCAAAAATGTAGGATGAAGGACTGTTAGTAGTGAAGGAGCAATAGGGGTGTCACATCCTGCTCCCATACTCTTGCTCTAATTGCTGGGTGTTTATGGAGGGAGGAGCCACGTATGGGCAACATGCTTCTCCACAAACACACTCAAAACCAAAATACACGCTAAGAGATTCCGTCACTGAAGGGAGTCATTTCTGCTTGATGGAGGCCGGAGCGAGGCTTTTACGGGCCGTTATAAAGCCGGCTCACTATTACTGGAAGAGCATTGGTATCTCTTGATCAAATTCTGGCCCACTCTCCAGTAACCTGCTTCCTATGAATTATGGGTTAATTGTAACATATGGGTTTTGTGTGATTGTGTGCGCCTGCATTTGTGTCTGAGTGGGCTGAGATGTTTCTATCTTTGATTGATTGTTGTCATCGTGGCGGATTATTGAGTTAGTAGCGTCCGTGATAGGCTTACTGCAGCATCTCAGTGGCGAGAACACACATTTATACGTACACATTGCTCTCATTTCTCATGCCTCTACACATTTAACTCAATGACTGGTGGAAATATTTTAGTGGAGGTGCATGTGTGTTGGATAGATGAAGATTTATGAAGAGAAAATCTGAAAATCTGAATTTCTGGAATCAAAGGAGAGGTACACTATTTGACAAAAAGAAAAAAAAAGTTTACAGTGTTGCAACATTTATTTCTTTCCAGAGTCACAGTAATTTTTCATAAAGGTTTTGTCTCCTTGATAGGTGAGTGTTACTGCTGCTGAAAGCACATCCCAAAGATTTTCAGTGGCATAAAGTCTGGACTGTTTTTGGCCGATCCATGGCTGAAAATGATGTCTCATGCTCCTTTAACCACTCTCCCAGAACAATGTCAACCTAACGAATCTTGATATTTCCTTGGAATATGTCTGTGCGATTAGGGAAGGAAAAAATAAATCAATTGATTGAAAAACCTGGTCATTCAGTAAAATCAGGTCGTCAGCTGACCTACGTTTTTGGGCTCATAATGTTGCTGAAGTGAGCCCTAGATCATAATACCGGCTCTACAGATTTAAATAGCAGAACGGTGGGTGCATCGCTTTATCATTCTGTTATACTTACCGGTGGATTCATTATCATCAACAACCATCGTTGTGTCTGTCTCCATAGACTTTTATAGATGTCATCCGTTGCTGAACTAAATTCTGGCTTCTGTGCGTCACGTCAATAGCATTGCTTCTGTCAAACATTGGATGATTTTAAAATTTTTCCCACTTTGACGCATGCAATTTGAGTTGTGGCTACACAATAGAGGTCTTCACGGGTCAACTTTCATGGACCCGAATGGACCTGTGAAAATTCGACCCGAAACCGATCCGAGCTATTACCATAAGTCCGGGGGTCCGAACCCGCAATATTTGGACCCGGAACTGAACCGAGTTACCCGAATAGAACCAAGACAATACAGCCCATAGTTGCTCATGTTAAAGTTGTCTAGTGTTGGAATAAAACTTGATTTTCTTACCTAAAGTTGTCTTCTTCTACCCGGTTCAGTTGCTGCATAGGCTACGTGATGTAAACAACAAAAAATCCACGTCATTATTTTCTTTGTGGATACAGATGCTATTGGTAGCAACTGCTAACACTGATAGCCTACACCAGTCAGGACGTGTCATGAATATGTTATCTCATCCAACATTGTCATGTTGGCGATCCGTTGTGCTTTACAGCTGCCAGACATACCGGTAATAACACGCTACGGCAACACGATTGTTTCACGTCTTTTGAATGGACCCGAGACCCGATTCGGGATCCCCCCCCCGACTCATTGTTTGCACAGTAGTGTGTTTGAACCCTTATGCAGTACCATGTCATAGATTTGAGATCATGGGTGTCCCCTCGGGGCTTGCACCCTTGTCTCTTATGCACTGAAATTTTCCCACATTTCGTGAAACATTGACTGATATACTGAAAACTCGAAAAGTAGAAGGATGCAAAACCCTACATTTATTTGAAGAATATAATTTGCTAAAATATTTCTCCGGTTTTCTCAAGCGTTTTTGTAGACAAAGTTGAGGATTCTCGACTGATTTTTGCTCTTTTGAAAAACTTCTCCATAACTGGACTGTAAAGAATGATGTTTTTGTACCAAATCATCATTACAATCACCTGTCGATAACACATGTTTGAAATAGTATTACAAACAAAAATACCTCAATTCCAACATTTTATAGACCATGCAGGACAAAAATGTTTTTTTAGGTCCGATTCACATGTTTACTTATTTAAGTACTTGCTAACTTATTTACTAGGTTTTCTCTTTTAATTCACATACATAACAAACCTCTATGAGAGTCTTTAAAACACATCCACCAAAATCAGGAGCATCTTATCCCAAAGCAAAACTGGGGAACTTGTCCATGCATTTATTCCACTGAGACTGGAATAATTCAATCCCATTTTCTCTGGGTCAGTTGATCCCAAATGCTGCAGCTAAAGTCTTGACAAATACCAACCAAAAGAGATCATGTTTATTCTGTCGCTCTATATCATTCATACTGTAAAATTTAGAGGTGAGTTTAAAATTCATCTTACCACACTCAAAGCCTTGAATGTTTCCATCTGATCTAAAAGATCTCATTGTTTCTTATCACCACACAAGAACTCATTGTTCTCAGAATGCAGGCTTTTGGTCTTTCATTGCTTTTTAGTATATTTTAGTGATGATTATAACCAGCTTTTGCTGGTGGTAATCTACCGATCTATCTATCTGTCTAGAAATATACATGTATAGACAGTATTGCTTCTGCTATGCACTGTGGTTTACACTGCTGTTTGAAGAGTGCTATATAAATTAAGCTGAAATGAGTTAACTAAACAAATGTCATCAGTTTAAAGGGGCCCATAAAGACTCCAAGTAAATGAACTGCCTTGTAGCTGTATCTCATCTTTGCTCACATCCTCCTGCGTACGTTTTATTGAGCTCTCTAACCATGACCTGCAGCTGACCCAGAGATGTACGACTCCATAGATTCATTCATTTCCTTCAGCCTTCTCTCTGTCCAGGGAAATAGAAGGGGGTTGTTCAACGGGGGCAGTGTATTTGTTTTAATGCCAGCAAGTTGCCTACTGTTTACTTTCAGTTATTTTTCCCCGTTGTTTTCCAAAATTCTCCCCATTTTTTCTCTTGTCTTGTTCTCAACTTTTAATCCTTCCCTTGCTTCCTCTTATTTGCACGTGAGTAATGCAAAGACAATTCTTGACTCTGGTATGGTAAAGACTGGTATATGTTGCTCTTCACTCACCTTATGCTTTCTCGCTTCACTTCCTGCCTGTGGAGTTATTACCTTTGTTTAGAGAGCAAAGTGTGACAAAGTGTTCATTTTTAATTATCACTCAGTATTTGATCATCTCCCTACTCTCCCTGTCATCATGTCTCTTTGACATACTGGTAACGTTTCCATTGCATTAGTTTGGGTGGCCATGCCTGTGTGTGAGCGACGCGTGTGTGAGACTGTGTTCAGTGGTGTGTTTCCTTCATAGTGTCAGAGACAAGATTTCTCCCCCCTTCATCCATCTTCAAATGCTTTGCTGTAAATGACATGTCAACACTCAACAGAACACATGATTTCTGCAGACATGCACACACACACACACTCCGGGAATAAAACGGAATTAGATTGGCGATGGAATTTTAATTAAATGGTTCACATTCCCCTTTGTGTATTGTCCCCCAAATGGCAGACTAATTGAAGTAATGCAAATTCGGAGTCACTGTTTCAAAGGTTCATTTTGCTTGTTCCTTGCTCTGAATTTGTGGATAGGGCAGTAATAAACAACACCATGAATGATTCAATCTTTTTTTTTTGTAAAAAGGAACTGTCTTTCATTACTGATGACTGGAAAAGGTAAGATGGCAGTGGGATTGTGGGAAGTTGCTGTTCACTGTGTATGTGCGTCAGCATGTTTTTAAGCACATATTTTCAGAAACACCCAAGCTCAGTACCATGTTATTAATGCACCTCCCATAAGGTGCCCGGGGCATTCGCATGCCTGGCAGCCTTGAGAGGAAGGTTGGAAATAATAATCTCTTTTTGAGCTCAAGCTGGGGTCGAATCGATAAATCTGTCATTGTTTGTTTTTTTATAAAACTTCTAGTCTTCTCCTCTGGGGGATCCTGCTGTTTAAAAACTAAACAATCAAGCTGTTCATGAGAAGTGTTTCATTACTGGAAGGTTGGCCAACTGTTGTGAGGTGAACAACAAACTATCACCAAGTATGTCTTGATAAATGTTTTCTTTTCATTGTATCCCAGTATTTTTGTCATATCACTTGATGGTGTGGATAGTCTCTCTCCTGACCTGGTTACATAAAGATGTTTTTCAGGACCCATTGACACGTGAGGCTGCAATCTACAAAGTACCTTCTATTGTTATTTCTACCACATGCAGGGTTCATTTTCAAGAAAAGCTTGTATTTTAAGTCAAACTTATCCTAAACATTACACTATTCAAGCTTCCTTGATAGAGGCCCTCAAGACCCACTGCCTTGCATGTTCTATATGTTTTCCTGCTCCAACACACCTGGCCCAAATTAATAGTTCACGTTGGCTAAACCTTAGCTGTTTCTTAGTATATGTACCTGTCCACACTTGTGCTCTTGTGTACTTGTGAAACATCATCTGTCGTGCTGAAGTACTGCTCCAAGTCAAAGTCTGTATCTGCATCAAGTATGATCAAAATTCCCCAGATGTGTTCTTGTACCACCCATTTTATGGAGGATGCATCCAGTGGAGACTGGAGAGATTAGATTTGAAAAGACAAAGTATCCCAGAATGCATTTCACGAAAAGTGAAAGTAATGACGGAGAACAAAGAAGTAAAAGAGAAAGTTAGAATGTCGTTGTTGTGTAACAGATTGTAGTTTTAAGATGTTTTAAAGCAAGACATAGTTATCCTAACTTCCAATTTGTGGTTAAATTTTTTTTCTTTTCTCCTCCACCAAACTTTACTAATATAACTTGGCTGAAATACAAAAGCACAAAACCAATTTAAAAAACATGTCACTTAAAGTGATTGTTATAATCACTTTTGCCAGGGGAGTCCATGGTCCATTCTGAGCTGTATTAAAGTTCTGAGTGTTTATGTTAAATTGAATCACAGATGTTTTTGAACCTGCTAATTGACTTGTGATCCTATCATCTACACTGCTTATCCAGTTTCAGAAAGACTGAACTGCATCCTCCCATCATCCACATTAACTTCTCCGAAGCCGTATTTGTCAATTCTGAACTCCCACGCACACAAATACAAACTCTGTGTATTTGGAATTGAGGAATGGCTTTTGACATTTGACAACGTAAGGTGCAATACCAAACAAAAGGTACATTCGAACCAAACATTTCTGGGTGTTCTTTAAAGGTTACCGGGCTTTCAGGTTAACAATACATTCTTTCCACAGCTTTTTCTGTGATTGCATTTGCACCACTCAGTATGTTTATACATTAGAAAAAATTTAATTATTCGCATTAGTTGATCTGAAATTGTAGTTTTAAAATGCATCTAAATATCTTAGATCGTCTCAACTTTGGACAAGCACAACCGACTGAAGCCGAGCAAATCTCTGCGTGCAAATTCTAGTCGAGCTGTAGCCATAGCTTGACTAAAATGTGCTCGTAAACGTACTCACTAGTATGAAAGAATTGACATAATGGTCTGCTGGTGGGTGGTAGTCTAATAAACTGAAGTCATGACTTCTCTGTTGTATATTGGCTCACTGGGCTTCATAGTCGCTCCATTCATCTGTTTCCTTTAGGATTTTAGGCTTATTGCTGCTGTATTTTTTCTTTCTTTCTTAATTTTTGTTTTTGTTGTTTTTCTTGATGACTGTTTTAAAGATGTTTTTGTACTGGCGGGTTCTGGTTTTGCTCTCACATGTTTAGCCAGTCACTGTACATTTATGTTGTCTGGACCAGCTACTGTATCGTTGTGTTGTTTTAATGGGGCACAATACACTAGTGTCATGGATGGTTTCCTCTATCTTAAAAATAAGCTCCATCTGTGAAATAAAAGCTTAAAAATATCCTATAAAATTAGTTTCTGAGCTCCAATAAGCTACATTAGACTCCTTTTTACCTACACACATGAGAAAGTTAACTTCCTCCAATAATTATGGGAGTTTTAAAAAATGTTCTTGCAGTCCAAAAGCATCTACAGATAGAGGGGAAAAAAAACAACCATCTCATATGCATATCTAACCTTTGTCTCTTAGGTAACTTATGTATTCCACTCCCAGCCATTCTGCCTTCTTATGCAGACCTTGGTGTGTGTTAATAAGGTAGTCTTCGCTCCCAGCAATAATGTATTTCATATCTCTGCTTTGACAAAATGGCAGCAGTGGATCCATTGGTAATGAGAATCAATTGGACATGCCTTTTCGAACATGACTACATAAAAAACTGCCTTGCTACGGTGTCTGTAATATTAAAATACTTGCCTAATATTACCAGCAGAATTTCATGAAATTTGGTGAAGCATGTGTTATGGAAGAATCCCTAAAACTGCGATAAGGATCCAAATAACTGTGAGACGTGGCATTGGTCTTGTTGGAGGACTGATGTCCTTGAGGGCTCTCCTTCTGTGATTATCTCATGATTTGTGAAGCACTGAACATCTTAATCGAACATTTGTCTCTTTCTTTTCTTCTTCATCCTACAGGTGTTTGCTTTAGAAAGACAAGTCTTTGACTTCCTTGGTTATCAGTGGGCCCCTATACTTGCTAACTTCTTTCACATCATCATTGTGATCCTTGGCCTCTTTGGCACCATCCAGTACCGGCCACGCTACATCATAGTGGTAAGCACAAATATCTTAAATCATTTGACTTTAAATTCATGTGAAACTCTCGTCCTGTGTCTGTGTATGTACCGTTTTATAGACTGGACTTGTTGTTGCCTTTCGTCTGAAATTCCTGTGCTGCACTCTTTTGTGCATTGTGCGACACCTAATCCCTTGGTGATTAGGGCTAATTAATGAGGGTGGGATACTGGGGGAGACTAAGGAGCTCATCAGATTTATACTCGGCTTCAAGTTTCTGAACAGAGAAGGTCATTCTTTAAAAAAAGAAAAGAAAGAATGTGTTTCATCCCGTGCATTGTATCCTGCCAATATGAAATTTCAAAAATGTACTCTTATGCACTTTAGCTTTTATTTGACACCATAGCAATTGTGGGAGCATTAGAGGAAAGCACAGATGGTGATGCTAATAATTGGAAAAGCTTGTCGGAGTGAGAGAGAGAGAGGAGAGTAAGTAAAGACAGGCAGGGAGTATAAAAAATAGGCATAAAGGGGAAGCACACAGGATAAGACAAAGAAAGAGAGGAAGCGCATATTGAATTAAGGAGAGAAAGGAGGAAAAGTTGAAGCTATTGTCTCATGTCAAATGGGAAACGGGAGAATGCAAGCTCAACTGTTTCATGATCTAACATGTATGTTTTTACAGAGTTTCTGCCGTGGCCTTTGTGCTTTCCCTGACATTTTAAACACACATTTCATTGTGAGTCAAAGATTTTCACAACCTTCACTCTGATGACTCTGCCAGTGAATACCACCCAGTACCACTCACTGTCTGTCAGCAGTTGCCTGAATCAACCGTGCAATTTCCTTAACAGTTATGGTGTGAACTTGAAAAGTTTAAAAATGTGCTTGTCCCTGAGGGCTCAAAGAAACTTGCTGAACTTACGGCATAAATATATATATATATATATATATATATATATATATATATATATATATATATATATATATATATATATATATATATATATATATATTAGGGCTGGGCACGTTAACACGTTATTATCGCGTTACGTCATTAATTTATTAACGCCGACATTTATTTTAACGCGTGTTAACGCATGTTGCTCATGTGCTTTTGTTTTGAAAAGTCTGTTACTGGCTGCTGGGGAACTGGAAAAGAATTGGCAGGAAAAACATGCGGGAAAGCTAAAAGAGACATTGAGAGCAGTAAAAAGCAGTGACGATCGCGTCATTTCTCCATTTTACATCACATCTTCTTCATGCATTCACTGTTGTGCTATTTTCTAGCTGGTTACTTCAGTGCAGCTCCATCTAGTGGCAGAGATGTGTAATGACAACAGAAAGTCCAGTCCATTATAAAACGACCCCCATTTTTGAGGATATGACTTCTAGAATAAAATATCTATTAAAAATATAGAATCAAAGACATTTCCAAGTCACGTAAACCAGACAATTAAATATTAATAAAAAAAAAAAGTCCCGTGGCCCGTTTTCTAAAATTGAAATATAAAATAACAGGCATTTTTTTGTTTTTTTTTTGTGTTAGATTAAAAAATGAAAAACTAAATAAAAAGCCACTTTTTAATTTTTTTTAAGTTTTGATTGACTATTGAAAATGGAAAATTACAGATAATTACGGATAATTACAGATTGATAAAGTTACAGAACTTTTACATGGACATTTTTATTTTAAAGTTCTCCCAGACGGAGGATTAAAGAAGAAACAAGGTTATTTATAACAAGTTTATGACAAGTTGAACTCAAAAGTTGAACTGTAAAAAAACTGTAAAAAAACGCAGAAACATCACAGGATGTTGTGCGCGTTCTCTCACAGAGAAGAAATGTTGTGAGCCAGCCCGGCCCCTTTAAGAAGGTGGCCTTATGGGTAATGGTGTGTGTGTGTGTGTGTCGTGGGACGGCAGAATGAAAACAGGGTTAGATGAAAAGTGGAGTGAGCATAAACAGCAGCCCAGCGTGTATAGATTTACATTCTCTGTTAACCAACAACAACAGCTGAACAATACAACCTGTGTGATATTACAAGTTCCTGCAGTGCCAGAATAAAGTGCCCATTCCATGTAGAGAAAACCGGACTCTTTCTTTTGTTGTTGTTAGCGTGTTAGCCGCTAATTACGAGCCAAAAATAGCACAATACTAGCGGTTTCTTTACTATGGTTCAGAGACCAGAGGCTGTGAAGGTAACAGAAAGACCACAGTTGAGCCTTTGTCTTGTTTCGCTGCAGTGCCTCGCTATTTTTTGGGGGTTTTTAAAACATATTTTAAACACATTATTGAGGCTCGGGGGGCTCCGGCTCCTTCGCGGATTTTGATTTTCATGGTGGGGCGCTGGTCCCCATTAACCGCGAAAAATAAGGGATCACTGTATATATATGGGATAAGGGCAGGGACAAGATGGATTGACCTCTGGTCTTTTTTTTTTTGTCTATGATTTATTGAATTGCTTTAATTTACTATTACATTCAGTTTCAGTAGTTTCCCTGCAGCTAATCTGTTGTGTGTTTGCCCTGCAGTATACAATATGGGCTGCAATCTGGGTAGCCTGGAACGTCTTCATCATCTGTTTCTACCTGGATGTGGGTGGTCTGTCAAAGGTGAGGCTTTCAGATTTTTTTTTTTTTTGCCTCTGAGGCTTTCTTAATATCATATTTGTCTTTTTTTTCCTTAAACATGATATTGATTCTATGTCTTCATACACACAAAAGCACTGAGAACAACTCAAAACGCTACAGTGTATATATACCAGGTCTGTTTGTGGGGTTGTAATGCTGCCACAGATATACACCAAAGACCGAGAGCAGCCCATGTAGCTAACACATTTGTGTACAACCAAAGCCACTTAGCTAATAGGCTCAGTAGTTTTGCAGAACAAACACAAGACCATAATCCACCATCGCTGTCATTGTTACATCTTGTGAGGTTATGGATTAGATTAGAGGTGGACCAATGACATCATTGTTTCCTTTTGATGAAAGTCATTGTCATTGCATTCTGGTTATCTCCATAAAAGTGCAAGGATGGTGTTTCAACTGGTATGATACGCATAACAAGCTGAACCAGTTACAAAATAAATATATAAATACATAAATCTATATCATTTTTTATATGGAAATTTGTTCTTGTGTGTAAGGGATCTTATAGTCCTGCTTCCAAAAACTGTCAAAACTACACAACGCATCTTTATGTACATCAAGAACTCTGTCATTACAGTCGCAGGATTAAACTATCTGCATCAGACACTATCTCTGATTAGCTTCAAAGCCACCACTATTGTTGAATAGCAGTGTACCTTTAACATGGTTCAGTCAAATGATTATATTAAAGATTAGCAGTGCAAAAAGTACTTTGAAATTGCTACTTGGGAGCAGTTTAGCAAATATTCATCATTACGCTTGCGTGCACAGTTTAGTGGTGGTTCAGCGACAGCTCGACTGGCTCGGCTGTTTAACTGGATTCCTGTCTTCGTACCAATATACAAACACACAAAGGGATTCAGTTTACCTATCAAAATACGTCAGACTACACCATGCTAGGTGGCGATATGGCAATAAGCTTGTTAGTATTTAGCTTTTCCAGTTAACATATTACACCACAAACACACGCACAAAAACAGATAAATCTGTGGTGTAGATGCTGGCCGCAAATTAGAACAATGGTGGATGGTGAACTGCACAGACTTAGATCTCTATATTTCGTATGTTTTTTAGGCTTGATCATTTTTCTTCTCCATATTCTGTATCAGCTTCTTCCAGTATTTCTGCATCAGTGTTTGGGATGAGAACTGTGAAGCATACACAGCACATTAACCAGTTTCAGTCCATTTGAAACTATGCACACTGTAATAACCCCATCTTTAACAGCATTATCTGGGTGTATTAATCTGATGAGAGATGTTCAGTCCAATATGATTTCAGTTTAGGTTTTTTTTCTAAAATCATGTAAATGTTCTGAATGTGTATGAATGGTTAATTTTTCATGGAGGACTTGTTCTGAACTACCAGAAAATTCAGGAAGATAATTCCTAATTAATTTCAAGCTTGTGCAAAATCAGATTTTTTCCAAACACATCTAGTTGTGCCAATAAAAATGAAATGTTGTTAATGGAAGAGAATGCCAGTCAGAGCTGGTAGGCCCAAACGTGTAAGCGAGGGTTTGTGGGGAAGGTCTGGCAGAGCAACCTGTCAGAAAGGTCTTCAACTCGCACCTCCAACAGAGCTTCAATGGTATCCTGAGGGAGACGGGGGACATTTAGTCTGATTGGGCCTTTTTCTGCGCCTCCATTGCTAAACCAGAGCTGTGGTTGTAAGGTTGTTAGTGCCTGCCATGGCGTACACATTGGGTAACAGAGGCTGTCAGGCTGAAGAAGGAGTCCTACCGGGCTTGGTTAGCTTGTGAGACTCCGAAATCAGCAGGCAAGTATCGTCAGGCCAAACGAGCTGCCGCCTTGGCAGTCTCTGAGGCGAAAACTCAGGTGTGGGAGGAGTTTGTGAGGCCATAAAGACTGACTTTTGATTGCTCCACGAAGATTCTGGCAAACCGTCACCAACACTGTGTATAGTGGGTCTGGAGTGCTGCTGACCTCAACTGGAGATCTCGTTCGGCGATGGAAGCAATACTTCGAGGATCTTCTCAATCCCACCAACATGTCTTCCGTAGAGGATGCTGAGCCTGTGGACTTAGTGGTGGACTCGTCCATTACTGGAGCTGAGGTCGCTGAGGTAGTCGCATGGCGGCAGGGCTCCGGGGGTGGACGAGATCTGCCCTGAGTTCCTGAAGGCTCTGAATGTTGTTGGACTGTCTTGGTTGACACGTCTCTGCAACATCACATGGAAAACGGGGGTAGTACCTCTAGATTGGCAGACTGGAGTGGTGGCAGACCGGGGTGGTAATTGGAACATATACTCCAGGTGTGTTCCAATTACAGGGGAATTACACTACTCAGAGTCCCTGGTCAGGTCTATGCAGGGGTGCTGGAGAAGAGAGTCTGACTGATTGTTGAATTCCAGATTCAAGAGGAACAATGTGGGTTCCATCCTGGTCTCGGAACTCTGGACCAGCTCTATACCCTCAGTGGGGTCCTTGAGGGGGCATGGGAATTTGTCCAACCAGTTCACATGTGCTTTGTGGACTTAAGAAGGCATATGACTGTGTTCTGTGGGGTGTAGTCCAGGAGTGTGGGTTGTAAAGTCCCTGTACAAACGTTGTGGGAGTTGGGTCCTGTCATAATGGTGTGAGTGGTGAGGGGTGGTGGATGGTGAGGCGGACCCATAAAAGCAGGAGAGGAGCGAGGCTGCAAACAAAAACATCTTTTTATTCAGGCTCTCAAAAAACTAACTCAAAAAACTCCAAACGACACAAAAACAAGATAAGTCCAAAAGAGGGAATGACGACATGGGAAGAACAGGAAACAAACGAAGCCAGGATCGAATTGGGGGAAACACGAAGAAACACACAGAGTGGCGGCAGATGAGGAAAAAAGTACAATCTAGCAAAAGAACAGGGGAAGACATGACTTAAATACTAGGGCTGGGCAACGATTTTTAATTTAATATTTTTAATTGCCATTAATCACATTATTTTCCTGATTAATCACGATTAATCGCATTGTATACGCAAAATCAAATAATGAATTCAAAAAAGTAGTGTAAAATGCACTTTTATTGAAATGTTCTGCTGCCATATGAACTAAAGTGTCATAACATTTGTTGTTTAAACACTTTTAACATCAGCACTCAGTAACACATATTTAGTGTAAATCGTATCTTAAAAAATGTAAAATAAAATAAAGCTTATTGCCACTGCCAGGGCATTAATGTCATTCCTGTTTTTATGAAAAGTAATTTAAAAAAAAAGTCTACAAACAAAATCCAACAAAATGATCGTGGCTCAGCACAATCAGAACATTAAAACAGGTAATTTCTGAGGTAACAGCAGAAGCTTTTAACAGGGAGTTAAACTTGTCAGTTGTTACAAATAACCTTGTTTCTGTCAAATCCTCCGTCTGGGAGAACTTTAAAATGAAAATGTCCATGTTAAAGTTCAGTAACTTTACCAATCCGTGTATCATTCATTCTTTCCATTTTCAATTGTCAATCAAAAATTTAAAAAGAATTAAATCAAAAATACGAAATTAAAAAACGGGCCACAGAACTGAATTTGTTTTATAATTGAGGACTGGACTTTCTGTTGTCGTTACACATCTGTGCCACTAGATGGAGCCGTACTAAAGAAACCAGTAAGAGAATAGCACGACAGTGAACATATGGAGCAGATCTGAAGTAACATGGAGGAATGACACGAAATTTTGTTGCAGTCCAGAATTTTTTTTTTTTAGACAGAATTGTTGATATTGCTACCTGAGTTGCTACCTGAACTGTAAAGTTTTACCACAGATTTTTACCGTTCTCCATGTCTGTTTTAGCTTTTCCTTATGTTTACTGTTTTTTCGGTTCCACAGCAGCCAGTAACAGACTTTTCAAAACAAAAGCATTTGAGCAACATGCATTAACGTATGATAAAATAAATGTCGGCGTTTATCAATTAATGTGTTAACCCGATAATAATGCGTTAACTTGCCCAGCCCTATTAAATACTCAAAGGAACAAACAAGGGGCAGGTACAAACAATCAGGGTGATCACAGAGGGAAGTAAAGCAAAATACTACGGCGACAAGACCTTTAAAGTAAAACAGGAACAAGATCAACTAACGATAGGGGAAATGAGACAAGACACTAACAAAGCTAAGGAACAGAAGGAAAACCAAAAACATACACCACTCAAACCCACACCATAACAGATTCGCATTGCCGGTTGTAAGTCGGGCTCGTTTTCAGTGACAGCTGGGCTGCCCTTTGTCACCGATTCTGTTCATAATGTTTATGGACAGAATTATTAGGTGCAGCCAAGGAGCGGAGGGGTTTCAGTTCGGTCGTGTCAGGATTTCATCTCTGCTGTTTGCAGATGACGTGGTCCTGCAGATCCCCACCCGTCATCGAGTGGGGATCTGCAGCTCTCGCTGGAGCAGTTCGCAGCCGAGTGTGAAGCGGCAGGGATGAGAATCAGCACCTCCAAATCTGAGACCATTGTTCTCAGTCGGAAAAGGGTAGAATGCCTTCTGCGGGTCGGGAGTGAGGTTCTGCCTAAAGTGGAAGAGTTTAAGTCTCTCTGTGTCTTGTTCACGAGTGATGGGAGAAAGGAACGGGAGATCGACAGACAGATTGGTGCATTGGTCTGCTGTGGTGCAGACTCTGTGCCGGTCTGTTGTGGTGAAGAGAGAGCTGAGCCAAAAGGCAAGGCTCTCTGTTTAACGGTCGATCTTTGTTCCAACCCTCACCTATGGTCATAACCTGTGGATAGTGACTGAAAGAACAAGATCGTGTGTACAAGTGAGAGAAATTAGTTTTCTCCGTAGAGTGGCTGGACTCTCCCTTAGAGATAGGGTGAGAAGTTCTGTCCTTCGGGAGAGACTCAGAATAGAGCCGCTGCTCCTTTAAATTGAGAGGAGCCAGTTGAGGTGGTTCGGGCATCTGGTTAGGATGCTCCCCGGACGCCTCCCTGCAGAGGTGTTTCGAGCATGTCCAACAGGGAGAAGACCACAGGGCAGACCCAGTACACGCTGGAGAGATTATGGCCCCGAGGGTTACACTTTGTACACCATCGTACACTTCCCGCTAATCGCTACCCTCTAACCGCTACCCACAAATTGCGGGTTTAGGAACCGCTAATGCAATCTTTCGCTCCCTAAAACCGCTACCCGTTATGCCGACTCCCTTACTCACACTGTAGGTGTGGTAATGGGCGTGTCTTTTGCCCTTTTCGCAAACTCTGTATCTTGCGATCACAAGATATCACAAGATACCAAGTTTGTCGGCGCGTACAAGAGCGCGTCCAAATGGCATCAATGTGCATCTACCTGGTCACATGTGGACGTGCACCAACGGCTCTACCTCTCAAATTAACTCTCGTATAAAAAGCATGATTTGGCCTCAGTTGAACCCCTGAGAAAATAGCAGAGATCGTCTTAAACGGCTTGCTCAGTAGATAAACCATAGATGACCAGAGCGTGTTTACTGGGAGCGCACCGGCTATCTGGGACTTTCAGGTTGCCAATAGGAATTGTCTGTGTAAAAATATTTTTATGTATATATCAGTGCAGAGGAGGAGGAGGAAGGAAGAGGAGGAAGCTCCACAGCAGAGTCCGAGACGAGCTGCACATGAGAGCTGCTCCGATCTGGATGAAAAGACGCTACATAGCGGCTTGCGGGTAGTGGCTTGCGGGTAGTGGCTTGCGGGTAGCGCAACCTGCTCTTAAAGATAATGACTACTGACGCACTGATTGGTTTAACAGGTGGAACGCCCTAACCACTCCTATGCATAAGTAGCGTGTAGTGCAGGTGGGATAGCAGGTTTAGGAAGGTGGAAGATTGCGTTCTTGCGGGGGAACGCCCCTCCCGCTACCCGCTATCCCTTAATAGCGGCTTTAGGAGATCTGGCAGAAGATCTGGCCCTATATCTCTCAGCTGGCCTGGGAGCGCCTCTGTGTTCTCTCAGAGGAGCTGGTGGAAGCAGCTGGCGGGGGGGGGGGGGGGGTCTGGGCCTCTCTGCTGAAGCTGCTAAGCAGAAGATAATAATGGATGGATGGATGGATGGATGGATGGAAGAACATTACTGAGCTTTGTAAGACCCTGTCAACAATAAACATATTTGACCAATAATTAAATGTGACGCGCTGCGACCAAGTTCTTTGAACGTGCATCAATCTAGCCCTAAAGGCCTGCAGAGCCAAAGTAACCACTATTAAATGCAGTTTTCAGTATAATAAATGTCTAATATAGCCATGTAGTATAAATCCTACACTAAACTACAAATCAGCCCTGGACTTCACACCTCAACAGGGACTTGACTTTAAAGTTTTTTTTTTTTTTGTTTGTTTTTTTTTTATATTTTGTTTTTCT
The DNA here is from genome assembly GCA_018398805.1 of Hirundichthys speculiger. Lineage (NCBI taxonomy): Eukaryota > Metazoa > Chordata > Actinopteri > Beloniformes > Exocoetidae > Hirundichthys > Hirundichthys speculiger. The sequence continues at coordinate 1,172,256 of JAGFBZ010000693.1, read as the reverse complement.
GTTGTGTTCCTATAGACCTGTTTAGAACAGATACCTCCCTGTTCAGTTTCAAGGACTTGCTTGAGATTTATTAGAAAAATAACCCTCCTCCAAAATGATCGTTATATACATAAATATGGTGAATACTCTTTGGATCTCCTGCAGTTCCTGAGCACAGATCAGATTTGGTTTTGTTTTATGCAGTTGGAAGTGCTTTGATTTTCACCTCTCAGCAATCTCTATTTCTATCCTCCTTTTCACCATCAGTCACTCTGTTCACCATTCCTTCAATGGTATTTAGTTTTGTATTATTCTTTTTTCTCTTTTCTCTTGCTCTTTTATTTTTGGTAACTGCTCTTCATTTAAGAGTGCCTTGCCAAACTGTCTGCTGACCACTGACAATAATTAATTCAAATAGGCAACATTCAGCTGCACCTGGTCAGTCAAAATTAGTTTCAGAGACACCTTCCCAGGCTCTGGCAACACTGTCATTGTGTGATGCTCTTCTGATCCATCAAGCACGTCTGTCTTTCACCACACATGTCAGTGTGTCTCCTCTGTGTGTATGTGTGCTCCTACGTGGTTCCTGCTAGAATAATGGGGCTTGTTGGGGCCAGTGGCTTGGGGCTGAGGCTGGGCATTAATCCGACAGATGGAGCCAGCCTGGGCTCCGAGCTCTGCATATGGTAGCCAGGAAGAAAGCTGGCTTTTGGAGCGCCAACATACACACATGCATACAAGGACACCACATGCACGCATGCATGGCCAAATGTGAAAAATAGGCTTATAAGAGGACCCCTAACACATTACATCATAAAACCCAGTCATCTAATTCCTTCCAGCTCACCTTGAGAGATACTGACAGGACGATACTGGGGTGTGTGTATGTATGTTTGTGTGAGCACTGTGTGCAAGCCAAGCCCTGAGATTGAGGGGGCAGGTTGTCAGAGAGTCATAAGCCACATGCTCTGTCACCTCCTATTGATCTCTTATCCCTCCCCCACAGTGAAAAACAGATAGACCCCTGCTGCTGTGCACACACCTCTGATTTAAACAGTCCCAGTCAACCACCGCCACACTTTTTGTTCAAGCACATGTTTTTTTTCTCATCAGTGTAGAACAAAAGCACATCAACTCAGAACAAAAGAAGTATCCACGAAAAGCTGAGACACTGAGCAGCAAATATGGATAAAGAACATCCACTCTATCAACAAATATGTGAAAAAACATGGTTAAACACTATTACTCAAATAAAGACAGAAGGTATTTGCATATTTCTACTATTTCTACAGTGCAGAGTATAACTTTAATTGAAGTAATATGGAGGAATTTCCCTGTGTAAAGGGAAGAATGCAAAACTGAGCTCAATAATAAAAAAAATGTAATTCATCAAAAGCTAATATAACCACATGAACCTTTGCTAAATGTGTATTATGCACTAACATAATGCCTCATGCTAACCTTGTCCAGAGTCAGTGGTGATGTCTCTGAGGCATCTGTGATGGACCATTAGATGTTCGAAATGTGTAGTGTGGTCAGAAAAGTTAGTAGTCTCTCTTTCTTGATAAGAAATGGGCTCCAGACCAAAGATGAACAGAACCATTCAGACTGTTATCAATATCGAGCCTAAAAGCCAAGATCTATAGTAGTTAAATCAGTGCCCTTGACTAATGTCATTTTTTATACATCTGTGATGACAGCATTAATGCAGAGTAGTAAAGAAAGTGTGAAGAATTTTGAAGTGGAAAATGCAACAATGACAACTCTATGCAGTAGCATACCTTAAGATGTCATTGAACACACAGTGGGATAAAATATCAAATGAAACTCTTTATCACTTGGAGTTCTCAATGTCAGGAATGTTTTGTGAAGGAATGGTTTCATTGAAAAGTGGTAAAGCTTTACTGTCAACTCTTGTGGATGTATTCAGGCTTGAAATCTAAAAGCAGATTAACAAATAAAGTTAAATTGACAAAAAAAACATTAAATATCTTGAGTTCATACCTTTTGCAACACATAAAGGTGGCGTAAAATAATCTTCCCTCAGATTGTGGCTGCAGACTGCATTTTGAACTCACAGCAGACCAAGTTGAGCACAGTTTATATTTCAAACCCTGAATCAATATGCAGCCCATGAGTGTGCTCTGCTTTATGAAACTTAATTAGATACAAGGCTGTCATCAGAATCAGAAAATGCTTCAACAACCAGTTTGGTACTCAGGTTTGTTCCCAAGCTGTGATTACACAAACAGTATTTCTCATTTCTCTATTGCTAGAACAAGAAGTAAATTCAAATAAGATTAAGAAGAATTTGCAACTGAACTTTTATAGAGTTTATATCTGTAATGATTTCATAAACAGAATTGTCTCTAAATATAAAATGACTTGAGTTAAAAAAAATAATAATTTGAAAATATTAGAAGCCTTACCTTGAATTTGTGATGTGGGAGGATTGATTTGTGCTTTGGGGTGCAGGGGAGCATAAAAATACCACTCCTGACATTAAGTTGCTAAAGGCCTCTTCAGGATTGACTGCTGAAGTGCAGCAGACATGAATGCTGCCACAGCTTGGATGGAGACGGTTTCCTTGGCTTGGAGCGTCAATTAACGACATCTGTTAAGTTATTAGTCTAGTCCTACCTAGTGACCTTCAGCTGTCCTTTTTTTTGTCACTGTGTGTATGAAAAAATGACAGAATAGTAGAGAAAGAAAGTTTGAGACAGGGAGGGATGATAGATCATCAACAAGAAGAAGGGGGGTATTATATCATTATTTTTATATCACTCATAACTCTTGTTGGATACTTTTCTATTGACAGATTTGTTACTGAAAGCTGTGGCTTGATACCCCTGTCATTATGTATGTGATGCATGTGTTTGTGGGATGTGTGTGTGTGTGTGTGTGTGTAGTGGGGGGATGATAGGAATCAGAGATGCTTCCTGACAGCACTCGGTTCTGTTAATAATGCATGTCTTGTCACTGAGGGGCAGATTCGGGGTTAGATTGCTGTACCGAGGTATTGATTGGTGTGAGCGTCTGTGCAGCTGTGTGCGGCTGTACGTGTGAGCTCATATGACTGTTTGGAAAATGAGCATTACCAGGGAGTTCAAGAGTTACATGTTTCAAATACTGACTCCATAATTAGCATTATACCTGTAGTTAAGTTGAAAAGTTGTGAAACTTCAGTCGTGAACAGGCACTGTGATGTGAGACACTTGTGCATCTAAGTTCTATTAACTGTGTGCATTGTAATTCTTCTGATGCTGCCAGGCATCAAACATTCATTATCAGTTTATTCATTTTTTAATCAAAGAATTGTAATCGCTTTTCTTCTAGTGCATCCCATCTTATACAAGAATAAAAAAAAAAGGATGACCAAAGACAACTAAACTTACCAGGCATGAGGACTGGAGACATTTCTAGCTAGGCACTAAATGTCAAAATCTGAATGTTATGATCCGTTTCCAAAATGACAAGCATGCTTAGTTTCTCCAGTTATCATGCTCAAAATGTCAAAAGTCCTACAGGCAAAAATAAATAAATAAATAAATAAAATACAGCATGCATCAGACTTTTCTATTGGATCAATCCTGTGCCGAGTTTTAAAAACAGCAGCAGTAGAAGTGTTTTTCAGACACTGGAAAAAAAAACTGGACGTGCCAGTACAAGAAATTATAATTAGAAGAAAGGTTATTCTGTATTTGAAATCATTTAATTCCAGCATAATGTGGCCAAAATGGTTGTATGATGCAGGAAAAAGGGCCAACCTAGATCAATTTAGATAAATGTAATAACCTTAAAACACATCAAAATTTGTCTGGAAAATTAAACCTGTTTTGTTGGGTTGGTGTTGCCAATCATCATAAGTTCATTTTCAAAGCCTTATAGCGGCAAAAGGTTCATGAAATTATATAATTTAATGGACAAGTTGGGGAAATGTGACAAAGTGATGGAAACACAGCCCAGCATTGCCATCGTAACTCACACGCTTACCTTTCTTCAGGCAGTGAGGAAGCTTTATGCCCTGGGCGGATAATTCTGATCATTCTGGTGACAGGGAGTAATGAACCAGAGAGCTCCTGACTGGTCTGAAAACTGAAAGGAATAGTCTGTGTGTGCCATGTCAGTTTCCTGTTTTTGGGCTGAAACATAATCAGTTATGAATTTGCTTTACAAAATGAATTGTGTGGCAAGAAAAACATTTTATCTGCATGAGTCTCACACTTAGTGCATGGAACAGGTAAGCCCTGAGTAAAGTCTTACAGAGCATCTAGCACTACCATAAACACTTTCTGTCAAAACTCAGATGACATAAAAAAGTACACCCATTAGAAAGGGTTAAACTTTTTTCTTTTTCGTTTTTAAGAGTTAAGTTCTCTGCATCTGCATCTTAAACAACCTGCCTTCTGAGCCAGCCTTGGGTTTTATATAAGGAATAAATTAATGTGCATCATAAATAAAGCATGTGCCCCACATAAAAGTTCATGTTTTCTTTTTCTTCCAGGACAGTGATCTGCTGACATTTAACATCTCAGCCCATCACTCCTGGTGGAGTGAACACGGTCCCGGCTGTGTGAGGACAGAGATGCCACAGGCTCCAGGGGTCCACAACACAGAAAGCCACTCCTACATCACTGTCATGGGCTGCCTCATGGACTACCAATACATCGAGGTCATGCATAGCAGCACGCAGATTCTTGTTGCTGTGAGTACAACAATACACCACTGCCACATTCACATAAGGATACTGCACAGGACGTCCACATGGTTTTGTTGGTCTGTGGATCTGAGCAACATCACATGCGACGGGATTTAAGAGCATGAGGGATAGGGTTGGGCATCGTTTGGATTTTAACAATTCTGATTCCAATTCCGATTCTCCTTTTCGATTCCTGTTTAAAACGATTTTCGATTCCGATTCTTTGAATTGTAGGTCAACAAATTACGATTTATCTAACAGTAGAATTTTTTCATTAAAAAAACTGTGACACATTTACACAGGCAACAGGCCATTTTTATTCTTACACATGCTTGCATGCACATATGCACACACAGAATTCACTTACAGCCTAAATGCTAAACAACTTACAGTTGGCAGTTGGCCTCCAAAATACATTTTGCCCAACAAAAAAAGAAATCAACAATTTTTGTTTAGGAAGATGACCATATCTGCTCTTTTTAGAAACAGACAGATTAACGCCAGCAAAAACATTACCTCCTTGGCGGAGGTAAAAATTGTTCGTTTTGCTGGGTTACGCTCATACAGACAGGGGACCCTCCTAGCCAATGGGATGCCAGGAAGATGCTAGCCGATAGCCAATGGCAGAGCAGCTACAAGTATGTTTACGTTTGGTAAACTCTGGGAGCTGCGAGTAGCAGCGTGTACTGTATTTTCGCCTTTCGAATCCTGAAATTTCTTACGTAACTAGAGTCAATATTTTCCCGTTGATACGTTTTGTAACCTGAAAACTTCGTATGTAGAAACGTTTGTAAGTAGAGGTACCACTGTATATGAGAAGGCAAGAGTTTCTGGATGAAGACGGACTCTGTTGCAGTCGAAGAAGCGACGGGAGCGGGGGAGCAACGCAGTGAATTAAATATGGTACACTCGTTTATTTTTGTGATGCCATGCAGGCGAAGGTGTTTTGCCATATTAGTCGTGCACCCTCCTTTGGCAGTAACACGCTTCCTGCAGATGTTGTACTGCGCCAGGTAGCCGTCATTTCCCGGACTGAAATGCAGCCAAACTCAAGAGCGGCGTCTCTTGGGATCCATGTTGTGGCGAGCGAAGTCCCGTCGGCGACGGACGTGACGTCGCCACTAGGGCAGAGTTGAGTACGCCGGGGGGAGTAACATCAACAAACTAGTGCAGTAAATCAAAACAAAACAAAAAAAAATAAATTAGCGCGGACATTTAGGAACCGAAAAAAGGAATCGAAATTCAAAAATCTTCTAAACGATTCCAGAACCGGACGTTAGGAACCGATTCCTACTTGGAATCGTTTTTCGGTGCCCACCCCTAATGAAGGATGAAAATTACGGAAAAAATGATAATAATATGGGTGTGTTGCATTTAATAGCTGTATGTGGAAGTGGGTAAGTTTCATAGCGCTAACTATAGTGGTTAAATGGCAAAATCTGGCAAAGATTATCCCGTTATACTGCAGTTTGTACAACGTGGGGCCTAAACAGATGATCAAATGTCATGTCACTGTCATGTGAGTCAATTTTTCACTGTGAATCAAGTGAAGGTGGTGTAAAGAAAGTGTTTGTTCGTACCATGTACATCTCACAGTTTCTTCATTCCCTGAAGGCAATGTGATTGAGAAAGGTTCTCAGCCTTGTTAGTCATGACGTCCTGCCCCCCACGGCCAGATCAGGGTCAAACATATGAACATGAAAAAATATGATCTGAAAGTGAAGAAAAATTTGAAACAAAAAAAAAACACAATCTGAATCTGAAAATTTAAACAATGTAACTGAAAAACGCAGCAGTCATGGGTTCCACTCCCGGCCCGTGCGACCCTTTGCTGCATGTCCTCCCCGTTCTCTCTCAGCCCCCTTTCCTGTCCTCCTTCACTGTCAATAAAGGCCACTAGTGCCAAAAAAAGTATGTCAAAGTGAAAGTAAATAATTTATCCAAAAGAATTCGAGAATTGAACCTAAATCATAATAAAATGTTTCAAAGCTGTTCCTTCTTCTTTTTTTTTATATATAACAAACTTCAAGTTTTTTTTTTTGTTTTTTTTTAATGACAAAACGAATGTCCGGATTCAGCTTTGTACTTTCTTTCCCCTGTCATGGTCACTGAATGAAAAATTGATTTGTTGTTTTCTCTGGCTTGTGCTCAGACTTGGCAGCTGCTAAGAGGCTACTCAAACACTGGAAGTACTGTTATTGTCTTCTATATGCAGTTCACTCTCAGTACACCAGAAACATACATCCTGCCAGCGTGCATATTTGTTTTACCAAACAGTCGCATCCTGGACTGACGCTGCTCACTGCCAGAACAACTGGTGCTGAAGTTTAGATGTTCAAATAGGCTTTGACGTCGTTTCAAGACATACACATTCTCACACCTATTTTACAGTCATTGTTGTGTTTCTGCATGTGGAATAGGTAGTGACAAAGAGAGACACCAGGTGGTTTGGGTATTAAATTTCCTTCTCACCATCCAATCTTGGAATAATTCAAACTTGCCAAATTATGTGCATGCCCTGGGACACAGTGGTAAGAATCACTGGGTTGTATCATTCATCCCATCGTCCCTATAAAGAAAGGTAGTAAAATGGCTGACCTCACTTTACAGCCTCCACACTGTCACTGAACCTCATTAGTCCTTGCACTATTGGCAATTAATTGGTTTATGGTTTGCCATGCTTCTGCTCCTCCATATGACGGTTGGGCAGCACACTTTTGCCTGCATTTTTATGCTATTGTTCAGCCAAGCGTTCAACTGTAATTCCATGGGAGCTGCTCTCTAGAGGAGCAGGGGAACTGGTACTGGAATCCCAGACTCTGTGCTAACATCATGTACTTTGCATGCTTACTTCCTCTCAGTCTAAAAGCAGTGGACTATATAGGGAAATAGAGTCCTTCAGAGTGGTTTTTTAGCTTTTATTTTTTTTCCCCCTCTGGCTGAAAAGATGGCCAACGAGAAAGAGCACCTGCTTCATGAAGACATAAATTGCCTCTATAAGTTGTTGAACTCATGGTTTTGCCCTGTAGATGACATTTCACCTCCATCTAGTCTCAATGGCCCATTATCTTCAATTAGCACAGTTTTGAAGTCCACATAATTGTTTAGGCTATATCTTTCTCTCGGGAAGCTGTTCATATTTAACTTTGGTTTTACTTTTGTTGTAACACCTTAAGGATCCAAAATGGTCTGTGGGCGAGACATATTCCTCTGCAATTTGTGTTTTTCTTTCTTTGGTTAAAGCATCAAAACTACATGGTTAAATATTGGAAGAAATTATGTTTAGAGTAAAGTTTATACTTTCTCAAACAAATCTTGCACGGACTTATTCACACAGGAGAGATCACAGGAAACTTTATTCGGTTACGTTGTATTTAACATTGTCAGAATGAATAATGAGCACCGAGTGACCTTGGCCAATGTGGCCAGTCTAATGCATAATGTTTAAAGATATAACCACTTAAAAGTGAGATTTAATGTGCCGATCACACTTGAAGAGGGTGGACAGGAGGGAATTAAAGGTATAAATGTCAAGAAAATGAGGAAAGTCAGGTGTCTCTTTTTCTTTTTTCAAGGGTTTCAAGGTTACTGTAAGAGTTCATTAAATATTTAGCTTGGGCTCCAAGCAGCATGTTTCATCAAAATGAAAAATGCGAATCCATGCCCAAGTAATGGAAACATTTCTGACATCTATCTGCTCAGATTTGTTATGAGCTGGAAAGAAGCAATTCAGAAGTGAAGCCTTACATTTAGTAAAGTCAGGCCTGTTTTGTTGCTTTATCCTGCCGCAGGCAACATTCAAGAAAAAAGTAACTTCAATTTTAAGGATGAGCTTGAAATGGAAGCATCATTTCATTTTCAGGGCTGGGATATAGTATTATTTATTTAGCACTGTGGGGAATGTTTTCCTCTGTCTCTGCCCCCTATACTTTGATGACTTCACTGAATTCATTCATAGTTTGATAGCTTTTTTTAAAATTTAATTCCTGTCATAATGTTGACTTATTGTACCATTAATGTAAATCAAATGTAAGTAAGCAGAAAATATACCCTTGTCCTTTTCTACCCTACATCTACTCATCTTCCTCCCTTCTTCTCTAGTGCACTGCCTTTGCTGTTTAATAAAACAGCTGGTTCTCAGAAAACCTCTCTGGTGGATAGAGGGTTCGCTTGTAAGAATGGTATTGTATCAGAAAAAAAATGGTGCACGCTGTTATATACAGTTTATGTCTGTAGATATAAAGGTTACATGTTAAAGGGAGCAGTCAAATGTGTGAATGAGATCTCAGAGCAACTGAGTCTCTAATACTCTAGAAATATGCTCTCACTCAAAAAGATATTATATCACTTAACACTGGATCTGGATGCCACAGGCATTGCTTCCTCTTGCACACTTCTTTTCCCTGAAAACCCGCATTAGGTGGAAATTGATAAAGGAAGAAACAACTGCCTGCGTCACTCTCTCGTTCCATTGCTTATTTCCTGTATTTTCATGCCCCCCCCCCCAATCAAAATGACTCAGGTCAGTCTGTTTTTCTTTCTCCTTTGTCAACTCATATATCACTCTTATCAACCTTCATCCCTGTCAAATTTCCAGCAACTTAAATGACAAAAAGTGAAAATGTATTTTTCCTTCCTGTCTCAGTCATTGTCACTTTGTTTTCATTTTTCGTTATTTTTCCTCCGTATGTATTATTTCCTCTGTATCGGTGTTAAAGTGGAGCTTATTTAGCATGATGGGCAGAGGACAAGAAATAAAATGAAAGAAGAAAAAGAAAAAAGCACATCAGATTTTCTAAATCTTAGATATAGCTTTTTTTGTCCAATCAGAGGTAAAGTGGATGTGCTGTTTGATTTGTGATATAAATTTGAACAAGTTTGATGTTTTATTTATCATTTTAGCTTTGTGAATGTAAAATTTAGTCAAGATAACAACTAAATTGATAATGTAAAACTGTGACGACAGATTACTTTTATATTCTCTAAATACGAGGAGAAATGGCTTTGATTTGTGGACCAGTCTGAAAGAGGTGCACTGTTGTTGCTTTAATCTGTTCATGGAAGGTATAATTTTCATCAAGGTCATAATGGCTGGTTGGATTAAGCCTATAAAGAATTTTGAAGCAGATTTCTTTGATTAGGCAAGGAAAAAAAGTGTGGCCTTGCTTTGGTTTTTGATCTGTGAATAAACACAATTTGAAGTATAATATTGATACATTTGGCTACCGCTTGCTACAGCTCATCCACTATATATCATGACCAAGGGGTTGGATCACAGTCAAAGATCCACACTACAACTATTTTTCACATCCCTTATCTTTTCTCCATCCATCTCACTGGTGAATGGATGGGGTCAAGAGTTAAAAAACACAACAGTCAAAAAAAAAAAAAAACAGTTGGGATAAGAATGAATTATAGTAAGGATGCATGTCTATTTTTTTATTGTCTCATGGTTCTTGTTATTGTAAAATGAACACCTGCCCTGCAAGAAACAGCTGCTTAGATACACTGTCATCTAACAATTTTGAACTGTGGATTGTGACACTATTATATTTTGGAGATGTTGACAACGCTATTACGTGTATTCTGTGGGAATTGCATTGTAATTACTGGGGCACCTTGAACCTGGCTAGTGTGGGCTGACCCCTGTGATTACTGTCAAAGGGTGGGCTTTCCCACAGGGTGCACATTCTGGGGTTGTTGAGGTTCACTTATATCTGCAGCATGAAAACAGCATGAGTAGCCCACTCATTAAATCCATTCAAGAGGTCAGGGTTCTCTCTGTGCTGAATTCATTAGTCCATGTCCTGGTTTTAAAAAGACATTTCTGGGACTGCGGAGCTCAGTGGTTTATGCAGGGGACCCCTTTCACAGAGGCTGCAATGTTCCTGCAATGTTCCTTCTGGCTGCATGTCTTCCTCTCTCTCTCTGCTCCTGTCTTGTCTTCAGTATAAGTAAAGGTCACTAATGTCCAAAAGGAAGGAAATTACTGTGGACAGATGCATTCTTTGTCTTTTTATTTGTGCTGCACAGTGATTATTATACTTAATTTTAATTTGCATTGAAATAAAGTACAAAATCATTGGTAAGAATCACCAAGTTTCTTTCTTTCCTTTCTTTAACAACCGAAATGTGTCAGCACTGGCATTGCATTGTAACTGAATTTAAAAATTTAACAGCATCTGCTTCAAAATGATTTTTAGAATTCTAGGATTAAGAGATTTATGAAGTTTTGATCAGTTTTTGGGGCGTCTGGCTGCTGCCAAAAACTAGCAGAAGGAGGGAAAGACCTCAAGACCAGTGGAGAGAGTTAGTCTCCAGTGGGCCTCTGAACAGTGTGTCAGGCTGTGTGCACTATATCATAAAAACATGGCTTCCTGCCTTTATGCTTCAAAGCTGTCTTGGCCAAGAGCTTTAATTGTTAATCTGTTTTGAAGGGAAAAAGATTTTCCCCAGACTATGATATGTGGCTCTTTTGAAACTTCTAAAAGAAAGCAAAAAGCAGAGGCAACATAAGAAAACATGGAAGCTAAAAGCAAGTCGTTTTTAGGAGTAAACCCTCTCTCGATCTTACTTTACTTTTCTGAGTTTGTGTGTGTCGTTTTATTTATCTTCTTGTTATGCCTTTGGATCATTCGTTTCTTGTCCCAGGGAGCTCCCTTTTCACCTTGTCACACAGTCAGGTCTCACTTAAAAATCAGCTGTATGTGGCTACATGTAATAAAAAAGTTGGTTTCTGTCTTGGCACATCTTTTGCGTACTGTTTTAGAAAATGCAGACATTTATGTCTTGGTGTGTTTTATTGTGCGTTTGGGCAGGAGGGTGGCGTAGAAAAACACCTGGATGTGCACTCCGAGGTCCCTATCTCATCATGATTTGTCATTAAACATGCAGCTGACTGCACACAAACACACACACACACCTAATTTTCTGCAGACGGGTGCACCTTTAATTGTCAGGCAAAAAGTCCTGTGTAATTAACATACAGGACATCTGCACAACACCTCTCTGTCTGAGTCCCCCCTCCCCCCTGTCCTTTCTTTCTCCCATCTGATATATCTTGCCTACAAATTTCTTTCACTCTAGTACATCCACTCAGTTTTCTCTTGACACCATGAGTCACAATCAATAGTGTGTTGATGAGCTTTTAGAACAACTCAGATATCTGTCACAAATGCAGTGGTCATTAAACTGTAAACTGACGGTATCTCCAAAACGCAAACAAAGGACTAAAACTGTTTTTTTTAATGATAACAACAAATGTTAAATGAAACTGATAATTCATGTAACTGGTTTTTGAGCCATGTCTTCCAAAAAAATACCACTTATTGTTCATATGCAGTATTTGAGGTTTTTCTGATTATTAATAGAAATATCACATTGAGATGGTAATGAATTGAATAATAACTAATGAACTAATTGATATTGGTCATTTTCTGTTATGTTGGTGATGGAGGGAAAGGGATGACAAGATTGTGACTACACCCACAAACATAGCATACATACACAACCATTTAGACTAGGGTTGGGCACCAAAAAACGATTCCAAGTAGGAATCGGTTCCTAACGCCCGGTTCTAGAATTGTTTAGAAGATTTTTGAATTTCGATTCATTTTTTCAGTTCCTAAATCTCTGCGCTAATTTTTTATTTTTTTGTTTTGTTTTGTTTTGATTTACTGCACAAGTTTGTTGATGTTACTCCGCCTGGCGTACTCAACTCTGCGCTAGTGTCGACGTCACGTCCGTCGCCAACGGGACTTCACTCGCCACAACATGGATCCCAAGAGATGCCGCTCTCGAGTTTGGCTGCATTTCAGTCCGGGAAATGACGGCTACCTGGCGCAGTGCAACATCTGCGGGAAGCGTGTTACTGCCAAAGGAGGGTGCACGACTAATATGGCAAAACACCTTCGCCTGCATGGCTTCACAAAAATAAACAAGTGTACCGTATTTAATTCACTGCGTTGCTCCCCCGCTGCCGTCGCTTCTTCGACTGCAACAGAGTCCGTCTTCATCCAGAAACTCTTGCCTTCTCATATACAGTGGTACCTCTACTTACGAACGTTTCTTTATACGAAGTTTTCAGGTTACGAAACGTATCAACGGGAAAATATTGACTCTAGTTACGAAAGAAATTTCAGGATACGAAAGGCAAAAATACAGTACGCGCTGCTACTCGCAGCTCCCGGAGTTTACCGAACGTAAACATACTTGTAGCTGCTCTGCCATTGGCTATCGGCTAGCATCTTCCTGGCATCTCATTGGCTAGGAGGGCCCCTGGTCTGTATGAGCGTAACCCAGCAACCCAGGTAAACGAACAAACAAAACCTCCGCCAAGGAGGTAATGTTTTTGTCGGCTGTAATCTGTCTGTTTCTGAAAGAGCAGATATGCTCATCTTCCTAAACAAAAACTGTTGATTTAGTTTTTTTGTTGGGCAAAATGTATTTTGGAGGCCAACTGCCAACTTAAGTTTTTTAACATTTAGTATGTGAGTGAATTCTGTGTATGTGCATGCAAGCATGTGTAAGAATAAAAATGGCCTGTTGCCTGTTTAAATGTGTCACAGTTTTTTTTAATGAAAAAATTCTACAGTTAGATAAGTCGCGATCTGTTGACCTACACATCAAAGAAACAGAATCGAGAATCGTTTTGAACAGGAATCGAAACAGAGAATCGGAATCGGAATCAGAATCGTTCAAATCCAAACAATGTCCAACCCTAATTAAGACGTTTGCATGTTGAAAGTTTTCATCTGCTGCAGACCTTGTTTTAGTTTGTAAATGCAGCTGCTGTAGGCTTGCAGGATGGACAAAAACAGAAACACTTGAAAAAGCCGCTGTGGTCATGCTGATTTGCATCATGATTTGCTCTTTCACTCAGCCAGTTATTTCCAGCTCTGTGGCACTCTGCCCTGCTGGGCTCTGTAAATGACACAGAGGCCAAACCGTGTAAAATTTTGTTCTGGCAGGCTGTTAGACCTCTGTTACACCTTGGGAGGTAACAACTGAGGTGTAATAGTGGTGAAATAAGTGCTGTGTGAAAAGGGCATTTCAGAAAGAAACCTAGCCATTAGAGCCCCATTTGGGACATTTGCAAGATTTGTAAACTTGAATCTGACAATACGAACTCCACAGATTTTGAAGGCACTAATTTAGCGTTAGGATAAGGAGGAAATGGGGAAGAATATTGATAAGCTGAAACTCACATGAAATTCCAGGCTATGTTCCCATCAAGTCGGCAAGGAACAGATGAACACTGACTGCGAGACGAGTAATGATCTTGACTGTTTTGCCTAGAATAACTGGAGGAAGCCATTGTGGAGAAGGGTACGTGTGTGCAAAGCCCCAGAGGAATGTGATTTCTGCCCCCTTACGCGTCATATATCCTGGTATTTGGATTGCCCCTATGGATCGTCAAGCTGAAGACACAGACAGAAAAGAAAACAAAAAAAGGGGCTTTTGACCACAGTGGTCAGAGCAGTAGGGACTGACTTGAGTGGCTGAGTTGTGAGCTTTGTCACTCAATTAGGGGCACCAGCTACTGGGTGAACCCTGCTGTCACGCTTAGCAAGCTGGAGCAATCTTGCCTTTTGGCTCAGCTCTCTCTTCACCAGAACAGACCAGTACAGAGTCCGCACCACAGCAGACGCTGCACCAATCCGTCTGTCGATCTCCTGCTCCATTCTTCCATCACTCGTGAACAAGACTCCAAGACACTTAAACTCCTCCACTTGAGGCAGAACCTCACTCCCAACCCAGAGAAGGCATTCTACCCTTTTCCCACTGAGAACCATGGTCTCACATGTAGTGTCTAATTTTTTATTCAATGACATCTCAATAAAGCAGCCAGTGACCCAAGAGGTTAGGAACTTGCTGTTATGGACCCAGAATATACAGAAAAAGGTACTATCTTCAGATTGTGGAACACTGTACTGCTTTGTGAAAGCACACATTTGGGAGTTATTACTCAACCTTTGTGGGATCCCTGTGAATGAACATCCAGAGAGTGGAAGCGGAAACTATACAGCAACCTCTATGTGAAAATGGCTTATATGTACCCTTCCTTGATTCACTAAGCTTATATATGACCAAGATTCAGTGGAAGGCAGTTCACAGATGAACTTTACCTTAATGATGATGTAAACAACAACATTGGAAACAATGTCTAACAAATGTCTATCTCTAACAAAAGTTACTTCTCATGGATTTCTTGGCCTGTTTTCACTTGTGTGCTTATGTCCAGTGCGGATGGATAGTACATGTTTACAGTGGTTTAATGTGGATGGAGCTGAAATGCTGGTGGGTGTGTATCATGGGCTGTGGATGTGGGTTGATTTTATTTTAAAATGGCATTTTGGAACTAAAGACAGAGTAGTATGGATGCAGCCTGGATGTGTGTTCTTAAAGGTGGCTTTTTGTCTCTTTGATTGGGACTGTTAATGTAAACCTGACCTTCATTAGCCTATGCAAATACATGTAACCCTTATTTCTTGCTCGGCAGCTGGCCCTCTCATCTCTCCTTCATGCTAGGCCTGAGGCTTTTGGGCCTCATTATCTGAGGGAAGAAACATGAAGAAGGCTGAATCATAAGCGATACCAACTATAGGTACCATAATAAATTGTAACTGGAGTTCCGATTCCTGTCATTTCATTTTCTTTTTCTTCACTTTTTTTTGCTTCTGCATTCAACTGGTACTCAAGGTTTTTTGACCAGATTTTTTTCTGCTTGATTTCGTGATTTATTATTTGATTTATTACACACTGTCCTCTCCTCACCACCTCAAGAGGATGGAAAACAAAGAAAACCTAAGAATGGCAGAGGGACAGCGAGAAAGGCAGCAGAAAAGAGTTGCAACTTGCAGAGTGAGACATAGATGCATGTTAATGAAATGAAATAACGTAACGAGAGGCTGAGAGGAAAGAAAAAGTGCAAATAACTGGCAGACAAATGACTTTGATTCAGTGTGGCTCATCCCTGCAGATAGACTGAGATTGAGTCACAGCGGACATGCAGGAGTTTTATTGGCTTAGTTAATATGACATTAATTTAAAGAAAAAAAAAGATGCCTGAGCTCCTGCAGTGACAGGGAGACATCAGCCGAGCCTGCCTGGGGGAATGTATATGTATATGTCTGTCTTACTGCCTGTGTGAGTGTGATAGACAGGCATTTCATTGTCTTCAGTCCAGAACACTGAATATATATCATATTCTAAGATGGAACTGTACATTAGTGTTGTCACTTGTGATTGAGGACACTGACCTAAATTTTTTGCCCCCTCCATAAAAATGCAATCAAGTGGACATTTCTCTGATCTTATTAGCTCCCTGTACAGGGAACGAACTTCCTCGCTGTCAGCAGTTATAAAAAGACAAATGTAAGATGGAGGTCATTTCCTGTAGCTCAACCTACTATCAGAGTTCAGACTTCATTTATAGGCAGTAAAGCTGCTCTTCAATACTATATCACATAATCAGTATAAACACTTCTCTCGTTCCATGTGCTAATTTACAGCACAGTGGCCTGTTTCTATGTGTTGCTTCTGTTTGTAGGGCAGGTGTTGTCAAACTGATGACGGTGTTAATGTGTAATTTGCTTTGTGTGTTGAGTTTCCCTGGTTGCCATTCAAAATACCAGCCCACATTTGCTGATACAATTTTGCAAAGAGTGAAGAATAGAACTAACCTTATGCATTGCAATCTAATGTAACAGGAAACTGCTCTTTCATGTATTTGATTTGCCAAAGCATTTTTAGCCAACGGTGTTTACTGCAAATTCTCAGCCGGGTTCAGTTTTGCTGCTGCTTGCCCACATGCTGTGCAGCTCTTAATCTGAACATGACCTTCAATGGTATCGTCCTTCGTCAGACACCCACTAAAGCAATGAAACAACACAATGAACAGCACTTTTACCTCAACACTTGATGCTGACTCATTAATGTTTCCCTAACTGTTTCTATTTTACACACTTTACTCAAACCTCCCTTTTAGCTCAAAACTAAACAAAAGTGCGCTCACATATGAATATTAACACATCCAAGCACACACATGGACACGCACACACGCAGACACAATGCAGTTGCAAAACAGGGTGTGCCCCTGCTGTTAACACCATCTTGTGTTTGACACTGCCTGTATACATATGCTAATTCACCTCCATTTCCCTGCCACTGTAATGGATGGGGTGACACCAGCGGTTAGATAATGGAGAGGTAGAATCCGTTGTGAGAGGGGCAGAAAGACGACTAGCATCTTATCAACCCCACACATGCAAACTTATTCTTCATTTTATTAGACATTACAACTGTGTTGTTGTTTTAAATCACGAATAAACATGTAGTTTGCATAAGGAGAACTTCAGAAAATGTATCTTGCTCAAGAAAAACAGAATAAAGCTTAAAATGAATGCTCTTCACGTTTCTCCGTTTATTGGGTGATTACACGCATCAAGTTAAGTTTTAAGTTGACTGAATTACCATCATCATACGCAAACATTGCACCCTTGGGTTCGGTGTTTGTGAATCCGGCGTTCGAGGAGGGCAGTGTGCCCGACTCTGATTTTAATTGGTGTGGCAGAGTTCCAAATGAAGGATGGATGTCTGGGTGAAGAGAGACTTACTGCGTCTGGAGTCGATGACAGCCATCTGCCAGTGCCACAGGCTATGTTCTGTGCTGTGTGTTTGCCCTCGCGCATGCTTGCTCTGCCACTTTGTTTTGTGTCTATGCATATGAACAACTACTGCATGGACACTCCAGATGCCAGGCTTTTTAATATACTGAAGCTTACAATAACTGTTGAACACAACATCGAACAAGGATCTTACTATTAGCTCATTTCATTTTTCTTCAGTCTATTAAAGAAAACCTTAAACACTATAAAACACCTAACCCCCCGCAGCAAATGCCTTGCCAGTGAGCTCTTACAATGGATGCCACCTGAGTACCGCAGAACAAGGGGGCAGCACTCACTCATCCAGGGCTTTACAGATCTGTGCCTTTCCATTCTTTCTCATGCTAGTGGCATCTGCGAGTTATTCCAGGCAAAGAAGACAGGATCTCCACTTGTCTAGTAGTCAGTGCTGATCTCTTCCTTGTTGAAATGATGGGAACACAGCCAGGAATTTCTTGTCAGGTTCAGCATACTTTATCCTCTTACGCCAAATCAGTGGCTTCTTCTCTGCGCAGGGAAATCTTTCAGCCACTTTCCCCATGTCATGTCATCCATGAAGGGACAGATGTGTAGCTTCTTCGCTTTGGACCCAGTGATGTACACTCAGTAGCATCGCAGTAGCACACCGTGGTTGTTTAAAGGTAGAAAATGATCTGAAATGACTGATCTGTACCCCTTGTTTTGTCTTGTTACTTTCTGGACTCAAAGTGGTTATATCTGCAAAAAGCCCCAAAAGCAAAGTGTTACTGTCACCTAGTGGATAAAAATAGCGCCATTTCACGTTACCAGGGTAGCCTCTATCGACACTTACTGGTGCTGTATTTACTTGTGAATATATACTGCTCCTGTTATTAGTTAAATTGTGTTCCTCAGAAATAATTGAATTGTTGAACAAATACAGTGTTCTTTTTTAAAAATCAGGTTATTCTTTAATATCAAATGACGTTTGACAAAGGAAAATACGAGTGCTCCTTTTTCATTTTGGTAAAAGCCATTGGCCTACCATCAATCAAAGTTCTCAGTCTCTCTGTCTTTTGTTGCTCACAAAGAGAGGCTGAACCCATGCTTTTTTAAGACTGTTTAAAGGGGTTTCATGTTTTCCCTCTCTGTAAATCTCACATATCAGTGGGGTCTACAAGTTCATGATAATTTAAGAAAGTTTAGGAAGAGGAACAGATCTCACCATGCCTCTGAGTGCTTGACACCTTGTGATTCTGGACACCTGGTTTGGTTTTATTTTAGCTCTGGATTATGGAGACACTGGACAATGATGGTTCCTACTAGTTTTCATTTTTGTCAAATGTTTGGATGGAATTCGTATCTTTTCATCTTCAAGCTCAATGTGCAACCCATTGATTGTCTAAGCACACATATGCATTTATTTTCACATGTTGGATCCACCTGAAAGGCATTTATTTACTTTTAAGCATCAGTGAAATCACACTTTTTATTTTTTTTCTTTCTTTGTACGACGCAGCTATGCTACGTAATAACTTTGTTTTTTTCTACTTTGGTTTACAGTCTGTACTGCTACAGTACATTTATGCTTGTGAATTTGAAAATGAACACATCCTCTAAGCATTCAAGCTTTTATGGTTTATACTTAAAAAAAGAATAGTGACAGGAAAAGAAAATTACAAGGTTAGAATACTCACGTGGATAATAAATGTTCATCTACAGCACGGAGTGGACCATCCTTGAAGCAGAAACTAAAGAATGTTCCTTTTAATAAACTTTTAAGAGCATACAAAAGAAGTTGGTACATATTTCAATGGCTGCAAGGAATATAAAAATCTGCATATTCCTATTCCACATGCATACATGACCTGTTCATTTTTTGAATGACTGATCAACTTTAAGAAGGTAAAATTAATTAAATTAAAATTTCCTTTCCAAAAAAAAAAAAAAAGAAAAAGAATGTGGCATCATATGAAATAATATCTTTCAATTGTCACTTGATGTGTGAATTACAGTTTTTTTTTTCTTTTTTTTTTTTTATCTGTAAATCAGTGAATCGCTTCAGCTTAAGTCCTGTGTGATGATTTATCCAGCTGCTGAAAGATCCTTGAGAGTATACAGGTTTTCTTTCTCTATTGTCTTTATCTCCCAACAGCAACTCTGCCAGCTCTGTGGAGTCTGATGTCTCATGCTTGCTTGTGTGTTCACAGCTCCTGGGCTTCGTGTACGCCTGCTACGTTGTCAGCGCTATCACTGAGGAGGAGGACAGCTGTGAGTGACTTAACACACATACACACACTCATTCTTGAAAAGGAGCCTTTCAACAAGGAGTGAATCACACCCCAGTCCGCTCACAGAAATGGAAAAAAAAAAACAAAAAGTTGAGAGGAACAGAGCTTCATCCTTCTTCATCTCCCTTTTTTATCACCCCACACACACTCACTGCTATGTTTTCTGTCCTCTTTCCTCCTCCACACCAGCTGAGCCCTTTCACTCCTTATCACTTTAATACCAAAGGGTCCACGTGTTCCTTCCCAACACCTCCCTCAGTCTATTCTCTATTTTTTTATTCACGTGTACATTTGTTGCCTCATGTCTACTCCTCGCTTTCTGTGTGATCTTTACTGTTGTTGTAAACCTGATATCTGCCTCTCTGAAGGTACTCTGGCATTTGCTTATCTCAGTTTTCTTCTCCATGTGCTCTCCTGTTTTGTTGCTCCAGCTGTCTGTTACTTGACTAGGGCAGATATTTAGTGTTTTTATACTCCAGGACTGCACGTCTAGAGCTCTCTAATCATCAAGCAAGCCCACATTTTTCTTTCAGACCTTCACAAACATGTAGATCCTCTCTCTGAAGTGCCAACTGTTTGTCAACTATTATTTTTGCATGCTGCATTTTTATTCATTTTTGTCCTCGAATGTGAAGTCAGATCAGTGTGGCAAGACTCTACTCTTTCTCTTGCCATGTCATGCATTGACCAGCAAAGAGCAAGGGAAGGGTGTGGGAAAATACAGCAGTGGGGACCGCAAAATGAGTCATGTGAGACGATGGAGAAACCAGAGGCAGACACTTGTGATAAATGGCCAAGCTGCTGTGACCTCAGAGACAGCAGGCCAGGGGTCCTGCTGAGGTTAGCCAACCAGAAGGTCAGAAACGTTTGATCCACGGGGTCCGTCATAAATATCTCATTAGTTCCGCAGTTACTTTCCAGGTTGAGAATCTGCCTTTTAAAATATCTTAGACATGGACATGGAGAGGGAGGCTTGGGTATCAAGGATATGAGTAACAGGGAAACACACATACACACTGTGAGCAGTAGGTACGTATTTATCCAGTGTACCAATATGCATTAATTTACCCTGCAGTATTCTTGTTAGTGAATATCAGGACCCTGGTGGTTTTCATATGAAAAACAGAGCAATAAAAAATGCATTACAAGCGCTAATTGTGTTTAAAGCGTCAGATTCTTGTCATTTGAGGAAACTCAGATGTGGTTCATGTGTGTGTTATGCAGACTAGTATTACAGAGGTTCAAGCAGTTCTTAGGTGGTCACATACCATAGACTCACTGGCTTTGAGTGGTTAGCATCACCACCCAGCTGCACCCCCCCCCCCCCTCCCCCCGGCTTTGGAGAGTACCATTTAAGAGTACCATTTAATCACCAGTCAGCTATAAGTGATCTTTGGAAGGCACCATTATTTCAGTAAACTAGAAGTGAAGTAAAATAGATTTTTACCCTCAAGAATTTTTGCTTATCTTTTTTTTTTTTTTGTGGGCACTCAGTGCCAGTCATTTGCTGTGAGAGCCACTGTATTTCATCTATCCAAAAAATATCTGTCCGACTGTCATCCAGACTTAAAAGCAGAGATAAAAATAACAAGCAGGCTACAATGAAAGGTTGGTGAGTAAGCAGAACATGGTTTAATTTGTATTGGTTTTAAATACTCCATAGTTCCTCTCTGATCCAGGCTGTGCCAAAATTAAAGCTGCTAAATTTGCTTCTCAGTGCCAGCTCTTTGTTATTGTAATCAGCCCTTTGCCTGCTTGTGCACACACATATCCACAGACACATTTATCCATGCAGACACAGGTGTGCCTGCAAACGCTCACACACAACAGTAACACCAGCTAAAGCACTTTTCTCCTCTCTTACTTCATGCGTATATTAAAGCAAATCTCTGAACTGAGCTCCCTGGATGCCTCAGCATCTCTCCAACCATACAGTGCTTTTCTCTGTACTGCTCCGACATTTGCCTCACTTTCAGATTTCTTCACAGTTGTATGGAGTGTTCTTATATCGAAATCCAATTCTTGTATGTTTGAGAGATGTTCTCTATCTTTCCTTGTCTGTTCTCCGTCTTTTGCTTCCAAGCTTTAATGAGGTGTGGCTGTAAAAAGTTAGAGGTCTCTGGTCACTCATTTTATCAGCCTCATTAAACACCTTGGTGGTCAATAACCCCCATGGATGATTGCCCTATACTAAGGGAAGAAAGGTAAAAAGAATTCTCAGTAGGGACTGAAAGATGGGGAAGAGAGAGGGAAAGATGAGAGGAGTATATGAGGGGCGCAGAGGGAGGTGTTTATCACAGGAGCAAGTCCAGAAAAAGTGGAGGAGGCAATATACAGGAAAAAAAAACAACATAGGAAAAGATGAGCTTCTCATGAATAAGGAGATAAAACTGGAATTCTTCTCACGCAGCGCACGCTGCCACTCTCCAAGGAGAAGACTGAATTAGATTTGAGTGCTCAGGCTTGCGTAAAGAATAACGAAGTAACATGCACGTATATACACACGCACACGCACACACACACACGTTCCCACATACAAGCCAAGAAGACACAATGGGAAGAATAATAAGCATCATATACCATCAGCTCAGGGTCTGACAAGGCTTTCAAGCTGTATTACAGACACTCTATGTGTGCGTGCATGTGTATGTTTGTGTATTTCCATGAACTCCCTTTCCTTGCAGCTGTCTCTCTTTTTCTTTTTTTTTTTTTTTTTGACAATTTAGTGAGTTCAGGAGTCCGTGTACATGCACTCATACGTACATGTGTTTTGCATGCTTTTTTTTTTTTTTTTTTTGCTAAGCTGGCTGTCACTGACTGGCTGTTTGAGTGTAGTTGTTTGTGTGTATGAATTTGTTATACAGTTATCAGTGGGGAGCAGACACACCAACAGAGTGAGTGGTGGAGAAAATCCTCTTTGCAAAGTAGGTCATGGAGTTAGCCGCCTAGCATGGGGATAAGCTCGCTTTATTTCGTCTGCTAATTACGCCGCCGCCTTCCGTGCTGAGTCACATCTGTAGAAAATCCTCTACAGCAGACAAACAACTGGATGGGCTGGTGGATGGATGGATGGATGGATGGATGGATGGATGGATGGACAGGTGGATGGACTGATGGAGGTGGCAGGTCATCCTTTGACTGTACAAGAGTGAAAGGGTCAAAATAGAAGAAAGGGTTATTCTTTCTCCTCAGGTGGAGGTGTTTAAGTATCTCTGGGTCTTGTTCATGAGTGATGGGAGAAAGGAGCGGGAGATCGACAGACAGATTGGTGCAGCGTCGGCTGTGGTGTGGACTCTGTACCTGTCTGTTGTGGTGGAGAGAGAGCTGAGTCAAAGGGCAAGGCTCTCTGTTTACCGGTCGATCTTCGTTCCAACCCTCACCTATGGTCATGAACTGTGGGTAGTGACCAATAGAACGAGATCGTGGATACAAGGCTGAAATGGGTTTCCTCCGCAGGGTGGCTGGACATTTCCTTAGAGACAGGCTAAAAAGTTCAGTCATTCATAAGAGACTCAGAGTAGAGTTGCAGCTCCTTCACATCGAGAGGAGTCAGTTGAGGTGGTTCGGGCATCTGGTTAGGATGCCCCCCAGACTCCTCCCTGGAGAGGTGTCTCGGGCATGTCCAACTGGAAGAAGACCACGGGGCAGGCCCAGGACACGCCGGAGAGGTTATATCTCTCAGCTGGCCTGGGAACATGGCGGTGTTCTCTCGGAGGAGCTGGTGGAGGCGGCTGGGAGAAGGGAGGTCTGGGGCTCTCTGCTGAAGCTTCTGCCCCCGTGACCCGACTCAGGATTTAGCAGAAAATAATGGATGGATGGATGGATGGATGGATGGATGGATGGAGAGGGTGGATGGATGGTTATTCTTATAATGTGCAACAGTGAAAGTATTAAACATTTGGAGGTCTAGATTATATATCAATTATGCATTATCTTGGTGGAAGCATCTCCTCAGCTCTATTATAAAAGGTATTTTTACTTACTTCAACAAGTTGATCCACAAAGAAGCACAGAGTAGAGCAATTGAACAATATGTTTTTTTTTATGAATATGTACGAGGGATGCACATTTTGGATTTTTTTTTAATGACCGTTAACCGACGCCCTTTAAAGATTAATAACCGTTAACCGATAAGTCCGGGATGGTTGGCTGCCGCGATGTTGCGCGCGTTGTCGTGGACGCAAGAGGACACTTCCCCGTGTATACTCTCGCAGCAATGTGTCGCCATCAGCTTGTCGCAGAGATGCCGCCGTCACTTTTGATTTACACTAGCGCGGTCTCCGCTATGTTATTCCACGCTACAACGCAAGAGCGACAATCACGAACTAGCTAAACTTACTAAACTTATCTCTTGCGTTTTTCCACTTCCTCACTGTCTTGGCCGTATCCAGACCCACATTCATCACAATCTCCCTCCATGAATTACTAGAATATGTGCTGTCTTTGTAGTGTGGAGAACGAGAATCATACAGATGTGGGTATTTCCTCATTTTTTCGATGATGCGCTCTTTTCTACGCAGATGTAGAATTGACCAATCAGAGGCCTGTTGCACCTGTCGACACGCCCCCATGAGTTGACTGAATTACATAGCTTAAAAACAAAATAGACTGTTATTATTAATCAGTTAGAGTTACTGTAATCGGTTAACGGTTAAACGGTTAACCATGTGCATCCCTAATTTGTACGTTAAATCTAAATTAGACTAGATAAATTCACAACAGACTTTGGCCAAAATTGTAAAAGCTCATGTTGCCAGCCAGGTCAGAAACACTTCAGTACACTTCAGATTGTACATGTCTATATATGCTGTCCAAGCTCTTCTGCAGAAGCATGAACACACACTATTGCTTTACCAAGAAATCTATTAAGCAAATTAGACATAGGACCACTTAGTCTTGACTGATTGGAAATGTTTTGCTTTAATAGAAGGGGCTTTGAATGTTGACGAGCCTGAAAGTGCTACAACTGAAAGTGTCTGCAGGTAGCATCAACACATAATAGTGGTTCCTTTTAGGTTTGGCGGTGCATGCCTACAAATTGAGCTGAAAATGTCATCAGGATCAACAGTCTCTGTAGAGTAGGTATCTAAGATACATTCTGTTGATTTGTACCAAACTTATACATCAAGCTTATCCATCAAGCTTGAGAGCTGCTGGCAAGAATAACTTGTTCTATGGCATTATTTGTGAATGCAGTCTCATCTTCAGAGGTTTTGTAAAAAGCTGAAACATGCACAGAGAGATTTTTTCTGGCTTTGAAATACAGATCATGCACAACTTAACGAGAACAGGTGCAGGTAGTGGCAAATAGGAGACTGATATCCTCAGGATGAAAGAAAAAGTTTCGAGAGAGCCAGTTAATCTATCTTTGCCTAGAGCTTCCCTCTTGCTTGGATGGATAATTAACTTTAAATACACTCTCGATCAAACGCACCCCAAGTTCTCATATGCAAAATAACAAAGTATAAATCAGCTAAAGTGGTCTTTAAACTAAGCGAGTAGTCTAAGTAGCAATGATGGCCGTGTAATGGTGTGAAAATGTGAGGACACATATGCAGTCTTGCAGAGCCAGCATTACAGATAGGCTCTGATCTTCCTGAACTATCTGTCTGCTCTTTATCTCGCATGGTGTCGTTGTCTCTGCCATGTCTCTTGGCTTTTCTCTTGATCTCTCCTAGACTGTGGTCTTTACCCTGCTGCTGTTTTTCTCCTTAACTCGTTGCCAGCGTTTCATCTCAGCATCAGCTTGCCAAATCAGACCACACAAACCAGACACATGCCGTCAGGGCTGGAAAAGTGAAATCCAGACTGATTCAATTCAAGGTCCACTGATTTTAACCAGTTTCCACTTGAGTTGAAGGCAAACCACCTTACATGACTTTCTGTAGTGAATAGGTGCCTTAGCCTGTGACATGGATGTACCTTTTATTTCATGAATGCATTCATGTGCGTTCACACATAAAAAGCATCATGCTTTCTCTGCTTGAATAAAACTGATCTCATTTCCTTTCGCTTTTAGAGGATCGCACATCCCATCATCACACACCCCATCTGGTTATCAGTTGGAAAACGTTTGCTATGGAAAGTCAAACCATCATAAAAGGGCTTAAATTGTCTGTTCAGAATAATCAAATCATTTGATCTCACAGTTTCCCAAATGTTGTAAGAGTTTATCTTATTTCTTCAAACCATAAATTTCTTAAACCAGCAGTTATCACTCTGCTCCGGTCTTACATTGTCAGACTGATGGAAGGGTCAGTCTGACACTGATGTCTCCCGAGATGTCTGTATGTTAAAAATGGAAACTATCGTTATCATCCAGCGCATTCATCAGCATAGTTTATCATGATAGGTTACAGATACCCACCTGTCTATAAAGAGAGAATCATTTGTACATAAACACCAGGAGAGAAGTCAGTGTGTGTGTGTGTGTGTGTGTGTGAATGATATGCACATGTGTATCTAGTGTGCAGATGAAATGGTGAATCCCAGGAAAGTGGGGCATGGTCAGAGGAAAAGGACAGCACAGCACAGCCCCTCTTGGCTCCATGTTCACATCCTGCACACCTATCATTATTTAGCAGACCTCCCCTGCCTCCCCTTATCAGGATGGAGCTGATTTGCAGTAGTTTCCATGGACAACTTGTCTGACTTCCCCCACAGCTTTTGGTTCCCAGAAAGTATCAGATGTGTCCATTTTCAGTCTCAGTTTTTTCCTTTTCCACCCCTAATGGTGTCTATTATAGGCTCACATCTTGTGGACATGATGTCCTCTTTCTCATGCACTCCCTCAACTTAATTTCCTCACCCCCCGCCAGTTGGTCCGACAGGCGTGACATACCATCATCCTCTTTCTCCACTCGCCCTCCTCTGCCATTGTGTCCCCTCAAAAGCCACACCCTTTCTCAAAAACATCACGACTGTCATGCCCTTCTTTTTCTTACTTTTCTTAACAATCATGGGGTCATCTGCATCTTTCCTACACTTGGAACTCATAAGTGAAAAAAATGAATTAATACCTGGGCATGTATTTGGTGACCAAAGGTCACCTCTGTTTCTGACACAAATGTGTAGGCTGTTTTGACAGCTGGTGAGCTTTCAGCTGTTCCCAAGCTTTCCCTTTGGCTCCCGGAAAATGCACAGATGAGAAATAGTTAATTATACAGGGATATTCTTTTGTTATTGTTAAAAAAAAAGCAAGTTGTCTACATTTCAAAGTTCCTACACCACATCTCCTCCCACTCAGTCTTTTGTTTCCATTTTCCTCCCTTTCATGTTGTGCCTTTATGTGTATTTTTTTTTTCTTTATATATCATTTCAGACTTTTTTTTTTAGTTCTGTCTCTTCTGGTTTATTACTCTTTTGATTTACTCCATAAATCATGTGTTTAATCTTTTGTTTTCAGTTGATTTTATTGGTGGATTTGATCCATTCCCACTCTACCATGTCAATGAGAAACCATCTCATCTTCTCATAAAGCCCATGAACCTGTAAGTATCTCATGTCAGTGTACAAGTTTTTCCCTCAGACAGAGTTTGAAAACAACTGTGTGGATATTTTCATTTCCCTGAAACCACTTATCATAAAATTTGTGCAAATATATTTTCTTTCTTTCTTTCTTTTTTTATAATTCACAAATCATTTGCATGTTCATCCCATTGTTTTCTTTAATGCTTTTCCAGGAGGTTCTTACACAGAACTGGCCAGTAGATGTAGAACAAGGCATTGCTTGGTTGTTTTCTGGAGCTGAATTATATCTGGAGAACAGAGTTTGAAACATCCTGTTGCTTTAAGGACTATGGTCTTTCATGCACTGTTGTAACTTAAGGGGGAGTGTGTATGGGTTCTTTAATGTTCTTCCTGGTAGAAGAACATAAAAAAAAAAACACATACAGGATTCTGCCTAAAATGGGATTAATTAATTATGCTGTGCTGTAAAGTTAATAACAATAAGCCAGAGTGGTCTTGTAATAATTCTCAGCCAACATGAAATGAATATTTTATTAGCACCTTGACAGTTTAATCAGCTCTGTATCTAATGGGAGTTAGGGGTTTTTCGTGACCCCAACCTAGAGGGAGTTGAATCCTGAATATATTCATCAAGGGGTGTGTTATTGTATGTGTGAGTTGCCTGAGAACTGCTAATGCTCTGTCCTTTCTTTCCATATTTCTGTCTTCTCCAGGTCTACGTAAATAGAAAAAAAAAGCAAAAAAACAAAAACAAACAAAAAAGCAGCGAGGGAGGTGATACAGTGAATTTCCATGGAGGCAAAACGGCTGATTTCTCACAAACATCTTACTGCACTTTGGAACAACAGATGTTCCTCCCCTTTGTGAGTCCAGTACTTTAAACATGTCATTTACTGGTGTGCTTACCAGAAAGCCTGTGTCTCTCAGTAAGAACCCATTGTGATGGGATTTTTGTGAATTACAACGTAACAAAGAGTGCATTTGGAGGTATTTGTTTGCATTGAAGTACCATTAAATTAATTTTACCATGGGCTAATACTCCCCAACTGTGTAGATCATGTAAAGCTAATGAATACATTGTGTATGTAATCATGGAGTGCCCAGCATTCTCAGACTTAGAAGACTCTGATTTAGCATATTATTGCTGGTTTGGTTGAGATCCTGGCCATGGGGCGGAATTACAGTGGAATCTGTGGAACGGGCTATTGTGTGCTGCCTGTTTACTTTAGTATGCGTGTACAAAAATACAGAAAAAAAGCAGGAAGAAGCAGGGGAGTGTAGATGTTGAAGGTAGGGAAAGAACAAAAGCACCAAACCTACGGGGGCATCTGCCAAAAATAGGAACATGTAAATAGTGAAGCTCAGACTTTGAAATGCGAATGATCAAAAATGCAAAAGTGTTAGCCTGCAAGAGTTGCTCAGACATGAGCAATGTGTTGCAAGTGTCCCTTTTATTTCTGGAGTCTTATTATTGTGACTGTTTTCACCAACAGCAAAGTCAGTATTTCTGAGGTGTCAAGTGTTTGTTTTAGAAGATGAGTTGAAAGCTTTGTTTTCACTTCAAGAATTCTCCTTTAACAGCTGACAGCTCTGGCAAGGGTGCACATTTACACACATTACAACATATTTTTAACTCGGGTGCGAGGGTGGGGCGGGTGGATGGGGGTTGGTCTTTGAGTGGGGTGAGGGGTGGTGGTGGTTGTGCTCTTGAAACAAGGTCTGGGTGGATCAATGGAAAATTATTGTAAATTATTATACTTTTCATATTGCACTCAGCAGTGCTGCAGCTGTTTGGGAATGGACATACAGTAGGTATAGAAGTAGCGCACCTATACCTGAGTAGATCACTGTCAGGTCAGCAGTTGAAATTTTCTTTCCTTAAATTGTGATAACCTCAGCTGTGATTGATTGTAGCATGTTTTAAACAAGGTTTGTATTGTAATTATATGTATAGCATTAAATAATAAAAAAGAAAAAAAATCACAAAACTTGTGTCTATGACTGGCTATTTTAGACTTTGTTAAATTATAAGTAAATGAGTCTCCTGACTTGTGTCTTTCATTCTGATCAGCATCCTTTCAACTTTTTCTCAGCAAACGTGAGTACACATGGGTAATTTCTTCTATACATTTTGAATGGATGAGTCATATAGTCAGAGCCTCCAATACATTTGTTTATGTGAATCACTATTGCCCTCTAGTGTTCAAAATGTTGATGTACAAAATGCAAAAACGCTGCTGTTTGAGCTGTAATGTGAGGTTATCTGTGAAGTTTGAAACTGGAAATCTTTCAGGATATAAGTTGTTCAGTTACAATACTTTTCTTTACTTTTTTAATTTAAATATGTGTAGCTGCTTTCTGTGCATGTTGTCCTTAGTAATTTTTGTCTTTTTTCCTTTATGTGTTGAGTGACTGGTTCTTCTGCGATCTTAAGCGTACTTCACTGCCAGAGAGGTAGACTGTAAACTGGCATAATACTGAAAAATCAAACAGTCATTTCTCCTTGCCCTCTTCAAAGTGAATAAAGTAAACAGTTTGGTTTTGATTTGTGACATCTCTGTTTCAGTGATGCAGTAATACAAGTGTATTATTACAAATAAAAGTTTACTCACACTTTGCAAAGTAACCCAATTAGAAAAACCTCATACTGGAACATAATCAGTAATAGTAATAAAATGCTATTCATGTGTAAAAAGTAGTCTTTCTCTGCAATAAAGGCTTTTCCAGAGCTCTGATGACTGATTTTACTTAAAACTTGTCATGGATGTGAATGTGCGAGCCTCCATTTAAAAAGATTCCACTCTTTCTTTTTCATATTGTATTATTTTTTGAAAGGGATGCAATATTCAATGATTGTCTTTTTCTTTTTTAATTCTGTGTCGTTCCAACCACATCTTACCTGATTGTTTACTCGTATTCATCCAAAACTGTTCTCATGTAAAATAGGTGTTTGCTAATAAAAAGAAATACTTTTTATGATTGTGTGTCATTTAACTTTACACACACACACAAAAACACACACACACATATATATATATATATACAGTCATGGAAAAAATTATTAGACCACCCTTGTTTTCTTCAGTTTCTTGTTCATTTTAATGCCTGGTACAACTAAAGGTACATTTGTTTGGACAAACATAACGATAACCACAAAGATTGCTAATAAGAGTTTTATTTAAGAGCTGATATCTTACCATTTTCCATGGTTTTCTTGATTATAACCTAAATCACTTAAGTTTTTACATCAATAGCTATGGTGTTGTACTGCCAAAAACACTGCTTTTATGCATTCAGTGTTTTCTTTTCTGTCTGTTTTAGTCACATGATGACGTTCAGTGGTACCAGGTATTAAAATGAACAAGAAAGTGGAGAAAAAATGGTGGTCTAATAATTTTTTCCATGACTATATATATATATATATATATATATATATATATATATATATATATATATATATATATATATATATATATATATATATATATATATATATATATATTAACGCGTTATCATGTTAACTCACTAATTTATTAACGCCGACATTTCTTTTATCGCGCGTTAACGCATGTTGCTCACATGCTTTTGTTTTAAAAAGTCTGTTACTGGCTGCTGCGGAACCGGAAAAAATTGGCGAAAAAACATTCACAAAAGCTAAAACAGACATGGAGAGCGGTAAAAATCTGTATACTTTACAGTTCGGGTGGCAACTCAGGTAGCAATATTAACAATTCTGATTGAAAACAAAAATTCTGGACTGCAACATAACTTTCGCTTCATTCCTCCATGTTACATCAGATCTGCTCCATGTGTTCACTGTTGTGCTGTTCTCTTACTGGTTACTTCAGTGCGGCTCCATCTAGTGGCACAGATGTGTAATGACAACAGAAAGTCCAGTCCTCGATTATAAAACAAATTCAGTTCTGTGGCCCGTTTTTTCATTTCATATTTTTGATCCAAGACTTAAATAGAAAACCAGGCATTTTTTCTTTCTTTTTTTTTTTTTTTGTGTGTGTTAGATTTAAAAATGTAATAAAATGTCACTTTGTAATTTTTTATATTTTTGATTAACAATTGCAAATGGAAAGAATGAATGATACACGGATTGGTAAAATTACTGAACTTTAACATGGACATTTTCATTTTAAAGTTCTCCCAGACGGAGGATTTGACAGAAACAAGGTTATTTGTAACAACTGCCAAGCTGAACTCCCCGTTAAAAGTTTCTGCTGTTACCTCAGAAATGACCTGTTTTAATGTTATGATTGTGCTGAGCCACAATCATTTTGTTGGATTTTTTTTGTAGACTTTTTTTTTATTTTTCATAAAAACAGGATTACTTTAATGTCCTGGCAGTGGCCATGAGCTTTATTTCATTTTACATTTTTTTTAAAATGAGATTTACACTAAATATGTGTTACTGACAAGTGCTGATGTTAAAGGTGTTTGAACAACTAATGTTATGGCACTTTAGTTCATATGGCAGCAGAACATTTCAATAAAAGTGCATTTTACACAACTTTTGAATTCATTATTTGATTTTGTGTATACAATGTGATTAATCGTGATTAATCAGGGAAATAATGTGATTAATCGCGATTAAAAATTTTAATCGCTGCTCAGCCTTATATATATATATATATATATATATATATATATATATATATATATATATATATATATATATATATATATATGAAAAACACAAAAGTATAAGAATGAAAATGCATATGTAACACTTTAAATGTTTGTTATATAAAATGAATTTTAAACTGACAAAGCAAGCAGTCTGCACTCTTTATTTTCATCAGTTTAGGAGAATTTAAAGGCAGCAGAAACTCAAGGGCATCTGGGCAACACCTGTATAGCGATGGCTTTTCACTACAACCTTAAGACATAAAAGCACGAACGCTGCCCCTGATGACAGCTCTGCAGATGGGGCAGTGACGCAGACTGGCAGCACAATCACCACAAACCACCAGGTGACCACAGGGGATGAAGACGATGGACACCAACTTGTCCATGCATACTTTACAGGTCCTCTCTTCCTGCAGCTGTCTCAACAACTCCTCAGGGCTGGGGTCCTTCACTGTTATTGAAAACAAACACACACTCATAAAATGTTTTTGTTCAAACTCAGTGTTGTGACTGAAGCCCGGTAACTGCAGTAGAGAGCAACGGTTTATCCATTATTCATTTTTGTCACTCTGTGTGATAAGTTTTTCAAGCATGCAGACCTTTCTCTCGGACGGGTGTCTGTCTTCTCACATTTCCTGCTCTGGAGTCCTGCCTCATCTCTGGCTCTGGAATCACACAAACAGAAAATGTCACATGCCACACAAATTCAGACAAACTATAACATTAACAGATTACTTAATGAGTCACTGTTGCAATATTGACTGTTGTACATAAAATTGTTGAGTGGCATGCAACAGTCCAACATCATAAGTAGGTGTAACTGCATAAAATGAGCACAAAAAAAAAATGAGAGCAACAGTTTACTCTGCCTGTTGTTTTGCATAAAGTGGTAATTGTGCAATATGAAACTTGTAACCATGTATTAATTAATATGTAAGCTAAATCACATATTGATATGTACTCTCAGCCATGTATTTATTTCAATATAACCCTAACAGTACTCATCATCACTGTCTTTATTTCTGCATTGGCAACTATGAGAGGAGTAGATTTTCAATGCAAATAAAATTTAAGATGAGACCATTTATTTATATTTGATATATTGTTATTAGTTTCCATCCTTTAATGTTTCAATGTATCAAAAAAAAATGGATAATCCAAAAGCAAGAGCTTTTTTGTAGCCAGCTGAGTGTCAATTAACTGATGCTCCTCAACTGATTAAAAAAAGGCCTCTATTCAGAGAAAGTTTTTGGGCTGTCTCATTTGTACTATCTTTTTGAGGTCTATCAAAAGGTCACTGCATGAGATCCTCACAGCAACATCTTACAATGATATTCAGGTGGGACTGAGTGAAGGCCACGGCAGAACCTTTAGCTCGTGTCTTTTGTTGTACCTCATTGGAGATTCTTAGGTGTTCTTAGGATCAATGGTCATTTTTTTCCATCATCAGTCTTTGTACAAATGTATGTGTGGAAAGTGTGGCGTTTGCTTTCAACGGGGAAATGTGTTCTGTGTGACTGGCACAGATGAGCACACCATGCCCTGGCAACTGGGATAGGGTAGGTTTGAACAGACTCTCACGAGCCAGAATGAGATCAAAGCAGCCGTGGAAAATGGAGGGATGGATGGACTGATGCTTTTACTCAACAGAAGGATTCATTTTAAAAATGCTGCATCCTTTTACTTCCAAACATTTATTTGCTTGTTGCAACCTCAGGTTTCTTTTGTATTCTATCATCTGTTGCGTTCTCAGTCCAGAGGACTTGTCTCTATTATGCTTCAGGCTTGTTTAAATTTTCATTTGTAAACTTTTGATGCTGGATTTTGTGGTTAGAACTCAAGAAAGACTGTTCCCTGAACAATCATTTATGAAGTTAATATTTGTGGCGGTGCCGCTACAGTTCACCAGCAGTCCAGACTCTACAAAATATTCCTGAAACAGGTTTTCACAGAAAGAAAACCCCTGGAACTGAGGAAACAGCTACATGAAAAGACTTACCTACCCTTTCCTAACTCGTGGTAAAAAAAAAAAAAAAAAAAAAAAAAAAAGAGGATCTCTTGAATGCTTGTGTGTGGGAGCGATGTTTCAAGGAATCTGATTATTTGTAAAGCTTTGAATTTGCACCATTCTTGCCTGTTTTAACAATACTTGTAAACAAGCCATAGTCATAACAAGTTCATCAAGAAAAAAACTATCGAACATCTTAAATCCCTTGCATGGACGTCCTTTCCTTTTTTGCTGTAATGGCTCATGTGGTTCAAAAAGATCATTTGATACATGTGAAAAGTAAAAGTACTCTAGTGGAGAATGAATACCTCCAAGTCCCATTAAAGCAATTACAAATCTATTAAAGTACTTGAGTAAATATCATTACATTGGTTCCTTCCCTGCACTGGTTGTTACCTCTGCTGTTTGCCCCCCTCTGTCTGTCCTCCTCCTCTGCTTGCAGCACATCAGTAACCAAGTCAGACACGGATGTGTAGTGCTGGCCTGTCAGCAGGTATTTGGTCTGGACCAGACTCTCTACCAGGCTGGCTTCAAAGCCCATCTGGACCACAGTTTGCACTACAGGAGAAAGCATGGCCGATGAAGATCCCAGACCTCCAACCATGTCTGCTTGATAGGAAGAATGGAAAAGTGAGGACGATATGAAAAGTAGTCTTGTCAACTGCCCAAAGTACTGTATTACACACAAATGTTAAAATGAAATAAAAATCATGAACCATGCATTTGTTTATCATTGAATGGAAACCACAGATGCTGAAAATGTATTACAGCTGTGCTTCCTACAGTGTTTGAAATAATTGTGTTCTGATGCCTACCCTGGAACAATGAGCAATAGCCAAAGCATATCTATTGTGTTTGCTACCTAATGTAGTCCTGGAGAAAACATTAATTCAAGTAATTGAACATGAATTCATTTAATTTTCAGGCACCTTACAAAAAAGAGAAATGAGCATGCTTCCCTCCAAAAAGGCTACTACTCAGAGGCTAATTTGAAGCTTGGGCTTGAAAATTGGGCAAATATAGGTCATTCTCCCATCCATCAAATCTTTCATTTGTACTCCCTGAATGAGAACATAAGAACTCAGTCTGGGGTTTACAGGCTTTATTTTATCTATGAGTGTAACCTAAGATGTAACTTCAGATCTTTTTACATCCTTTCTACTTTTTGTTTGTGTGAACAAACGAGAAGGAATGTTGGAACTTACAACTTAGTATAGGATATACAGTCATGTGAAAAAGTGGCCCTCCTTTAAAAAAAAAAAATCTGAGGTTTTACATATCAAATTACATTTAAAAAATAAAAATAAGAATCTTATCGTTACCAGGTCTGAAAAATAGTTTCTGACAGTTTTCTGATTTCTGATGTTCCCAGGATCTGCTGGAGGCACACTCCCTGTGGAAAGTAAAAGCATCATGGGTGCCTTCATTTTCCACATCCTTTATATTTCTTCCTTCAACCTTCAGTACTTTTGCAGCTTTAAAAACCTGGTGATTTTCTTTTATTACTGTTTCGGTATTTCCTACATACAATCTTGGAAGAGAATTAAGAAAGTTTTGTTTTCTTTTTTTACATGACTGTATATTAGTGGAATCATATTCATATCTGTGTCATAGGTAGTCAGTAGACAGGTATGTTAATTTTGTTGAGGCTCCTCGTGTATAATGATCTTCCGTCTGTCTTTTCTCAATTTTTGACTTACTGTTTCTGGAGCCAATATCTCTGCCAGTGGAAGTCTGTGATCCTCCCTGGAAAAGTAATTATTCATTTTTATATCCAATGAAAGTCATCAATGATGTAAATACAGCAATAACAAAACTTTTATTCAACAATGTGTGAATAGATACGATGTGAATGAGGTTCTCACCACAGTGTCGCCCAGATGGAAATGAGCATGCTGTATATTGGTGATATACTCCTGTCCTCTTGACTGTATTAAAAACTCACATCTGAGAAAAACAAGGATACTTTTAAATACACAATAATGTATAGAATGTGTGTGCAGAAGCTGCACTATGCCAAACTCTTTAAATATGAACAACATGTCATCAAAATAATGTCAGTCTAGTTTAAGTTAATGCAGTGCAAACTCCTGTATAGCAGAAACACATGATCAGAATCGACATCGGTCATAGCCAATGTTTACTTCTAGCTTAGTTCTCTGAGTTAACCCTGTTTGCCGTTTTTCAACGTATTTAATAGCAAGGTTGTTCTAGAAATTCTGGATTTAGTCTGTTTTAAATGTTTGTGATTCAATGTTTATTTAACAACAATGTGATCTTTCTGGGGTCTTTATCTCAAAAGAAAACCACAGTTGCTCAAATGCCCTTTTAAAGGCATTTGGTAACAAATAATCTTTGAATCATTAATGCCCAAACCATTAGTCTCATCCTGTATATACAGAAATGTTAATTTTCTAATACGTGTTCAGGTTACACCTTTATATGTCCCTGTGAAGCCCTTTTGTTACCGTGGAAACCATTTGGCATGTTCCTGCCAGGGGTCATCACCAGGCTCCCAGTTCCTCAGTCCTCCATCACAGTAGAAGCATTTGACATTGTCACCATGACCTGTGATTAAATAAAAGACTAGTGAAAACGCTGCAATGGCACACACCCGGTGACTGTTTACAGCTTGAAGAACACAGAAACAGTGCTCCAGTTTTGTGCTATTAATCAAACATACGAGAAATAAAATTTGACTATATATGTAAAATTGTACAAAGGGGTAAATCTCAAGCATCAGCTGCAATAAATGTGTGCAAACTCCTATATAGAAATGTCTCAGTGACATCAACATTACATCACAAGAAGACTATAAGGGTTCTTTATTTTGAATGCTGACTTTGTGCTCTTAATATTGTATCATTATATGACCATGCTGTGTATTGCGTGAAGCTGTACTTCTTTAGCAGGCCCAGCTTTGTCCAGGTTGTTCTGTCCACAACATCATGACTCAGCAGGACAATTGTAGCATGCACTCTCTCACAAAGAAGAGGCCATTCTAACAGTGACTAGGACTGCGCTGAATATTTCACTAAAGCACACGAATAGATACTCAAATGTTTCACAGAAAAGCATTAAAGGAATGGGAAATAGTCTTTATAGTTTTTTAGTCTTTAGTCTTTACAGTAAGGCAGTATGTACCTGTGTAGAAAAATCCTGCTCTGGCCAGGACATCCGCCTGAACTGAAGCTTCAGTTGGCCAGTTGTGGAAAGTGGTGAGCCGAGAATCCTCAGCCTCCATCTCTGGGTAGACTGCTTGTCCAGCTGTTCCTTGGTCATCCATAGTCATTCTCTGGAGCTGACTCAACAGCTGACCATCCACAGAGTCCGAGGATCCTCCTTGGAGTGGAATATTGCCCACAGGTCGACCCAGTATGAACTTGCAATTAGGAAAATGCCGTTCATGCTCAACAGCAGGGCTGTCCCCTTGTACCCAGCATCTTAAAACCCCTCCACAGCAGAAACATTGAACTTTGTCCCCCGGGCCGAGAAAGAAGAAGCCTGCCTTGGCCAGGTCTCCAGATGTGACAGGTACATCTGCTGGCCAGTTCTGAAAAGTTCGAAGTCTCTCCCTTTCTGTCCGCATCTGAGGCTCCTCAAGGATACACCACATAGTTATCCTGTCATCCATCATTCTGAAGTAAGTAAGCTTTCGTCTCTCTTTTTGTCCTGTGCCAGTTATCCCTTTTGCGCTCCATAGTGGAGCCCACACTGAAGGTGAGTTCAGAACAACAGCTGAAATAATATGATCAGGTGTGGGGGCCTGCACAGTAACCTACTGGACATTGTTTTCCAGAAAATCCCCCAACTGCCAGAATGAATGTTATTGATCCTTGAATGAATGACAGCCTGAGTATGTCATGTTGCTCTGGCCTCTTAGGAAAGAGAAGAAAATAAATTTCAGAAGTATGCTGTAGTGTAACAGTTAATATGGCCCTCAGCGAGATATTACAGAATTATTAAAAATTGAATTGATAATTAAAAAGGCACATGAGAAAATCTTAAAGCTTACAGCTGCATAACAGAGAAACACAACTCATCAGAATACAGGCGACTTCGAGCAATTTGTTCATTCTTTTTTGCAAAACAAAAACAAAAAAAAGAACAAAAGAAAGAAAGAAAGAAAGAAAGAAAGAAAGAAAGAAAGAAAGAAAAAAGAAAGAAAGAAAGAAAGAAAGAAAGAAAGAAAGAAAAAAAACATTAAGTACACCTGATCCCAGAGAATGTTTTTGTTTGTTTAGTTTTTTTATACTTGTTTTTTCCAGCAAATAGCACACTTTAGTTTGGGGAAATTATTGCTGAATTTATAAATAAGAAATTATAACTATTTTGTATTTGTGTGTAATATTTGTTGTGTGCATTTAAAATTGTTGGGTGTCACAAACCAGAACTTTCCCTTAATGTACTGATTAAAATACTTTGCAGGGAAAATGTCTGATCCTTTCAAATGATGAATAGCAGAGGTGTTTCCATATACAGAACACAACTTAAACATGACTGATAAAACATGGGATTTTAAATATGTTCTACTTGTAATTGTGATATTGATAAGAAAACAATGCATGCACCTGTCAACATATAATTTTTATATGTGCAGTGTACAGTAGGTCAGAGATTTGACCTTTGGCTGAGTTTAGAAGATTGTGTTTGTGTCTTTGCTACTCCCTAGTGGTAAAGGGTATAATAATTACTGTATTACAGGTCTAGTCCTGGTATACAGGCCTCTTCAAGAGGATGAAAGCAGTTTGAGGGAAAACTAAGTAAATGTAAAGGTAAAAAGTTGCATCAGTCATTTTGGGTATGTCAAATGCTTCATTCACTTTCCCGGGGTGGGAAATTGATAAAAAAAAAAGTATTTGGGATGATAACTATTTATTTTTGTCAAAATCTATATCAAACAGAGATATTTGGATCGTTTATCTCAAACACTCAGTATCTAATGGATCAAATGAAAAAAAAATATCCTAAAAGCATTGAGCAATTAAGCAAAAGTAACAAATTAAAGCTCGCAAGTCTGCGGAGGACCCATGTTCTCAGGATATAGGAATCTTGGATAGATCATCACACAGTGAAATGTGTAGGCTACTGTGGTCAGATGAATCAGTGTTCCAGATCCTTTTTTTTCTTTCTTTTTTTGTTGTAAATGGCAGCCTTGTGCTGTAGACCAAAGATGAAAAGGGCTATTGAGACTTTTATCAGCCACAAGTCCGAAAACCAGGCATCAGTGCTCTCTGCAAAGGTCATTTACACTTGTCTGATGGGAAAATTCATGTAAAAATGTCAGTGAGATTTTAGAGAAACATGTGCTCCCTTCAAAACAAGGGACATTTTCCAACAATGCAATGCAAAACCTCATCCTGTACAGAACACAAAAGCATGGCCGAGGAAGAACGGGACATGCAACTCTTACTAGACTGCTCTGGCTCTAGTCCTTACCTGTTGCCCACAGAGAATGTCTGGAGACTTTCAAAAGCAAGAGCTGCAAGCTTTTGCCCACCTTGAGATGTGGTCACATTGAAAATCACATTTTTATATTAACAAATAAAATGAAGTTAACAAACTAAAAGATTAAATAAACTTGGTCAGTACAGTCTGCAATTGAAATAACTGTACGATTAAATGTAGGAGTGCCTGCTGATGATTTGTCACTTGTCCAGGGTGTAACCTGCCTTTCACCTGATGACAACTGGGATAGTTTGACTACCTCCACAGCCCAGAACAGGATGAAGTAGATATGAAAAATGAATGAATGAATCAGCATTTTTTTTTTTTAATCCCATCCCAACTTTGTTTGATTTGTAGTCGTAAATTCCAGAAAATCCTGCATGAGCACTGAGCTGAACGTGAACTGTCACTGCTGGCCCCTGCTGGCCCCTGCTGGCCCTATTTACATTCACAGATAAACAAAAATGTGACGTGGCTATTGTAGCTTTCTGTTGATATTTTTTTCTGAAATGCTGTTCTCACATTTATTGTGTGTTCCTACATACTCTCTGTGCTAAATCTTGTGGTTGGGCTTTCCCTTTTTAAGTTATTGGCTACTTACTATTTTTTTAGCAGTTTTTAAATGTCATTGTATAGATATATACATATATATGCACACACACACCATATATATATATATATATATATATATATATATATATATATATATATATATATATATATATATATATATATATATATATATATATATATGTGTGTATGTATTTATGTGTGTGTGAAGAGGGTTAATGAGAAGAAATTAAGAGTCTGTGCTGACTTTTTTCATTCAGCCTCTTGTCTACACTGACTGAAGCAGTAACCCCCCCCCCACCGTCCATTTATGTATGTAAAGTATGTAGTTTTATTTCGCTGAAACACAGACCCTCTCATAATCTAGCCTGAAAGTTTTGCCACCCCGCGGGGAACGGTGTGAACTGCAGCGACGCCTCAGAGCCCGGATGGAGCAGCCATTGGGGAAGTGAACAGGGCTTTAACGTAACTGAGGAGGGCTCTCTCTGTGGAATAAAAAAAAAAAAAAAAAAAAAAGAAAAAGACTGAGTAAGAGGCGGCCGAAGACAGAAATATTCAAGATCCCAAGGGCCTCACTTGGCAATACATATCGTTATCCCGAAAACCTGAACAAGGACTTGACTGCTCTGGGACAGAGTATCAGAGGCGACTGACTTGAACTGTGGAAGTTGGGATACGTCCACACAGTGGAAAATACTCAGCTGAGCTGCGCTGCGATTGCTAGCCACATAGCTAACTGTAACTAAGCTGTGAACTTGCTTGCAAATCACGGGGGTAGACATTCAGTCACAAGCTCAGGCTCCGTGAGAATCCAGGGACTTGCTTAATGAATTATGTCTGCCACAAGCATTGACCCTCAGGTATGAAGGATAATGTACTTCGACAGTTGAGAGTTTTTTAGCTAGCTGCTTGCTAACGTTAACGATTTATTGGGCTACGGCTATTCCTCGGAAGTACTAGCTAGCCACTTGCGTTGGCCGGTGTATCAAGCTAGCAGTTTGGCTATATACCGTGAAATTGTTAAAGATTTTTTTTGTGGGGCTTCAGGAAGGATGACACTTATTTTTCAGCATGCATCGTGTTGTCGAACATGTCTTAAACAGAAATAATGTGTTTGGTAATCTACGTAGCATAAAAAATACCCTTACAGCTGAATACGTGAAACCTGAGGCTGCTTAACGTTAACATATTTACATAAGGACTGAGGCTGACTTATTTTGTGAGGAGTAACTTTTAGTGTAATTTGTGGTTGTATGTGTGCAGACCAACGTATGTGCACATTGTTGTGGCAAACCTTCCATGCTGTATTAACACTAAGCCATTTTAAAGAGCTATATTCGAGAGAGCGTCAATAAAGTTTGCCTGAATCAATGCTAGCATTGGCTGGTGACCAGATTTGCATTAAATTGTATCGTACAGAAAACCAAATACAGTAATATCTGCAGCCAACTGCAAACATCTGTACTTTTAACTGGAAAATTAAGTTTATGGAACGATTTCACTTCCCCAAGAAGCAATTTTATGTTTAACTTACTGGGCAGTAAATAGGTAAAAGGTAATAGGCTGTACTCAGTCTCAACTTGCATGTGAAATAACTACAAATAACCTTGTCTTTTCTCTTTATTTCTGATGGAACCTGGATGCAGAGATCAAAGGGACAAGCATCTAAAGGTAGGTGTTAAAGTGAATCAAGCTGAATGTGTGTGTGTGTATATGTATATGTATATGTATATGTATATGTATATATATATATATATATATATATATATATATATATAGGGTATGATACCTATCAGTTACATGACTTTAAGGCTTCGATTTACTGGAGGGGAATAAGGACAATATGTTTGAGTTTGGTACAGTGTTATTGGAAGGGTTCAAATGAAATATTGAAATTAGTTTGTTAAATGCACCATTATCTTCCACTTGGACAGATAAACAGCCAAATCTGGATTGAGAGGGGTACTCCCATAAATAAGGAATCCAATGGGTTTTTACTGCCCTGCCATTTTTTTTTTTGACTTAATAAGAAAAGAGGTGAATGTTTTAGAAAAAGAGTGTGGTTTATAGTTTAATATATGTATAGAGCTATTTCATTGGGAAGTGAAGGTACCTCATTCACCTGGTTTGTTTGGTTGGAGGAAAATAAAGTCATTGTGTCCCTCATATTTTTGAGGTAACTTTTGTTACATCCATTTGTGTCAATTTCAGATGGTCTTGTCCTTAAGAACTAGACATTTGTGTGAGTGTTTTATGGTCTGAGTGAAAGTAGACAGCCAGAAATAGGTTTGTTAAAATTCCCAGTATTTTTTCATCTTCCTACTTCTCATTTTAGCCCATCACATGTACCTGCACTGACACAAACAACAAAATGTGTTGTTTTTTTTTCATTTTCTTTTATTATTTATTCCATTGTTAAGATAACTAAAATGTTTTAAAGTTTTGTAACTAGAACAAAGACACCAAGATCTCTTTGAAAACAATCAGTGTGGTTGATGTGAAGCAAAGATGATGGTGTTTTACAATATAGTTATGTGTCGTTATATTTGGTGTCCCAGTTATGTTGGTCATTTCTTGACTTGGGTCTAAA
Organism: Hirundichthys speculiger; assembly: GCA_018398805.1. Taxonomy (NCBI): domain Eukaryota; kingdom Metazoa; phylum Chordata; class Actinopteri; order Beloniformes; family Exocoetidae; genus Hirundichthys; species Hirundichthys speculiger. The sequence goes on along the minus strand of JAGFBZ010000693.1, from coordinate 1,129,937 downwards.
TTGATCATTGTAGCATTTCCAAAAAAGCCTGTCATTTTTAATCAAATTTTGTTTTTCACACATTAGAGGGAATGCTTAATCAAACATAATTCATTTTAAAACAAGTTTCCAAACACACTTATAGACCTTAATTTTGGAAGTACCCACATATCTTTAGGACAAGTTGTTCATCATGTTGATGCAAAGTTTTCTTTTGCATAACACTAATGCAGGTGCTAATAGAGTGACAGTTCAGGTCTTTAATGGTTTGATTTTCTCTGAGAACTGTTCTCAGAAAATCTCACCCTATAGACCCATGGTAATGAATCATGTCAGTTACAGTGTCTTTTTAAGAATTTTATAAACAAGGGGTTTCTAATTTTAAATAACTTATTAGTTGCATTAGTTAATGAGTTCAGCAGGCAACTAAGGAGGAAAGAAGATGCAGCCGAGATTCCCCATTTAATTCTATTTTGCTTTGTAGTCATCATCTACATATAATGGCACAAAGTAAAATATCAGTACAACCTAATAAGGAATTTTACCCAGATCTTTCTTTTAAATGTGACACACTTAACCATTACACTCAGTGTTTTGTATAAGTTGCTGTTTTACAGGAAATAATTGTGTTCAGCTTTGATTCTAATTGAAATGGTGCACTTCCCTCTTATAGTATAATCCACATTGCCTCTTTCCATCTATACTGAATCCATTTGATATTTCACTGAATCTAGTTACAGTGTGCTTTCTTTTTTGCTGAAGTGTTTTAATCAAACCACTGCCTCATTTCATCTGAAGGGGGATTTTTCTAGGATTGAGAGCCACATATTGTATTAATTTTGAGTGTAATTAGTGTTTTCACTGAAAATTATTGGGCTGTAATTTTAAGTAAGGATTAATTGTTTGTTTCTCAATCCCCTCACTCCTTTTATTGCACTGAAATTATAATATTACTTTTTTTTTCTCATTAATGATGGTATTGGTGTTGATGCTATGTCATCTTTGATCCATTACAGTTGTAGAAGGACATGTAGCGACAGGCAGGTCTTGAGGTTGCTATAAGCTGCACAATTTCTAAAGTTATGGAGATCAATACACCTCACTCTGTGCAACTTCAGTTTGCTATATCTTAAATACAACATGATGATATGTTTAGACCTTACAGTGATGGGACCCCCTGAATCATCGACTATGATCGATGTAGAATATTGCCCTGATAGTAAACAATAAGTAACGCATGAAAATGAACTGCGCTTCAAAAGCAGCTTTTATGTCCGCCAAAAAAACTTCACAAAAGAAGTGGTGAAGGATGAGATTGTGGTCCAGGTCTTTCGACAAGGCAAGTCACATGAAGTAATACATCACTTCATGTTGTATTTTAGTTGTCTAATTATTAAACAAAGTCATAGGATTTCTGACACTTTCAGAAAATTGTCTTAGGTGATCTTTGATGGCAAGATGTTTGAGATGGCCATCATTGAACCGCTCACATTGTATGACATCAGACTGTCAATTTGCATCTGTGAAAAAGGAAATTACTACAGTTCTTTCAATTCAGTCATTTTTTGTCTGTGATAGCCTAAAGGTCTGCAGTGTACCGGACATCAAGTCATTCTTACCACAGGCTGATTCACCTCCAGGAAATGATAGCCTGTAGGACTAAAAAGCTGTCTAATATTGATGTTTGATGGTTATTTTTGTCTTTTTGAAGAAGCCCTTGCAATAACAACAGACAACCAAACCCTAAAAAATGTAGTTGTATGAGTAGTATTGTACAATATAATCTTCAGTCATCATGTCTAAACCACACAGTGGTGTAATTGTTTTATTTTTATTGTTAATGTTTAAAAGTTTAGTTGTGTTAAATTATAACATGGTTATTCTTAAATGTGCTGTAGACGGCAGTAAAAGCACAGTTTATCTTTATATCTACACAAACTGTTACTTTTTCTGTTTCCATTTTTTCTTGTAACAAAGTATAAGTCTCTCACCCAGAGAAATTCATTTCAAATGTTCCTAATTGTAACACTGATTTTCATTGTAGTGCAAAATGGCTCTCTGCATCAGAAGGAGACTGTCCATGACAATGACTTTGAGCCATACCTCACTGGTCAATCTACTCAGGTAAAGTGCCCTATCTATTTTTTTTCCTCACATTGCTTGTAAGGATACTGTTTCCTGTCGAATGCCATAATATTGCAAATCTTCACAGTTCACAGTCCCACCTAAAAGACAGCTCTAAGTTAGCTTTTAAATAAAACTCTGAAGCCAAGTTCAGACTAGAAGGTTTTCAATGTTGTTGGATTGTTGTAATGTATACTCTAGATGCTTTCTTGTCTTATGATTGGGAGCTTTGAAGTTGTAGTGGGATCATACTACGTGATCAAACATTACCAGATTCTGTACCAAGACTCAAACCCGAATTTGTCTTCCATGTATTTATCAAACAGTCACAGCTGACATGTAAGCATTATACAGACAAGTCTCAGCTGTCATTAACTATGGAACAACGTTTTTCCTGGTAAATCTTTTTTTTTTTTTAAATACATCTAAGTGTCCTCTCTCATATCTCCCTCACCCAGTCTCTTGTACATCCATTTACAGTAGCTCAAGCTGACAATTTACACAGCAACTCCTCAAAAATACCTACCATGCTAGATATGTGATTAGAGCTTGCACAAGATCTGCAAACTTCACTAATTCCTTTTTTGAAATGTTAACAAATTGTGATTAGTGACTGCTGACCAAACGTCAATTTTCCTTTGCACGAGGTTGTGCTGTCCTCCCAGTATTGTCTGTCATGGTAAAATCAACTTTGAAATCAACCTGATTAAGTAACTTGCTAATGTTGTGTCTCCCTTTTCATTGATCCAGAACAACAGCTACCAGTCAATCACCGATCCCTACCTGTCCAGCTACTATGCTCCTTCCATTGGATTTCCATACCCCCTAAGTGAGGCTCCCTGGTCTACAGGTGGGGACCCCCCTATTCCATACCTCACGCCCTATGGACCTCTAAGTAACGGTGACCATCACTTCATGCCGGACACAGTGTTTGGCCAGCCAGGTGGCCTGGGAAGCAGTATTTACCCCCACAGGTTTAACTTTTTCCCTGAAAACCCCGCCTTCTCTGCTTGGGGCACAAGTGGCTCCCAAGGCCAGCAGACTCAAAGTTCAGCTTATGGTGGCAGCTACAGCTATCCTCCCAGTTCCTTGGGAGGCACTCTGGTGCCTGATGGTCAGACGGGCTTTCACAGTGACACCCTGAACAAAGCCCCTGGTATGAACAGCCTGGAACAGGGTATGGTTGGGTTGAAGATTGGAGGAGATGTCCCCGGTCAGGGCTCAGGGGTTAAGGCTGTGGGATCTGTGATTGGTGGACCTGCTGTGGCAGGCACAGGAAACGGAGCCACACCTATAGGAATGCCTCCACCTAAACCCACGTCCTGGGCAGCCATTGCCAGCAAGCCTGCCAAACCACAGCAGCTGAAAGCTAAGGTGAAGCCAGGGATGCCCAATCCAGGGGGAGCTCTTCCCCCACCACCCATCAAACACAACATGAACATTGGGACCTGGGACAAGGGCCCAGTGACCAAAGTACCCACAGCCCCACTGCAACAGCAGCAGCCTCTTGGGCTGCCTCATGCCATGCCACCTCAAGGCCCAATGCAGCAGGGACCCATGCAGCCCCCTCCACACCAATCTTTAGTGCAACCCCAAATCCAACCAATGGCCTTACAGCCCCAGCCTCCTCATCACCAGCACCACCAGCCACCACCTCAGCCCTACCAAAATCACACCCAGCCCCCACAAACCCAGACCCGTTGGGTTGCACCACGCAACCGCAATCAAGGTTATGGGCAAACTGGTCCTGGTCATGATGGAAGTGGTATGATGGGTGTGGTTGGTGGTGGGAACAATGGCCCTCAAATGTCTGCGAGCCAGGGGGCTGGTGGAGAGTCTCACCCCGTGCTGGAAAAGCTGCGTGCCTCCCATAGCTACAACCCCAAGGACTTTGAATGGAACCTGAAGAACGGTCGTGTTTTCATCATAAAGAGCTACTCCGAGGATGATATTCATCGCTCCATCAAATACTCCATCTGGTGTAGCACGGAGCACGGCAACAAGCGGCTGGACTCAGCCTTCCGGGCCATGAATGGTAAAGGTCCCGTGTACCTGCTGTTCAGTGTCAATGGCAGTGGCCATTTCTGTGGTGTGGCAGAGATGCGTTCACCAGTGGACTATGGGACCAGTGCTGGAGTTTGGGCGCAGGACAAATGGAAGGGCAAATTTGATGTGGACTGGTTGTTTGTTAAGGATGTGCCTAATAGCCAGCTGCGCCACATCCGTCTGGAGAACAACGACAACAAGCCAGTGACCAACTCCCGTGACACCCAGGAGGTTCCTCTGGAGAAGGCCAAGCAGGTGCTCAAGATCATTGCCACCTATAAACATACCACCTCCATATTTGATGATTTCTCCCATTATGAGAAGAGGCAGGAAGAAGAAGAGGAGGTACGCAAGGTGGGTTCACTAATATCACAATGTACCCTTAAATAAACTAAAACTGTACAGGGAGTTTATCCCTGCTCACCGTATACATGCCACTATTTCACTGCTGGTTTGTGTCTGATTTATGAGATCCTAATTGTGGCTTTTTCCTTTTCTTTTTCTTTTGACAGACTTTTGAGCCTGTTCAGATACAAAACCGCTCTCGGTTGGATCAGGTAAAGAACCGTCTTATTTTCTCATTAATACATTGAACATCCACAGAGTATTTCATTTTCTAAATTTATTGATTAATGCTTTTGACTGTGTTCTTTTAAAGAAGAAAATTCATAGAACTCTTGAGGGATGTCATTATTGAGATTATGTCTGATTTTTCTTTTTTTCTTTTTTTCAGGAGCGCCAAAACAGGAATAAACAATAGAACACATTTATCCTCGACTTGATCACCTTTACACTAGGACTTGATTAAAGACAGAAGAATATGAAAATGCAACAAAGCCCTTCATTTTTGTTTTCTTTTTAATCGTGGTGAATTTCTGCCACTGTCAAGACTTGTGCTTTTTTTGCCCCATCAATTTTTGTGCAGGGATAACAAGCTGATTATATGTATTACCTAGCGGCCACTACACTCTTAGTTCAGTTTGTTTAAACATACGTTTCTCCCTGTTCCATCATGGACTCTTCCTTCAACAGACTTTTTTTGTTTGTTTGTTTGTTTTTAATCTCTTTTGCCCTCATCCCCTCCTCTTCCAGTTGAATCAGGGTTTGACTGCACCATGGAAAAAACCTGCCACTTTATATTTCAGTACAATCAGGAACAGATGTGTCCTGCCCTTATTTGACCATTTGGGGGCAACATTGCCATGCTTCATAGGCTTAACTGTGCCAACAGGGTTGGAGGATCCTAAAGGCAATGTGGGACTTGGAACTGTGTGATAATAAAACTCCAGTGGTTTATCTATTTTTCATTCAAATCAACAAAATCTATTTTTTGGCTTACTACTGACAATTTTCATTTCAGAAACCTGTTTTCTGGAGCCTTAATGATTTTTTTTTTTTCCTAATTATTGGTGACTTCTTGAAAAAAAAAAACTGCTCAAACAGTGACACTGCTGGAAAAATCAGGGATAGTGTGAAGTCACATAGGATTTGAGACATTTCAGAGGAGGAATTGCTAAGGCTTCTGGGAAATAAATAATGGATGTGTCCTCCACAACTAGAACTCACCATTTAAATCAAAAATTGTACTAATGACACCTTTCGCACCCCTCTGTTTTCTTTTTTTTCCCCTCATGTTTGTCTCGAAGGGGTCTTTTGTATGTTTCATCAGGAGATTCTGCTTGTGTACACAATCCAGTCTGATGAGTTGTCGTATCCACCATTTTTAATTGCTTTATTGGAATTATGTAATGGTATAACTGCTAAGTTGAATGAACTGTTGCTATTGCATCTTTGTTCCACAAAAAAAGGGGGAGGGTTCATATATTTGTCCATTCACCGTCATTTTGTCTTAATCCTCTGTTTTGCTTTCTTTTTTCTCAGATTGGGTTTTGCTAAGTCTTTCATGTTGGTCGTAATGCTAAGCTTTAACGTAGGAGCCTATATATTCATGGAGAAAGCCTAAAATGTATAACCTAAAATTTAATGTAACTGATTTACTATCGAGTAAGAAAAAAATTACGAATGAAATGTGGTTTCTGTGTGTTTTATTTTTTCGTTGTTGCTACTATAGTTTCTTCTAGCCTGGAACTATTGATATGATACAGTAAGTCATGGTATGTCAAAAGGAAAAAAAAAGGAGTTTGAAAATGGGGGGGGGGGATTGTTAGAGATTTGTGCGCCCATGCATGGCAAGCTGTAAAACAGTAAATCTGAAGGAGATGTTAATACTGTTTTTCTTCCATGCAGCTTATCTTTAATGTGGTGTACTCTTGTTTATCACTTTCTGGAACATTGAAACCCTGAACTGAACATTTGAGACTTATTTTCCCTTAATTAGTTCGATTTTGTTACTGAGATATATTGTGGATTGCAAATTATAGTGATACAGGGAGAAATGCTGCAGTTAGGCACAAATGCTTCTTTCATTTCAAGCGGCTTAATTTGTGTAATTTTGTAAGATTTAAATCTCTCATCCCCTGACATTAACTAAATTAAATTTTCAGGATCCAATTCATAATTTCCTGTTTAAAATATTTGTCACCTGTGTAGGTTATGTGGCCTGAATTAGATGTATATGATCTGTCTTTATTCCGTCAGATCTTCGTCCCATTATTACAGCAAAATGGCATAAGTAACGCCCTTAGCTGAGGTAACCCCATATTTCTAGATGTGTTAGGCTGCATTGTATTATCTGGCCAGTGTGTGCCCTGTAATGTAATGATCTAAACTCTTAACAATAGCCTCTCTTCTTTATCTACTTTTTACCTGCACTAACTCATAGCTAGGTTGATCCAAGCAATATGGTGGATGCCTTTCACGTTTGCCTTCACCAGCATTACTAAACGTGTTGTGAAGGGTGGAGGAAAGAAGCTAAAAGGTGTCGCTGAAGACTATGTCACAGTCACAATTGTTTTGTTGTTGTTGGTTTTTGTTTTTGTTTTCTTTTTCTTCCTTCCTCCCCCTCAGGAAGCATGAGCTGGTTGTGATTGTAGCACAGGGCTATACATGCATGTTGATAACCGTTAGAAGATGTTTTCTGTAAGAGGGATGTCAGGTCAGTCATAGTAACACTGCAGAAGGCTCCGATATGACAAACCAAACCCTGATTTATCTTACAGGCTACAGTTGTAGTGGACATACCATGTTCAAACAATTTATCTTGTTTTTTTCTTTATAGAAGAAATCAAGCCTTAATAAACTGTACATGCAGAAACTACTTTGATTTCATGACTTCTCTTAAGTTCATTAAGAAACATTTACAAAGGACTCGGTGAAGGGCAGCCATAGTGCTGAAATGTCAATGAAAGTTTTTCCCAATTTTTTGGTCTTTTTTTTTTTTTTTTTTTTTTTAACCTGCCAGCAACAGCTGTGTATATATATATGTCTATATAGTGTCGCATCTGCAGCATTGTCAAAACGTGCATCTTTCACAGTTTACAGAGGTCTACAACAGAGTTTGAGTGGATGAAGAAGTGTTTACAGGTATCGGATTGGGAAAAAATAAAATAAAAACGTTACAATAATAACGTTTTTAAATGCCATTTGACAGTTTCAAACGAAATGCAAAGTCTCTTGCTAGTCCTTTAGCTCTCCTGTAAGTATTCTTTTTTTTATTCTGTTTTTAGTTTTCAATATACCATATCGTGAAACTTTGTGTTCGTGACAGGAGCTCTCCATGGTGCTGATTTCTTCATTTGCAGGAACCTCTCTTTGGGTAATGGGACGAAGTGTTAAAAAAAAAAAAAAAAAAAAGCTTGGGTGAAAACACTGTAAACGATCTTTTATTTAAAAACATACATTGGAAATTAGGATTTATAGATTTGTGTTTTTGTGCTGCAAAATCGTCTTTGTCTAATGTCTGTTTAAATTTTCCTTTTACAAAATAAAAAATTATAAATTGTACTTTCACAAATGGACATATCCAAGAGCAGTCCAGCAGAAAATAATTACAATAACAAATAACTTATTGCACTTCAAACTTTATTTTGTTTTTGACATCATTATCACACAGGCATTAAACTATGGTGGAGAAGAATCACAGGTAAGCTCTCTGTACATTGTTTTCCTGGAACTCAGTGTTGCAAATATGGTTGAATAACTTTCTAACAAGGATATATATCCTACATACTTTTGTCTGTTAATGGCATTATTGAATGATTTCAAATATATTTGAATTATCTGTATTAAAATAGTTTTTTTTTTTCCAATTGGATATTATTCAGCTATGGCGACATATTTTGAAGAACCTCATAATTCAAATATGTAAAAGTTGATGACACTAAATAGAACTAATAAAAAATAACTTTTTGGATGTGAATGGTTAATTTGTAAGATTGGTTGGCTTATTAATTTAAAATGTTTACAAGAAACACATTGAGAAGGCTGTAAGACCTACAGTAGGCCTAATATTCTGGAAACAATAGGTGATGACTTGGCCTTCTTGTGACGTTCAATAAAATCTGAACGGGTCTAAAAAGCAATTTTTAAAGGATCCATCAGTTTAGTAGCCTTCAGTGGCCTACAGCTTCAGCCCTGCGCTGTCATAGGGACGCCTATAGATGGCGCCCCTCCCGTTGAATCAATTCTGTTCGTTGACCCTGTCCGAATAAACACTGCAGCCGTGGACAGCACCTCTCAAAGGCTCTTACTCTTCTGCTGTGGGCCTCAGATTTTAGTCAAACAGCGAAGATGTGCTGGAGTGGACTTGCAAATCTACTTATATTTCTTTGATAATGTACAATTAAAAACACCTTAACGATCCTCTTACATTTAATACATCTTAAACTCCCACAGGAGGACAGGGACAGAGTACAGAGTCCAGCATGGTTGCCCATGCTCCAGAATATATGAATTATTCAATTCAAAAATACTTCATTGATCCCCCCAAAAGGGTAATTAAATAAATCATACCACACTGTTTACCATGGATTTAATTTGTGGGTCAGTTTTGCAACAAAACCATCATCGTACGGTTTAGCTCTTTTATACGTTTTGTTTGTATTCAAAATATCTATATTTCTTATTACTGGATATCATATAAGCCGCGTGAAACCGTCTCACATTCAGTTTTTTCCATGTTATACCTGCCAATAATATGATTTTACATGATCAATCTTAAAAGATGAATGACGAATTCGAAAAACCCCATGGAAGCTTTGATCGTGTGCTCAAATTAAAAATGACCCAAATATGCATTTATTAAAGATTCTACATCAAAGATTATTCTTATAAAACCTCCGAGTTAGCCACTGACGATTTGACGAAAGTCCAGTTGTTATCTATAACTATGTCGTCATCCCTCTTCCTAATGCATTTGCAAGCTAAATGAAAAATATAAAAAATAAAAACAGGATTTTAGATTATTGACGAAATGTAAACGTTGACTTGACGAGTCTAATTTCATAGTAGCTTGTTAAAACTACGCATTGCGTCCTTCCAGCCCAAGCTTTCTCTCTCTCTCTCTCTCTCTCTCTCTCTCTCTCTCTCACACACACACACACACACACACACACACAAAGGTACATTTGCACGCCAGAGCTCCACTTGCTTCCGCGTGCGAGCGCGGGTGAGTGACAGTAACGCAGTAGGCTTCATCCTGCTGCTGTGATTGGCAGTCAGGGCCTTTTTTTTCCTCTGGCATCAAGGGTCAACAAAAGCCCGGGGGCCTGATGAAATTACGAGGAAATAAAAATGTGAATCACGATGCTGTATAGATTCCTCTCTTGGCATTCACCGCGTGCCTTAATTGTATGGACATTAAATCAAGGTCCGCTGTGAACACGCAGAGTGACAACCTTTGAGAAGAACCTTCTCAGCCTGCTGACGGCTGCAGGATGGAATCCGCGCCGCCTCCATCCGAGGAGGACGCAACACTGCACTTCTGCGATTTAAGTAAAGCTCCCGTTCCCGTGCGCGCGCTCGGGCGTGCACATACATCCGCACTTAAAAAAACGAAAGCCGATTTGCAACACAATCACGCGCGCGCGCGCGTGCGCATACAAACGCTGATTTGGGTACACAAATCTAAAGCCGATTTATAGCCGACACCAGCAATAACGCGCGTAGCCGCATTCACGTCCCGTGTTTAGTTTGGATTCTACGCAATGAAACGTCGATTACATCGCGCCACAGCTCGGAATCAAACCCTAACAGCACACGATCCACACACAAAGAGTGTCACGGTGAAAAACCTGAGCGGAGCGTTTGCAAAAAATCTCTGATTTGGTGGCTGTGCGCGTCTTTACGCATCTCTCGGCAGGTTACCTCGCATAGAATGACAGCTCAAGCTACGCAGCCTCCTCATCAAAACCACTCGTTTTTTGAACAATTACCTCATCCAAATCACAAAGACAAAAGTCAAACACAAAAGAAAGAAACGATAGAATGGTGTCACGAGGCTATTTTTTTTGTTTAACTCATACATCCCTCCGCGAAGAGAACTGTATGTTCCAGGCTTGGATGCAGTTCCTCGACTTGTCCACGATCGACGCCCTCGGACAACACGCGCGGTGGCTCCTCTCATGCAGCTGACACTACAGAAGGCGAGCTCTACACCAGGCTACCGCGCGTCTCGAGGCTCCAGCTCTTTCTTCTACAGCTCTTAAGCACATCGCTACAGCCGCCGCGGTCAGGAGGCGGACTCTTTTTCCTTAAAAATGAGGGAAATCGCCTCTTCGTCTTTGAGTAATGTCCTTCCTCCATCAAGAGCCAGTCGGTCTGCAGATAATCTGACCCATTTCGAGCAAAATCCAGCCCGGGATACATGCCCCCTCTCTCGCTCTCTCCTCTCGCGGGCTGTGTGATCCACTGTCTCCCGGATTAGAGCGCCCCTCTCTTCCCATCCTAGACAATTGCGAGTCTCCGCTGATTGGGTTTCAGCGCAGGAGGATTACATGGGCGCGCAATGACGTCATGGCCCCGCGGCCCAAGCCACCCTCCCCTCACCACCACCACAACCGCCATCGCCACCCCCCCCCCCCCCCCCCCCCCATCAAAACCAAATCCTCATCAGTTCCAAATGTCCTTGAAACCACCGACCTGACTTTCCTGCAACGCGTCACGCATGTGCGCGTCCATGCATGGTGCAGTCTGCACCAGTGCAGTTTAAGATGATACGATCCATCGAATGTTGTGGGAATTGAAAAGCAAATGCAATGTGGAGGAAACAAAAAAAAAAAAAAAATATATGATGGGAAGTCTAGTAGTGACTCGCGTGGACCTGAACATCTTAGAGTCCGGAGGGGCTTTGGAGCTGCTTATGATAAATAAAGGAGGTGAATAAACTGAGGTGTGACATGTACCTTCTACTGAGATGACCCTCATTTCCAAACCTACCAAGTAAAGTCTATCTTACCCAAAGCCCAAAGCATCTAAGCCGCGATGTAATGATACAAAGATGAAAGATTACTTTGTAAACTAAATAATAATAATACTAAGAAGAACAACGGCGTTTTACCAGCTTTGTTCAGAAAGAGTAAATGCTTCACAATATTCCTGTTGCAGGCTCGTGTCACCATGCAGTGTTTTTTTAAATTTTATTTTCCTTTTTCTTTTTGAACTAGATATTTTATGCCACATCCCTTTTGCCAATTTGCAGAAATAAAAACTGGGTCCATGTTGACTGTTATTCTTCTATAGGACCCGTTTCCTTCCAGAGGGCCGGGATCACCACATAGTGATATATTACTTTATATTTACAGGCAAAGAAAGAAACATGCAAAATGCCGCAGTCAGACAGAGTAGTGAACATGTATAGGACTATGTGTGACTATGTGCACCAGTGTTTGCACCTTTGGGCAAATGTTCTATGGCCTCTCTGTCGCATCCTTTTTTGGCTAAAAGGGTTTGTTCTGTTGATTGTGGAGGCAGTGACATAATGGACCATGTGCCACTTTGGTGTGTATTTGTCAACTTTTTCCAAATACATTATTTTAGTTCTTTTAAAAAAATGTTAAAATTCCTCATCAAGATTCCAGGTGTGACTCTGTTACAGAACAGCCACTTTTATTCTGCATTTAACTCTTTGTGTAACAAGACTCCTGCCCAGATTTTGCATGCCGAGTTGCGTAAGATTTGGAGCTTCAGTGCAGTGCAACGATTTGCTTAATTAACCGTGTTTGATTATTATGAACTTACTATTAAAAGTGTAAGACGTTTTTTTTTTTTTTTGCATATCTGCATGTATATATGTTGTATATTTAAACGCATTTCCAATTCAGTCTTAATCATTTTTGTCCTGGAAGAAAATGTCATTGGATTTTTAAACGTTTTTTTTTTTTTCTTATTGGCTTGTGTCTTTACCTCCCACTGTTGACTGAACAAAGAGATGGAAAGGAGGAATCCTCTGCAGTGTTTAGGGTAAAACCGTCGCTCTGTGCGCTCGATAACTAAGCCTATAGAATCGCAAATGCGCGTTTTTTTTCTTCAAACAAATGAAATTATTAACTATTTTAACTGACATGCATATTGTCCCATTTCGGTGTCCGTCGCAATCTGCATCTCAAAACGCCCTCACTGCATTTACATTAATGCAAGTCAATCCACTAATTCAACCCATTTGTTCGGCCTAACAGTCTGTGGGTTCCCGCTGCCAAAACCGAGATAAAAAAAAAAAAAAAAAAGTAATAACCCGAGTTACACGGCGGCCAACTGCTGCAGGAGATGCGTCCACGCTTGCTTGGATTCAAAATCCTTTGTTCAGTTGTTCAGTGTCTTACTCTCGTCGTTGCTGGCATCATCGAGCTATGCACCACACTGAGGCTCCATCATATCTTCTCTCCACTGAGTGAAAACCAGGGATTTGACTTGTGCAAAAGAAAAAGAAAGAAAAAAAAGCAGCATATAATGCATGCGTTTGCAGCATAACGCGTGAACATTAGCGCGCGCACTCCCCGTGTTCCTCCACATGCTCGATGAGCCTCAGAGAAGGATTTTTGAATTGCATTGCGTTTGCTTTTTCTCTCCTCGTCTCTCCCTCTGTGGAGCTGAGCGGCCTCCACATCTTAAGCTGAATGAAGGGGGAGTTGTCCCTGTGCATTACAATGACATTCAGGCCCCCATTCATTCAGCCACTGTCTAACGGTCTTTGGACAGCAAATGCACCCCCATCGGGGGGTCGCAGTCCCCTCATTACACCCCCAATCTCAACACGCAGCCCCCCACAAAAGCCCCAACAAAAGAGAGAGGAGAGTCGGCCCCAGTTGTGCGAGCTGCGGCCCCCGGACTTTTGAGGAATGCTGGGAAATTTTTTTTCCTGTGCATTTGAATTACATTGCGAAACGTTTTAAAATGAGGTTCCCGTTAAGATCATTTCTAAGCAAATGTGTATCCGGTTAATAAAAAGTCTCCATTCGAGATCCTGTCAGGTGCACCGAGGATTCATATGGAGGTTGGAAGCAGGTGTGAAGTAAGGTGCACTTGAATCCAGCACGCATGCAAAGGGGGAAAATGCATATTGAGCAAGCATACCAATAAATAAAAAAAAAAAAAAAAAACGAAAAAGAACAGAAAAAGCTTCAGGGTCAGACTGAAAAACAAATCAGTAATTTCTGATCAAATTCAAGATATAGATTGCAACCTGCAGACAATCCATTTACAAACATTGCTAAATATTTGAAATAAAACAAAATACCGCACAAAAATCTACAGCAATGGGTGTGACTCAACCCCCCCCCCCCCCCAAAAAAAAAAAAAAAAAAGAATTTATCATTAATTATCAGAGTGTCTTATTGTCCCGTTATCTTACAGGCAAGCGAAACTTTGACTCAAATAAAATACTCTTCACATTGTAAAAAGTCTAAATAATAATAATAATAATAAGATATATATCATCCTGTCAGGCTGAAACAGGGAGAATTTTTCCCGATCTGGGAAGACTGGTTTCCCAGGGAAATCATACCGATTTCCGAAATGCTGTTGAAGAGCCGAACAGGCACAGCTGGACATCTGCTTATGGGCCCATTCATCATGAGGAGGAAGAGGAGGAAGAGGAGGAAGAGGTCAGCCTGCAGCCCAGTGAGCAGCTCTGCACCATCCCATCCTTCTGGATACACAGTTGAACCGAACTATCTAACAGGATGGAGACGCTCTGAGTCCAGATGAATGACGATGGTCAGGAGGAAACTCATCAGATTATCATATATGACCTAAATCATATATTTTAATTTGAAACGGTGTAATGTTTTACCTTCAAACATTTTATTAGGCTTTTTACATATATGCATTTTCACATCAGCAGATTCTGATTAATAATTGTGTTCATATTAACTTTCTGCTTCTATTTATCATTTAGTTTTATTTGGTAACCTAATATATAATCCTGGCTGATGAGACTATAATATTTCAAAAATGATGTGGAGTCGTGGGAGGGGTAAAAAAAAGAAAATAAAGTGCTGCATAGCCATTCTTAAAGAAATGTTGTATCAACGAGGAAATACACGAATCTCCGGTGCGCTTTCCCTCCAAACCTCCCACACAGTTATACTGGTACTACTCCTTGTTTTGAGAGGCATATAAAGAGGTGTAACTTTGCAAACATTTCTTAAGTGCAGAGAGCCAGAAGGACCCTCCAGTATTGTCCATGGAGAGAAAGAGAAACACGTTGACAAAAGAATCCATTGTTCCTGGTGAACAATTCAAGAGGCCTAGTAAGCTGTCCTCTGCGATCAGGCTGCCGGCCGCTGATCAGAATGCAAGGGGGCCAATCCGAGGAGAAATGGTAATATGTCGCAAGATCCCACAATCACAGGCCGTCGTTAATGCATGCAAGTCGGCTGCTCCTAACTCCTGTAAGCATGCGCTCAGTGGAGGCCGACAAAGATGAAACTAGAGAGCAGAAGAGATCTTTCATATCCTGCAACCTATTACATCTGCTCTCAGGATAAAAGTCTTTTTTTTTTTTTTTTTTTTTTTTTTTTTTTTTGAGAACCTCAGTAATGGTACTGTGGTCCACTTGGTCAGAGGTAAGCTTGTGATGCAGAAGCAGCTATTGCCTAAGATGATCTCGATTAAATGAATATAAATCATATTACAAATACAGATTTACAGATGTTTCTTTTTTTTTTTTAACCAAAACAACTCTGTCCTGCTCCAAGAATATACAGTACAAATTAAATGGTCTTTACTTGCTGGACCTGTGTTTGTATTCCAGGTGACCTAAAAAAGACTTAAATATGACATAAAGTATGTTGATAGCCACAGACTCTCAAGTGTATCTTACTGTTGATTAGCTACACACACACCACACACCACACCCACACACACACACACACACAGATATATATATATATATATATATATATATATATATATATATATATATATATATATATATATATATATATATATATATATATATATATATATATTCATAATCTGTGTGTGTGTGTGTGGCTAAAAAAAACACGCACACAAAGTAGTAACACTGAGACCAAATTGTCACTCTTTATCATTTTAAAATGACAGAAACCACCCAGAACGTTTGCTGAGAGCTGGGATGTCACTTATCACAGAACAATGACTCTTATAAACATACTTTGGCATGCTTTCAGAAGTACAACTCCCCCAATCGTCATTTCAGAAACATTAATAATTTCTTATTTGGATGTTTTTACTGTTTTTGAATAAATTAAATTTGCTTCTTGCTTTGCCGACTCCATATCAATAATGCTAGGCCACTTGACTTGTAAGGTGAGCGTCAGCACTAATGCAGAGGTTCTTGACTCTATCTGATAAATGTCAGGAGTTGTTTGCATCGATCTACTTGTCACAGGCCCAGTGGAAAACAACTATTATCTTGTCTGTTTTTGTACAATTATTGTATGTTTGAAAAGACCATAAATCAAAGATTTCTTTTGAAAGCGTGCCTCTGTCTGGATACATGTCCTTGTCTAAAGCCAAATATGTGTTAAATGAAAAGAGAGAGAAACCTTGAATCAATATCTTTTAAAATCAGTATTTGTATGAGTCTGATTGAATTTGTGATGCTGATGGAATGTAATGTTTCTTCTTGTGTGGCTTTGATTGATATATATGTGCTGCAGTAGGATCTCTTTATGTTCATATCATATACTTGCTATGCATTCATACATTTTGCATTTAGCTTAGCTGCTCCTCGGTCATGTAATCCAGCCTGAGCAGTCAGGGAGCCACAGAGGAAAAAAAAACCTGCACGGGACACAGTGAATAAACAAGAAACATCCATTGAGTTTGTGGACATTCATTGCTCATTATTATACAAGGAGTCAAATCTAAATGAACACAAAGCTACGCCAAAGATATATACATATATCTGTATTTTTCTGATGCAGAGAGCAGCAGGTGACACCAGAGCCAAGTTGGGTTTTACACACAAACTTTTGGTGTCATGTCTTCATGTGAAAACAAAGATATGTGCTCAAGCTTCCTTCAAAGCGTTGTTCCTACCAGTGCTCACCTATCCCCAGCAGTTGAGTCACACACCATGCAAAACTGTAACAACTCAGGAAACTTATACACAGCTTGTGGCTAAACCGTGCTTTTGTCTCGTATTCACAGTACACCGCTCCTTGATGTTGTCAGTTAACCCTGCAATTAGCCTGCACCTCAGCCAAACATCAGTGAGGAGAAAAAGAGGAGGGACAGATAGAAAAAATGGAAAAAAAAATGAGAGAATGATAAATTCAGAATGACAAATTGTGATATGCACATATGGGAAATTTCACAGTGAAATGCAACAAATCACAAAACATTTCAAATGTTCCTGTATTTCTATTGTTTATGCTTGTGCGTGTGATAGATTTCTTGTCTTTCCCAATACATCATATTTGATATATCTCATATGCATTTTATATTGCTTAATATTTCCCATGCATTTTATTTTTGGATGGAGAATGATTCATATACAATGACCGAACAGCATCACCCTATGACCTCTCCCATCCCCCATACCCATTTTTTTTTTTTTCCTGATTTTCAAATACCCAACCCTTCTCCCAATAGAAAAGGGCTGGGTGCTGGAGCATCAGAGGTTTTGCATACAGCTGTATTCAAGTCTGAGGCAACTCTGCTGACAGGCTGAACCAAAATGTCAGAATTTCTGTAGCATATTAGAAGGGCGGCGTTCAGTGATACTGTGGACGCTAAATGCTGAAAGGGTGGCAGCTAATAATCCCTTCTTCTGTTGCAATCACTGCTTTTACACAAACAGCAGAATGCAGTCCAAGAAATGAAGTCATTTGTCACAACCAAGAACACAAGAGCATGGATTTTGGATATGTAGTTGTGGATTTATTTCTAAGAACTGCTGATCCTTTTTTAAAAATAGACTGAAGGGTTATCAGTGATTTTGCTGGTCTATTTTACGCTTAAACGGTGACAAATGTCCCTTCGACTTCAGAAAGATTAATTGTGAAATACACACCTCATTTAGCTTTCTCAGAAAATGTTTATAGATACACACTTAAAGAAAAGCACGATGTGTCTTTTTTTTTTTCAAAGAATTTCTATAAATTCTCCAGACATTGCCTAATTTGATATCCCAAAGAACTTAGCTGACAATAATGGAGCTGCAGATAAGGTTGATGAAGTCGTACACTGAGGTTATGGTTCAACCATTGTTTTCCTCCCTGTTGATCAGTCCGTATGCTGGTACAGTGCGGTGCACATTGTGTCTAGTGGGCATTGTGGAGTGTCTGGGGAAACTGTTTAGTCCCCCATAAGAAGATTAGAGATGATTGGTTTTATTGACCCGCCTGTGCTGCGGTTATCAGGGCGACTTTCAGAGCACAGAGCCATGCTTTTGTCTGGCCTTCATTGTTCTTCTCAGCCCAAGACCCTGCGCTGATATGAATTTGATATGACAGTAAAGTGCCAATTATGTACATACGTGTGAGGCTCTGCGCCCGTTCAGCCTTATGTGGAGTGGAAAGCTGGTGACGCGAGAAAGAAAAGGCAGTGGATTTTTAAGGCAGGAGGAATAGTTACGAGGGTTAACGAGCAGGTCTTGTGGATCATTTGTGGCAAGAGTCCTGAAACCTGTTATTTTTCTTATCCTTAATTCAATAAAACACTGACATTGAAATATTGATGAGTGATAAAGGGGGAAAGTCTGAGCTTTTTTTTTTTTTCCCCTACCAGTCATCCTGTCATATCTTATCAACATCAGTTGCATCTGTGATGGAGTGATCATTATGATCAGCGAAAGGATATGAAATTGCACAAAACATATTTTACAGTGATTTAATTTCAATCACCATTGATGGGCTGGATCAATTTTTTTTTTCCTTGGTTCACTTGTTAAATTCATTGCATGCTTTTATTGTACTTCCATATTTATATTCATCTATTACAATTGATTTAAATTGACTGTATTGGATCAACTTAGATACATCTGGCTTAACACATTCCATTAATCTGATGGCATCATAAAGTCTGCAACTGCTTGATATGTGCTCTTGTGTGTGAGTGAGGGTTTACATCTGGGCTTGTGCTCTGTATTTGTGAGGGCGTCAACTTGAATCGGCCTGCCATTCGAAATCAAAGTTGGAAACGGTGTGTAAGTCTATTTCTAATTCCCTTTTATTCTGCTCTTCCTTTATATGCTCGTTGTGGAGAAAGGTGTTAAATCATCTAAATCATTCCTTGGCTATTATATCCAATTAATTCCTCCTCATGGTGTTTTATTGTGTTATAAACTGCTATTGCTTGTGGTTCAGTAGACAAACACAATATGTTTCTTTGCTGCCTGCCACCGGGGGCTGGCTGTAGACGTGCTGGGGAGGGACGGAGGGGGACTTGGCCACTGCCCATGGGGGCCCCGGCCACTCTAAATCAGTTAGTTTTGGAGGAGATCCTGGTTGGCTTTTTAAGAGGGTCCATTATAGGCTTGTTAATGCCTCAGCCGAGGGGGAAACACTACTAACTGCACTCAATTCTCTATGCACTCAATCTCCCTCTCACTGTCTCACACAAACACATACACCTTGAAACACACATCCGTTTTCTCCTCCCTCTTGCTTTCCGCTTCATCGTGTGTTTCTCTTGAGATGTGTGAGTGACTCTTGGTAACCAGTGTGTTTTTCATTCACACAACACACTCATTTCTGGCTCAGTCTCCTGTTCACGGATGTCATGGACCTTCACTGAAAGCAGCACTCTATCACAAAGTCTTCCCATTTTCTGTTTTGATATATGTCTGTGTGCGTGTGTGTGTGGGTGTATTCTTTTGTGGACGTATGTGTGCAGCCATGACCATCCGTGTGAGTGTATGTTTGTGTGTACCGCATGTAATGTGCTAAGCAGATTGAAGGTTTCTTTGAAGATGTATTTTGGAGCTGGGGGAGGAGGGGTTGTGCTATTCTGTATTTAAAACAGTGTGTGAGAGGCTCTTTTGAGAGCGAGAGAGAGAGTATGTGCGAAATTTTAATTCACACTATATGTGAGAAGCAGCTTAGTTCATTTATCACTGAGACCAGATACCTGGAGAGTTGCTGCAACTCCCAGAAGGTCACGTGTCACACCAACCTCTGGAGGATCCTAAAAAGCCTCAAGTTCATGTTCCGGCTATTATATTGTTTTGTGTGTGTGTGTGTGTGTGTGTAATTTCTTGCTGCTTTTGGTCAAAATTAGTTATTTTTCTTGAGTAAAGTGGTTGCTGCTACTCTGTTCTGCTCACGGTTGAGCTCCAGGCACCAGTAGTGCCACACCTGAGGTGCAAGCTAATGCTCACCATCTCTGCATTCTGAACTGTTGTCAAGGAAAGGTGCCTTTCGGTCGCCCTGGAAACCATGCCTCCCAGCATGCTTTGTGTGAGTGACAGGGGAAGGTGTGACAGAATGAGAGCTTTGTGTGAAAGGACATCTTGTGAGCTGGTCAAGACACTGACGTTTCTCATATTCACCAGCGCTGCCTCAAGTGTTCCTTTACACATTCTATCATCGTTAAAATTATATCATTTTCTATCAGCCAATAGTTTATTATTTAGGTTCTGTACAGTGGTTCTGCCTGTAGGCAATGGAAAGACTTTGAAAGATATGTTGTGATTATCTTGTACTTCTCATCTTTAATTTTTTAATCCCAGTGATAAGAAGTGCAAAGTTCCCATGAAGATAGCTAAAGCATAATCTTGCTATCAGTAGCGGGCAGGATAAGTGGCTGCTCTGACTGGTTGGAGCAGGGACAGCCTGTGTTCTTCCCACTCCCCTCTGTGCTCGCTCATGTGAGACGTTCTGTAAGAGCGTGTCCTCCTTGAAGAAGACATGTGTCCTTTTGGATGTGTCCAAGACCCCTTAAACAAGTACAATCATTTAAGTTTTCTTTCTTTCTTTTTTTTAATGCTTTTTTTCTTTAAGATTTCTTTTTTTCATGCATTTCTCTCACCACATTTGAGTTTAAAAGCATTCAAGCAGTTTGCAGTTTGGAGTTAAAAATTCCAAATGTGTGTCTGCATTGACATTAACACTGACTCTGAAATTTTTTTTTTCCGTGTGGATGTGCTCAGCTTCATTTTTTCAGAAATGCAAGAGTGTGAAAGGAAAAAAAATGGATAAAGTACCAGAAAGCAGACAGGGTTGTCATGTGGAGACCAGATGAGCAAAATCAGAAATGAGTCCAGAGAGCAACGGTGAGGTCTTATTGATGCACACCTTAACTCTCAGTGTAACTTCGGTTTATGTAGTGCCTTGATTTGGGTTTACTCAATAATCTTTATCATAACTATACATATGTTTAATGGAAAAATACAAGCTCAACGTGCAGCTCTTTTCATATTCATCATTGATGATAATGTGGCATAAGCATGTTGTAAAGGGTGGCTCCCACAGATGAACACACATAGCTACATGTCCAGGCTTAACATCTCACCTTTATTATTCTGACCAACACATTAACATGTTGTACTTATTCGTCATACCTGCTGATTGCAATTGACTAAAAAATTGAGGCGAAAAGAAAACACTCTTAAACTTCTCCCCATCCAAACACCACAATTTGAGTTTTTTTTTTGTTTCTTTTTTTTAATGAATGCTCCATTAATCACAAATCCCCACTCTCCACACATTTTCCCATCCCATTATCATTATCAGCATCTCATCCCCACTTTGTCATTAGCCGCCTCTAATGGTGCTCGTGTTGTTTTCTCATATTGCAGTTTATGTTGTGCCTTTAAATGTTTTCTATTTGGGTTTGATGAGCGTAGCTGCCACATTAGGTGTGATGTTGCTATCTCAAACAGACCTAAGAGACATTTAGTGAGATTCATTTGATGCTCTGTTTATTCTTGGTCTTATGGGAATAGAAATCTGTAAGTGAATGGATCCCTAACTTCAGGAATCTGTCTCAGGAAATCTGCATCCCCAAATAGATTACCATCTATTTTTGTTCTTCTTTTCTCTCCTACTTTTAATTTAAGTCAATTAATCTGACCAGACAAGTTATTTCTCATCAACTCTGTTCCTGTCTTCCTGACTTCCAGCCTCTTTTTCCCTCATCCCCTTCTTTTTTAGTCCTTTACTGTTTTACACATTACCCTATTTAGCCTCTCTTCTCCTTTCCTTTCCTCTCCTCTCTTCTCCTCTCCTCTCCTCTCCTCTCCTCTCCTCTCCATCCTGCATGCCTCAGCAGACTCTCCTTCCTGTCTGTCTGTGTTGGCATGAGCTTCGCTGGCTCGGCCCCCGCCTGCCCGCACTTTATGCTGATTGGACCAGCTGTTCCACTTAAATTCACCATGGCAACCACAACCTGTTGCCTAGCAACCCTGCTCTTCTCCCTGATTCCTGCCAGTGTTCTCCACAGGCAGAGGGAGAGAGAAAGGGAGAAGAAGAGATTGAAAAATTTCACAGATTTTTTTTTTTTTCTGCGTGTGTGTGTTACACATGGGTATGCTTGGCTCCTCTTCCGTGAGTCAGAAGATAATATGTTGCGTGAACTGATGTGATGGTTTAATGCAGGTGGCGTTTGCATGTAAGCTATATGGGATTTAAGTTAACTAAGAGTAAGCTGAGTATGCATGTATGTGCAAAATTCAGGTTTGTGTGTGTGTGGTATGTGTGAGTGTATTTATGTGCGTCTTCTTGTCTTCTGTAGACTGGACTTGTCCTGTCAGCCGTGATGAGAGCAAAGATACTTGTGAGTTCAGGCTAAAGAATTCATGACTCTGCTGCTCTCAGAGGCCCTGCTGTCAGAGTAGCCTCATGGCCAACGCATACTAATGAGAAATACTGGATAGATAGACAAACAAACTCACATATAAAAATCTAAATGACTTGAGTTAGGCAGTCTGCTCTGGCATTTTTATATCCTTATGTTTTAACCAGGGATAGATTAACCTGGAGTTAATGGACTCTTCCTACAGCTAAACAAGCCCATGGTCAGGTAATCCCACTGATCATCCTAGAGAGAACACCCAGCTCACTCCCAACATCTCATAACTGGATCTTGTGCATGTACAAAATTTTGGTCTGGTATGTTCTCGCATTACCTCTGTGTCAAAGAAAGATTAAAAGTCCTTATATAAGCTATCAGTGAGCTGCCTCCTTGATCCCTCCTGTCCTAATGTCTAACTCTGATGAGGACATACACATATATTATTGGTTTATTTTAATGTGTGTACAGATGTGTTCATTCCCTCGATGGAGAGTTACATCTGGCTTGCTAATTAATCAGACCAATTGAAAAATAAGCAAATATGGATCATATTCATGTCCAGTCTTCTCTAATTGTACCGAAATAGGCAAAAATAGGGTTTTGTAGGTCAGATGGGGTCAATGTCAACTATACATTTCAAAAATACTTGCACATTGACATTGAGGTACTCAAAATTCCAAAATGCATTTTAAGATGCCAAGGCCTGTGATTCTAGTAAAAAATGATTTGGCAAAAAGGAGTATCAACAAAGGGTTGCGGAAATATTTCCACAGGGTTCCCGGTTTGTCAATAAATGCTTTAGAATTTTATAAAAGGAAAAGACATTACTTTTTTTAAAAAGTGTCTGAGAGCACAAAAACTTCAACGCTACGCAGCCTTGTCACTTTCTTTAGAGCCACGTAGGTTTGAATATTTTTTATTCAGTAAGCCGTTCAGACTTACAAGGTCCTATGACATCAGAGGCCCAAAACAGAATAACAATAATCAGCTTCTTCTTCTTTATCTTCAGCAAACTTGACATGATGTTGCATTTGCTCTACATCAGAAGCAGACAGTAGTACAGTACTTTTAAAATGTAACAAAAAAAAATGTCACTCAGAGAAAGATTGTGAGGGAATTTGCACATTTCTCCCTCAACAGTGTATAATATCATTATGTGATTCAAGGACTCCGGAAAAATTTTCATGTTTAAAAGGGAAGCGCAAATGCCCAAGTTGGATAGCTGTGGTCTGATGTCTCAGCAGTTAAAAGCCTCGTTGTTTCAATGCACTTATGTATTTATTAATATCTTAACATTTACCATGTATTTTTTTTAAAGCTAACTCTAACCTAGTGCTGGGCGATATGGAAAAAATCATATATCACGATATGGACTATTTTATATCACGATAACGATATATATCATGATATACCATAATAAAGTATGTTTTCAGTTATTCTCTGAAAATTTGACAAAAATTTAATTGCTTACTTTTCAACTTTTTTTTGGAAAGGACATTTAGCTGAACTGTCACAAACATACATTTTAGTGCAGCAAAAACAGGTAGGTACAGAGGTACAGTAGCTTTCACATTTTTTTTTAAAAGTGCACAACAGTTTCTGAGTGGAAAAACACATTTTTTCACTGAAGTTCTGCTATAAAAAAAAAACCACAAATTATTTTTCAATTTTCTGAAATCTGTAACCTTGTAGTGTAAAGTTTGCAAACCAATAT
This sequence comes from Hirundichthys speculiger, assembly GCA_018398805.1. Taxonomy (NCBI): domain Eukaryota; kingdom Metazoa; phylum Chordata; class Actinopteri; order Beloniformes; family Exocoetidae; genus Hirundichthys; species Hirundichthys speculiger. The sequence continues at coordinate 1,105,954 of JAGFBZ010000693.1, read as the reverse complement.
AAAGTGTCTAAAGTAAACATCAGGGTTGAAGAGAACTCTGTTTAAGGCATTAACCATGAATAAAAGTGCAAACATAAAAGGCTATTTTGTGGAAGTAGATATATTTCTATCAAATTTATCATTGCAGGTTATTTAATTACATATTTGCTGTAAAATTGATAAAATTAGGTTAGAAACGATAGAAACGATAGAAGAGAAATTGCACGATACACACTTTTATATCGTCCCCACGATATGTATTGTCATATTGCCCAGCACTACTCTAACCTACTGTAACTGAAAGCTAAGGTGCAAAGTGAAAAGTACACTACTGGATACGGTGGAGCTCAAAACTCACTTTTCTGTCTTGACAGTCCAACATGTAAATCCAACAATCTCCTTATTGGTATTTTTGAACCTGTTATAGGTGTTTATGTGACAGTTTAATGTAATGGAAGTCATTTTCACATTACAGTTTTCTAAGGAAAGTGCATGAAATTATTTAGAACCTTGTAAATGTAGTCATTTGAACTTTTTCTTTCATGTCAGTTTAATGTGATGCAAAATGTGAGTATGTTATGATTTTAAAAGGCAGATGAAAGCATGCAATGATGTCAGAGCCCAGAAATTCTTTTGGGAAATGCTCTATGTAGTACTGTGAACTTCTGTAATGAATTCAGTGACTTCATGTTCTATTTTGAAACCTCACTTCCCTCTTGTTTCAGGTAACACAAAGGAATGCAGAAGGGTGTAAAAATAATCAGCGCAGATTTAGATGGGACCAAAGTGAAATACAATGACACAAAATCACCTATTTTCATGAGCAGAAAGGGCAGATTGCAAAAAGCAAAGAAGTAGGGCTGCATGGAGAGTTTAAAAATATCAGAGGGGCAGTGAGAGATCAGGAACTTAAATACAGACAAGGATAATGGAGACCTGGTGTGGACATGAAAACAGAGCAATATAGAAGAAGTGTCCATGCACATGAATAGGTGGATGTAGAAAAAAAGAGAATTCTTGCTCTTTTACTTTTATTGGTTTTTCATTTCATTTTATTGATTCATTCCAGACATTGTCAAAACAATTTTATAAAGCATGACAACGTTAACACTAGCAAATCTATGTATCTGAAAATAAATACATAAATCAATATACATCCACACATGTGCATAGCCATACTTTTGGAACATGTAGAACTTGTAAATCAAAATAATTAATGGACCTGTTTCCAAAGAAAGAAAATCAGCAAAATAAATTTATACCCAATGACTACATTTATATGCAAAAGTATTCGGCCCCCTTGAACTTTTCAATCCTTTTGCCACATTTCAGGCTTCAAATATAAAGATATAACATTTTAATTTTTTTGTCAAGAATCAACAAGTGGGACACAATCCTGAAGTGGAAGGAAATTTATTGGATATTTTAAACTTTTTTAACAAATAAAAAACTGAAAAGTGGGTGTGCAATATTATTTGGCCCCTTTACTTTTCAGTGCAGCAAACTTGCTCCAGAAGTTCAGTGAGGATCTCTGAATGATCCAATGTTGTCCTAAATTACTGATGATGATCAATAGAATCCACCTGTGTGTAATCAAGTCTCCATATAAATGCAGCTGCTCTGTGATAGTCTCAGGGTTCTGTTTAAAGCTCAGAGAGCATCATGGAGACCAAGGAACACACCAGGCAGGTCCCAGATACTGTTGTGGAGAAGTTTAAAGCCAGATGTGGATACAAAAAGATTTCCCCAAGCTTTAAACATTTCAAGGAGCACTGTGCAAGCAATCATATTGAAATGGAAGGAGTATCAGACCACCGCAAATCTACCAAGACCTGGACGTTCCTCTAAACTTTCATCTGGAACAAGGAGAAGACTGATCAGAGATGCAGCAAAGATGTCCATGATCACTCTGGATGAACTGCAGAGATCTACAGCTGAGGTGGGAGAGTCTGTCCACAGGACAACAATCAGTCCTATACTGCACAAACCTGGCCTTTTATGAAAGAGTGGCAAGAAGAAAGACACTTCTCAAAGATATCCATAAAAAGTCTTGTTTGAAGTTTGCCACAAGCCACCTGGGAGACACACCAAACATGTGGAAGAAGGTGCTCTGGTCAGATGACACCAAAATCAAACTTTTTGGCCACAATGCAAAACTATATGTTTAGCGTAAAAGCAACACAGCTCATCACCCTGAATACACCATCCCCACTGTCAAACATGGTGGTGGCAGCATCATGGTTTGGGCCTGCTTTTCTTCAGCAGGGACAGGGAAGATGGTTAAAATTGATGGAAAGATGGATGGAGCCAAATACAGGACCATTCTGGAAGAAAACCTGTTGGAGTCTGCAGAAGACCTGAGACTGGGACGGAGATTTATCTTCCAACAGGACAAGGATCCAAAACATAAAACCAAATCTACAATGAAATGGTTCACAAATAAACGTATCCAAGTCAAAGTCCAGACCTGAATCCAATCAAGAATCTGTGGAAAGAGCTGAAGACTGATGTTCACAAACGCTCTCCATCCAACCTCACTGAGCTCCAGCTGTTTTGCGAGGAAGAATGGGCAAGAATTTCAGTCTCTGGATGTGTTAAACTGATAGACAAACCCCAAGAGACTTGCAGCTGTAATTGCAGCAAAAAGGTGGCGCTACAAAGTATTAACGGAAAGGGGCTGAATAATATTACACGGCCCACTTTTCAGTTTTTTATTTGTTAAAAAAGTTTAAAATATCTGATCAATTTAGGTCCACTTCACGATTGTGTCCCACTTGTTGTTGATTCTTAACAAAAAAATTAAATTTTATATCTTTATGTTTGAAGCCTGAAATGTGGCAAAAGGATTGAAAAGTTCAAGGGGGCCAAATGCTTTCTCAAGGCACTGTATGTATATGTGTATATATATGTATGTATAATTTATATATATATATATATATATATATATATATATATATATATATATATATATATATATATATATATATATATACAGGACCAAAACCAGGCATATAGATTAAGGACCTTCTAATGAACTCTGACAATTATAATTACTTGGGCAACCCTCTAGTTCAGTGGTTCTTAAACTTTTAATGCTGCGTACCACCTGAGAAACTATTGAGCTCTGATGACCAATTTTAAAATATAGCCATATATGCCTTCTCAATTAGCTTTAAAAACACAGGGAAGATGTTTATTCCTTATTTTGGTTATTTATTGTTACCTGAATTTCATTTGAATCGTATTTATAATGCATTGTCATGCATTGACAAGTCATGACATTCCCCTGCATACCACCAGAGCGCTCGCGTACCACCAGCGGTACGCGTACCACAGTTTGCGCACCACTGCTCTAGGTGACTGACTCATATCACTCATATCTCAAGAACCATATGGACCAGAAGAAAAATTATCCATCCATTCCCACCAATTTCACTAAAATTGTCCCATTATTTATAAGAATGAAATAAAAGGGAAATGAAATATATGTACAACATTCCTTGTAGCCATACCAAATTTTGTGAAATTTCATCTATAGGGGTGACCAGTTGAGAAAAAAAAAGAAAAAACTTATGATACCAAGTTGTGAAATAAATCTGAAAATTGGTATGTTTAAACAAGGCTTCAGGTCAATGCAGTGCCCAACCAAAGTGGCTAACTTAAAATGTCAATCAAATTTCAGAGACCAGTGTTTACAAATCTGAAATGCAGATGTTCATGTAACATTATAGCTCATGCTACGGCATGTGGAAAGAAGTTACCAAATTTGAAACCAACCGGGCAATAGGTAGCACTACAATTAACAAATCACATCTTAAAGAATTGAAAAATTCTTCGGACTTCCTCTGATTGTGTATATTTTTTCAAACAAAATGGTTTTATATTCACAATTGTTTCAACAGTTTTTCTTCAGACTTACAATTTAATAAAACGGATGGGAAAACCACCTCCTCTAAAGCACCTCCTCCGGTTTTCAGAAAATTTGCTGTGCATTATCACAAGAAAGGAATGATGAAAAGATAACAAAATCATTGTGATTCATCAAACTGTTCCAAAGTTACAAGTTAATGATAGGTCCTTAGAAGTTCTATGAACATGATTTTCTGATGTACATGTTCAAATTTGAAGAAGCTCAACTCTGTTGAGTAAATACTTACAACACAGCTTCATCACACCTTCTGAGACAAAATGAACTTATGTTCTAAACAGGAGGCGTTAGAAATTTGGTGACACCCAGCAGTATTTAGGAGCAAAAACTCTCACTGTGTGTCTACAGCCATGTCCAACATCTGCGAGCTAGCCAAACAGAAGACAAAGACATGACTCATAAAGCACCAGATGTGCGCAGCACATTGCAGTGTCATTTTTAATTTCATATGGGCAAAGAAAAACACATGTACAAACACACAGATTAAAACAATAGTGGTGAAGAGAAACAAAGTTGTTTCTGCATTTTTGAAGCATAGAAACAACACTCAGAGGACACGAACTGATAATATGTCTCCGCTTTCATATATTGTTTAATATATATTGCAGTGCCACAATTCACCAGGCAATTGTTGCACAGTCTGACATCTCAATTTAAAATCACACAGTATGACAAAGTGTGAAGATTTTTATTAGAGATATGTTGTACAGTGCAAGGTGTAAAAGATGTACCTGTATTTTGACACAAATTAAAGCCACGTTAAAGAAGTGCTTTTTGAGGTGCTGGGCCCTTCTATGTTTCTTTTCATCAAAACCTCAAATCTCTATGTTTTTTTTTTTTTTTTTTTTTTTTGCCTTTCATTTCATGTTTGAATGTTGAATACTATGATTATTTAATACTTAAATTCAATACTACTACTAATACTACTACTACTATGTCTGTCAACTCTTTTGTGGAAAGGATTTTTTAAAATTGTCACCCATCAATATAATCACAATTCCTTTTCAGATAACCTATTGTTTAAAAAAACAAATTTTTGTTCACAGAGGATGATAAAACAGAATATACAGTACATTAATAAAAATTAAAAAAGAAGAAAATTAAAGCAGAATTAAGAAATCTGTGATACCAGAGAAAACTGGGCTTGACATGCCAAGCCAGAGGCCTTTGCATGAAAACAAGATACAGGATTAGACTGGGATATGCAAGTTGGGATATGCAATACTGGGATATACTGGGATAAACATGGACAAACAACCTGGCTACTACAGAATATCACATGTAAGGGGGCAGAACGAACATTCATACAGGGCTTTGCAGACATGTCTCTTTCTCTCTGCTATGGCTTCCTCCAATTATTCCAGTAGAAGTAGGCAGGATCACCAGTCGCCTTGCAGTCAGTGTTGATCTGTTCCTTGCTGAGCTGATGGGAACATAGCCTGGTTTTTCATGTGAGCTTCAGCTTGTTGATATCCTTCCCCGTTTTATACTCACGCTGAATTGGCCCATTCCAAGTCAGTGAGAGTTTGCATAGTCGCTTCAAAACCAGAGGTTTACACAAGACTCAAAAGTTCCAAATGCAACGGTAACGACCTGATTCCACTGGTGCTGCCACCTAGTGGATACCATTTTTTTTTTGTTTTTTTTTAATTTTTTTTGCAGTATTCAAGGTTTCCCTCATTCAGCCTCAAATGGCTTGCACGAAAACAGGGGGGATTAAGTTACCATGGAGATTTATTCCGTGCAGCTAGCCTGGTCGAATCCAGGCTCACAACCAGGATTTTCTAATTCCACTGTTCTATCTTCATCAGCTCAGTGCGATCAGAAATGTATGTTGTTCTTCAGAAGTTTGATTAATAGCTTGCATATTTTTCTTTTTAATGTTAGTTGATGAGATGATGACAAATGGCTGAGCAAAAGTGATTAATGTGTTGAATAATGTGTTTCAGGACACGTTGGACCCTGTGGCATTTCCTCATTACGTTTATGAAAGATAGTGTTTCTTCCAGTAATGGTATTTGATACTTGTGCAGACTTCTTTATTATTATTGTTGTTGTTATTAATACTACAACAACTACTACTACTTATAATAATAATAATAATAATAATAATAATAATAATAATAATAATTATTATTATTATTATTATTATTATATAATAATAGAAGAAGAAGAAGAGGAAGAACTTTAATTCATGAAGATGGAACAAAACTGCACAAAAATATAAAAGGGAAACAATAACAAAATGCAATTGTTAAGGTATTAAAATTAAATTATTGCTTGAGGGTTACAGGCAGTTTTCAATACCAAACAATTTTAATAGCTTTAGAATTAGAATTTGAGGTTTCAGGCTTTTTATGTAAATGTTAGAAGGAAGATAACAGTGCATTGAAGTTGGCATTTTCACATATTTTCTATGAAAAAAGTTTATCATATAAGTCCAGAAAAATTACAAACCCAGAAGAAGAGATGCAGTAAAGTTTTGCCACTGCTTTTACAATCCAAATTCTATTTATACTACTTTATTATATAATATATATATATATATATATATATATATATATATATATATATATATATATATATATATATATATATATACATACATACATACATACATACATACATACATATATATATATATACAATGTGGTCTGATCTTTATCTAAGTCACAATAATAGACAAACATAATGTAAAGAAAAGAACATTGAGCTGACAACACATAAACAATTAGAATTATTGTTGTCTTTATATAACACACCCATTGACAATGCTGGAAGAAAGAATAATTGAACACTCACAGCTGATAGCTCACACCTTCTACCTTTCCTTATTACAGAACTGCTTCAGTTTCATCTAAATGCCAACATTCTCTATTCAGGATTGAAGCTCCTCCGGGAAGTACGTTTTGTTGTAGTACCTCCACTGATCACCAGGTACTGGCTCCAGAACAAAGCAAATCCCAATTGACTCCCATCTTAAAAGGGCCAACTTTGCAGGAGAATTAATCATATTAATAGCCTGGTACAAAAGTCAGTTTGGTCTCCATAGTTAGATTTTACATCCATGACAACTGTACGGAGTGGGGAGGGTGGGGGGATTTTTTTTTTTCGTATCACATCGGATAGATTTATATTAAGCAATGAAACTGACCAAGGGGATGGCTGGACGCCATTTGATTGACAGCTTGCCATTGGTTCTGGCGTTGGCCAAGACAGCTAGCCATTGTTGTTATGATTTTAGCAGCTTAGCGCTTAGCACTATATTGACTTACAAGTTGTGAATAAAAACAGTTCATTGTCATAGTTTAAGTAGAACATGTTTTTTGTGCTTTTTTAACTGTAGGCCACCATGACTGGCTGTGGTTAGTCTGGAAGAATCTGAGGACCATGTTTAGCTTAGTTTAGCTGTGTTAGCAGCAGCAGTCATTTCATGTCACCACCGAAACAATATTAGCAACTGGAAGTCCCGTGGCGAAAACCCATGGCTGGGAAAAAGACTGCAGGTCCCAGCATAATTCTGCTTGAAAGAGTCTTCAAATTATTCTCCATGGGGGCACGGCCCGTTGTACAGGCTAGCGCCTTGGTAGCCGATCCGATACATAGGCTCTTAGCCAGTGCTCGGGTAAAGGAGCTGGAGAATAATTTTAGGGTGGGTCCAAGCAGAATTATGCTGGGACCTGGAGTCAATCATTGTGACCACATCCGCATGGAGCTCCACGACTGGCCTCAGCTGTCTTGGCTTCTGTGGTGCCCACCTGCGGACTGCTTTTCCAGTCCAGTGGGATGTCCGTCTGCACGGAGCTGAGCCCTGCTGAAAGCCCAGCAGCACTTCCCTTCTTTCCGGTAGCGACAATTGAAATTAGGATGTTTGGGCAAAATGAAAAGAAATGTATGTATTGTAATATTAATGATAAGGATGCACGATAACTGTTTTTTAAAACTGATACCGATAACTTTCAGCTCCTAAAGGCCGATACCGATAACCAATAACACACACATATACCTAAGATCTTTACATCAATACTATGAACCAAATCAAAAACAGTGAAATGAATGAAGAGATATTTATTTTTTCCAATGAAAAATTATTGGCAAGCCTCTCAAACATTTTTGTAAAGCTATCAAACAAACCAAACAAACACACTATTTGATATCTCACGTCAACTTAAATAAGGTGCATTACTGACTGATATAAAAAATAAAGGCTCCTTGAATTGATGGAAATACATGCATCAGAATTACTAACTGAAAAAATGCATTCCTCAATGACAATAAAAAATAATGCACAGTGCATAATGTACTGACACAAGTTAGACTTGTCTGTGTGAATAAAGTGAAAAAGTGCACTCCATAGTAACAGAAAATTACATTTAAAGGATTTTGGCTTGTGATTCCATTCAAATGAATGCCTTTAATTAAAGTAAATGAGGTTCAGTAGTTTTTTTTTTTTTTTTTATCTCATGGAAGCTTTAGATGAGAGAGATGATGGCAAGGAGCGGAACGGAGACGAGACTTGTTGGCTTGCCCACGTTAGCTCATGTTAGCTCACGTTAGCTCACGTTAGCTCACGTTAGCGCAATTTCAAAACACCATGGAAGTGATGGTTATGTTTCAGGTGGCTGGTCGGGTTTGACGTATTAAAGCTTGTGCTATTTTTCCCTCCTTCGCTTGGAGCATTTGTCACAAATAACCAGCGAACCATCTTCTTCTGAAACTCGAACCAAGTTCCATGCAGTCGCCTCCATGATTTTTTTTGTTGTTGTTGTTTTTGTTGTTTTAATCAACGCACTGTGCCGCAATGCTACATTCAACGTGTAATGTAAATTCCTCCGTTCCCTTGTTTGCTAGTCGTTCTTTTGGCCTTATCTATTTTTTCTATTTTGTATGTGTAACTTGTGGGAAAATACTGCAAATATCAATTAAAGTCAGCAACCACCAAAATTATGACCGAGTTAACAAGTTGTTTTCTGGTATGAGGGGGTATTCTTGATTTTCCTTACTGAGAAATCATTTTTCTGATTATGCCGACGTCACTTGAACATAACATTGACTGCCGGTCATTCAAGGCTCAGAGGGAGCGAGGCACTGCCGTGTTGACAAAAATATATATCTTATCGGGGCTATTCGTCAAGATATCGGACTTATCGAGATGACGTCATAATTTCCTATTATCGGCCCGATAGTTATCGGGTCGATAATTATCGTGCATCCCTAATTAATGAACATCCTGGGTTAACAGAAGCTAAGTCAGCTAAAAATAGCTAACTGGTGGGTGTGTTCTAGCAGACTTTCATCACACCGCTGATCACGTGTCTTTGCGCCATGGTGGGCTTTAAATGCTTTGTGTACAAATCTATGGGTCATTTGACTGGACAGTACGTCTATAGTTTATATAGTCCTCGTTGACCTCCATGTTAAAATGCTCAACTCTTCAGCAGAATTAAACCTATTTACAGCCTGGTACAATAAAAAAAAAGGTATAGAGGATTTTTATTTTTTTGTACCACATCAGATAAAGTAATATCATTTATGCCAGCTAACAGCTAAAGATGTTGTTCTTTTATGTCAATTTATTCATAATGTGACATTAATAGAGGTTATTCCTGTATTTAAGAGTTCTGGTTATTGTTAAATAAAAATATTTAGTGAACATCAATATTAGAAAAAAAAGTATAGCCTTTGTAGTGACGAGGCTATATTGCATTACAGACAGAAAATTTGTTCTTAAGCAAAATAGTTATGCATAACAGTTATGTAAAGTTATGTCTATGGACACAAATGTTTCTGTGAGATGTGTCGGGGATACCGCATTTTCGTCTTGGTTTTACGTTAATAAATTGCATCAATGCACCTAAAGTCCCATAGTCCCAAGAAATAAAGTTCTGTGATTTTTTTTTTTTTAAACAATGAAATCAAGCTCAAAATAATCTCCAGCAGAGCAAGAAGCTTCCTAGTTCAAATTCTGGCAGTGTGGAGTTTGCATGTTCTCCTTGTGCTTGTGTGCATCTTCTCCTGGTACTTCAGCTCCCTCTCACAGCCCAAGAAACGTCTATGTCAAGTTAACTGGTGTTTCTAAATTGAGTGTGAGTGCGCTCGGTTGTTCATCTTTATGTGGCCGGTGACCTGTCCAGGCTGTACTCCTGCCCAAAAGAGAGGTGTTGGGCAGAGGGCTCCAGCAGATTATTATGATGATCCACATGATCGTTGATGAAACTGTTTTTGACGGCTGTAAGTGTATGGTTTCCTCTCTTTGTTGTCAATGCTTTAATTGTTTCACTTAAAGAATGAAGGTGGAAAATTCGTGTTGTATTGTAATATAATGTAAGGTATCGTATCATATGTTTCATATTGTATTATATTCTGCGTATACCAATATCTTTGATAACTAAAGTAAATTAGGCTAAACTAAAGATTTTGTATTATGCAAATACAGTGGCCAAAGATGCACGTTAACATGAGGTGACAGCATGCTGGTATTGTAATAGAGTATGCTGATAGAGTATGAGTGGTCTGTCATTAGCATTTAACTCACAGTGTCTGAGGCTTGTAGAGCTGCAAGCATGGCCTGTTGTTTTGGTTTCTGGGTTTTAATTTCTGTATATTGTGGCTCTTGTCATATCTTAATGGGCTGCTTAGACATTTGAGTAGGAAGGAGCCATCGTTAGACTTAGTAGTAACACTTGTGCATTTTAGTACAGTGACAAGTAAAAAGGTTTGCATCTTGCCATCATGAGACTTTTTAGTTTGTTGCTTTCTCTCTCTCAAAGGAACTGAAGAGTAAAATCACCATGAGTTGTCAGCAACTGATAAGTTGCTGAAAAACAAGAATACAACCTAAATAACTATTCCCATTTATTTGAGGTTCTGGATAAGAATCAGGCATTTCATGGAAGAAATTTGCTTTTTTGAGACCAGAAGTATCATCACATTGGACAAACACCAGACACAATATATGCCTGTGCTATAATTGTCTGCTAAATATATAGACACAAAGCAAGCAAAACCAAGCTCTCTGTTCTATTATGACATTTTGATTTGTTTCTGTATTTATCTATTAACACAATTTATCCACCTCCTAGCTCGTCTTTTGTTTGTTGTCTCAAAAGAAAATAAAAATAGTTTATCAATATCACTGCTCAGTAGTAGTAGTAGTAGTAGAGACACTTAGCAAATATTCTTGAAAATCTATGTTTTCACCAATTTTCCCCCCAAAAAAATAAAAAAAACTGAAGCTCCAGTGAGAAATGCCAGACAAATTTAGCAGAATTTTTTCTTATCTTAATAATGACATACCAAAGTGCTCTGGTGCATCAGAGTGTATGAAAACAACACCAATGATAACAAATTTTCTATAAGTGTTTTCTATGTTACATGCATAGTCCATTTAGAACAAATGGATGCAAGCCAAGGCTCTCATGGTAATTGAAATAGGCCTCCACAAAGCTGCCAGTTGGCCCTTGTGTCGAATGGGGCCCTGACACCAATATGTCTGATTGGAAATGTAAAGTTGAAAACATTGAGGAAGTGCCCTTGCAAAAAGGGAGCTGAGTCTGAGGGGGTTGCACCTTGTATCCAACAGAAGCTGGTTCTGTTCAGCTTACCTAACAGATCTGTTGAATTTTTGAGTTCTTACAAAATGATTAAGGATTTTATCTGTTGATGTGTAACAATGCTGCTTAATTAATCATGAATCTTTCTGAGGAAAAACATATCAATGACTTTTTCAGTGTCTTGAAACATTTTGCAACAATGCAGGAAAAGCTACTGTGATTAGGTTGTTTAATACTGCACGTTGGTCTGTGGAGCTGTCCGGAAAGAGAAAAAGAAAGTTATTTTTCTTCACAAAGAATAAAGTTAAGACATTAAAAGAACATACATCATCAACTGCACACTGCCAAGAAAAATGTATTTCAAGCCAAGAATTTTACAGGAACTTATATTGACCAACCAGAAATGTCCCAAAACATTATCTGGCAGCATTTTGCCTTCCTGTTTTCTTTGAGGAGCTTTCTAAGTTTTGGATTTCTTCATCACTCACTTCCTTAATTTGTCCTTCTTTTACTGCTGCCAGAGCCATGACCTTCATCATCTTTTCTTTCTTTCATCCCTTTTCTTTTGAAGGACAAATGAAAAAATTGGACTTTTTTAGGGCTGGAGTGTTTAGGAGGGTTGAAGAAGAGCGTTTTGGAGAAATTGGGATAAAAATGGAGTCCTTTGCTTTAAGAAAGCCATAAGTGATGGTCTGATTGGTGGGACACTACATCTTTATCATGAAATTCCATAATGGAAAATCCACCTTGTCCTTTGCGCCTCTGAGCCCATCTGTGGGAGGGTGCACTACATGAAAGTGTTTGTTCACATATATGCACCTGAGGTGTTGCTCAAGAGGTAAAAAAGAGCAAAGGCTTTTTTTTTGTAACTAAAAAAAGAAACTCTTACTAGAAGCTTTAGAGATAAAGTATGCTCTAAAATGCTGTTTGGTTTATTTGCTGTGTGTGTACGTGTGATGAACAATGCCGCTGTTAGCTGGGCTATGTCAGTTCAGTGATCCTGATGATCAGGGGCCCTACATTTACCCACAAGCCTGAAGGACAATAGGAGGCTGGGGCCTTGTCGTCGCTGCAGCCTCCTTCTCCTTTGTCTATGTGGATGTGTGTTGCTCTAGTGACAGATGGCAGGGACATACTGCCGTATGTGTTACCTTTCCAATTGACGTGCAATGTGTACTCTTTCCTACAGACAACCACAGAGAGACGGCAGCTGTCCATCCCTCGCCCCACACCACCCTGGAAGGACACAAATACATAGATGACCTGATCCAAATGAGGCTGAAAAAAAATCCATAATTATGTACATGAAACAAAACTAGCGGAAAATGTTTTGGAAAAATCCTATCATGATGAAAAGCAGAGAACAAGGTAGACCATTCTAAAAGGGGGTTATTTTTGACTTTTCTTGAAATGAGTCTTTGTAGTACTGTATGCTTTCATATCTACATCAAATCCGACCCCAGAGCTACTCTTAGGAGAAAAATATTCTGAAATTAACCTATGTCATCTTTATTGAAAAAGTTTCTTCTCTCCTCTTTCATACCTAAGGTACAAGAAATTTTAATTCCTTTGAGCCCCCAGACAAGTCAAAAGCTATCTGTAATAAGCAGCCATGGTGATAATATATATAACCTGACTAACGGCAAACCTAGAAAATTCCATTTGGTTTTGCTTACATGTATAATAATTTTCAGTAAAACACTACTGATAAAAGTGTCTGCATGGTCTCTTCCATCTAATTGTGTGGACATATTTGTATGTGTGTTCCTCCCTGTGATTTATAATAGTGTTGTATTAGGGCCTTTGGAGGCAGAGTGAGGGGAATTGGCCTAATTTGCGTGAACTGTTGTTGATTTATAGCCCAGCTAGAGGTTAATGATGGTGTCGCTCATTGCTTCTTGTTCTTTTCCAATGTAATGTCATTAAAAGGAGGCAATGCCAAGACCCTGAGGCATTGTATCCATCGTTTCTTTCCTCCAAGTGACCCCAACATCCTCTGATCTTAGCCACTCTCTACTGCTGCCTCATTTCACCTCACCTACAGCTCCAAGTGTCCTACACTGGGGATGACCTGGAGGAGTCAATGATCTTCATCAACGGACCTTTTTCTGCAAATCTCTTAACTGAGTGATCTGCATTGGGTGTATACTGTAGGAAGAATATTGAGTAGTTACATCTGTGAAAGTAAGAATTTAACTACATTCTACTAGTATAAAAAAAAAAATCACATTTACACTATAAAAGAGTTGTACGAGCAAAGTGTCAAAGAAGGCAATATGCATTTTGTATCGTGCTCACACCACAAAATAACAAAAAGAATGGAAATTAGTCAAATTCTGGCTGTGATTTGACTATGCATACTACAATATATAGTATCTACTACAATTCTTCATTATGCATTCACTGTTAATACAGAGTATGCCATGCTAAAGGCGATGCAGTTGGTGGTATGCTATGCTAATTGCTTCCAGTTTTCAAAAAAGTACGTAAAGAGTAGAGCGCCGCTGTCTGCCATTTTACATTTACTCCTGTGGTTATGCATTGCATGCTGGGATCCAGGAACCAACGTTCCTCTGTCCTGTATGTTTTAAATGTTTCCCTGCTACAATGCACTTAATTTCAAACGAATGGCTCACCATCAGCTTGCCATCAAGGTCTGTAAAACTCTGCTGATAACTCACCCACCATATCTAAAACATACAGGGCAGTGGTCCCCAAAGACCTGAAATGAGGAACACTGTAGTTCACCATAATTTTTTTTTTTTTTTTTTTGCATACTGTAGACTGTGCAATTATTTGCATGCTGAATACATATTATTTCATTTTGGGAAAGTATGCACTAGTGTTACAAAACAGTTTCTCAATGTCAATGCTTTGAATCTTGGACTGTGGCTTCTCAAAAAGTAAACTGCTGCTAACAAACTGCCTTTCAACAAAGTCCAGTTTAACTCAGATAAATGAACAGGTTGCATTTAGGAGCAATGTAAGACATACTGAATCTGGGAACAAACATTTGCTTTGACACGGACCCTGCATGTCTGCAGCAGCACTTTCTTATCTGTGCATGTCTCCACAAGCATTGAAAGTGGGTAGCATCAGCCCAGGAGAGGCCATGTCTGTCTGAACATGGATGCTGCCCTGTCACCCACCCCACTGCTTCCACCCCAGCTGCAGCAGCAGCAGGACATCCCTGAAACAAAGTCTGCATACAGACGGGAGAGGAAGGAAGCTGTGAACAGTGTGTGGTAGAATTTCACAAATAAGAAATTTCTAATCCTATCCAGTCTCTGTTGGTAGGTGTGCAATTATACCTACAATAAACCTTGAAAATGTTTTTCGCTTGACCTGTGTGAAAATCTGTTATGAAGAATTTGGCACATCAGCAGCAGCAGCGCTGTGACAGAAAACACCAATAAATACTGTTGGGGACGAAAATATCCAAAGTATTTACAAAACACCCATAATGTGTCAAATCTGTGTGGCTCCACTGTTTGTAGTCAGCCCTTGATGGTACCAAAGCACTGGCAAATAGAGTTCAGTGGTTCTGCAGCCCATCACCCTGGTATTGCATGTTCATTTTTTATCAAGAGAAATATGTCTGTGTATTCTCCCAGAGGAAGACTAGTGAATTCCAAACAACTTTCACAGATTTTCAGAGTCATAAAGAGGTCTTTCTAGCAAGCTCCCTCCCATCACTCTTGATTGTCTTTTCTTTATTTCACACACATTTCCAGTAAGTCCACACACATTGAAGTACAGTCTGATATAGAATACTCTGTCAGTTTGCCTGTCTACCTTATCTGTTGTGCTACAGCTCTGTCCATACTTTATGTGAGAAATTATTTGGAAATGTCAAGTCTCTTGTAGTGCCATTTGTACCAGCCTGGTTAGGGTGTTTATTAAATATCACTGAACAAATACAGCAAAGAAACACAGCAATATCTATCTATCTATCTATCTATCTATCTATCTATCTATCTATCTATCTATCTATCTATCTATCTATCTATCTATCTATCTATCTATCTATCTATCTATCTATCTATCTATCAGGAAGAGGATTATAGTCTGGTTCATTGCTGGGTACAATTTCCTGATGCCTGTTGCTACATTTGTCTGTTCAAATAATTATACTCAAGTATAAACACCATGGAAATGTCCGGCCATCTTTCCGCTCAGGAAGAAAATGGGTCCGGTGTCCCAGAGATGAACATGCTTTGGTGTGAAGTGTGCACATCAATCCCAGAATAAAAGCAAATCACCCGATAAGGATGCTGGCTGGGGCTGCTAAGAGAGTGTCATTATCAACAGTGAAACGAGTTCTGTACCAACATGGCCTCAAAGGCCACTCAGTGAGGAAGAAGCCAAAAGCAACATAAAAAAAAGCCCAACTACAGTTTGCAAATTATGTGTATTGTACAACTGTAAAGTATGGGGGTGGCAGCATCATGTTGTGGGTTTGATTTGCACGTGAATAGACACGTGGCTTAAGGATAACAAAGTTTAATGTTTTGGAGTGACCATGACAAAGCCCTGATCTCAGTCCTATAGAAAATTTGTTTGCAGAGCTGAAAAGGCTTGTATGAGCAAGACAGCCAACAAACCTGACTCAGCTCCACCAGTTCTATCAGGACGAATGGACCAAAATTCCAGCAAACTACTGTAAGAAACATCTAGAGATGATTGCAAAGATGGACGTGGCTACAAAATAATTACTTTTCAGCTGATGTTGACTAGCATTATTCCTAATATCATAAGCATATCTCCTAGTACAGTGGTGCGCAAACTGTGGTACGCGTACCACCGGTGGTACGCGAGCGCTCTCTAGTGGTACGCGGGGGAATGTCAGGACTTTCCACATTTTCACTTTTCTTTTTTTTTTTTTAAATCAAATCTGAAACATACAATGCAATATAAATACATTTTAAACCAAATTCAGGTAACAATAAATAACTACAATAAGGAATAAACATCTCTCCTGTGAATTTAAAGCTAATTGAGAAGGTATATATGGCTATATTTTAAAATTGGTCATCATGGTGGTACTCAGAGAGCTTAACAGTTTCTCAGGTGGTGCGCAGCATCAGGGGCGATCCTATGGTCAGAGCTTTAGGGGTGCTGAGCACCCAATGAGCCCCACCACAACCCACAACCCCACCTTTTTTCACACAAAACCAAAAAACGTTTATTGAAAAATAATTTTGGATAATCATTATGACATTTATGAGATAAGAGCATAATCTTTCGGGGAAAAAAACTGACTGGTAAACATGCAAATCTTTGAAAATGTCAATGAAATTTAAAATGCTAACTGAGCTAACGTGCTAACAGGTGTACGGTCAACGAAGAGGAGAAGTAACGTTAGTGAGAAGGGGACCATACCATTAGGCGGGGTCGTTTTCATTTTCATTCTTAAAATATAAACTTAAACCACAAACTATGGATTAAGTTTTGGACATTATCTAAGCCTGTCAAATGCGAACTAAAATTTTAGAATAACAACATTTCTTACTCCAGGTTTTTGAGGGAGCTGAATTTCAATTTAGGGGTGCTGAAGCACCCCTAAAAAAGGGCTAGCCTTCGCCCATGCGCAGCATTAAAAGTTTGAGAACCACTGTCCTAGTATATTCAAAAGCTCAAGGCACACCATGCCCACAAATTCAGACTAACGTCTTATTTATTATTTACCCAATGACTTGAGTGATGTCATGTGCTTATAATTCACTCCAGCATACATAAAACAGACATGCTTGAGGATACTATGGTAACAACAGAAAAAAAAAAAACACCAACTTCTTCACACAGCCAACATCTAAGCATATTTTTCACACCAACATATGTTTTTTTCTTATGTGTTGGGGTGTGCAGAACCATTATTATGTCATGCAATACTTGCAAAACATAGACCTGAGATTCACCGTAATCTTTATCTCTCTGGATGTTTGTGCCTTCCACTCTCATATTCTGCACTGATGCTTGGATGGATTGGAG
Source organism: Hirundichthys speculiger (assembly GCA_018398805.1). Taxonomy (NCBI): domain Eukaryota; kingdom Metazoa; phylum Chordata; class Actinopteri; order Beloniformes; family Exocoetidae; genus Hirundichthys; species Hirundichthys speculiger. Next base: position 1,088,503 of record JAGFBZ010000693.1, on the reverse strand, counting down.
TAGTTGTCATTTTCAAACAAGTTATTTTGTGGGTTTATCGTTTTTGCTATCACACTCTCCACACTGGCAAAAGGATGACAGGTTGATGAGGGACCATTTAAATGTGCAATGTGAGGTAGATGAAGATTCATTTTTGATATGAGTCATAAAAAGGTAATCTAGAGTCCCAGAATAATGATATAAATCTGGCATAAAAGAGAAGAGAGATGTGGAAATATTAAGGAAAGTATAATTAGTATAATCCATTATATTGTGTCTTGCATCTTACATTTTAGTCATATTTTAGTTCCAGTCATTGAAATCAACTGAAATTGTTTTCTGATGGATTGCAAAGATGGGTAGAAAGACTGTGATACTAGAAGGAAATTAAAGTCAGAACAGGTCAGATTGAAAGGTGCTGACAGCAGTTGGCATGGTGCACCACTGAGCGACAAAGCATCGCCAGACTTTACACACACACACACACACCACACACACACGCACACACACACACCACACACACACCATCTGTTATAAACACATGCATTTCAGGGGCCAGACATTTCCTTCATATGAGTCAGGCAGAAATATATCCAAAGATCATGTGCAGAAAAAAAGGAGGCTGGATCTTTTATTCATTTGTTCTATTGTCTAATGAACATCCCACATCTCACCTTGTCTGGTGAACATCCCTTTTCAAAAAACATACAAAGCACACTTTTTTTCTCTTTTTTTTTTTTTTTTTAAACACACCATTGGTACAGTGACACCAAATGTCATTTTGGCCAAAACCCTTTTGAAATGTGCTCCATATTACTTGAATACAGTTGTATGTAGAATGTAATATAATGTAAAATCAAACAAACAAACAAACAAACAAAAAGACTGACACTGTTTTCGTACTGTCCTTAATAATAGACATAAATTATTTCTCTGTATGTTACTTTCATATTTGCCAAAACTCAAATCTGCTGAACATCAAATTGCCAAGCTGTGTGCTCATTCAAATTACATTTTATGTATTTATGTTTATCCATTGTGAAAACTCTAAAGCTGCATAAGAAACCTCAACAGTTGTTTGGATTCTTTTTATTATTTAAAATTGAATTAAGACAAAATAAAATGTCTAATTTCAGTTGAGCTAGTTAGCATAGTAATAACAGCCCCATTTGCATATATGCATGTGTTTGGATGGTATTGTTTGCTTGCTGCTTTGATGGATAAGTAAAGCATTGGTGCTGCTTCATTAACTGAACGTGTGTGCAAAATGTGGACAGGGTGGGTTGTGTTTGGCTTCAGATAGAGTTTGGGTCAGGGCTTCGGGGCTGGAGGTCAGAGTGGAGCACCGGCTTCAGGCTCCACGGTGTTGTCTGTCTTTGTTGGGCAAATCAGTTGCCTTCTGCCGGGGTCAAGGTTTAGTTAAGGTCATAGGTCACCAACAACAGTGGGTGTCTTATGAGGCAAGGTGCTGTGTCTGTAAGGTCTGCTGCATCATAGACACAAAGAAACACAAATGCACTTGCACAGGCGTGCAAAAAGCTTTACAGGCCTTATCTGGCGGGTGCAAATGGGAACAGCAAGACGTCTCCCCCTGATGTAAGGCCCGTTTAACCTGCTGCTTATTCTGTCTGATCTCCATATCTAATTGACACAACACACACACATGTGTTTTTTATCGTCACATTTTCTGACTATCTTCCCTTTACTAATTATTTGTTTTAGTTACACTTGTTTGTTTCTGGAAAATACAACACAAATGATGAAAAACGGGGTACTTATTAAATTTTATATCTAATATTTGCCCTCAACCCCATTCATCCATTGCTCCATCCTTCTGCTCACCCCTCTTCCTCCCTCTGCCACCGGCTGAGTCTGCTGATGGTGGTGGCTATGTTAGGACTGAGGGCTCCTTGTGGGTGAGGGAAAGGAGCAAAGGGATTTTGGGGTTACTGGGGATGAATGAGGCTGTCTGAACATGTGACACGTGCCGGGGTGAGTGCTGCTCCTTGTGGTTCATGCCATCAACCCCTCTTTAAAAACACAAGCTGGCATACGCGCCATCATATGAGCACCCCTTTTGTCTCTTTTAATCCATCTATTCGGGTATATGTGCCAGAGACGAACACTCTTGACAAACATGGAGCTCTCCATGTAAAAACACACAAATATATGCAACATACGAGAACTGCTCATCCTCAGTCCTGATTGGCTGAGCGCAACAGAGGCAGGAAGGGGGGGGAATTAAGGTCACATGGTGCGTGCTTCTGTAATCCTTGGCTGCACCCAAAGACAGGTTTGCCTCCACCAGCAGCAGCCGCTGAGGAGAGGGAAAGCAGAGAAGGTCCTGTGTTTGGGTGGCAGTTTATGATCATGTGTTTTTAAGAAAACACACATGCATTACATACAAATATCTGGTCATAGCCTTTTCTGCCCTGAGCTACAGTATGGGAATGAACATTAAAGATGGTCTTTCAGTGTGTGCTGAGATAAATTCTTGTACATTTCAGTGATCGATGTAGCAAGAGAGAAAGAGAAGAGAGTACAGTAGTACAGTCAGGGGTGTTGTTTCTCCGGTGAGGCTAAGGTGACAGACTGCTACGCATCTCACTCCAGTGATTTCGCCTGCCGACTGCTGCCTCAAATACCCACAGCACTACAGTCAGTTGCCATGGAAACAGGGTGATGTGGTATATAATTTTTTTCTGGAGAAATGTATATTTGCTTGCTGAGGTAGACAGGGCCGACAGAAGCAGGGTGGAGCAGCTCACATTTGCTTAAACTGATCATTTGTCTGTGTGAAATATCTTCCACATTAATGTGCAGCGTTTCGTACCTGTGAGTTTGCGTATGGAAGTAAGTTTTAGATTGTCAGGCAGCCATTTCTGTCAACTACTCCTTTTCCTGTCTCTTCACCAGGGGGAAGGAGGATTAGGTGATTAGTGAGAGATTATCGGGAGGTGACTCCCCTGGTTCTGCTAACGACTAAACAGCGGTTCACACGTATGGATGAACACACAGAAATGCACGCGCACACCCACTAACGAATCCTGCTCTCAGTTCCCAGCTCCACCAGCAACCTTTTCTTTCACACCCTTGCACAAACTGAGAAGCCCAGATGATTTGACACTGAAAAAGATGTGAGAATGCACAGACATATTGTATCACAGGCATATTTATATTTGCTGAGCTGTATCCTGGACGCATTTAGTTATTTAAAAAGAGAAAAGACCTTTCATTTCTAAGGAGGTCACAAAAAGCAGCTGGATCTTGACAGGCCTTAAAATTAAGTGTATACAATTTCTAATGAACAACAACACACAACATATGAAACCATGTTATTATTTATTTCACAAAAAAAAAAGTCAGAAGCGGTGTGCAAAACCACCTTTAGCAACAGTAAATTATTGCAATGGTTCATTGTATCATATTCCAAATCATATAATGAATGTTATATAGTTTTATTTTATTTCCTTTTTGTTATATATTTGCTTTTGTCCTTAGCATCATTGTCTTGCTGCGTGACCCAGTTTCAACCAAGCCTCGGTTGTCGGACAGATGGCCTGTCATTTGACTCTGCAATACTTTTGTATACAAAGGAGTTCACGAATGACTCAAGTGCAAGGTGTCCAGAACAAGCCCAAATCACCACCCTTCTGTTGATCATACTTGACAGTTAGCATGAGCTATCTGACATGATATTCTGTGTTTGGCTTTCACCAAATGTGAAACTGTGCATTATGGTAAAACATTTTCATTAATTTTGGTCTCATCTGTCTGGACATGGTTTCAGAACTATCATAGTTTGTTGAAATGCAACTCTAACCGAAGCTGTCATGTTCTTTTGAAGAGAAAAGTTTCCTATTAGCAACCTTTCAAGCAAGCCATATTTGTATACAATTCATGTAGTTTTACTGTCGTAACTTTTAACATTTATCATGCTAACTGAAATCAGTAGTTTCAGGGATGTAGTGCTTTTGTTTTTGATTTGTTTTTTTCTTTTTTGATAATTCCAGTCCTTGAGGTGAACTTGTCAGGATATCCGCTTTAAGAAATACTGGCAAGTGTCTTTCACGCTGTTGTATGATGCTCTTCAAATTGATTGGAAATGGCCTTATAAAGCTTTCCAGATAAATGTGCAGCATCACAGCTTCGCTACAATCTTTGCTGATTGCTGTCCTCCTTGGTACGGTGTTTTTAAACCTGATGTAACATATGGGAACTTATACTTAAATGGTGCTTCATGTCTGAATGACTTAATACACACCTGAACAGTCCAGACCAGAAAAATTAGTTCATGTAATGGATTTAATTAGTAGCACATTGTGACTACTTATCCTCATTCCAATAGAAACAGGTAAGATTTACTACTTTCACAGGCCGCTTTTGCAATTTGTCTTAAATTTTGTGAAATAAGCAAGGCGTGGTCACATGTCACAACTTGTTGTGTACATCAGAGGTTGTCCACACAACCACCCATTAACTTTTGCTCCTCTGTGTTTGTCGCAGGATCAGCAGCCTAAGCAGAAAGGCCCAGATATCCCTCTTCCTCCAGCTCCTCTCGGCCAGCCGAGAGATAGAATCTCTGCAGCATGTCCTGGGTCTGTCCTGGGGCCTTCTTTTAGTTAAAAGGCCTAGGCACACCTCCCCAAGGTGTCCAGGGGGCATCCTAACCAGATACCTGGACTACCTCAAATGATTCCTCTCTCTATGTGGAGGAGCAAAAACTCTGCTCCAAGTTTCTCCTGGATGATTGAACGTCTCACCCCATCTCCACGGGAGTGTCCACCCTGTAGAGGAAACTCCTCTCAGATGCCTATTCTTTGGGTCACTTCCCACAGTTCAGGACAACAGATGAGAGCAGGAACATAGATCATCTGGTAAACAGAGAAACTCGCCTTTTGGCTCAGCTCTCGTCACCACAACAGATCTATACGGAGTCCGCATTACTGCAGACGCCACCCCAATCCGCCTGTCAACCTCCTGCACCACCTTCGCTCCCTCGTGAACAAGACATCAGCATACTTGATCTATCTGAGGTTGTATTTACCTGATTTTAAGACATGGTGCAGATCAAATAGTTATATAAAACCTTAATATCGAAGGCGTGTATTTTATTTTTTCAAATGACAGCACCATTATGCATAGAGTTATTAGAAAAATTCTAGCATTTCACTTTCTGTGTTTCATTTCCACTGAATCAGCAGACTCCAAGCAAACAGAAGCATGACTGGTTTTAATTACAATGTTAATTGATAGGAGACAAAAGGGGCTTAATTAGGTGCAACGAGGCAATGGGCACAGTGGCACTGTGGACTTAATGATTCAGTACACTCAGAGTGCCAATGCAGACACTTGTGTACAAATGCAAACACATACCGAATAAAATAAAAAGTGTACTGGGAAAACCCTGAACACAGACAGAACAAAGCAGCAATTTTAAGTTGCTGCTGACATTTCTTCACCTCGTCTGTTCTTGTTAACAATTTGGAGATTGGCTGATCCACATACTAATGTTGTGGAATAACCAGAGAGCAGAAGAGGAGCAAAGAGACAGAGCAGAAAAAAAAAATAAATCAGTAGGACTGCAGTGGAACACGTTGCACAATCTAATCAATATTTTCTAGTCACAGCCAGCATCAGTCTCAGAAATAACCCGAGCCTGATAAGGCACATGGAAAATCACAACCAAACTCTGACAAATTCCTTTCAGTGAGCGGACGTTTGTACAGGTTGTCATTCTGTTTGCTTATGTAAGCGTTCATGTTTGATGACTTTCATAATTGCTCTTTTGTTTGGGACTTCCCTCCCTTTCTCCCGGTGCCTCCATCTCCTCCCTCTCCTTCCCTCCTCACATCACTTGCGCTGCTATTGCCGTGATGTTATTGCTGTGATATTTTTCTCTCCTTCATCCCAGAAGTAATTTGGCTTGTGAAATTGCACCTTTTTCTTCGACTCCCCTCACTGAGAGTGCTCCTCTTCGATTTCCTGTCTGGGTGGCTGCAATCACTCTCGTCTTGTCCTTGGTCCGTGACCTTGGCGGCCAACATAGACTCCAATCCATCGTCATGGAGATGACCCAAATCTATCACCATGGAGACAACCTTTGAACAGTACTGTGCCACACCCACCCTAAGGACTCAGCAGACTCTCTGCTTCTTGTGCGCATGCATTAAAACACACATGGAGACACAGAGCAGCCAACGCTAAAGGGTGTGAGAAGATGTTGCTTGTTTTCACTGTTTTTGAGCTAGTGCCTATATCAGTGAGAGGACTGAAAGTCAAGTGAGAGCAGTGTCATGAAATTCTGAGGGAAACTTTTCACAAAGCGAGCAGCACACAAATAGATCTCTCAGATGCATCAGTCACATTGATTCACGGTGATTAAAGAAAGATATAGACTAATATATGAGGACGAGATAGAAAAATGTGAGGAGAGACAGGCGTGTCAAGATTAGCTTCTTTAAAGCAGCACTCCTCGCTCTATTTTCAGATATTGTCGACTAAAAAAGAAAAAAAGAAGAAGAAGAAAAAACTAAAACAACCATTATTACTAATGTCCTCTTCTCCTTTGCCTTCATCAGCAGTGCTGTTAAATATATCAAATAATTGTCATACCTCCTCTTCAAAATTCTTACATTTTTAGAACTGATTCCTCCGCACAATAATTTCCTCTGAACAAAGCTGTTGTTCTGCTTTAGAGATGCTGCTTACATGCTTTATTAATAAACACAGTAGTAATGTCCTATTCTACATATTTTATATACATAATACTATTAAAAACAAGTTTTTTTTTACTTATGCATCTACAATTCTTTAACCACGTATCTCCTGTGTAATTCTTAATAGCTCATTTTAATCATATATATATATATATATATATATATATATATATATATATATATATATATATATATATATATATATGAGCCTTATGATTTTAAAAGGCTGAAGTGGGCCTGTTACAAGACTGCTACATTTTACGGTGTGGACTAATTTAGCCGTTACACATTCTGGAGTGAGAATTTGTGTTGAATATTCACTATCAGGTTTAACACATTTGTAACTGGATTGATTCTTAGAAGCTGCCATTGTCCTATATGTGTTTAAGAGCTCTGCCAAATTGACTTCTTCCATTTATATAACTGAAAGCCCAGTGAGTCTCATGGCATGCGTGCATCTTTCATTACTTCCAATTCAACACTAAACCCCAGAGAAAAGAGGAGTTGGCAGTTGGCAGAACAGGAGAGAGAGGGGGGGGGGGGGGGGGCATGATGAAAGGATGGAGAAGAGCGGGAGAACTAAAAATAACACACTACCCATCCATTTACACCCCCACCCTCAACCCCACCCTCCACAGAAAGAGGGAAAAATCTGCGGACCCCCATTGGAATGGCCAGTACCACTCAAGCGTACGCTTATGCTAATTCTGATGTGTCTGTGTCAACGGTTGCCGTGTTAACAGGGGGAGCTGTGCTATGCTGGCCCTCCTCACTGCCACATCATTTGTTTAAGTCATTCAAACAAAAGCCAGGGGAGAGAGCCACATGATTGGTGAAACATGCTTGTGTGGGACCACTGCAGTGGAATAATGATTGCAGCATTACTCCTGCGTGTGCCAGAGGCTGTGTGGCCATTTCATGCCCGCACGGAGTGAATGTAACCGATGTTTATTCATGAGACAGAAAAAGGAGGGGTAATAAAAGATGGTGAGTAGGTGGCAAACACTGACATTACTCAGTGAACTGCCTGTGTTCATATTTTCTGTGACTTTGGACCTGCAGAGGAAGGAAGTGCATGATAGGAAACAAGAGGCCTGTAAGCACAAAAATATCATTTTTTTTGTAAGTCATTCAAATTGTAAAAGTGTTTTTCAAATGCAGGTCAAGAGAATTATGGGATGCTGAAAGCAAAAGATAGCTTCACTTTGTGTTACCTTATAAACTTGTCTCAAAACCAGATATGAGGTCTTGAAACTCAGCTGAAGGCTTTTCACCTTACATTTGTAAAAAATCCCAATGTAATATTTGTATACTACATAAGTAAAACTCTTAAAATACTCAGGGTTTGAAATCTACCATCTGCATCCCTCACTATTATATTTTAGAGCTGACTTTGGAACAAAATGCATACATGCTCACAGGATTGGTTTCTGTGATATACATTTTATTCTCATGTTTCAAGTTACGAACTGTAACAGGTCTAGATGCTTTGAAGCATGCGCCACAGGAGATTTTGTAGACCAGAAAAATAACTGCATCTGTTTATAGGAATAGTGTAAGTAATGTTAAATGGTCAGATATCGGACTGGCATTTATAGTTGAGTGTGATTGTTACATACCGTGTACTGTGCATCTTTTGGGTTTGCTGCTTGATCTTCCTTCTCTCTCCCATCTTATACCGAGCTAATTGCAACATGGAGAGAACAGTTTCACTCAGCTGATCAAAGACACAGATTTCTATGTGTTGGTTTAATGCTTCAGTGGGGCAACGTAATACTACAAATAAACACACATACACACACTCACACACACTCTACAAGCCCTTGTGATTGGCAGCCGAGCTCAATTAAAGGCCCGCCTCGTGTGCGTCCATCAAGAGGAGCTCTCACATAAACCTATCAGTCACCCACATATGTGTGATGACATGCATATTTTAGACTTCCTTTCCTCCGTTCCTCCTCCCATCGCTTCTTCTTCTCCCCCACTCCTCCTCTTTTATGTTTTCCTCCTTCACATTTCCCCTCATTATCAGCCCAGAGAGCTGACTTCTACCTGCCTGGTAACTGTTCCTCAAGAGTGATCTCATTCGAAAAGAAGAAGGTCTATCCCTTCTGCATTGACGTGCCATTTTAAAGAGGGACGGTAAAATTTTAAAAAATACAAAAAGAAAAATCCATCCCAACCAAAAAATATTTTAATGTGGATGTTTGCATGCACATGAGCCTAAAAATGGTTTAAAGTCTTCTGTTTGGCTGCCATTGTTTTGGTGTATATTGAGACAGCATGACTGCAACTGTGTCTGACAGGGGGACAGGGAAATTGCAGATATTAGTCTCAACAGGAGGTAACATTTCTGCAGCCTCGCTTTTACCAAATGATCTCCACAGAAGGAGAATAATGTGTATAAATAGCAATGAGCTTGACTAATGGCTGCCTTCTTCATCCACATCTGATGAACTCTCGCAGCATTTCACTATTCAATACAACAACCTATTCTAAAATGATCTTGAAAGAGCAAAGGTCATCCTGGTAAGTGCGTGTGTGTGTGTGTGTGTGTGTGTGTGTGTGTTCACTGGCTTATTTCTGCTCACCCCTCAACATACATCTGCAGGCACGATGGCACATTTAACCAGCCAGGTGTGAAACATGGAGAAGGCCAGATGAGGAGAAAACTACATTCAAGTGGAGCAGAAATAACGCCGCATTACTATTTTGCAGGATTTTTCCAGTGCCAACAATGTATCTCAGAAGCACAGTTAGCGTTTTGCAGTCTGCTATTTCTGCTGTGTGTTTTTGATGTCAGACAGGCTTTGTTTGATTCTTCTCCACATGAAGAACAAAAGCCAAAGCTGACAACACAAGGCTTGAATCGATGTTCAAGAGGAATCCGGCGATCGGTTTGACACGACATTTTGGACAAATATGTGAATATGTGTGTGCTTGTGTAAATAATTATATATGTTGGTAGCCCTGTAAAAACATCTGGATGAATTTAACATATTTTCTATTCTTTTTGCACATTTGGACCTGAATGCATACCTGTGTGTGTGTGTGTGTACATGAGTGTTTGTGTATGCATTATTGTGAATATGTGTTAAGACCTATGCGGGATGTAAATTCAAATGAGGGGCCATGCTAGTTATCAGTATTAAACATGTGCCACTGTTGGTGCGCAAGCCTTTGTCTGGGGACTGTGCTTTTCTGTAATGAGAGGGACTCTGTCGCCTCCATGTGAGCTGTGGAGGGAGAAGAGAAACACACACATACACATACAAAGCCGAGTCTATTTTTCAATCATGGGCTCTGCTTCCTTCACTGACCTCATCAGTCCATCGATTCAGACCTCCAGTATCCATGTAGCTTTACTTCTCCACTTTTACCCGAATGTATTCTACTATTTACCCCCCATTTTCAATTTACAGATGGCAGTATTATTTATTATTCAAATAATAAATTATAATTTATATATTTGGCAGCTTAACACACTAAACCATTCCAACACATTTGTCTCTCTACATTTTTTTGTGTGGGCCCTTTTTCCATTTAGTATCCTCAAAATGCACAGGATTATTTATATCTTCACCACCACCATCATCATGAGCACATCAAAGGTAGGGGACATCATTATATTGCACACTGGCATGTGGAGTGGGTTCATGAAAATCACATCTTTGACAGCGATGACGTCTTGGATTGCGAGACCACGGAGAGCAGGAGGGAGAGCAAAGGATAAAAGGAGGTATATGGAAAGGGATGGAGGTTATAGGGAAGGGTGACTAGGAACCAACTTTGAGTCATATACACCAGCCATTCAGATCCGACCTTGTAATCAAAAAGAGTTGAAAAGCAATTAACAAGGACAATTATAGTAGTCAGATGAGGCTGAATGGTTGGCTAAGTAAAGTATTGTGTCATTGAATGGAGATTAATTGATGAGGAGACATTTTCATGGTCTCTATTTGACCTCTGTAAGTTAAAGTCAAGCATGTTTTGTCAGTGTCAAACCACAGGAGACTATACAAGGATTTCCTGGTTCTTATTATATGTGGTATCCAAATATATTGAGGAAAAAACAAACAGAAAACAAACAAACCAAAAAAAAAAAAACTTTATTTTTTTTTTCATGGCTATTATTATAAATAATTGCTGTTTATATACTTTAATCAACATATCTTCTTATATTACACACAAAAGACCAACTGTATAATATAATCTTTTGCCAATTATAAAGGGCTTTTAACTTTTTTTTTTTTTGTTTGTTTGTTTTTTTTTTTGTGCGTGTGTGATTATTTTTTTGTTTTTTTTTATGGAAACAGAGAACCAGATAAGAGTAGAGAAATCTACTGATACCGATCACCGAGTCACAAGAGAGCAAATATCTTCACTAATAGAAAGCCAACATGTTAATGTATTCTAATGAACAAAATATATTCTGACATATCTATTAACTTTTCAGCAGAACCAGTTAACTAAGGATACAAAAAAAAAAAATAAAGAAACAATTCAAAGAATTTGTACGTGGGCAAATGCCTTGTGTGAAGCAGGTTGGGTAGAAAAGGAAAGAGTCTTTAATGCCATGGTTCCTCGCTGATATTAGATATGTGTTTAACGGTCTGAATGTAACTCAACAGGAAATGCTCATTCATAATGTTAACCCCCATCTACTGTGCAGTTTTTACTTTTTCATCTAAACATTGGGCACATGGTACCAGGTTAGTTTGCCTGGCGTGTGCCAGTTCTCTGCAGTCACAGTGGAGAAACTCAGAACTGCTCCCCACTCACTGTCACTAGAGTCCACACAGCAAGCAACACACACGAATAATCACATATTGTCACCACATTCAAACACATCTAAGCCGAGTGCTCCTTCCCCATTTCATTTTCAACTGCAGTGTGCTCCGTCTATCAATAATTCAACAAGCGACAAGATGGAGGGGAATGATTGAGCTTGTTTTCTCTTTATGGTTGGACTGCAGTCAGTCCAATTAAAAGTGGAGACAGTGTTTTTTTTTTTCTCTCTTCCATTTTTCTTTTTTTTTGTATTAATTAGCTTGAGTGCGTGTGTGCGCGCCATGTGCACACATGCATGTGTGTTTTGAATAAAATCACAGAGCACGAGGCTCTGTGCCTAGTTATCAGTGAGGGCCAGCCACGCTGCCGTCTCACTCGGCCTCACACTCAGTCAACGGTGAACTAGACAGCAGAGACAGCCATGTCATCCGCATGCACGTACATGTACAGTATGCATAAAAGCACATGTAGCTTTTGAATTTAAAAAATACTTAAATAGGAATACAAGTAAAGAAAAAAAATGAACATTTGAAATCATGCCCATTCAAAATTATGAAAAAGTTTGCTCAAAGTTGAAGTTATATTATTTTGAATAATTATTTTTATCTATTACTGACTGGACTATTCTGTTTTTGGCCATTATTTCTACAATATTGTTGGAATTAACACTGAAATGACCACGCATCGTTCAGGGTTAGGGTTCGAGCCACATTAAATATTCAGAAGTAAAAACGCACCTGTGATGTCAGAAAACATTGTTTTATCCTGAATTGTCAGAATAGTCAGAATTGCAGTGAATACGTTTATCATGCAGCTTTGATTTACAAGTTGGGTTTTTATTCTGAGAGACTTTCACTGATTTCATGTTAGCTTGATTTGAAAAATTAAACATATTTACAACCTTAAACAAAAACAAAAAACGTTGTTGGTCTCCATTCCTAGATTTCACAGCCCTGACAACTATATGTGGGGAGTGAAGGTAAAAATCATATAAAAGAACAACTGTATGCATAATTAAGGGTGTGGTTTCTTTCAGTGACAACTGCATTGCAGTATATGGTGTTAACTGTACCTGTCATCACTTTTGCTGCTTAATACCTGTTATTTTCAGTGAACATCTTTAAAACCTAAAGGAGCATAATCACTTTTATTCTAAAGAAAATATGGTTTGTCCTGCTGCTGTAAAAGCTAACTGAATACTGCAGCACATGATATAAAGGGTGCAGCACTCACACATATTCAGGGTTCTGCACATCTGTGCTTTTCCAGTCTTTCCCAGGCTAGCGGTTCAGTTATTCTAGACAAAATAGACAGGATCACCACATGTATAGCCATCAGTGCTGTCTGCTCCTTGTCGAAATGATGGGAATATAACCTAGAATTTCTTGTGAGGGTCAGCACATCAACATTCTTCCCTGTTTTGTCCCTCCTCTCATGTTGAATCAGTGTCTTCCATCTTCTCTGTGTAGAGACATCTCTAAGCTACTTTCCCCACATCATATCATCCATGAAAGAATAGATGTGTAGCGTTGGATATATGTGGCATTCACTCTGCAGCATCGCAGTTGTACAACATGGTCATCTGAAGGAATAAAATGACATACAATGAATGATCTGTAGTGCTTGTTTTAGCTTGCTGCTTTCTTTACCAGAAGTGGTTGTGTCTGCAAAAAGCTCCAATTGCAATATGTTACTGCCACCTAGTGGATAAAGCAGCACCATTTTGCTGTACTAGGGTAGCCTCCATTGTATTAACTGCTGCCACTGGCTTTGATTTGGTCTAGAGGCGTCCAGGGATGAAGCCCATGGCTGAAAAATGGACTTCAGACCAATTCTTCAGAAATCCTGTGGGTGATGTCATCCATAAGGTTTTTTTTTTCTTTTTATTGATTTATTTGTTCTTTCTCTCATTTTCTTTCAAGTGATCAAAGTTGGTGTCAGCCTGGATCCACATCTGGATCCAGCCATCATGGAAATATCTAGACTTAAACTGTTTTTGTAATTATTGCATATATTACTGATGTAAGCAGTTATAATTCACCCAGCATTAAATGAAATGGAACACAAAGGAAAGACAAAGAACATTATTCATTTGTGATAATCACATTACAAGTATTCATTGTTGTTAGCCAGCAAACAACATTTTGTATACAACATACTCTCAGACACTCTTTATTCTTCCACGTGTGCACTGTGGGCATTAACAGCATGTTTTCCATTTTCCAACATTGTGTTGTGCTCATCTCCTTCATGCTAGTGCTTCACTGTACTTTTTACTTTGTTTTAGGAACCCATAAGGCTCTACTACAAGCTCCATAATGCTCATCTGCTAGTTCATAACTACAGGAATGCATACTCTGTTGCTCAGAATCTGAAACTGTAATGTTTACCATGTTGACTCTCTTAACTTTTGAACAGAAATTCTTTGATCGATCACTCATAATGGCTGATCACCCTGAAAATTAACAACAGTGGACTTATATAGTAACCTTTTCTTGTCCAGGTACCATTCAAGGCACTTTTACAACACAAGCAGCTTTCTTTCACTGCACATTAATTAGATTAATGTATTCATTAGATTGAATTATTGCTATAATTACTTCTATTATTCCTGTAAATCAAATTAGATTATGGTTAATATATATGAAGCCTAAGTGTCTTAAGTGTATTTATATAATGTCTTTTAAATTTACACTCATGAGTCGTGGAACAATGGTAGGTGTTCATGGGAAAATGAAAAAAAGCTGAATCTTATCAAATTACTTAAAAACAGTCTTGCTACAGCACAGTAAATATATATATATATATATATATATATATATACTATATATATATATATATATATATATATATATATATATATATATATATATATATATATAAAATGGATGGGCATAATTAATCGATGATTGATTATTAAGAATTTGGTCGAAGACATTCATTTTCGTCGATGAACTGAATGTTTGTTTGTTTGTTTGTTTTTTTAACAATTCAAATGTAGGTTATCAGTGCACGTCCTCAAACAATGCGATGCATTTCGCTGTGCCACCGATAGAAATTTGGCAGCAGGGAGCAACATTTCACCATCACCCTAACCCTGGCTTGCCTCAGTTGCTACATGCAGCTTCTGTAGGTCATCGCCTAATCATGAAGCGGTCGCGGCGAAGTGTGGCGTGGGACCATTTTTGTTTAGAAAATGACCAAGTGTACTGCAATCACTGCAATGGAAATTACAAATACAATTAATCGACAACGACAATGATGTATCACTTGATCAATGCGCATCCAGGCCTTGTAAAGGACGGTGGAGGCGGTTCATCATCAGCCTAGCCTAGCCTAGCCTAGCCTAGACTCAACTCGGTGTTAGCAGAGACCAGAAGGAGCTGCAATGCACATCGAGCACACAACAAGCGCATCTTTTTAAGAATCAAAAAGCCTGTAATACTGGCGCCTTGATATAATGGGATATAAATTGTCCTTGTTAAGTAGTCTCCTCGATATCTCTTCTTTTATTATCGTTGTTTTGTTTTTTTTTAAAGAAAAGAAAAAGGAAATGTCTGTTACGTTATTCTCGACCACGAACATCCGGACCATTGAACACATCCGGGCATGCGCGAGCCATAGCAACCAGGCCAAAGATGGAAATCAGCGCTCTGATTAGCCGACAAGTGATATTTCAGCAGTCGGGACTCCGGTGGTAACTAAATTCACATCGACAGCAAACACAAACAACATTTATCTTGTGGAGTTAGCCATCAGGTAAGGTTTTGAAGCTGAACTTACCATTCAAAATAGTATCTTTTGTATCCATTTTTATCCCAGCTACTTTTCACGGACGTTTGTTTACTTCTGTCTGTCTGCAGCATGGCCGTCGACATCAGTGCATGACTTCCTGTTTTGACAGGACTACGGAGGACTACAGGACTACAACTACGGCGGGGCCGAGGCTCATTAAACCTACTCTCCTCTCTACTATTGTACATCAATGGCCAGGCTAAACTCGCGTTAATCGCGCGTTAAAAAAATTAGTTGCGTTAAAATTATTTTGCATTAATCACGCGTCAACGCGTAATATATATATATATATATATATATATATATATATATATATATATATATATATATATATATATATATAGTTCAAGGGGGCAGAATACTTTAGGAATGCAATGGTATTCGGTAAATACGGTACAGTTCGGTACGATCTGCACGGGACACGGGACAATACGCTTTTATGTCCCGCGGTATTTATGTTCCAATAACTTTGCACTGGACTTGCACGTGAGCGTGCATGCCTTTTAGGCAACAGGCATACATTCTGTATGTCGATGTGCACTCGCCTCCGCTCACCCACAGTGACCAGCCGATCACACTTTGGCCGGTTGGCTGCAGCTCATAGATGCAGAAAAAAAAAAAAAAAAAAAAAAAAACAAGCAGGCATGGCCAGAAGTAGCAGAGAAATTGGGAAAAACTTTTTTTAATCACTGGTGTGGGAGCATTTTGGTTTTGCTGTTGAATAGACCACCGAGGTGGGAACAGTTAACAGTTAACAGAACGCAATCTCCCACTTCCTTAAACCTGTGATCTTACCTGCGTAAGATCCAGTTGTTACCAGCTGTGCGTCTTGGTGCAGCTGATGTGCTTTTTAAAATACTTCAGAACAAACCGTTGGATGCTTATTTAAAGATCACGAACAATTAATGTTCCTGTCCCTCCTTGACCACCAACAGTTTCAGACATATCGGAAATAAATTTCTCCATCCAACCTTTTCCAGCTTGAGATCTCCTTGGTTTCCTCCACAGCAGACATCTGAATGAGATCATACCACAGCTGTACAGACTGATGTGTCTGTCCGTGACTATTCCCACATCCACCACAACTGCTGACCAGACATCCTCTGACCTCAAGAGAATAAAAACGTATGCAAGTAATACGGTGATGCGTAATCGAGAGGTAGAGCCGTTTGTGCACGTCCACATGTGACCAGGTGGACGCACATTTATTCCATTTGGACACACTCTTTTACGCACCGACATGCGAGTTGCGCTTTCCGCAAACTCGGTATCTTGCGATCGCGGGTAGCAGGGGTGGTCTGAAACTGTACCGAATCCGTACCGAAACTGTGACACAAAAACCGCGGTACAGACCGTACCGTGAGCCACCTGTACCGTTGCACCTCTAGAATACTTTTGCAAGGCACTTCTAAAGGTTTATTAGGCCTTTTCGAGGGTGACTGTTAAGGGGTTAAACTCTTGTTAAACATTACCTGTACCAGGTTTAAGCAAGCACACAGTTAAAATACCTCAGGTGGTAGATGTGATATTTTTGAGAACACAGCAATTGAAATCCA
Organism: Hirundichthys speculiger; assembly: GCA_018398805.1. NCBI lineage: Eukaryota > Metazoa > Chordata > Actinopteri > Beloniformes > Exocoetidae > Hirundichthys > Hirundichthys speculiger. The sequence goes on along the minus strand of JAGFBZ010000693.1, from coordinate 1,071,663 downwards.
GGCAATTTTCAGCTGCAGACGCTAATGACAGTGTAATGGGCTTTAAGAGGTCATGTGATGGTGAAATTGGCCTTACATTCCTCCTAACAATGGAATGTTAAGAGGTTATGCTGATTTTGTGTATGTTCATGAGACCTTGGCAGATTTTATGCTTCTTTTATACAGGAAATACTTTCTTTAATAGCTGGTGTTTTATTTTAAAGATGCAATTAAACAGGAAGGCCAGACTACTCATTGGATTACACAACATACTTTTTCATACTTTTCATTAATTTAAATTGGATAGGTAAATGGATGGGAAAGTCACATTTTGAGTCTGAGCATCCTAAATTTTAGTTTTGAACAATAAAAACAATTTAAATGTCAGACTTAACGCAGTGTCAACATTTAACATGAAGTGGTTAGTGCTTTTGTGTCACAGCTATAAGAGGCCTTTAAAAGACCTTTGCATGGGTTTTCTCTGGACTGCCCATTCAGCCCATCCCATAACCCTGAATAACATTGCAGGAGGTATAGAAAATGATCAGCAGGCCTCTGATAAATAACCAGAAGCTACTCAGAGGGAGCTTCCTCTGCCAAAGCTGGTGTGCTGTGAGCGCTTGAGGACCTCAAAAACCTTTAAAAAATTCTTCTAACTATGATTCCTCCTTCTCTTTTCTGTCCACATTGCAGAAATGATGTCTAATTGAAGTTCATAGAAGTGCTTTCATAGCAACTTTTGTATTTCAGAATCAGGACTTTTCTAACATGATGGGAACAATGTGATGCAGTTCTGCAGTGACTGACTGAAATGATGTAACTGTAGTTTAATCCTTTATTGAAAGTTTATTTTAGTTTTTTATTTATAAATAAGCTTATTGTTAATTTCCCCTGGGAGTATTAATAAGGTATTGAATTGAATTGAATTGAATTGAATTGAATTGAACTGAATTGAATTGAATTCAGCACTGTTGCCTCACAGCAAGAAGGTTCCTGGTTCGAACCTCAACAGGGGTCTTTCTTGCTTCCCCATCTGTGTCCAGGCAGTCCAAAGACATGCGTTCTAAACTGTCCGTAGGAGTGATCGTGAGTTGTTTGTCTACATGTGGTCCTGCTATGGACTGGTGACCTGTCCAGGGTGTAACCCCTGCCTTTCACCTGAAGAGAGCTGGAATAGGCTCGTGCAGATCCCCGTGACCCTACAGAGGATTAATTGGGCATAGATAACGGATGGATGGATGGATGGATGGATGGATGGATGAATGGCTGAATGGTTGAGTGGAACACTGAATCCCACTCTTACAATCAATCAATCAATAAATAAAAATGTGTATGTATCAGCAAAAAAAGTCACTCATAAAACTAGCTCTTAACACCAGCTTTTTATTGACTGATGTTATGATCTATGTTGGACACAGATTAATAAAGCCAACATGAAGCCAAAGATTTTCTGAGCTCATTCAGTTGTGTTCCAAACTAATAGCAGTGTTTAAAAAAGTGAGTAAAGCTCAAAGTTCTGATAATAGCTTTTATTTCCAAAGACGGAATTGCATTGGTGCAACCCTGCACATTCTATTTCAAATCAAAAGATGAAGAAAAATCAAATGTATTACTTTACAGAAAGTAAAGAAAAAGAAATGGACTGTTCAAGAAAATAGCATTTTTCTTTTATTCAAGTATTTATTGTATAAACTGAGACATCCTTGAAGATTTTGCTGTCCTGTGAATCATTGAACAAATATTTAGTCGCATAACTGCTGTTTCTGTGAACTGCTCCACATCTGTGTTGCATGGAGTCGACCAGCTTTTGTCACCTGTAATCAGGTGTTCCAGTCCAGGATGATTGAACAATACTTCACAATTCCTCTGCATTTCTTGATTTTTCCTCAGAAACAATATTTTTGATGCCATTTCACAAGTTTTCTATTGGATCAAGGTTTAGGAGTTGAACTGTCCACTCCAATAATGTTAATCTTGTTGGTCTGGAACCAAGATGCTGTTGCTTACTGGTTTGTTTGGGGTTGTTGACTTGTTGAAACACCCATTTCAAGGACATTCCCTCTTTGGCATAAGACAACATGTTTCAAGTATTTTGATGTATTCTTATCCATAGTTGACCCATGATCCCTGGTATGCGATCAATAGGCCCGGCACCATAGCATGAGACACATTCCCACATCATGATGCTTTTGCCACCATGCTACACTGTCTTCACAGTGTACTGTGGCTTAAATTCAGTGTTTGGGGGTCGACTAGCAAACTGCAGCCCCCTAGACCCCAAAAGAAATCTTGCTTTCATCAGTCCACAAAATGTGGTGCCTTTTCTCTTTACTTCAGTCAATTTGTTCTTTGTGTTTTTAAATTGTAATTTCTTCAGCGCATGTTATTTTTTCAACAACAGGAATCACAAGTAACTTTAGATGTTCTCTGATCACTGAAGCTCATCATTGGGTGAGTCTTTGCCATTCTGGCTGTTCTTTGAGCCCTTTAAATGGTAGTTTTCAGTTTCATCCTCATCTTTCTGGTTTTGGTTGTCATTTTAAAGCATCATTTTAGCTGAGCAGCCTGTTGTTTTCTGTACTTACCCTTTCCAAACAGCCTTTTAATCAAAGTACACTGTTTGTCTGTGTTTGGAGGGACCCATTTAACTCAGGCTTTCAGAGAGAAATGCCTTATAACCAGCATGTACAACATTTGTGTTGCCTCGTTCTTAGATAAGGGCCACCTTTTTGATGCCTGTTAAAAAAGTAGTGACACATTTGATACTTTTATTTTCATGTTTTGCTTTGGAAAAGAATGTACAGTAAACCCTCACAGTTTGTAGTCTCAGCAGTTGCAGTCTCAGTACATCGCGGAGGTTTAAAAATATTCGAAATAAAATATTCAAAAATAAAATTGAAAAAAATTCGAACAAAATGCGCAAGGCTGAAGTGAAACACATCACATCAAGAACAAGTCTTAGGAAGCAACAAGAGCCAACACGGGAGGCCCCATGAACAAAAATCGAGGCCTGTTATTGGCTATGACGAGCATTACTGTACCGTCGGTTGTCTGTACGCTGATTGGCTGACACGCGTCCTGCATCTTCCATCTCTCACTCTCATCATCTACGCACAGAGGAGAGATCGTCAAAGTGAGTGTTCTGTAGATTTTGCGTACGCACGTACATGTATACTGTATGTACATGTACATCCACATCATGGTTTTCACCATTCACGGGGGGGGGTCACAGCCCCCATTAATCACGAAGTGTGAGAGATAACTGTACAGAGTTCCCAATGCATCTGCATATGTGGAAATAAAAGCTCTTTTAAGAGTTTCAAGCTTTACTCACTTTTAAACACTGCTATTACTTTGAACATAACTGTGCTCCTCAGTCCCCAGTAAGACTTTGAGAACCCCAAGAACCATTTGGTCCAATTACCCCTTATGCATATATGAATTTTGACTAACTAATCTGAATCTACACCATAATTTAACTAAGGATGAAGCTATCAGCCATGGAGCCATTAGAATATGCTAATGCTAACACCCACAACTACTTTTTGGTTTGACAATTATGATTTTTCTAAATAATTGAGTTTGCTTAGTAACCATAATGATACTTCTCAGATACCTAAATTGTGCATCTTTTTCTCAGCCTGAGCCACAGGATTTTAGAACTTGCTGGTAAATAATGTACTGGAACTGATGAAACTGTGGCAGTTCCATGCTTAGGAGATGTGTACAAGCATACCCATTACACACTTTCAAATGAGAGTTGTCAAACAGCTTAGATGAAAGAGATATTTTATAATGAAGCTTGCTTTTGGCACCACCATCTTCACGATTATCAGTATTTGGAGCAACTTCTGCACGATCCAAAACACTTCAGCAAGGTTTTTTTTTTTTTTTTTATTGATTTGGCTCAGCTGCTGGGTAAAATAAAAAATCAAATAGGTGGTTCAAGTAACTGAACAGTGGTGTGAGGAAGTTGTATATTTATATGAAGACACAAACTGTGTGATTTTTCCAAAAAGTACTATGAATCCCTCTTTGTTGCATGTAGCATGAACTTCTGACTTCTGACCAGTTAAACTGATGTCAGAAAGTGCCAGGCTGCTGAATGTCACATGGTAAGGAAAGGGCTTCACATCTGATTGAGGCTTGAGTGTGGCATTGAAACTTGCTTGTGTAGTTGCTCTTCTTTTCACAACTGATATAAAATGATAATAATAATAGAAAAAAAAACAGGTGTAAATTGGTCATAATTATCATTTTAAGGTGTCCTTGGTTGTCACTATAACCTTTCAAACCTGGATATTGCTTCCCTTTGCTGCAAAGGGATTATTTGATAAACATCTTAAGTAAATTCAAAATAATATCATTCAAAATAGTATAATTCTTTAACTTGCAGTAGACATATTTTTGGTTAACTGTGTAAGCTGTCTTTTAAGGAAATTTTACCCAAATTACCAACAAGAAAATCCAAGTCCTTCTGTCATTTACTATACTTTGATTTTCCGTACTTGAATTCCATATAGCCTTTTCTGTTTTATGTCCACTTTCTGTAGACAGAGCATGTATGCAACAAGAAAACTAGCAGCAGGTGAGGAAAATAACTCAAATTCTCTTCTTTGGGTCTGAAGACATCATTGACAGGGATTGCTTCATTTTGAATCTATATATTTACAGTAAAAATGTACAAAAAAATTAGGTAACTTGACCTTGTAACACCATTTTCATTGCAAAATATTAGGTTGGAAAACTGAATAGAAATACACATATTCAGTGACATTGAGTTGTCGTCCCAATGATCTCAATTAGGGCAATTAAGCCAATTGACCTAGTGAAACAATTCAGCAAGGCCATGACACCATCTTACCAGCACTGAAGAAAACCCTGAAGGTACATCACACACAGGCATGTGTGTGACTGATCCTTTCCCAGATTCACCAAAAGGACAAGTACTGATTCATATCATTAGCATAAACAAATTAGGGCATAGCTCCCTCGTTAGACCAAATATGTCTCATTAGTGCCACAGCTGAACAAACCTCCTTATTAGGCCTCGCCATCTCCCTTTGAAGCCCGCAAAAGGAGAGTCTATTTTTTAATTAAGCTAATTTGCATTTACAAATGAGAAGCTAATTAACGAGACTCATTTTCTGGGGCTTTTCTAGTTTAGCAGAAGGCACATGGAACAGTTTCTAGTAGCATGTAGAGAAGCAAGAGATAAACAGAGGCTGCCCCTCAAAAATAACAACCAAATTAATGCTTTTACATATTTTCAAATAGCTTAATGCAGAAAGCCAAAAAAAAAAAAAAAAAAAAAAAAAAAAAAACAACCATATCATCTTTTTCATTTTTCATCCTTTTTTAGTTTTCTACTGCATCAATTTATAAAGAAGCCTTCGGCACAACCAGCTAATCTTATATAAGGTACACCCCTTCAAGTTGTTTCTCATTCAGTTCTGTTTGGGGGGTTCACACAAACTGCCAAAATCACAAATCTCTGAGGAGCCCAAGGTGGACAGGATGAAACGTGGGGGTGGTGTGTCATGCAAGGATAAGAAGGTGACAGGGCAAACACAGTGTGCATGAGTGTTAACGTATCTTTCTGTGTGTTTGCGAGTGTGCTAGTATGTGTTAGAAGAAGGAAACAGGGAGAACAAGAAAGAGAGAAAGCGGGAAAGAGAGGTGTGATATTATCAATTAAATATCCCTCCCACACAGCATCTGGTGCTCTCTCTCAGGCCGTCTGTCTCTTTGCCGACCATTGCACGCTAATTATCTTCTCTCTGTTTCATTTTCCCATTTCTGTGGTTTAGAAACATCTTCTTTTTCTAACCTGCTGAGTTGGAGTGCAGAAGTGCAGACTTGTATTAAGTTGAAGAATAAGTCCTCACTTGTGGTGCTGCCTTCAGTCGGACCCTGATCAGGGGAATGTCCTCTCAGCCTTTCTGACTTATCACAGAATGGGGCCAGTCTATGTGTATCGTGGCAAGACCAATATGAAATCCAGTGATGAGGATGATGAAAGCTTTTATAATAATAGGCAGAATCCAATTATAAGTTTGTATGAACTGAGCTAGCAGGGAAAATGAATTTGCATTTTAACATTTCAGTTTGATGTTGTATTCCAAGTGGAGAGAGAAGAAAGGAAAGCTCTGAGATGAGAATCTAGGTCAGTGTAGTGAATTAGAAACCATCTGCATCCCTTTGCATGACTACATGAAGCCCTCCAACAATGTGCACACACGCACACCACAGCCACACCCACAAACACAAACACACACTCTGACACGCACATTAATCAAGCTCTAACAAACAACACATTTTAGAACACGAACAAGATTCTCATAAATTATCAAACATTTGAGAGGAAAATTAAAAGGAATTTCTATTAGGGCTGATGTCAAAAAAAAAATCCAAGGCTTCAACAAATGAGGCTGTTTTTTTTTTTTTTTCACATGAGAGTTCAGTGTACGAGAATGACGCCAGTATGTGTGGGAATGAGTGTGATTTGATGGAGTCTGCGCTTTGTTGTAGAAAACACTCTTGGTTAATGATATGCCTCTCTCATCTAGCCTGAGTCTCAGCTCCCCTCCCATTCTGCAAGCAAAAGAGATAACGAGGGAGCAGACAACCCAAAACTTCCACACAAAAAGGAGAGGAATGAGTGAACTGTGCGCACAGTCTAAGCTTTCACTCAGAAACTTTCTCTTCTTCTCTGACGTCTATCCCCTTTGACTATTTCCTGGAAGTCTTCAAATGTTCATTCAGACTTGTTTTCAAATTTGTCCGTTGATCAAGTTGGTAACACTGCATTTGTGTAACAATTCTCTGGAAACAAGTCTTATTTGGATGTGATGTATAACCCCCAGCCCTCCCCAAAAATGAAATGGCTAAAGGAAATGGAAGGAGGTACAAACAAAACTGAGTTTGAGTGTAGCTTGAGGTGGGAACTGAAGCAGGGTGACAGAGGCTCTCTGAATCTGTTGTTTCTGTTGTCATGCTGTACATGTTCCTGCGTGTGCACTTACCGTGCACATTTATGTATGTGGTTGTGCATGAGCTTGCGTGTGCTTACATGCATTCATGCATGTTTGTGCGACTCAGTGGGATGGAGGCATGTCCCCCTCCGGTGCACCATGCTCTGATGGGTGTTAATATGGACTGACACAGGGGTGTCCCCTGAGGGAGGGAACAAGGCCAGAGAGGGAGGAAGGGTAAGTGTGTGTGAGTGTGTATGTGTGTGTGTGTATTCTGGGTAGGCTTGATTCATTCCTCTTATCCTCTCCCTTCTTCACAGAACCGAAGCAGATAGAGGCACTGAACCGCCCGATGAATAAATAAAAGCCTCAGCCCCCACCTCCATCCCTCCTCTCCAGCCTGAAGCCCTGCACAGGAGCACTTAAAAGCATTTTAACAAGAAAGTCACTTCATTAAATATGGACTTCCTGCCCAGAGAAACCCTAGAAGGAAAACTCAGAGTGACTTTTCACATTGTGAAATATGTGAACGAGTGTGGCGATGGAGGGATGCATACATGGGAGATTAAGTCAGAGGGAGAATCTCTTGCACTAAGAGACAAAGGGAAAGAATTACAGCAGAGTTGGAAAAAAAAACATAAGCAAAACAAGATAAGCATTGAGGTGGAAATTGGTGTGGACCTGTCAGATCTCAAAAAGTAAAACTCAGGGCTGTTTTGCATTCATTGCATTCTTTTTTATATTTTTGCGCATTGTTATCCTGTTATATTCAAAATCATATGAGCAAACAAATGTCATAGAATCATAACAGACTTAAAAAATGCCATTGAGAAAGTAGAAAGAGAGTAAAATAAAAACACTGTGGGGGGAAGCTACGGGAAGAAAATGACTTCCTTTCTGTGATCATGAGGCTGCTCTGCAACTTTCAGCATTCACAGGCTTGAAATCTGATTTGCATCAAAATGCTTTTTCAGTCATTTGTGAGAATGTTCACATTTGATAGTCTCCTTTTCATGTTGAAAGCTTCACAAAAAGAATTTTGACTTCAGCTCAACATTTCATAATTAAATAACCAGTGGTGTTAAAAAGAATATATTATGTCTGCAGACTTTTCAACAAGAGAGATGTCATAAATCCTTAAATTCAAGCTAAAGTCATTTCCTATTAATTTTGCATGTATCACATATCAGTGGAGTTATTTCTTAATATTTCTAGAAAATAAATTAGGTTACATCCTGCTATGAAATTATGGCTGATAGAAAATACTGTGAATTGCTTCAAAATAAAGCATAATTTTTTCTTTTTCCCTCTTTCATAGAATTATTTCAATTCTGACATTGATGAGATTTGGAAATTTTATTAGCATTTGTTGCACAAAAAGATATATCTCTGGTATAAGTAGCATTATAAATTTCAAATTGAGCTACTTAGAGATAAAATAATTTTTCCATGAAAGATGATAACAAACACAATTATGAATATGCAGAGATCATGTACATCATGCCCCATCAAAATCAGTAAAGAAAATATTGGCATTTAGTCAAACCTACAGACATCCATCCATCCATTTTTCCTGTGAGGAGTCATGGGAATCTCCTGGAACCCATTCCAGCTGTCTTCGGATGAAAGGTGGGGATACATGCTAGACACGTTGCCCATTGCAATGCAACAAAAAAAAAAGTGCAATAAAAGTGCAGTATATAAGTATCGGGGATAATTTTTATTTTACCTTAATATTACAACAGATCCCCTAAAGTTCTCCTAAAATCAGCCCTCAGCAAATCCATACTCTCAATTAAAACGCTTTTGTTTCAAAAATAACAATCTATGACCATTGTTTGGCAGTCCATGTCCACTGATTAATAAACCATAACCATGGATCTACAAATGACTTCCTACTTCAGTGAATAAAGGAAGAAATAAGTCCATATTTTGTATTCATGTGACCATACTTGCTTCAGTTATTTCTCATTGATGCTTTGCTGTGTTTGGAACCATGCTCTAAAAACTTTGAACACACCAGATACTATTTGCAAAGAAAAACGGGGAGAAAAAAAAGAGAAACTTGTAGCAAAATAAGCCTTACCATGCAGAGGAAAACACCAAAAATGAAACTCTAGCTAGTTGGTACCTCACCTAAGAAAAACATGGTCATGCTTATTTTTAGACCCCAGAAAATTTGCAGGTCGGTCACAAATACAACAATGTTCAATCACATCTATGGTAATTTTATAGCCACCAATTAACATAACATGTGTAGCTTTGACATGTGAGCTAACAATAGCTGACAGTCAGTTCAGTGAACAGTTATCTTCTCCTTACCCTAACCCCTAACCTCCTTGTCATCTTTTGTTGCGTTACATTATGGGGAGTGCTGCTTACTACACTTTTGTATGTGTTTGTGTCTGTGACAACATTTTACTGGGAGCTGGCTTGCAGAAACTATGACACTGGCCAGCAGCAGAAATAGTGATGGGATTAGGTCACATCTGATGCTGACAGCAAAATGTAACATTTGCTTGTATGGTTTTGCTGTCAAAAGCCTTACAATGACGGATGCTGACACAAGGTCCTCTGTTTTGTCCAAATTCTCGATGATATGCAGTTTTTCTTTCTTTCTTTTAATAAATTGAAAATTCTTATGGTTTTGAATCAAAACCATAAGCCACAAGTTCATAACATAGGTTTCTGAGAAAACATTCTTTTCTTAGGGCAATCAAAACTTTTACATGCACTTCATGCTGGTAAGCATAGCGTAGGTAAGCATGCTTTTACAACAGTCTCTTCCATTACAAGGTCTTTGAAAGTTCTTGTAATTAGCAGTATTAGTTTTGTAAAAGAATTACCAGGGCAAAATGAATTTTATGAAAATACCAATTCAATATTTTCTTTCTTTCATATGCAACTTCTCTTCAGGCCAAAGGCAGGTCCAAGGCACCTTTAGAATCTCCAATATGTGTTTGTTGGAATATGGGAAGCAGAGGTAGAACATGAGAACGGCTCCGGACAGGATTTGAGTCAGAAACGCTAACTGTGAGGCAACAGTGCTAACAAGCAACCACTGTGCTGCCCCTGAGCCAACGAATTACCATTAAAGACAACAACAAAACTGTTCAGTTGGTATTTTTATAGTAAGCGTGCTGGTTTAAAACCGTAAAAACAAGGACAGTCATCTTCTGAAAGTCAGCTCTCACTTGAGATGATACATGTCGCTGACTGAAAACAGAAAATGTGATGAAAATTATGTGCAGTCATGCAGTGAAGTCGAGCTGGCCTCAACAAGGGTTTGACTACAGTTTTTATATTTTGCAGACAAATAGGGGCAATCCGATTACCGAGGAACATCATGTGTGTGGGGGCAGAACTCACACTCATCGGGGGCTTTGCAGACAAGTGTGTTTCTCTCCTATGACTTCCTCCAGTTACTCCAGTAAAAGTGGGCAGGATCACCAGTCGTCCCGCAGTCAGTGTTGATCTGTTCCTTTGAACTAATGGAAACATGGCCTGGAATTTCAGCCTGTCAGTATTCTTCCCCCGATCTCCTTACCCTCGCACTAAATTGGCGCCTTCCAAGTCAGAGGGAGTTTGCAGGGTTGCTTCAAAACTGGAAGTTTATGACACACAAAAAATCCTCATATACAGCTATAATGACTGGTTTCAACAGGTACTGTCACCCAGTGGGTACCATTTTTGCAGTACTCAGGTTTCCTCTAATGCAAGTAAATGACTATGAAAATCCGTGGGTAAATGTTTAAAAGTGAAACAAACTGCAGCGATTAACGAGCGTATGCGTATCGCATACATTCTTTTTTCGCCCAGTTTGTCAAGCATCTGCACGGGTAGACATAACTGTATGGAAAGAGGCATGAGCATGCATGCAATAGTGTTTGCTCACAAGATGTAAAAGTAGGAGGATTTTTTTGAACTCATGCAAAAATTGTGTGACAAAGTTTACCTTAGTTCAGTGGATTCTCAAACTTTTAATGCTGCGCACCACCTGAGAAACTGTTCAGCTCTCTGTGTACCACCACGATGACCAATTTTAACATATAGCCATATATGCCTTCTCAATTAGCTTTAAACACACAGGAGAGATGTTTATTCCTTATTGTGATTATTTATTGTTACCTGAATTTAATTTGAAACGTTGTATTTATAATGCATTGTCATGCATTGACAAGTCATGACGTTCCCCCGCGTACCACCAGAGAGCACGTTTGCGTACCACCAGTGGTACACGTACCACAGTTTACGCACCACTGTCTTAGTTTATGTGATGGAGGTGGTCACTAACTGAGTCTGGCTGTCAACCTCAAAGGAAATTGCACATGATGTTGAGATCATTCAGCTCTACAAAATCTGTCTACTCAACTCAGCTGCTACCATTTCAGTACTTAGTATCCAGTCCCAACCTGGAGTTCCTATGCAAGTGTATTGAAAAGACACTTGTTCAATCATAAGACAGTAGATTTGTAGCCTGTGGAAATCTGTTTTGGTCAGTAGACAGTTTGTCTTTCACTATAACTGTTTTGTCTTGCATTTCAACCTGAAACAAATAACTACATACATCAATAAATAACTGCATTTTCCAATTGTATTATGAACACTAGAAAAGCACTCAGAGAGCGCAGACCTCCGCCAAGTGCAACAATTCCCCCATATATCGATTTACAGATTGCGATAAAATCCCCGTATTGGATCAGATCCGGATCAGCCTTTGGAATTTGATAGAGGTTCCCATTGTCAATCCCTGAGTCAAATTTCATGAGTTTTGGGCAATAATTAATGGAGATACTGAGAAACAAAATTTCCGGCCCCATTGACTGCAATGTTATCGAAAATTTGAAAGTGATCCAGAATCCAGGATTTCTTCTGAATCACGCCCAAAATGAAATCAGTTCTTCCTTTTCACATTTCTGACAACTCCTGAAAATTTCATCAAAATCCATCCATAACTTTTTGAGTTATCTTGTACACAGACAAACAGACAGATACACGCAGGCAAAAACATAACCTCCTTGGCGGAGGTAACAATAATCAGCTATTTAATCAAAGCAACACAAAACTGATTCATAGAACTTAATAGTCTTGTCAGACCATCCTGGTGATTGATTTGTTCTTACATTCTTGTTCACACCGGCCACCTTCTGCTTTTCAGGAAACAATTAAGCTGAAACAAAGCCATCTTTTAGAAAATTTGGAGACTGACAGTATTGTTCATGTGAACTTAACAATATTGTGTAGCAATGCTGTGGATCGATATTTTTTAGGTGACACCACACAGCTCACATTTGTGGCACTAACAATGTAATATTTAATTGAAACATTATATGTTGGATTGAGCAGGACGAAAGGGGCTCCAAAGTGGGTCAGAGTAAAAATATCTTCAACAATTATTCATGGGACCCCGCCTATCTCTACCATACCTCCACGCTGTGAGAAATCTGCTTTCCGCTGCAGTGAGGGAAGACAAAATGGAGAAAGCAAGAGACACGGTGAGAGAGGAGATGTGAAGATGGGAATTAGGGGGTAAAGAGTGAAGGAAAAACTCAAGAGTGTTGTTTACTTATTTTGGCATAGCCTGTGATGAAACGTGGGTGCAATGGGCAACACACAAAGTACAATGTGTGCTCTCCAAACACTTCCTTTGATACTCTGCGCTGAATTTCTCCAACATTTGCTCCGCCGTCACCCGCAATCCTCCCACCAAACACTAACGTGTACTACAAAAGCAAATGACTGCCAAGGCTGGCTGTATTGTGCTACACTGATCACAGCCATCATGTGCTAACAAACCCCATGTATAGTTCTAAGAAAATTGCTTGTGGAAAGACTGTACAAAGCAGAAACTGTGTAAAATATTTATGATTGTGCAGGTATAGAAAAAAATGTCTGGTAATTTGTGATTTCAGTAGAATTCAGGAGACTTTGAGGCGGGCGCCTAAGGTTGAGTGAACTAGAACATTTGGTTTCGTTTCCTGGGTGCCTTTCCTGAAAGCATCATGACTGGGGCAATGAATAAAATAAAGGGCTATAATTATTTGCAAAGAAAACTAGATTCCATGCAGCAGAGGGGTGTCAAGGCTGCCAGGTCCCTGTAGGTCTGCACTGTAAATCCACACATTAATCAGAGTCGGCAGGGAGAGATCAAAGGCTCCTGTTCCATCTTTACTCAGAGCAGCTCTTTGATGTGTGTGTTTGCGTCTGTGTCTGTGTGTGATAGAGACAGGGCAGTGAGAAAGGAGGAGTGAGTCAGACAGAGGGATCAGGGCTGAAAATTGGGATATGAGAGACAGCCTGATGAGAAAATATTCATCTCTTGACCCTTCTGGGGCTTCATATACAACACAATGGCGATAATGAAGACCCGCTGTAACTTTCAACTCTGCTTAAAGCTAAAACACCCTCATATGACCCGTTTTCATCCCACACCAGGTTGATACAAACGGTAAAATGAACACATTATAAAGCTGACACAGCACAAGTGCTGTATGGGTGCTTCTGGCTACATGTCTGCTCATTTGCACATTTGTGTTTGAGCGAACATACATCACTGCTGTCAGATATGACGGCAACTAGATTCAAAGCAATACACAATGCTCTCCTGCCCCATTGTGGGCCTTTAGTCTTACTGCAGTGCGAGCCCTGCATTCAACATGAAGTCACAGTTGACTTTTTGTGTGCTACAGTTGCATGGAGGCTGAGCCTGCAGTTGCCATGGCAACTCTGTGCTGCAGTACAGGCTTTAAAAACATTGTGTATTATTAGTTTGTGTGCTGATACCTTTGTGCTTCTTCTATTTGCCGGCAATCAGAAGCCTTCAGTTCTGCATTGTGCTTGGAAAAAAGGATCGACTGCATGTAGTGCTCTGTGCTGGACACCAGAAGGACTGATCTCAGCGGACTTGGAAGGAAAACTGAACAAACATTGCATGTGCAATACATTTCTAGATCAACGTCATAAAAGTTGGTAAAGCAGCATGTATTTTTGACAGTGTATACTTTCATATGACAAAATAAATTTTGTCACCAACAAATTTGCAATGACTTCTAATAGACTGTAGTAATATTAGCATGAAGGCCATCAACTTTACTTATTGGATACAATCATCAAAACTGACACATGGAGTGCCATTACAGTGTCCTTCTGAAAAATATTTTCTCATTTCCTGGACTTTTCTGCCATCTACTGGCTTAAGTTCAGCATCACTATATGTTGTACTTGGTTTTTGTGGATTTTTAAACTCAAGTGGCTGTTTTGACCCGCTTTCCATACCTAAATTTACACTTTTCTAGCTCCCTGACTTGTGATTCCTTTTTATTGATTGCTTCCACCTCGGCCTCAGCATAATAAAATGCCCATGTATGGTCACAATAAAAGCACAGAAATCTTGAAATAACACTGTTTTACTTTGGCTGTTTTGTATAGGACAGTAGTGATGCAATGTGATGCATAGCTGGTAGCCTACCATGTATTGATCTCACCTGTCTGGCAGTTCCAGCCACATCATTTACCTCCACCTGTGTATGTGGCTGGCACACAGGTGGAGGTACACAGGTGGAGGCACACAGGTGGAGGTACACAGGTGGAGGCACACAGGTGGAGGCACACAGGTGGAGGCACACAGGTGGAGGCACACAGGTGGAGGCACACAGGTGGAGGCACACAGGTGGAGGCACACAGGTGGAGGTACACAGCTGGCTACTGTCGTGGTGACCGGCGACCTATCCTCTGACCATCTGATCTCAGTGCTGCTACCTGCATCTGTTTATGTTTATGTGGTCATTATATTCAGTCATTTGTGCGCTCTCCTCTCTCTGTCCTACACCCTCTCTCTGTCATGTCTCCCATCTTTTTTTCTTTCTCTACCCGGCTGGCCTTCGGCAGGAAGGTCCCCCCATATGAGCCAGATCCTGCTCGAGGTTTCTTCCTCTTAAAGTGGAGTTTTTCCTTGCCACTGTTTGGTTTAAAGGTTTTTTTTTCTCCCTACTGTGGGAGCATTTTACCTGCCATTATCCTTGTTTAGGATTCAATATTATATTTTCAGTTAATGATATTTGCTCGGGGGTCATGCTCTGGATCTTCTGTAAAGCGCCTAGAGACAATTGACATTGTAATAGACGCTATACAAATAAAATTGAATTGAACTGAATTGAATTGAATTAAATTAAATTAAATTGAATTGAATCATCCTTCTACCAATATTTTCACTACCCCTTCCCTGTGCATGTGCAAACCATCTCAGTCTGGCCTTCTCTGACTTTCTCTCCAAAGCATCTAACATGCATTGTTCCTCTAATGTACTCATTCCTGATTTCCACCCATTCTCAACACTCCTAAAGAGAACCTCAGCGTTTTATCCTCTGCTACCTCCAACTCTGCCCTTGTCCTTTTCTCAGTGACATGGTCTCTAAACCACACATCATAGGTCTCGCCACCACCTTGTACGCCTTTCCTTTCATTCTCGCTGATATGCTTTTATCCACACCTGGCAAATTTTTTCTACAGTTCCAAATATAAATGTAATAAAACAAATAAAAAAAACAAAGACACATAATTTGAAAAATATATGACTATACAACTTACAGTATCACAGCATGATTAAGTAATTTAGTCTTGCAGTTGGGTCAGTTTTAAGAGCAATGCAGGGGTGTAATAAAATGTAGATCGGGAACTGAGCTGTAATCAGTGGCTTTATCATGGTGTAATGCTCTGTTATGAACACCATGTGGCACTCTTGCTTCTCACTTTTACTTGGTAACAGTCAGGACACCTGTTTCTGAAGCACAGGAAATATTTCTCTTAAAAAAAAACAAGTTAAGTTATAGTACCTGTCTTATGCAATGTTTCTTTGCAGTGTTGAAATATTTTTTTCTTAGCTTTGTTTTATGTAGACCAGCACATTATTTTGTATAATTAAGCGTTTGATAACATATATTAAAAGCTTTTAATGAAAAAGATAAAATAAAATCTAGACTCTTGCATCGTTTTCATGAGTGTTTGGACTAGTTTGCCTGAAAAGAATCCATCAAGGCTTAACCTCCTTTGTCTTTTATTACTTACTGGTGTAGGTGAGTAAATACAACCTGGCTCTGACCCACTGGAGGTTCCGTGCTGTGCAGAGTCAACGGAACTGGTAGTGTGTGTCTGAAATAGTACATTTGCATATGCAGTTGTTTTAGAGCATCATAAAAAACATGAATGTGCACCAGGTAGGATGTAGCCTGAAGTCATATTCCCAAACTTCAAGCAGCCCATGTATCCAAAAGGAAGTCAGGTTACTTCTGATCTGGCTCCACTGAACTTCTTCAAACAGGTGAGTGGCGACTTTATTTATTTATTCATTTATTTATTTATTTATTTTGACCGTCCTGACCCACTGTCACGTTAAAATTTAAGCTCCCGGGGTCATCTGTTTATACATGTTATGACCCCAAAACTACTCAATATCTGTTTTTATACTAAGTTAAATTCCTCAAAGGGCAAGCTCTGTGATTTGGAGGGTGGACAAAAGCACAGAAGTGGACGAGAGAGCGACAGACACCGGGGCTGCTCGTCGGTTTTGGTTGCAGTTTCCATTTTATGGCAGAAACTGGGAGTAGACCCGCGCTCTTCCCGAGTTAATTAAAACGCCCCCCTGATTGGACGGACAGTTAATCCCGGCTGGCCCGGGTGTTCCTACTAACTTGTGAGCAGGGCAGCGCTCCAGTCACAATCTGCCCAAGGCGAGGGAGGGCAAGAAAGACGCGCGAGAGGGAAAACTATTACACAAAGGGGACAAGAGCGCTCTCGGTCTCACTGAGCGCAATTAGAGAAGTGTTGGTGAACGTGGGCTATGCGCGCAACAAGGGGGAGCGCAGTGCACAGAGGAGGTGAACGCATGTAGAGGCTCAGCTTCGCACTCAAAGCCTCTTATTCCTGAAGAGTCACAGCACTGTACAGAGGAAAAAGAGTCAGAGGAACTCCCAGAAAAAAACAGCAACTCCTGGAAAGAAATTTCCCCGAAGAAACAAAAGCTTGGATAAAAGGGGAAAGAAGACTTTTTCCTGGTCAGAACCTGGTCTAGGAGAGAAAATGAATGTCAGCGAAGAGAACCTGCTCAAGTCCATCAGCAACGACGCGCTCCTGGACCTGACGCAGCGCTACGGCCAGTCAGCCTTCGCGTTTGGAGCTGGCCATGGTGCTGGAAGTCCTGGCCGCTTCCCGCTCACGCCGGCCACCGACTTCCTCTCCGGCCAGACCGGGAAATCCAACGAGAGCGGAGGGGAGCACACGACCGACGACGAGGACGGCTTCGACTCGCTGGAGTCCCGGAAGAGGGGCTCCTCTTTTGGGGACGACAAGCCCGGAGGGCCCCTCACCAAAAAGTCCAAGGAGCAGCGGTCCCTGCGGCTCAGCATCAACGCCCGGGAGAGGAGGAGAATGCATGACCTTCAACGACGCGCTGGACGGCCTCCGCGCCGTTATTCCCTACGCCCACAGCCCCTCGGTGAGAAAACTCTCCAAAATAGCCACTCTCCTCTTGGCCAAGAACTACATCCTCATGCAGGCTCAGGCTCTGGAGGAGATGAGGCGGCTGGTGGCGTATCTGAACCAGGGACAGACCATCACCTCACCGATCCCGACTGCGCTGGCGCCCTTCGGACAGGCTGCCGTCTACCCGTTCTCGGGTTCCGCGCTCGCCACCTGTGCCGAAAAGTGCACCACTTATTCCGGGACACCATCGAGTCTCTTCAAACACTGCAACGATAAGCCTTGATTTAGCTTCACTCTCTTTCCTGAACTTTTACTCGTACTGCACCCATGTCGGTCTCTCTCTCCCTTTCTAGCTATTTAAAACAATAATTCTGTGGGAAATTATTTTAGCCTAATACATCATTTTACAGTATGGTTAAGTAATCATAGTGCAGGTTTAATCAAATTTAACAAACGTCATTGAACATAAACTAATTAGGCCTTCTTTTGAGATGACGTCCCTCTCACTGTTGCGCTTCTGCATTACAAACTTCAAACGCCGCGTCTGAATTATGAGTTTGACAAATTCGAGGAATCTTCTGTTAGCATTTGTAATCTATGCAACATTCAGAAACAATATGACAAACAGAAATGCCAGAATAACGACCTAATCTTGCCATTTAGATTTGATTTTTAAGACTGACTCTACGGCCCTATGTGGAAAGAAAAAAACTGGTGTGATGTTATATTTTCTGATACAACGTGTTTGTTTTTATTTATTGCACATCTCACATGATTGTATTGTACAACTTTGAAACTCTTGCTTCAGTCCCGGTTATATCTACATTACAGCAGCCTATAATTTGAAGAAGCATTCTGGTTGTGTTGCAACATGGATTTCATATATTGTTTATATGTATTTCTAATAAAAAAAACATGTATATGCTCGGATCCGTTTTTTTTTCTTCTTTTTTTTCATTTCAACAACTATTTGACACCTTTAAAATCACTTCACAATAATGCATGAAGTAAACAACTTAAGGTGAAAACTACTGTGACGTACTTTATCTAATTTAAGAGTGAATATTTGGATCAGATTTACTTTTGTTAATGTTTGGAAATTATATAGTTCATGCAATTAGTTATTCACTTAAATAAATAAAGTCAAAGAGCTGTGTATCGCACTTACAGAACGTGTCCCATTTCTCACCTTCTTAGTGTCCTTCCAAAAAAAAAAAACGCTTCGGCAACTTGTGCTTGTGTGTATTTATTTATTTTTTTCTAGCCCTGTAAGCCTCAGATATGAGGAGATGGGTCTAAACGAGCTCAGTGGGGCTGGTGGGGCCCATTTGCCAGGCAGTGGGGTCGGTGGCGCTGACGGGAAGGGTGCAAGAGCCGCCTGGGGCACCCACGACCTGTCTCTGGGTATTTGGGTGATTGCATGCTTCTATGGTGGGTTCTTCCACACTGGACAGCTATTAACACGATTTCTGCTCCTGTCTCTTTAGAAGACCTAATTCAGTGAACGTCACAGAGACACGTTTGCTCTGCAGGTTGGGCTGTGAGTGAATTGAGAAATAAAATAAATGTAATACAAGTTTGCAGCTTGTGCGAGAAGAGGCCATGAGGCAGTGACATTATACCTTGATAATACTGTCTTTATCTGAAACAGACATTTTTTTACTCAGAATATGACATGATTGTGTTGACAGTAACAGTGATGCTGGAACAACCTTATTTCTCTTTTTGGTTGCTTTTTTTATTTTACCTTACTTGATATAAAAGCATCTATGCTCAGCACACAGCTAATGGAAAATAGGGGGAAAAAAATCATATCTATAATCCAAACTCTAGCAGTGATTTAAATAACTTCCATTACATTGATTACATTGTCAAACAGGCCAATAAATATGTTTTTCTTTTTTTTAAACATCACTACATGAAAAATAATCATTTTTTTATGCTCAATCCGAAGAGCTAAACCAAAATGAAGCATGCTTATCATCTTACAGGTGTTTTACCTTTGTGGACGTGTTCAGATTAATTTGACATTAGTTTTCATTCTAAACTAAGCTACAGGTCAGAATACATTGATTTACGTTAGGGCAGTTTGTCTGTGCAAGTCAGGGTTTGATTAAATGATCCAATCCAGTCTCTTCTTATGATTTAAATACATGTCACAACAATAGGACACCCATGGCATCTTAAATTGGCCCTCTGATGACACGTGCCTTGTCTGAGGCCCCATGAGACAGCTATGAGAGCAGGGATGAAATGTGACAAACGCTGTCAATGATGTGAGCACTCAGGCCCTGTTCTCCATCAGTCTCTATACAGCCTAATTACCAGCAATGAGATGCTTTTCTATACGGATGCTTGGGTGGTCACTTTCCTCCCTAAGGTTTATAATGTTTAGATGTTCAGATATTTGTTTCAGTGGTATTATTTAAGCGGCTATGATTGTGCATGGAGGCAGAACGATTTATCAAAGTAATGTAACAGATTTGGGATTTTTCTGGTCATGATAGTTCCCTGAACCCACAGTCAGACAAAAAAGGCTGGTATGTTGACAGAGTGGATAATGAGGATAATTTTATGGACAAAACATACAGTACGTAGGTCATGTTTTACCTTTTTTGTTTAACAATTACGGCTGAAGTAGTATAAGATATCCAATATCTAAATCTATGTGCGGACTTCACCTTCATTAGCTTATTTCTTTTGAGAAAATACAATTCCAGTTATTGCGTTTGAGGTTAAGTGCAATAATTAGAAAAATGAAAATTACTGTCTTAATGAATATAACTGATCAGAAACTCAGTGAATTGTGCAATGTATATTGTAAGAATGCATAGTTTTAAATAAAGGATTTCTTAAATTCTGAGAAAATCACTTTAGTTCTGTTATGAGAAAAGGGATATTAGAACTATATATATATATATATATATATATATATATATATATATATATATATATATATATATATATATATATATATATATATATATATATATATATATATACATATATATACATAATATGCAGTTATCTTAGTTATATTGTAGCTGACTTTTGTTCACAAAGGGTTTCATGAAACATCAAATTGCACTTATTTTTGATGAAAGACAATCATCAGAAGACTTAAAAATATGCTAAACATGGAAGAACAACATAAATCATAAAAGGCAGCATTAAGCGCTATTATAGACTGACATCCTGCTGTCTGTTCTCACCTTTTGTCTCTTGCTGACAGTGTTTTTATACAGACAAACACCCTGCACTAGCATCAGCGCTGCGCCACTCTCACGACAGCCCAGTGTGGTGCAGGAGTCCGGACAGACTGTGTGATGTCTGTAAACATTTATGTTTGCTCTCAGTGGGATAGAAAGGGAGTTATTTCATTAGCATGGGCTGGAGCTTTGAGGTATGTTTGTGTGCTTTTTCCAACCCGATGGTAGGGTACTAAAACCATATGCCCTTAAGTGTGTACCTCTGCCTAATGCATTTGACAGCGCTGTTTTCTCTAATTAAGTTCTCTTCATCTGCAAAGTGCTTGTGTCTGATACATGTTGTGGAACTCCGTCTCTCTCACACACAGAATGCTCAAACAACACGGGCCTTGAAGAAAAACGAACATACTTCAGCTTTGATTATACTTACAGTGGTAGAGACCGAGGGGTTTATGAAATAATAGAGTTTCTTTTTAGTACTAATTTGCTCAAAGAAGGACTGTTGAGACTTTGAATACAGAGTAGCATGAACAAGTTTTATTTATTTATTTACTGGGGAGGGCCTCAATGAAGAAGGGTTGAGATAAAGGACAGACCTATATAATTGTGTGCTTGTGAGATAGGTGGTAAAATGAAGGAGTGAGGCATAAATGGAGAGAGGGTATGCTGAAGAGAACGCTGGCAGTTGCACCGCAAGGATGTACCCCCCCACGTCCATCCACCCACAGACCCCCACAACTTCTCTCCTTGATTGTGACATCATCACACTTTGTCGTCCCTCCCAGCTCCGCCCTGTCGGAAGCTATGAGAGACTGAGTCACTTGGTTCTGAGGAGCCATGTGATTCGGGGCGACGTTGCTGCAAGTGCAGTGGGATGGGCCAGGGCCCTTCATTTCTTAAACAGACATCCATATGGGGGTGTGGAGAGGGGATCTCTCTTTGTATGTCTGTGTGCATGTGGGTTGTGTGTATGTGTGGCTGTGATTTGTGGTCATATGGCTGAAAACCCTTGAAACATGGCAGCAATGCAAAGCGTTTTGCCTATCGCCACAAGGCACCTGACACCAGGCATGGTGGACCCAGACAACGTTACAGGGGCCAAATTGGGCCTGGTGGGAGAGAGTGAGGATGGAACATAGACAGGCAGCAGTGGATGACAACAGTCTGAGCCGTTGTTGAATATTATGTCCTGTTCAGGACTCTTATTACCCATTAAGGGAGTGGGTGCTCTCATCCCATCTGACTTCTCAAGAGTCTGGTATTGTTGCAACAATTCCCTTCCACTTTGTTAAAACCTTTATTGTCTCCTCCTCTTTTTTTCCGGCTAACGTGGCTCTCCTACTCCCCCAGTCCATTCACCTTAAAAATCACTGTGCTCATCACACTCACTTCTTCTCTTTTATACTGTTTCAACTTGACAGAGGATACAAGCTGACAAACGGGGGCATCCGTTATGGTAGCACTGCCTAATCTCTGTAATGGCCCCACAGATACGGGGCTGGTGGTGAGCAAACACTCAAAGACACATACACAGACACAAGCACGCCACAACTCACTGGACTAATATACATGCAAAGCTTTGGGGTCAACAAGAATTTCTCTTTTGAGCCTTTGGCACACATTGTGACCTCCTCCCATTACATACATACCAGTCTCTCATGCTCATCCTCTCAAACACACACACAGACCCCATATAGCCTGTGCATTCTCACCATCATTTCGGAGGACTTATATGGGCTGGCATTAATTTCTTGAAAACTTGCACTAACAACTGCTGCCAAGTCCTAAGCATTACTCGATCATTCAAATGGACCTTTACCCTTCAAATTAAACAATCTTCACTGAGATGGGTGCCCACAATGTCACTATGTAAACAGTCATACGTCTGCACAAAAGGAGTGATAAAATGTGCACACATGCTTACATGGCGAGTACTCCTCTCCCTGTTCAGTACCAGCTGAGAAGCACCATGGTTTTGTGGGGAGCAGGGTGAGCTCGTTATCCTCATTAATTAATGACAAAAGCGATGTAATTGGCCATCCATAATCCTCCATGCAGAGATGGTGTGACAGACAGGGTTGGGACCATCCTCTACAGTGAGAGCAGCTCATAAACACACACATACACAGAAAATGGAGACACATTTCAACCTATTTTTGCGCGTGAATGTGTGTCTGTGCACCCACAGCTCAGTGCACTCCAGCTTTTATAACTCCAAAGTGATACCACAGGTTGAAACAGAAAGGAAATCTGACAAAATATTTACAGTATTTCCATCATTTAATTCTACAAAAATGTAAAGTATGCCATTTGATTTTTGTAATTCGCAGCTTCTTGAACTGTTTGAGGCTCCACTGAACCCAAGCTGGAGTGTAAGGCTACAACAAGCTTCCCCCACCTCTTCCGGATGAAAAGACAAGATTAATGGCACTTCCTGTCGCAGATGATCTTGCACTAGCCTAATTAAAACCACTGGAACATGCGCGTGGCCAAGGATCACTGGCTTTTAATGAGGAGCTTGTAGGCTGATTTGGGTCTCATTTTCTGCTTAATAAGGCCAGTTTAAAAAGTAATTTTGGAGGGATGTGACTCCTTTAAACCTGCTCATTATCAATGATAGGGCTTCACTTAAATACTTCAGGAAACGTTGTGTTTAATTAATATTGTGCCGCGCACGTGGATTAGCTGACAGGCTCGAATGGTGGAATGCATGCAAGTGAACAGAGGAGATAGAATTGATGAAGAACTTTCAAGGGCACTGATTTCATTAAGAAGCTCCATTACTACCCAAATAACTCTTCATGTCATTTCAATGCTTCAGTCACTCTAAACACACACATGTAAAATCCTCCAGGGAAGGCACATCAAGGATTTTTACACTTGAGCTGAAGAAAAACACATATTTGATTCAGGTGATCTTGATGATACAATGTTTTTGCGTTCTTTGTTTATGTGGTGATGTCCAAAAGATTAAGACACCGTGTGTTTTCCCAATTTATTTGTTGTTTTTCTCTTTCATTCTTCTTCCTGTAGCCTTTTCATCGAAAGATCAAAAACATAGCTTTTAAGGTCAAGCAGTTTAAGGGCTTGGGAGTGCTGCTGCAACTTTCATTGTCTACCTCTAACCCTCCCACAACAGAGGCTACAAAGGCTCTTACAGCCTCTTCATCCCATTGTGATAATCTTCTTAGCCCCCTGACTACACTGCTCAATATGTATAGAGCAGAAAAGCAATGGACTTGAGGGGCTTTGAGTGTCCCAAAGCTCAGTCTCTTGGATTTTCCTCTTTCTAGGACCATTTACCACACACAAACAGTCTATGTACTTAGCTCTGACATGAAGTGCCTTTGTTATACTGTGACACGCTTTAGTGTACATCAATCAACTTTTACAGCCACTAAGCAGGAGATTACTTTCAATTAATTTACTTTATGTTAAGTTATGTGGGAAAATGAACTCAGAACGCCTATCCGAAAATGCCTGTCCAAGTGACAAACAAGATAGAGACCCTACAAAAAATAACACAAAAAGGTTTTTGACTAGAGTGGTGAGGGAGGCAGAGACTGTGTGGACTAGTTTTAATTATGAACTTTCTGATGTAACAATGGGCAGAAGCTCATCAATCTGTGAAAAACTGCAACTAAAAATTGTGTAACAGTTTCAAAAAATGGTCCTCAACATAAGTTTAGAAAGACTTTGAAGATGCCGCCATCTACAGTATATCATATCATCACAAGATTCAAAGAATCAGAAGGAGTGTCTGTATGCAGGGGACAAGGCCGAAAGGTCAAAACTGGACACGCGTGATCTTCGGCCCCTCAGGCAGCGCTGCATTAAAAACAGACATGATTCTCTACTGGACACCACTGCATGGGCTCAGGAACACTCTCAGAAATTGCCGTCTGTGAACACAATTCACTGTGCAATCAACAAGTGCAAGTTAAAGCTGTATCATACAAAGACGAAGCCATATGTGAACATGATTCAGAAACGCCACTGTCTTCTCTGGGCCAAATGGTCTGAGGTAAAATGGAAAAGTGTTCTGTGGTCAAATGAATCAAAATTTCAAATTGTTTTTCGAACTCATGGGCACTGTGTCCTGCAGACTAAAGGGGAGAAGGACCATCCAGCCTGTTTTCAGAGGACAGTTCAAAACCTGCATCTCTGATGGTATGATGTTGTATTCATGCCTATGGTGTGAGCAGCTTACACATATGGAAAGGCACCATTAATGCTGAAGAGTACATGGATGTTTTAGAGCAAGAAATGCTCCCATCCAGACAACATCTTTTTTAGAGAAGGCCTTATATACACTATATTGGCAAAAGTATTTGCCCACCCAACCCAATTATCAGAATCAGGTGTTCCAATCACTTCTATGGCCACAGGTGTATAAAATTAAGCACCGAGGCATGCAGACTGCAAACATTTGTGAAAGAATGGGTCGCTCTCAGGAGCTCAGTGAATTCCAGCGTGGGAATGGGTTTCCATGGTTGAGCAGCTGCATCCAAGCCATACATCACATGCAAAGCGTGCAGTGGTGTAAAGCACACGGCCACTGGACTCTAGAGCAGTGGAGGCACTTTCTCTGAAGTGATGAATCACACTTCTCCATCTGGACATCTGATGGAAGAGTCTGGGTTGAAGCTGTTGAAGAGTTGAAGCTAAACTAGCTGCAAAGGGTGGACCCACAACATCTTGATTAGGAATGAGATTTCACTGAAGCTCATATGTGAGTCAAAGCAGGTGAGCAAATACTTTTGGAAATATAATGTTTTTCACCAGGACAATGCTAAACCACATACCGTATTACAACAGCATGGAGAAGAGTCCAGGTGCTAAACTGGCCTGCCTGCTTACCAAACCTTTTACCAAGAGA
Source organism: Hirundichthys speculiger (assembly GCA_018398805.1). NCBI lineage: Eukaryota > Metazoa > Chordata > Actinopteri > Beloniformes > Exocoetidae > Hirundichthys > Hirundichthys speculiger. Next base: position 1,046,146 of record JAGFBZ010000693.1, on the reverse strand, counting down.
AAACATTTTGGGCATCATAAAATGAAAGATCCAGCAACAAAGGCCCAGGACTGTTGAGCAGTAAGAATCCTGAGTCAGACAAGGATAAGACAACATTTCTCTCCTAAAACTCCAGCAATTGCTGTCATCACTTTCAAAATGTTTATAGACAGTTGTTAAAAGAATATTGGATGCTTCAGAAGGGTAAACATTGCCCTGTTCCAACTTTTTTGAGATACAGTGGGGGAAATAATTATTTGATCCCCTGGTGATTTCATAAGTTTACCCTCTTACACAAACACAAACAGCCTGTCATTTTTATGGTAGGTTTATTTCAACAGAGAGCGACAGAATATCAATTTTTAAAAAATCCAGAAAAAACAGTCAATAACGGTTATAAATTCATTTGTATTTAGCTGAGTGAAATAAGTATTTGATCCCCTACAAACCAGCAAGAATTCAGACCCTTCCAGATTGTTTATTTGCCCATGAGACACAAAAATTAGTCCTGTTCCTTTAAGAAAATACTCCTAATCTCAACTCATTATGTGTATAAAAAAAGACACGTATCACAGAATTGTTCTCTTCCATTCAAACATCTCCACCAGCTATGGGCAAGACCAAAGTGCTGTCAAAGGATGTCAGGGTCAAGATTGTAGACCTGCACAAAACTGGAATGGGCTACAAGATCAAAAGCAAGACGCTTGATGAGAAAGAGACCACTGATGGTGGGATAATTCTAAAATGGAAGAAATTTCAAGACAACAATCAATCATCCTCGCTCTGATGCTGCATGATTCTTAGAAAGGTGAGGAGTTTCGCCAATGAACGCCTGAATGATTCAGAGAAGGCTTGGGAGAATGTTTTCAGCTGAAACCATTATTGAGCTCTTTGGCATCAACCCAACTCACTGTGTTCAGAGGCAGAGAAAAATGAATCAGAACACCATTCTGTCTAACATGGAGGTGGAAACATTCTGCTTTGGGCTGTTCCTCTGCTCAGGGTAGAGGAAGACTTCACCGCATTAAGGGCCCGATGAATGAAGCCATGTACCATAGAGTCTTGGAAGAGAACCCCCTGGCCTCAGTCAGAACACTGAAGATGGGTCATGGCTGGGTCTTCTAGCATGACAGTGACCCAAAACATCTGGCAGGATGGAGCTGAAACTTGCCAAGCAACAGCTACAAAAGACCCTTCAGGATTTGGGGAGCATCTGTAAAGAGGTGTGAACCAAAATCTCTCCTCCTGCGGTGTGTGCAAAAGTGATCAACTGCAAGAAACATCTGACCTCTTTGCTTTCCAACAAGCTTATACTTCTCCACCAAGTATAAAGCTACGTTTTGCTTGAGGATCAAATTTATTAAACTTATTTCACCCACTCAAAAACAAATTAATTTAGAAACTTTTATTGAACTTTTTTCTTGATCTTTTTTCCTGATATTCTGTCTCTCTGTTAAAATAAACCTACCAAAAAAATTAAGGACTGTTAATTTCGTTGTAGGGGGGGCAAACTTACAAAATCAGCAGGGGATCAAATAATTATTTGAGTTGTAAAATGGGACAAAATCCATAATTATCTAAAACTCAGCAAGGTGAAAAGTCATCTCTACCTCTGCTGTATGTAAACAAAGCAGAGTGGTGTATAATCAGGCTTCTGGACCTCAGTGTCAACAGTGATCTTTTATTCCAGCAAAATCATAGCATTTAAACTATTCTGATATGTTATGAAGACAAGGTTGGCCATGTAACAGCAATCTGCATGTTACATACTGGTGTAAAACCCCAATTACAAAAAAGTTGTTTCATAAACTGCTTGACAAAGGAAAAGTAAGGCACGTATAATATTCAGCCTGAAAGTGGAAAAAGTAAAAAAGAAAAAATTAAGCGCTACATTTCAGGGAAGAGATAAATTGAGAGAGAGACATGCTCACTCTAATCTCCACAATGGGAGCCTTCTTATGTTATTTTGCTTGTCTCCTTCATAGTATTCACAAAGTACAACATCCTATCAGGTAATATCACAGTCTTTGAAGGATTACCGGGAATAAGAGGGATTTTATTCTGTTTTGTATCGGGGATGATTCTACTGAAATTTCTAACATTTTCATACTAATATTGAAATGGATTTTTGGTGGTCGGGGGGGGGGGGTAGGTTTCTCTAGGCCACCACAGTAGACAAATGAGTGATTTTCATGATTGAAATAGACTGAAACAAACAGACACAAATGCTGTAAAGAGGTGGAGCTTCAGCAAAAATGTTACGTAATAAAGATGCTTCTATTTTTTTTTTTTTTAATCTCTGTAAAACGAGGCTTTGTCACTGTCACATCATTGAATTAAAAGAAGCTGAGGAAGTTACTTTTGCTTCTGTTTGTGAATGTGAATCTCAGAGTGGTTAATACAGGAGCTCCACATGAGCCACATATCCACCTTGGCATTATTTTTTTTTTAATACAATACAAATAAGAGGATAATAACGGCAGATATGATCCCTGGAGATCTCTGTTGTTCTCAGTTTGTTTTTTGGTCCTGCGCCAAACAACAGAAAAACACCTCTTGGTTATTGCTGTGCTCTCCCCTGCTGTTTTTGTTTTTGTTAATATGAATATCTGGAAAAAGATGAAATTGTATGTTGTGAGTGCTTTAAATGTTGCACTCACAACATCACCTTGTTAAAGAAAAATATTGTTCTCAACTAATGAATCAATTAACTTATCAAACTGCCAACCCTTTTTCTATAAATCATTCATTATCAATGCTCTGCTAACCTTCCAGAGTTATCTTAGTGCTCCAATTGTCATCGCCAGGTCTCCTGCCTCAAGGTTGATCTACTCAGAGGATGGACAAGAGACAGCTGCCCATCAGTCTCTGGCTACAGCGGGCCATTAGAGCGCAGCTCATGTTTGTGTCTATGTGTTTGTCATTTGCAGGTTTAATTAAATAGTGCTGTTAATGAAGGAGATGACTTTGGGGCTGTGGGTGAATGACACTCATTCATCTCTGGCTGCTAGGCTACAATATGTTTTTCTAAGGTTTGAGAAAGAGCGGAAGAAAAAGAGATACAATAGAGGAGTGGAGTTAAAGCTGAGGGAAAGAGTGAAGGGTGAAGGGAGGGTCATATTGATATTATTTATGAATGGATGGCTCCGTATGTGCGAGTATGTGTATATATGTGTGTGTGTGTTTATTAATGGTGCCCAATACTGCAACTCTGCTGATCCAGGTCACCTGCCGTTCCCTCTGTTGTGTTAAGGATTATCCCAGGAAGTGAACTGAAGCAACAGTAATGTGAAGTGTGCCTGTTACTATAAGCCAGCCCAGGAGTTTTTGATACACACACACACACACACACACACACACACACCACACACACACATTTTCCTGGAGAAGGCAGTGCTTCCCAACACACCCATATACCCAGAAGCGTGCGGTTCTTCAGTGACTACTAGTGATGACTTAGATGCGATTACAAATCAAGTTTACAGTATGTGCTCCATTAGTGCAGGTCCAACTTAACAATTGTTACATCATTGTCTAAAGATAAAGATTAAAGGTGGAGCATTTAATTTAAATGTTAAAAGGTTTCTTCTTGTAGAATGACTGGAAAGTGACTGAAGTCTAAACCTGAAGGGCAATTATTTTGGAAATTAAATCATATTAATCTTAAAAAGAGTTTTCTGGGTTTCTGGCTTTCTGAGACTGCACCTGGAAAAATACCTTGAATACCTTTTCAAATACTTTGAAAAATACTTTCTGATTAATCTGGACAACAGGCAGATCAGTAGCTACACAGAATTGCAGCAGCACATTTGTAAAGTCGTTGGGTTTCACATCTCCATACAGGTGCCTCTGTCCTGCTGAATATTAAAAACATGTTTTCCCCAAAATTCACTGATCATGAACAAATTGATTTATTGCTGCTTGAGAATGAAAAACAAAATTTAGCTAATCCAATCCCATCAATCATAATCTTTTTTTTCTATTAATATTTCAAACAATAAAATTGAGATTGACTGAGCTAGCCAGGGTATTAGTATAAACACGCACACACACGCACACACACAGTCATGTTTGCACTTCACGTTACAATATTTTAGCAGTTATGCTGAGTTTTGAGGATGTTACATTTCATCCTTGAAATTCAGCATAAACTTTCCCCTAGCGCTAAGCCCAGTTTTCATGTTTTTAGTTTTTTGAGACAAAATCCTCTCACCGTGACTTTCTAAAAAAAAGAACTATGTCCCCACAACATGAGTAAGACAAGTGCGCGCACACACACACACACACACACACACACACACACACTCTCACACACACACACATCTCTGATCTTCCTTATAAGGTGAACACGGGATTTCTGGTAATGTCCCGGCTCCATTTTCATTTTAATCTCGACAATGGGATCAGGCAAGCTGGTGGGATGGGCTTGGCCTGGCTTGGTTGATTGTTCTGATTGAGTTTTCTTTGTTTAGCAGATATGTAATACTGCCTGCTTAAGAGGATTTGATAAGAGGAAGGAGGTTATTGTGCGATTTAATCATGTTCGTGGAGGTGAACCTGCATTTATCCACATCCTGACAGGCAAAAAGTGGTCTTAATATGACAGCAAAGAGAAGAACAAGTTTGTTGGTATTACCACTGTTCAGCTGCAATGTCACAAAACACAATAGTTTATTTTATGATGGGGTCCGTTTGCTCCATTTATTTCACTATTCTAGATAATTAATAACAGACACAATATTATTTTGTTTTCCAAGTGATCTTGTTTGTTTGATATTGCAGGTTGGTGCTGTGAGGTTGATGGGCATTCGAATTCAATATAAAGAAGAAAAAAAAAGAACTTGTCTCTAAATGCTTCACATCCTAAACTGCCTGTGACACTTGGTACCAAATCCTTTTATTCCAGCTGAAGATCTAGATATTAGAATAAAGCACCAGATGTGTAGTGTCAGAGAATATTTACAATGACAAGACAGTGTACGATTTATGGGGGAATCACTTGCTATGTTTCTACATCCATATCCTTACCAGTGAGAGAATGTATCAGTACTGTTGCAGTACTGAAACTTATGTCATTTTATTGATTTTGACAATAAAAGGCCTGAAAGCCCTGACCTCAACATCGAGCACAGTACTTGCCAGTGGGGACTGGAGACAGTGGAGCCTGACTTAATGCCAGGGAAATTCTTCCACTGACATTAAACCAGTTCTCTAAGCACTTGTGCTTAAGGGTTTTGTCACCAAAGATGGTTAGTTGAAGATGATAGAAGACCGGATGTCACGAGGAGCAGGTTTTGGTGTTTGGAGGGACCTTGAACTTTTTAAAATCATACAGGCAGAGACAGATAAGATAAAGGCGCTCTGGAGAGATGACAGACAAAATATGTTTAAGAAAAAAAAGGAAAAGCTATGCCATGAAAAAAGTGAAAAGGATTAGGTAAAATTAAATTAAATAGCCACACACATAACATGAGATAAATTTTTTTTTTTTTAAAGTACTGTAATTTTTGCATGTTAACGATGTTTGCTGTCTCCTTTTTCAATAATGATTTTTTTCTTGTATTTTTTTTTTAAATTGTTCTTTGCAACTATGATATTCACAAAATGTTAATGTCAAGTGAGAGTGTGTTTATGCCAGGGCTCTAAATATGTCCATAAGTAAGGCTTTCCAGATATCTAACTGGTCTTGCCGTCTGCCACTGGGAGGATTAACAAGAATGAGGTGGGAAAGTAGGAGGTGATCCCCTTCTCCTGATGTTCACTCTCCCTCTTACATTTTCACTGTGAGAAGAGTAGAATAAGGTCATAGTCTTCAGTATGTCATCAGTTGTCAGTGGAGGAAAATATTTAGACAAACCAAACTACAAGGACTGCAGTCTTGCACAGATGAAGAAAAGCAAACTTGAAATAAAATTTGGTGTGTTATAGATCACGTCCCGTGTGTGTGTGTGTGTGTGTGTGTGCATGTGTGCATGCATGGTAGAGAGAGTTAAGCCTAGCATTAGCTTTGCTCAGTTTGTGGGTTTCTCTTCCATCAGCAGTAGTATTATTTACATGAGTCCCAGCAGGGTGCCTGCTCCTGGCCTAACACTTCAGCAGCTTATTCTGTGATATTTTAATGTGACAGTTTCAATCTAGATTGAGAGAATTAAGACATATCGCCATAAAAAATCAGCACTCCTGCTACTGCATTGCACAGAAAACAACAAAAGTGTATTAATTTGCAATTTCACACTAACCTACGCGGTTGACATACGCCGTCCGGTGGGTTTGGGTTTCCTGAATGTGTGCTTTAAAATATTAATACACTTTTTTTAACAGTGTACCTTTAATGACTTAATCCTCTTATATCCCCTCACCCACCTCCCCTACATTGCTCTAAAAAAATAGGGTCATCCTGTGTGTGGGTGTGTGTGTGTGCATGTGTGTGCATGTATGCTTGTACTGATAAATATCATGTGAAACTGCATATGTGTGTGATTCTAACACATCCTGATACAGACACAGTAGTCCACCCAAACACACCACAGCTCCATGACCTCAACAAAGCTTTCATTTGGCACCTCTTGTCAACTCCTTCATAAATGCACATGCAGAACATTTGTTACTGCAGTAAGAGCCAAAGTGGCATCCTCAAATTTGATAATGGTTCTTAGTTATTGATAACGTGTCTTTTCTATATGATTGATTAATCTATTTTGTTGCTCTGTATAAACTGTCATACACACATCCTATTTTGTGCGTCCATCTATTTTTGCTGCACTGTGCATATCTACAAAACTATTTCAGCTGACCTTTTCTAAAATATCTCCCCTTACCTCTCTTTTCTCATGGGATTTGAGGCCTACCAGCTACACAGAGGCTTTGTTGCTGACTTGCTGGCTGGTTGTGTGTGACTGGTTGGCTTAGTGTCAGCTGTTAACCCAGCCAGGCTCATCTGAGATTGCTCCAGATTACGAGATGGGGCACTCTGACAGCAAGTATGATCCATATTAAAGCTGCATAAAATGAAAATTGCAAAGATTTAGAGGCAGATCATAGGCCTGAGAGAATTTAATCACAACCTTGCTGTGTGTGTGCATCGTGTGTGTTTTGGCGTGTACGTGTGTGTTGCTCTCTGCATAATACAAAAGAGCTTGTGACATGAGGATTGTTGATGTCGGCTGTATTTACTTATCAATCCAGTGTTCAGAGATGTAACACAAATGTTTTATCTGTGTAGCAGTTTTCCTCTGCTGTTGCTCTCAAATAACATGATGGTGCAGGAAAACTGCAGAGATTTAACGTTTTACATTTTTGGAGAAAAATGTGACGTGTTAATTGGCAAGAAAATAAAGCATTTATTCTGTGTTGGTGTGTGAGTGGGCGGCAAAATGTGTGTGTTCGTTTAAGCACAGCCGGGGATGATGCTGTTCCGGTGTCCTCAACATTTGTAATCTCTCTAAAGCTTTAAATACTGTTACAGTGTGTTCAAACAGTAGTCTTGTAATAGATAGCTGCATAGGTCCAAAATTCAGTAATGACATCAAAATACATTTCTCTGTGTGGTGTGTTGTTTTTTTTTTTTTTTGTAGTTTTTTTTTTTTTGCATCCATGGATTTGTAAATGTTACGTGCTGATTTGAAGGCTAATTTTACTGTTCATCCTTAATTCATTTGGATCATTTTTTGTCATTTGAACTTGAAGCAAATCCCCTGCAAAATATAGTTATGAAATGAATTTTCTTTTTATGCTTTTGAACATTGTTATTGTGTTTCCTAGTCGGCGAAAGTGACCAAAGAAAATTTCTTATAATGAAAGCTGCATATACTGGGAAACGTAAATACTGCACAGTACTGTAGTACTGAAACATACTAACATTAGGGGTGTAATTACTCTTAAAATGCAGTTAAAACAGAAATTCTTAAGTGGAAGTGGCCTCCATGCTATCCTAATCTTTAAAAGATTACAGCTTCTATTATCCTACCATGCCTTCAACTTCATATGGCTTATTTGCATTACAGAAACAGCAACTGGTTTAATTTAAAAAAGCACATTAAACAGCTTTTTTTTTTTTTTTATTTTGCTGTTTTAGTTTTGGTTGCAGAATCATTATTTACTAACAGATAAATATTATAAAATAATATTTGCTCTGATTTATCATTTTCACCCACATGCGGTGAATGAAAAATTGACTCCGGTGCTCGGAGACCAGCAACTTTATAGTCTGTCATGGTCCACAAGTTTGGTTCTTATTTCTTTAGAGGCATTTTTTTTACATATAGTTCTGTCATTGTTTTGTCGTCCCTTACCATCCATATATTCATCCACAACAACCAACTGCATTTGTGGAAATTTCTAGAGTTGAAATCAAACTCACCTATCTCTACCTGCCCCATTTCCAGTGCTTTAACAGTTTGCCAACTGCTCCACAAAGAAAATAAAACATTGGATTGTCAGAGACACTTACATCTCCTCTGTACAACCTGCTCTCAGCAGGGCAGATCATAATCTGGTCTTTCTCTCCTAAAACATGCAAACCAATTTTTCGGAGGCAACCTGTGACCAAAAGAACTGTGAGGTGGTCGCAGAAGGCTGAAAAAATTCTGCAGGGGGGTTTTGAGGCTACGAACTTGGATGAGCTCTGTGAGCCACATGGAGATGATGCTCACCAAGAGAAAAAAAAAAGAGCCTTCAGGGAGAGAGAGGGAATTATTGAGGTCAGTCCCAAAATAACTTAAAGTCAAGATAAAAAACAACAAGGAGGTGTACAGAAATAAGCTGGAGAACAAGGTCTAGCAGAACAACATACGTGATGTGTGGTAAAATGCTTATGTGTGATTATTAAGCTTGTCATCCTCTTCTTCTGCCTCCATCCAAATAGACCTCCCACTCTATCTTGACCCACAGCTTTCTTGTCACCTCAGTCATGGATCTAGTTGCTGTGTTGTCTCCAATCACATCAGGAGATGCTGCCCCCCCATTTTCCCCTCCTGTCTGTCTGTCTCTAGCAGTCAGGTGAAGGGGCAGCTGGGGAGGCTAAAATGAAACAATACTGCAGGTGCAGACTGTATCAACCCCAAGTCTTGAAGGCTTATTCAGACCAGATATGTAGGATTGCACAGCACCAAGACATCCTGCCTTGTTCCAGCAAGGCAGGATGTCTCATGTATTTGTTCTTAAAAATGATATACCTGTTGCACTAAAATTACAGATATTGAAACTCCTGGAGAGACTTTTATTGGCCCCCCTGAGTAAGCAAACAAGCACCTTCTAGGACCCACTGCAGTTTCCTTATCATTGTGGAGTTGGAGTTGAAGGCTCCATCATACAGTTGCTTCAACAGACCCATAAGATCATGTTCTTCAATTTCTCCAGTGTATTTAACACCGTACATCCTGCATTACTATGCAAGAAACTCCAGAAAACAGGTTGATAGTTCCGAAATGATCTGGATTACTAATTACTTGACAAACAGACCACAGTTTGTAGGACTGAATGGTTGTGTGTCTGACTGGGTGGTCAGCAGCACAGGAGCACCACAGGGGACTGTACTCTCACCATTCTTCTTTACTCTGTACACCTCAGACTTCCAATACAAGTCAGTGTTCTGTCATCTGCAGAAATACTCAGATGACTCTGCAGTTGTGGGCTGTATCAGTGGTGGACAAGAAACTGAGTACAGAGAACTGGTGGACCGGGTTGTGGATTTTGAGAGGACCAGGATTAAGCCAAATAGTATTTCCATCAATTTCATATGACTCTTATGGATAAAATTAAAACAAGAACTTGATGTCCCTCGCCCAGGTTAGGATTACCGGGTCCCCACCCTTGAGTCAGGCCTGGGGGAGGGGCTTGTTTGGGGGGCACCTGGTGGACGGGCCTTCACCCATGGGGCCCGGCCAGGCTCAGCCCGAACGGGCTACATGGGTTCGCCTCCCCGTGGGCCCACTACCTGCAGGGAGGGTCATAGGAGTTGGGTGCATTGTGTTATGGGCAGCAGCCGAAAGCGTGGGCCTTGGCGTGCCGACCCCCGGCTGACTAAACTGGCTACTGGGACATGGAACGTCACCTCTCTGGTGGGGAAGGAGCCTGAGCTTGTGCGTGAGGTTGAGAGGTACCGACTAGAAATAGTCGGGCTCGCCTCAATGCACACCCTGGGCTCTGGAACCAATCTTCTCGAGAGAGGCTGAACCTTATTCTACTCTGGAGTTGTCCAGGGTGAGAGGCGACGGGCTGGTGTGGGCTTGCTTATAGCCCCCCAGCTTGGAGCCTGTACGTTGGAGTACATTTGCGCTTTTGCGCCAAATGACAGTTCAGAGTATCCAGCCTTCTTGGGGTCCTTGGCGGGGGTGCTGGAAAGCACCCCTAATGGAGACTCCTTTATCCTGCTGGGGACTTCAACGCTCACGTTGGCAATGACAGTGGTTCCTGGAGGGGTGTGATTGGGAGGAACGGCCTCTCTGATCTGAACCCGAGTGGTGTTTTGTTGTTGGACTTCTGTGCTCGTCACAGTTTGTCCATAACAAACACCATGTTCAAGCATAAGAGTGTCCATAAATGCATGTGGCATCAGGACACTCTTGGCAGTAGATCGATGATCGACTTTATAGTCGTATCATTGATCTACGGCCATATGTTTTAGACACTCGGGTAAAGAGAGGAGCTGAGCTGTCAACTGATCACTACCTCGTGGTGGGCTGGATCAGATGGCGGGGGAGAATGCCGGTCAGACCTGGTTGGCCCAAATGTGTAGTAAGGGTTTGCTGGGAACGTCTGGCAGAGGAACCTGTCAGAAAGATCTTCAACTTGCACCTCCAACAGAGCTTCAATCACATCCCGAGGGAGGCGGGTGACATTGAGTCTGAATGGGCCATGTGCCGCGCCTCCATTGCTGAAGCGGCTGACCAGAGCTGTGGTCGTAAGGTCGTCGATGCCTGCCGTGGTGGCAATCCTTGAACTCAGTGGTGGACACCTCAGGTAAGAGAGGCCATCAGACTGAAGAAGGAGTCCTACTGGGCTTGGTTAGCTTGTAGGACTCTGGAATCAGCAGACTGGTATCGGCGAGCCAAGCAGGCGGCAGCTTTGGTGGTCTCCGAGGCGAAAACTGGGGTGTGGGAGGAGTTCGGTGAGGCCATGGAAAAAGTCTTTTGATGGGTTCCACGGAGATTCTGGAAAACCGTCAGACGGCTCAGGTGGGGAAAGCAGTGCTTCACCAACACTGTGTATAGTGGGGGTGGGGTGCTGCTGACCTCGACTGGAGATATCGTTCGGCGGTGGAAGGAATACTTCGAGGACCTTCTCAATCCCACCAACATGTCTTCTGTGGAGGATGCTGAGCCTGTGGTTTTAGAGGTGGACTTGTTCATTACCGGAGCTGAGGTCGCTGAGGTAGTTAAAAAGCTGCAGGACTCCGGGAGTGGCTGAGGTTCACCTGGATTTCCTAAAGGCTTTGTAGGACTGTCCCTGCGGCAGGGATGAGAATCAGCACCTCCAAATGTGAGACCATGGTTCTCAGTCGGACAAGGGTAGAATGCCTCCTCCGGGTCAGGAGTGAGGTCCTGCCTCAAGTGGAGGAGTTTAAGGGTGAATTCCAATTCCTCCCTTAACCCTCAGTCTCAACCCTCGCCTTTAACCCCTTAATTTTTGGCCCTCAATCTTAACCCTCGAAAGTAAGTGTAAGGGCTATCTCGTGACTTAGAAATGGGACACCCCTCGAGTGCAGTTACGTCTTCAGACTGAAATGTATCAGAGCCCGTGTTGTCTCTGTATTCCCTGAAATGACACAGGGATAACATTAAAAAGAGCGCTGTATATTCTCTAAATAATATTAGCAAATAACACAATAGAGGATACATTATTCAGCCCTCCGTCGCTACACAACAAGGTATACAAGTAACATGAAGCCAGCCGGGGACCGCCAGCCGGGGACCGCCGGTCCGGCAGCAAACGTCGTAAAGTAAAAACATAAATGTTACACAACAATGATGTTAATCCATAAAAAAAGTCTCAAACAAAGACAATAAGATTGTTTCGTAACATTTATATCTTTAAGAACTATGAAGATACTTACATTTGTAGCTAGCTTTTTTTGTCGCCATCCTTTTCGAAGATGTCTTGACTAAATTACCCAGTGCCTTCTGGGTTGCCCTTACTACCAAGGGTGGTGCCAGAGAATCTCAATTTTGAGGGCGATACAGCCCTTAAACTTGTCCCTCAATTTGACGTTCTTCGAATCGGGACAGCACTTGCACTTAGCGGGAACACGCATTTTTGAGATTGAGTGTTGAGATTGAGGATTAAGGGAGGAATTGGAATTCACCCTAAGTATCTCTGGGTCTTGTTCACGAGTGATGGGAGAAAGGAACGGGAGATCGACAGACGGATTGGTGCAGCATCTGCTGTGGTGCAGACTCTGTATCGGTCCGTTGTGGTGAAGACAGAGCTGAGCCAAAAGGCAAGGCTCTCTGTTTACCGGTCAATCTTTGTTCCAACCCTCACCTATGGTCATGAACTGTGGGTATTGACCGAAAGAACGAGATCATGGATACAAGCGGTGGAAATGAGTTTTCTCTGCAGGGTGGCTGGACTCTCCCTTCGAGATAAGGTGAGAAGTTCAGTCATTCGGGAGAGACTCAGAATGACTGGTGGTTCAGGCATCTGGTTAGGATGCCCCCCGGACGCCTCCCTGGAGAGGTGTTTCGGGCATGTCCAACTGGGAGAAGGCCATGGGGCAGGCCCAGGACACGCTGGAGAGATTATATCTCTCAGCTGGCCTCTCAGCTGGCCTGGGAGCCCCTTGGGGTTCTCCCAGAGGAGCTGGTGGAAATGGCCGGGGGGGGGGGGGGGGGGGGGGGGGGGGTCTGGGCCTCTCTGCAGAAGCTGCTGCCCCTGCGACTCGACTCCAAACCAAGCGGGAGCTAATGGATGGATGGATGAGTATTTCCATCACACTCTCAGAAAAGAAAGTACAGAATTGTACCTTTAGAGGTACAATGGCTTGTCACTGGGGCAGTACCCTCAGAAGGTACAGTTTTGTACCCTTTTGTACCTTTTGTACCCACTTGAGTACATATATGTACCTTTTGGACCATCAAAAAGGTACATATAGGTACCTTAAAGTCCAATAATTAACCCTAGGGGGTACATTTGTGTAGATTGTACCTCAGGGGACAAAAAAGGACTCGTACTGTACCCCTATTTCTGAGAGTGCATGGGAGAAGAAGTGGAAGTGGTTGAGGAGTATAAAAACCTCAGTGTTCACATGGACAGCAGACTTGACTGGACTGGAAATGCAACACAGATGATGTCTACAAGAAAGGGCAGAGTAGACGTTACTTCTTGAGGAATATTAGGCCCTTTAGTGATTGCAGCAAGATGTTGAATATCATCTATAAGTTTGTTGTGGAATCTCATCTGCAGTCATCTGAAGGGACATAGTAGCATCAGAGCCAGTGACTTAAGCCATGTGCATATTGACTTTCTCTAATATTTATGGAAACATGTGCTGCCAATTTTACCTCTTTGGCTTTCATATACTGGACCAAGGAAGACCAAAAAACTCCTCAAACATATGTCCGTACATACGTAAAACCAGCATGCCAGAAACGAAAGTGTGACTCGACATTGTGTGATATGTGACGTAACCCTGTAACTTACACTGTGCGCCAGTCAAGCCAGAAGCAGAAAAGTGTTGTCATGCACTTGGTGGAACTTGTCCCTTAACCATTTTAATTTACTTGTAACCTGACATGAGGAAATGCAGCTTGAGTATATTTTCGTTCATTCAACTGTTTCATCAGATGTTTTAATGTCAGACCATGATGTAGAGCCTGATTTCATCTTCTGTTCGAAGACTCAGAAGGTCTCTTTTTTCTGTGTCCGCCAAATTTAACATTCTTAAGTTACTTAGAGCAAGTGCAGATAAATGTGTCTGTTCTGTTTACTTCCACATCTCTATTATGGTGTCACACATAAAAGACATGACAAGAAAGTTTTTAAAAATTCTCTATGTTGCACAAAGTTATGGAACGGGAGGATGCTCCTAACATGCACAACCCATCTCCCCTTCTTCACCTCTTTATGTCTATCCTCGGAAGTGGAAAAAATGGGTTATATGAATTTTCTACTTTCCGGAAAGTGGCACTTACATACACACAGAGAGACCAGGAAAAAGGTAGAAAAATATTTCTTCAGATTTGCTTCAACCTAAGACCAGTACAGGAGATTCTTCCTGCCCACGGCTATAACCATCTATAAACACTCTGAAGAAACTTGGATAACCAAAGTCACCTATCATTTTCTATAAATATAATAATCTTCATAAGACAGAACTGCGTGCATAGTTTGTTTAGTTTGTTCCAGCCATCTGCTCCTGCGAGACAAAACACCTACTTTCTCAGGAGCTGCAATGAGTCTTAATATGTAAACCAGCAACTACCCTGGACACTATTTTACTTTTGGTATTCTCGTATCTCCTTGTCTCTTTTTCTCTCGTTTAAATCCACTGTAATATGCTTCTCTGTGCCATTCACCGTGATCTGGAGGATGCTGTCTGACCTCTTTCATGCAATGGAATTAAACTTCATAAAAATTTGGTCTCAAGTTTTGGATTTTAGTCTCACTTAGAGAAATCATCACAGAGATATGGAAGATGATAAAGAGTTTATTTTTTTCACAACCTTATTTATTCATTTATTTGCATAGGCATTCAGTAGCCAAGAAAAAGGAGATTTGTATGCAGCAGAAGTTAGACTGTCTGTTCTAAGGTGAGAATATGATGGGGGGTTTTTTTGTTTTTGTTTTTTTTTTCCCCACCATAAGAATGTATTTCCATTTGCTGCTTGTGTCCACATGCAAGGTCAAAAATTGGTTTCCATGTGTCCACAAAAAAATAAAAATAAAAAAATTGTGTTCCAAAACATATGACAAGAGATTACATATTGCAGCACCTTCAGGATTTTTTTTTCCTACGCCCACCCCCCAAAAAATTAAAAAAAAATTAATTCAAGAACTGAAATGAAATGATTACAAAAATTGTGAAAATAAAAAAAATAAAAAAAAAAAAAAAAAAACAGTCCTTTGTATCTGTGCTGTTACAAGAAAAATATCTCTGATTTGGAAATCTATGGGCATATCCATAATGTGTTACTCTCTTCTCATGCTTTATTTAATAATAGAAATAAAACATTAGAACATTAAAACCAATATCAGCTGAAAAAATATGAATATGTTCTGGATGAAACTACCCAGTTATCTAAGATAAACTGCCTTATCAACAACTGATTCAAAAATTTAACAGCTTGAAGAATTACAGTCCAGGAATGTAGGAGCCATTCTGCATGATTGGTACATTTACTTTGACATAGTAAGTTATACTAAGTCCATTTTACTGATCATTCAGTTAATAATATAATCAATATTACAAGTTTTCATTTTTACTTGTGTTAGAGAGAGAAAGACTATTAAATGCAAGCGTTTGTGGCCAATGTTTGAAAAAATAAGTAAGTAAATAAATTAAAACAAACAACATATATAATGTTGCTTGCTTGTTTTCTTATCACTTTTGTTGTCACTTTCTCAGTGTACAGGCAGGTTTTGTTGCATGCCTATCTTCTGTTAGTTTTCCCTCAGATCTTTCTTCTATTGCATATTTTCAAATCCCTCTCCAAGAGCACATTGTGTGCATCTGCATGATTGTCACACGCTCAAATGTGCACACACACATGCACAGAACACAGAGTTAGATTGAGCAGATGGTGACCGTATTCATTTTTTTCCCCGACTAACATTAACCATTCATTTAAGACCACAGACTAAGCCAATCCCACATCCGCCCCCATTCAGCACATACACACACGCACACACATAATGTCCAATGATTTTTCCAACAGCACAGCAATGGTACCAAAATCTTGCATGCCCCTCAGTCAGTGTTGATACTCTCTCCTTCCAGACGGTCCCAGCTCTGCTCTGACTCAATCTGTTGACATTTCTGATTCCCCATGACTCAAATTTCTTCTCCTTCATTTCAGAGACCCACAACAGGAATGATGAGCATCTGACTTCCATCCAATCCAGGCTTTTTTTTTCTTTGTTCCTTCCACTTTCACTGTCTGGCTTCTTCTGGCAACTTCCCCATCAGTAGGAGACACAATCATACAATTGCTCTGCTTTCTTCCTTCATTTCTCCTTTAGTATAATTTAAATCTTCTCTTCATTCTAACTCTGAATTAAATTGAACAAAACTAAAACCTGTTAGCTGGTAAATCAGGTTTAATCTCTGGCTTGAAGAAAAGATGAGCATTAATCCACATCTGTTCATACAAATGTTTACAGCTCATATTTCAGACCTCATTAGGCGCTGCTGTTAAGCAGCATGCTCATGGTTATGTGCATGCAGGTCACAAGAAAAGGAAAAAGGAGGAGGCATATGTTTGATATGTTTATTCCAGATTTCTTTTTTTGTGCATGTCTTGTGTACATGCTTCAAGATGTACGTTTTCTTCCCTGCATATCACTCCTGTAGAGAAAGCCATCTGATAAAGTCTTGGCCCTCTGCTGCTCTGTGTTGTCTAAATGGTGCAGAAAAAGAGAACTCTAGCATAATTTAATTAATGAGAGTTTTCACTGCAGTCTGAGAATGGTGTAACTTAGTGTTCCTAAACCACCTGCTTGACAATAATCAGCCTGAAACCTTCACTGAGTTCCCTTTGCTAAACTGCAACCAGGGCTGCCTTTTACACATGCACACACGCACACACACAAAACTAAACCAACATGCAAAAAAAAAGTGAGTCAAAAAAGTAAGTATGAAAATAATGAGCACATCAAAGGTTTGGAAAAATGCATCTGAACACACCACAAAACTTCACCTTTGAACAAAAGACACCAAAGTGGAGCTGTAATGCCGAGCGCCAGGCACTAAACACAGAACATCAGCTCAAACCCTCATACCAACTGCGAAGCACAGTGGCAGCAGAATTATGATTTGGGCTTGTTTTGCAGCCACAGGACGTGGGCACCTTCTGGTCACAGAGCTCATCAGCATACCAGTAAGTATTCTTGTGGTTGGAATTGGTTGTTAAAGTCGGTAATGACCCCAAACACACCAGATCAACAACATCTCAACTCATGTAAAATTAACACAAAGGCAACCTATTTCTGTGTGAAGATTTAGCAGTGTCTTAAGATTTTTAACTGAAAAGGAATTTCATTGCTATGTGTTGTAATCCAAATCATATCCTGTTTTGTGGCAGCTGGAATAGTCATAGGCATATTAGTGTGGTCCTAATTAAGATTTTCCTCAATGGAGACAATTTTGCTAAAGGCCCGAAATTAAAGGCCTCAAAGTTAGGGTTCTCTTTTGGTTTTTTGGGTCAGTTTGCAATAGACTATGATTTTGTTGCACTTCTGTAATAACTATTCATTTTATTAGGTCATATTTTGCACCTTTATGTAACAAAGATCACATAATAAAGTCCTAAAAAGACAGCGAGTGTGTGTCTAAACCTCATTCACTTGTCTGCTGAGATAAATGATCCATTCTATAAAAATGCCCTTTATTTTGCATTCATCTGATGCCACCCAGACGGTGTATTTATTGCTCAATTTTTCAGCTGTAATGTTATTTAATTGTTTACCTGAGAAAAGCTGTGGACATTCATGGAATCCTGTCAGATTGTTTGTGCAGTACAGATATGTCAACATGCCTCTGACATTTTGTTACGCTTTCATTAATTTTGTCTGCTGTATGTAGATTTAAGAAAGTATTTTCTTGCCCTAACCCTAGCCCCCCCGCCCATCTGCCACAAAATGTACTCCAATCCTCATCCTCATTTTGTCTCTCTCCATCTACCACCTCTCCTGTCAGTCAGCCCAGTGCCCTAAAAATGTCCTAAATGGCTTAATCTACAGGGCAACAGCACTCCAGAGAGGCTGGTGAGGGAGCCCACTCTGTGTGCTGTAAGGGGATTGCTGTAATTACTGGGATCTGTGCACCGTATTTATCTTTTCAAGGGAAGGGTGATTCTGCCATAAAAAGCCCAACATTTGGCAGTTAACTAATGCACACCATTAGATTGATTGTACTGGATTTGTGTTTATGTGTGCATGTGTGTGTGTCGCATATTTTCCTTCTTCAATCAATGCGTTGTGATTTGTGTTAAATAATGCTTAGTTGTAGTCTGTAATCCTGATTAAATGGGGTTTATGTGTGTCTGTTAAACTTTTTTGCTGAATCTCCAACCGTACCATCCCACAGCTAAATAGTTTGCATTAATGAACGGACTTATCACATGTACTGTAATTAGATAGCAGGAGATGTGGCAAGATGAAGCAGAGGTAGAAGGTTTGGGTAACACTAGTGGCTCCGTCTGTATCGCTGTCTTCATGTCTCACTGTGTGGCAACTAAAAAAAAAGCTCAATTTTAGTGCAAAATAAAGAAAAGGGAAACCTTTTCTGATCTGCTCTTCACATAAAGATAAACCTCAGCTCTCAAAATCTGACACTGAGTGGAAAAATCAAATGGAGAAAATAATGATCAGAAAATGAAATTATCACTCTTCTTGGATGTGGCAGAGAAACAAACAGATTGACCACACTCTTCTTTCCAAAATCCTCCCCCGTGCAAGCAACATGTTCCTCACGTCCATCTTGGCTGGTTTTTTTTTTTTTTTTTTTTCAAAAAATTTGTGTCAGTATGTGTGTCTGTCTCTGTGTATGCCTTCTGTGTGTACGTGTAAATGCTTGCATGTGCACATTGTGAAGACGGAGGCTGCACCAGGCTGTCCAGCCTACACACAAACCATCCCGTTGTTAAATCACCTTACTGTTCCATCCACCATCCACTGCCCTGAGCATGGTTTGCATTTGACGTGTGTTTCAGTTGAAATGAGACACATGGGGAGAGGAGACTGAAAATAAAAGCACAGGGTTAGCAGGAGAGCACACAAAAACATTGGATGTCAAAGTAACTTTCGACTATGCTCTCTTTGTATTAATAAAACTAACTTTTGCCATCTTTGCCACTTTAAACTCTTTCATACTCACTCTCATTTAATCTCTCTTCTCCATACCCGATATTCCACTTGTTCCTCATTAATTTTTATGCTTCTGACCTAGGAAACGGGCATGAGTACACAGATATATTACAGTAATTATCTAATTTTACAGAGCCATTAAATGTCACAGAAGTCTAGAGTTATGGCATTAATACAATAAAGAGGTTTTGGGCCAGAGGGATGATAACTTACTTCTGGATCAGACTGCAACAAACTGCCTGCTATGGATTTTTGCAAATCTTATTCAAGTAGCATCTTCAGTGTCTTTCAACAACACAGTATGCATCAAGCAATCAAGATTATGTTAAGATATCTCTACTCAACGGGATCAACTCTTGTTTAATTTTTTTTAAACATTTTTAAATTGTCAGAGTTCTGTAATGGAAAACAATGCTCAACTTAAATCTCAATTTTTGTATTCAGAAAACTAAATTGTCCTGTGGACTTCAGATTCATAAAATATTATATTTAGAGTCTCCTCATTTTCCCAGATTCTGGCCAACAATGGTGTTATTTACTGTGGTTCTGACTGAGGCACATTTGGGAGCAATTCCAATTCAAAGTCGAGCCAATCTTGTCGTTTCTTTCCCTTTTTTTTCCTATTTCCCCTCCATCATCCTCCATCTCATTCGCTCCCTCCCCAATCATTTTTACTTACCTTTGTCTCAATAAATTGTGATTTCAAATATTTAAACACACTTTGTTGATTGGGGATGATGCACTTCAGCAGATGGGCTGTAGCTGCACAGACCCCAATGTATGCAAATCTCCATACAAAGCATCCCAGGATGTTTTCAATATAACACAAGTGCCTCAGGCCTTGTTTTAATCCCTCTTTACCCACAGCCAATGCACTGTTTCATCCAGTCAAACGCCTTGAGCACAATGTCAACTTGGACATCTGGCTGCATAACTGAACCAAAAAAAGGTGTGAATTTGTGGTGAGGAAAGGAGCTTGTTTATGGAGGGTTAGAAGCAGGAAAAAAAAGTGCTTGCTATTTAGTAAAAATACATAGAAATAAAAGATCAGTGGTGTTTTAGTTTCGTCGAAGGGTCAGTCAGTGTAGTTTCCTCGGTAGATTGTCTGCTCCCCACACCAGGGGAAACAGGTGCCAGTGTTGCTTCCTTCATTGTATCTTAATTTGTTTTGCTGTTTTCTCGCTTGTATTTCTCACCCCCACCCTCTAGGAATAGGTAACGCAAGCATACACAGAAGCACAAACATGCAAATCCATGCACAGAAACACTAACACACACTTGCGTGCACAAACGTGGCACACTAACACGAGCGTGCTGCCTGCAGACTTTGTGTTCCAAACACTGATTTCTTTCGTTGTGACATCTGAAGGGTGCTACAGCACAGCCAGACACCTGGATACACATGGCATCCTTCACTACTGTGTGTCAAGGTCCCTGTGTGCGTGTGCGTGCACGTGCATGTGTGTTCATGTTAAGTGTGGGTTTGAAGTGGGGGAAGTTACCATAGGATGCAACATCTCCTGAGGGTAACTCATGAGCTTTTCCTGGATGGACCACAAGTTCAGACGCTTGTGGCAATGTTGTATGTTCTCATTTACCCACAGGATACAGAATACACATGGACAGGTCTGTTCCACATACCTACATGTGTGTCCTGCAAGTTTCATGGCTTCACCTGAGAATGAAGCAATAGCTGATCATGCAAATTGTTATCAGTGTTTGAGTTGGCACAGTTGAATAGGTTCGGCTTCTGATTCAAGGTGACTAAATTGGGGGAATAAACACTGTCATGGTGAATGAAAAATGAAAAACAATTGTTCATAAAGCGTTGAACTAATTGGAGTTGCTCCCTGATCTACAGCAATTTCAGGAGAAATAAATTAACAGCAAATGCATGCATTTAAAAATAATACTGTTTAGATAGGACAAATTTTTTTTCTGATGATTTTTAGCATGCAAGACATGCCTTTTTTTTCCCCCCTATCTGATCACTGTTGAATAAACAGGTTTGAAGCAGAAATAAACATGGGACTGTGTTCCCACTCATATCACATTTAACCATAATTGGATTCATCAGACCTTAATTGCTGTTTATCCTCTTGAGTTAGAAGCTGTGAAGCTGGTTTAACATGTAACTAATGACACTAAATCGGTACACTTTCGTATACACAAGTTATCAAAAAGGATTTTGATTAAAATATTGCTTGGTACATTGCTTCTGTGATGAAGACCTTTCTTGAAGAGTAAGTTTTCTGTCTTATTTCATTTAAATTTACAATGTCTTAGTTTGCTCAATTTGATCAAATTTAGCAAAGTCAAACATTTAGCAAGCAGTCGCTATAGACTGTAGTTCTGTTAGCATATTTCTTTTGCATTGTGTTTGTAGCTGGCATGAGAGAGACTGCCTGCAGCTTGTGTGATGGTCTGTGGAATATGTGTAGATGCGGTGTGGGGGGGTATGTGTGCATGTGTACTTAAACCTGAGGCCATGGAGTGTGTGTGCTTCATGTGTGCATGGTGTGAGCTGCAGACGAATCTGTCAGCTACACAGCTGGTTTCTCTGGCTTCAGGGCTCAGGCCGGAGTAGGGTGACACTCAGCATCACAGCACCGTAGCACAGGGCCTGAGGTAAACACACCACCATATACTGTAGCCACACACACACACACATACCTGGCTTGGTTGTCCTCACCCATAAGACCAAGAGACCAGTGAAACACACCACCTGGGTAAGTCATCATATCCTGTCAAAGATTTCCTTTTTTTTTCCTTTTTGGCTTGATGAAGGTGTGAACAACATCACAGACCAGATTTCTTGGCAAAAGACTGACCATCATGTTGTAAGGAAGGGGAGGGGGAGGTTGAGAAAACCATGCAGTAAGAAAAATAACAACAGAAAAGTGTAATGTAAGATGAGAAATATGAAGTTGGCTTGTCTCTCCGCATCACGTGTCACAATGGCTCGTTTGCAACTATCACGATCGCTGTTGACACATTATTGATAATTGAAGTTGACGCAAACTAATAGCTGTATGTCCCTTTCTGCACTTGGAAGAGTTGATGTTTCCATCCTTTGGTCTCATTTCAGGACTCGTTTCATAGCGTGTTCTCGAGCGGAGTGGACTCTGTGGGGAAAAGAGCCTTAGGCAGTCTCCCTGCTGTCCCCACATCCACCACCATCACATATTCCCATCTCCACTAAGATGGAAGTGATGGCCGTTTCTTCAGGGTATTAGGAGGATGCTGGCCCTTTCTTTAGGTCTAATAGCAAGCGCAGCTTAAAAGCAAAAAGCACATCAAGAGAAGACAAAAAGACATGTTTAATACTGATGTCAGGAGGCACATTCATGCTCGACGTGTTAAAGGCATAATTATTTTTCCCTGCAGAACAGGTGAGAACTCAGGTGTGGTGGGGGAAATAAACATTTTGAAGGGAAAAGAACCAAAGTTAGTCAATTATAAAAGTAAAAATGTTGACAGGAGAAATGAAACTGTGTTGTGACTGCTGCTGTCAGGGGATCTTCCTCTGTCCAAAGTTTACACAGTAAATGATTATGCCTCAGTGATTCTGCCCCGAATATGTGTGCGCTAAGTGTGTGTATGTCTCCATGTGTTTGACTGTGTGCTCTCAACAATCAACTTCTGTTAAATACTAATTACTGAATACTTAGTACGGATGCCCTTTCTATTGGGTCCCTTCAGTATAAACATTCATTATGCCTCTTTTTCTACTTTGTAGCTCTATCATCATTATTCCACCGCATCCCCTGAGGAGCGAGACAGAGCCGAGGCCAGGGCCTGAGCTGGACCAGGCTGGGGGAGAAAACACTGCAGAACCACAGCGCCAGGACCTGGGAATGCACAGAAGTGATATTTGTTTGAGGAGATCAAAAAGCGTTTACCTTTAGATGTTTCCCTGATATGAATATTCAACATCCTTATTGAAACCTAATTTGGGTCTCCTTGTCTCAGGGGTCTTTTCATCAGTGCCTGTTGCCTGAGGCCACTGCTGATTGACAGCCAAACTTTAGTATAGAGCAAGTAGGAAAAAAAAAAAAAGGGGAGATCTGGTGGTGTTAGAGATATGAGCGGTGTGTAGCTGGGGAGAGCTGGAACGGGTGGAGGGGTACTGAGGGGGCTGGGAGAGCCAGTGACAGGGGTGGGGTATTTAACCTCCTCATGTGCATGCACAAACAGAATGCTGTATTTTATCAGGACTTAACAGTGAATGAAAAAAGCAAAAACTGAACCGATTATTGAGTTTCCCATCATTTCAGTTTTCTCTATTTTAAAATGTATTTACGTATCCCTGTAACTGCTGTTACAGGGATAAGTACTCTTACTTTATTATATATTTTGGCCTTATCAGTGAAAATGGGTATGTTTAATTCGGTTTAACTTTTGTCTATAATTAACAGGTAAAATTGTATGTTTAAAGTCTCTCAATGAACATCAAATTAACCTGACTATTTTATTAATCAGTCATAAATGTGCTTACAAATGCTAACTAATTTTTTGTGGCACAGGCCTCTGTACTGTGTGTATTTCAGATTCTCTTTGTTTTGGTAGATCGGCTATCGTTGGGTTTTGGACAGCATTGCTCAGACAAAGCAAATAAATTGGATGGTTACTCTTTCCTGCTCAGACTCAAAAGATAAATCCAACAATATGAAATATGAAGTGATTGCTAAATGTAAGAACAAGTAAATCATCTCTACACTGATCTAAGCCAATAAAAAGACTTTCACGTTTAAAATTGTTTAGGTTGATCTAAAAAGATTCCCTATACTTGCCTCATCTGAGTGTTTCATTTGTTCTCTACAAGTCTTAGAACTAAACATCTGACAGTCCCCTGCCAAAGGCATAGCACCATATTGTTTTCTAAAATTATATTTCTAAACATTTGTTCAGCTATGAACACAAATGACCTGTGAACTACGCAACTCTTCATTTGGGGAAAAAAAAAAAAGAAAATCTGTGCTTGCACTGTGACTGCAGGGGAGAGTTATGGAGTGCATTTATATCTTTGCTTTTCTGGCTTATATAATAGCAGATATTAGATGCAGAAAATAGCCTGAGCTGCCCAGTCGTTGCTTTTTTCTTTTTTTTTTTTTCAAACAGCCAAGCTGGAAATGACTTTGTTCTATAAAGACAGTTATTTACATTATAGGCGAAGCTGCGACTATAATACAGTACACACCGTGCGCCTGTGTCTGTTCACAAACCAACACTGTCCTCATCTGGTGGATGGGTTGAGCATGTTTTAATGTTTTACTGTTATTATTGCACAGGTGTGGGTCTTCTCCCTCAGGATTGCATTAAAATGATGCTTCTTCCAATAGTGGCTCCATTTGCTCTTTAGATTTAACACTGGCCATATGTTTTAGCAGGAGGCAAACAGCTGAAGGGGTTTAATTGACAGAAATCAACATATTTGGTTGTGTGTGTGATGGTGTGCTAATGGTGGATGTGCCTGGGTATCAGGGGATTGCTTTAAGGGTCAATTATGGATCAGAACTGGGTTTGGAAAGAGAGTAAGAAAGAAAATAAAGAGCTGAACAAAGAGAAGAGAGATGGAAAGAGGTGTTTACATCTACTAATTAATCACTGATGATAAAAGGAAAAAAATAATTTAAAAAAAAGCCTCGGACTAGTAACCCTGCACATTAATGCGCAATTTAATTCCCTCCATTTTGGAGCTAACGTCCTTGTTCATTGCAGGAACGCCGCTGTGTGCCGAGTGTTAACTTCATGTTTCATCATGCTTCACAGAGATTATGCACCGGACCACAGTCAAATCATGCAAAATTATCTCTGTCACAGAGCTGGTTTAGGCTCAGGAGGGGATCCGAAACAAACGAGCATTTCTATCGTTTGGTTCTAACGCAATCAAACTACAGAAATTCCCAAAATAATAGCAGCTGACGCACAAGACTTCACTGCTCAATTAACAGAAATACTTCTGTCAGACATTTTGAAAACTAAAAGAATTGTTAAAAGTAGGTCTTATCCAAAAGGGAACATGTTAGACTAACACGCGCAATGCAATTAGGACATGAAACCTGTCAATGGGCTTTAATATCACAGCCAGTAAGACACATAAACCCTCTTGATCTATTACTACAAAATGATTAATCCTCTCCACACAATGACCAGTCTTAAACGGGGCCTCGATATTATTAGGTAGACCTATATGGCAGTTTAGCTTTGCACTAATTAGCATTCAGATCAGAGACTCACTAGACAGCCCATCCACCACAGAGAAAGGACATAGGATGAGATTGCACACAGTGAAATGTCATTAACTTGATGTTAATTACTAATTAATGGGGCTATTTCATTTACATGTATCTCTAGCTCTCTGATGGGCCCAGCATTTACTGGGTTACACTCACCAGCCAACAAGTTGGGGGAGGGTTTAATCGCCCCTCTCCTCTACTCTTCCCCTTAGTGTTTCATCTTTGCTAATTAAATAGTGGTCCACTCATCCTGATTATGTCTGCTTTTACAACACCATTTTCTGTCAGTGAGAGCACTCCAATAAGTGACTGACCACCTCTTTAACATCAGCGCTGTTTTTTGTGTGAATCTGTACATCAAATGTGAAATTCACTGCCAGCTCACGCCACCCCACTGACTTTTAAATGACTTGTTACTTTCACTCACTTGTGACCCCCTCCTTTTCTTTTACAGTGCCACGCGGTAGCCACAAGCCACCCATTTCCATGGCAACCTGAGCCATTCGGTCCCTTGAGGAGGAGTAGGTTTGGTTGACTAGCGTCTGGCCATTCACACATGAGTCGTGCCAGCTAGCCAACATGGTACACAGCATTCTGCCATATGGTGCCACCCCATACGTCCTGCTGGCCCGGACTCGGTATTTGGGCCTGTAGTGAGCTGCTGGTGTGAACAGGACAGACCTGCACTAGAACCCATTCTGCAGCTGATCCAGATACAGGCAAAAACAGATATCACTTCCTTAAAGAGGAGACTCCTGATTCTGACATGTATAAAGTGCAAATGTGAGTACGAAAATGATTCTTTATGTAGGAGATGGTAATATTTAATTAAGCTTTAAGCTTAAAGTGATGTCAATGAAAATGCAAAGGTCAATTTGTTCCCAAACTGCAGACCTACACACTAGATCACATGTTACGCGTTAGTATTTGGAGGCTCTGAGGCAACAAGCACTCTGACTCCTAACTGATACTGTGCTGCCTCTCTGTGGAACTACAGAGAAAATGCATGCAGATGATACAGCAAACAACTCACCAATGTTGACAAAATATATTTTTATTCAAAGCCGACAGCCTTTAAATATAACATATTTTGAAAGCATTAGAATATTGCATCTTCTTGCATTTATGCATTGTTTTTATCATACATTTGTTACAGGTTATCAAAAACTACTTTACAGACAACTTCCAGGAATCCACATTAAAGATGTTGGTTAATAAACTTATTTATCATGTGACAGGTTGTCAACATAGGAAAGGGAGGGGGGGGCAGTGACAAGAGATTAAGTTAGTCTTAAATGATGGATTTCAGCAAACTCCAGGCAAGCATCTAACAAGTGAGGCCCTGTTTGGCCAAAGGCTGGGAATAAAATCAGATTATTCTCTCCAGTGCTGATATACTGTATAAATAGAAGCACTGTGTATGACTGCCATACAACTAAGCAATGGTACAAAATTAATATGCAATGTGTTTTAAATGTCAGCCACAACATTAAAACGGCTTACAGGTGAAATGAAGAACATCGAACTTCTCATAACAATCAGTTTGGGGGAGTTACCAGTTAAATAAAACAAAAAACTCAAAATTCAAAATAAATGTCACTGTAGTCGTTACTTTGAAATTTTAGTCATTATAAAACAGCAACTGAGAATGTCGTTTTTGTTTTTAGAAGTTCATTTTTCTTTTGCTATTTTGCTTTTTTTTGTGCTACAGTGTGTCCTATTTTTCATATTTCTGCACAGCTCAAGTCAGCAAAAATGACACCTTTGAGTGCAACACCATCAAGCGGAAATATGCCTTGAAATGAGCCGTCCTTGCTTCTAGACTAGGTTTATTCATGCAACAATATACACTCAACTTCTGAGTGCTGTTTTTGCTCTCTCTCTCTCTCTTTCTCTCTCTCATCTGGCAACCAAATTAATGCCTAGTGCTCTGCACAACATTGGCCTGACATGGCTTTAACCAGCAATATAGATAGGGGGTGTAGATTCACTCAAGGTGACATATTCACCTTGATGTACTGTAGGTCAGAGTCTGCATGACAGAACTTACCAAACAGTGTTTGGTAAATTCTGTTTGTGTTAAGTAACACAACAAAGATTTGTAGGAAAGAGATCAGCATTTCAATCTCACATAATTACTTAGATTTTGAAAACTCAATCAGAGTTGTTCACCTGGGGGTTGTGGATGGTGTCTGGGCTAAACGCATAGTATAAAATGAAATGATTGTCAAAAAGAGGCTGGCAGGAGGTCTGGTCTCCATACACCACCAGGACCGAACTGCTATATATATTAATGAACAAATTATTTGTTTTCTTTACAAAGCATCTAAGAAAACATGTGCCTTTAATTGTAAGATAAAAACACGTGATACAGAAGCAACAAAAAGGCATATATGTACAATAATCAATAACTGATAATGTGACCACAATAAGCATATCTTGCATTTTGTGTTGCTTAAATTAGGCACAAAATAATAAATGCATAGATATTAAAGTACACATGTCGCGTGAACATCTAGATTTGCAAGAATTCTTCCATACGTGGCAACAGCAGAGAAAAGTACTGTAACTGCAAACAATTACAGTAACTGTAAAACTGTGCTCTGAAGAACACAGCTAAATCCTGCAAACCTTCACTTTGACATTCAACGCCACGCAGCAAGCTTTAAGTTGCTACATATTCTGTACTCACCGGTACACTAAATACACTACAGTTCAGCGAGTGTATAGAAACTCAGATCTAATCTTTAAGCTCTTCGCCTGCCACAACATTCATTGTGTCAAGTGTGTAACCTGGAGACTACAGTATTTAAAACGTATCCACCAGGAGAGAAAAGTCTCTGTCTCTGGCCCCAGCACGACAAATAAATAGGCTCACTATTGCGCTCTCCATTCAAGCTGCCAACATCACCTTACTGCTCAATGTCAAAGTAACAAAGCTTTTAAGTTTGACAACATAGGTGTATCCCTCAACATAAAAAATATGGTCATTCCTCTTATCTCTCTGCACAGTTTTCACAAATGTAACATTGTTAAATTGCTTTCCAGCAGAACAATAAGGGATGATTAGAAAAAAAAAAAAAAAAATACACAACTAGGTCTATTTGGGTTTTACATATTGCATTTTTTAAATTCCTATGGCATCTAACTTAGCTGTACTTCTTATCCCAAGAAAAAATAACAAACAAATCAATGAAACTCTTTGAGTCATAGAAATATGAAAGTACACAAATAAAATTGTGAAGATATTGATATCACATGCCATTACATAGGAAAAGAATAACAAAAAACCTTTGGTCTTCCAGCTTGCAACATTTTCTTTAGAACAACAGTCAGAGAAAGTGCACTCAGCCTTGCTGCTGTGAAGTTTCTTCTTGCCCCCTTGTAAATGATAAGATGAGCTTGTAACCATGGAAACGAGGATCTCAGAAGGTAAATCGTACAGGACATTAGAGTGCCTGCCAAGTAATTAGTGGCTGGGTAATGAAGTGTCACACAGACATTTCTCTCAGTGATGGGTGAGTGGGGCGTACTAATAAAAAAAGACTTCAGGTACAAGAAGTTAAACTTTCCTTGGGTCACCCACTCCCACCTCCCCCATCCCTGCAGGGTACAAAGAACACACCACCTTTGTCTGTCACAGCTGTCACAGAGCCTCAGACTAACAGATCCATCACTCTCGTGACCTTTTTAAACAGACACACACAAACAAACCTTAACGGGAAACTGCAGCTTTCAGATAACAATCCCTGCAACTTTTCTAATACTAAATAACACAGCCTGTAATAAATGACAAGCAATAACAGTTTTCCAGCAACTGTTAAAGCACTGCACGGTCTGTGATCTGGAGGTAGTGTAAGCTTTTCCCCTGCAATATTTACCCTCCCACTTTTTTCCTAAACCAACTGAGCATTTGCTAGCGGTTTTCCTCTAGCATTCAAGGCTGAAGCTCTACTGGGAATTTTCGGTAACATTGTGCACTGTCAACTGTGTGCTTTTCAGTAACTTCTACAGTAATCTCTCAACTAGACACAGACCCAATAAAACTTTTGGCAGATGTTGTCTGCAAGTTTGTATCCCTGTGCTGCTTCCTATCCATAGGATAATAATCCAACATAGCTAACATTGTGGCTGCTGATTGGCTAAAGTAACACATCCCTTGGGAATAATATTTTGGTCCCACAGATGACTGATGATTTAGATGTGGATGT
The DNA here is from genome assembly GCA_018398805.1 of Hirundichthys speculiger. Lineage (NCBI taxonomy): Eukaryota > Metazoa > Chordata > Actinopteri > Beloniformes > Exocoetidae > Hirundichthys > Hirundichthys speculiger. Next base: position 1,016,697 of record JAGFBZ010000693.1, on the reverse strand, counting down.
TGTGGTGGCGGACCTTACTGGAGTCAATATCAACCCGGCGTGCCTCAGCAAAAGCCAGAAAGGTGCAGAGGCCCAGCAGGTTGACTGTGGTAATGAGGGCAAACACTGAGGCCCACGAGCCTGTTGCCTCGATGAGATAGCCAGAAAAATACACCATGAGGACCCCTGCACAGGAACACACAGTCAGCATAATAGCATATAATTACCAAGAAAGAAACAACTCAAAGAGATTTATATTCTATTTTTTTTCTTGATGAATATAGCCAGAGAAAATGTTTGAGCCTCCTGTACTCCTCACAGGAGCAACGACTGTTAACATGTGCTCTCTGGTTTATCAATAAAATATGATTTTGCTCCCTTGATGAAATATTCATGTAAATGAGGAGACAGTATACTTGACAGAGACACATCATCAAAACTTTGAATTTAGAAAAGCGAGTCAATTATTTCATTTACAGGCTCAGTGACTTCTACCTATAAGAGGAACTCACCTGAGAATGCACCACACGTGTTCATAACACCTGTAAAAGAAAACAAAAGCCCACACAAGGTGTAACAAAATTATTATACTATTTCATCTGTGGTTTAATTATAAAATCCTCTGTGGATTGTTTTTTTTTTTTTAAACTTACCAAACAGAGCTCCAGCACATGAAGGAGCAAGGTCTTGAACATTAACAGAAACACCGCTGTAACAAAAACATTTGGTTTGAGTCACTTCATGTGAAAGGTGAAAAAAGCACTTTTTCAGCATATAATTAAAAAAAAAAAAACACACACACACACAATCAAAACTCAAAAGGGGAGTTCCAAGAATCTGAACTGAATCCTAGATGTTTGAGGATTAGCAGCCCTACTGCAAAAAAAAAGAACTTCTCAGAGACACAAGAGTGTCCAACAATAAACATATTAGAACTTGTCTTGCAGGTGTTGTACTGAGAATTATTATTTTTACGCTCCCACCTCCCTTAATGCTGTATTTAAATGTGCTGTACTGGTGGTTTGGTTATGTTCACAAATTTACCATGAAAGCAGGTGATGAACAGCTTTGCTAAATGTTCCCTAATAGCTTAGTCTTAAGGTTCGCAGCTGAAGCGGGGAAATCTTAGCTTCACTTATGCACCACATGGAACATATCCACATGGCCATACTCTTATGTGGCACGGTTCAGAACAGAGCGGGGAAAATGAGCAGGAGAGTCAACTTTTACGGATTCCTGCTTCAAATTACAGTGATCCTTCGCCATTTCGCGCTTTAAATTCCGCAATTTTAGTTATTTACGCATTTTTCAGAAATATATAATTTTTTTTTAAAAAAATCAAGAAAAAAAAATCTTGGAAATTCCGTGAAAATCCACCCCACAGCAGACGAGAGGCCGCAGCTGCCAGCGAAACGTCAAACGATGAGTCACAGCCTCCTGTAAGCAACAGGAGAAACGCAGACGGCCCAGAACTCTAGAATCTGTGCTCTGATTGGCCGAGACGCATCACCCAAGCATCACAGGATATTGTGCGCCTTCTCTCACGGCGAAGGAATGTTGTGAGCCAGCCTGGCCCCTTTAAGAAGGTGGCCTTATGGGTAATGGTGTGTGTGTGTGTGTGTGTGTGTGTGTCGGGGGACAGCAGAACGAAAACGGGGTTAGATGAAAAGTGGAGTGAGCATAAACAGCAGCCCAGCGTGTATAGATTTACATTCTCTGTTAAGCAACAGGAACCGAACAATACAACCTGTGTGATGTTACAAGTTCCTGCAGTGCCAGAATAAAGTGCTCGTTCCATGCAGAGCACTTTCTTTGTTGTTGTTAGTGTGTTAGCCACTAATTAACGAGCCAAATATAGCACAATACCAGCGGTTTCTTTACTATGGTTTAGAGACCAGAGTTAAGCCTCTGTCTTGTTTCACTGCATTGCCTCGCTACATTTTTGCAGTTTTTAAACATATTTTAAACACATTATTTAGGCTCGGGGGGAGGGGTCCGGCTCCCGTTCGCGGATTTTGATTTTCGCGGGGGGGGTGTCCCCATGATCACTGCATAACAGGGGTGTCAGACTCATTTTCACTGTGGGCCACATCAGCATTGTGGTTGCCCTCGAAGGGCCAGATTGACAACAGGAATGTAACAAAATGTAATGTAAATCAAAATAAATTAAACTACACCTTATTATATTGTTAAATAACTGTTTCTGTATGTATTATGTATTAAAGTTTCAAATATTTAACTCATTATATTAAACTCAGGGTTTGTGGTTGTAAACCTACTCTCGCACAGGTGATGGTTAGAGTCCGTTGCTATGGTAACCAACACTGTAAACATCACTCAGAGTATCCATTACCTTGGTTTCAGAAGCGGGAACGATTCTTTGTTTTTCTTGTGGGTTAAATTTAGCATACTTAGCTCCGTGTTTGTTGTCAAAATGCTGACATAGATTAAACTCTTTCACGACTGACACCGCCTCATAACACAAAAGACATACTGTTTTTTTCACCTTGAGGTACAAACTTGTATTCGTTTTCCCGTCGTTCATGAAACTGCATTCCTTGTGCATCAATTTCTCTTTTCTTGGGCATATTGGGGTTAGTTTGTAGAGGTTTTTCTGAAGTCCATCAGTTCTGAAAATCGTCTTAATGTCTTGCTCATGGTGAGATACTGTTGTGGGATAGTTGTGGGTGACGACGAAATGCTTTGTGGGAGGTGTAGTTTATTGTAAATATGTGCATAAAAGATACATAGGTCAGAGAACAACAGGGAGGAGTCTAATGAATACAAATCTTACAAAGCATAATTTTTTTGGAATATGACTTGATAACACTTATCCCATGAGCGTTCATCTACCCATTATATTTTCCTTAATGAAGAATATTTACTCACAGTAAAAATTATATCTGGTGATGTTACATATTCTTATTTGTCTTGTTCTTATTATCATGATGTTTGCATGAAGAGCTTCCAAACAAGCATCAAATATTAGTTTATGTGTTAATTAGTTTTTTTTCTTTTCTTAGACTTATTAAAAATGTGTCTTTTTTGTGTTTGATATGGAGCTCCTTTTTTTGGATAAAGTATTAAAAACACTGTTACAGTCAGTAATATAGACACAGAGGATAATCTCCATTCAATTGCATGGACGCTCCTCAGCATGGAAACAAGATTGGCTAAAACAACAGTTGAAATTATTTTCCCTTATGAAAATAGTACAATTACAAGTTAATAGTCTATTTTTTTAGTTTTAGTCTCTGTAAAGCGCCTAGAGACAATTGTCATTGTAACAGACGCTATATAAATACAATTGAATTGAATTGAATTGAATTGTTTTACTACATGTATAAACATTTCCACATCAAGTCAAACTTAGACAAAGATGTGACTCCAGCTACAATTAAACAAACTGCATGCCAACTAAAAGCTGAGATCTGTCAAGTCCACAGTAATTATGTGCAGTCCCAGCTGCATTATTTGAGACTTTTTGAATATAAATAGATTCAAGTGGAAAAGGTGGCATTTAACACTTTCATATCTAAGGAGCTGTTTTGTGATGTTGTCAGTGGAAATGAAGATAAAATATGAAATGGCTTTCTCACTATGGTACCTGGAAAACATAAGACTGACAAAATGTCTCTTGTAGGACACCTCATGTAAACATTATGGGGTGTTTAATCAGGGTCAGAGATGCTGTGTGAAGACAAAGTGGCTGTCTGTACCTGTGACTGAAGGTGGTGAGGCCCATGGTGGCTGACACAAATGCTACTGCCCAGTGGAAGCTGGTTTTTCCACACAGAAGGAGTGTAAACAAACTGGACACACCCATCGAGAAAAACTAATAGTGGGATGAATTCAGACAAAAAAAACAAATTTAAAATTAGACACATTACATTATCTGCAACTGTAAAGAGAGCATCATGTACTTTGTACTACTAAACCTATTACATAAAGAGATACGGCAATTCCAAATATTATACCTGCATCAACTTCCTGACTGAAGCGGTATCAAACCCTGAGAAGACCAAGGCAGAAATATTTGATCAATAACATACATTTCATAATCATTTTAACAACTGCCCTTCAGGTTATCTACCTTGACTGATGAGGTGGTCAGATAGGCAGCCACTGAAGAGAGAGGACGGTATGGCCACCAACCAAGGAATGACATTAAACACCCAGCCCTATAAAGACACCACAATTTCTTGCTTGCCAGGAATATAACTGAATCTCAGACTTTCAACAAATATATCTCCTTCATCAGACGAATAATGTCAAAACACCTCTCTAGTGATAGAGGTTCTACATATCATTATACTCAAGTTGAAACATGGCACATGGAAAATACACAAAGACAACACATCTTCAAGAAATTGTATTTGAATAAAAGTCCAGTTTTAGCTGTTCAATTTGTTTTGGCTATAACCTTTTTTTCCCTGCAAACTGTTGGAGGCAAAATGTACATTCGACAGGAGGATGAAGAGATAGCATCCTTTACCTTGGCATCAGGAAAAGTGTCTTTAAAGAATGTTGGCAGCCACGATAAAAGAGTGAAGAAAGTGCTAGCTGTGCAAAGATGTGTCACTATCACAGCGCTGAGGGCATAAAGAGAGACAAACAGCTACATGTAAGTGAAATGCAGCTCATTTTAGTCAAAGGTTACAAAGTTCTGTTAACCGATACAATGTCTCATTAGTTTAAAACTGCCTTACTGACAGAAGCTTGTGTCTGTGTTACTTGTTTCAGATCTATTGATTTCCCCTCTACATCATATACCCACATAAGCAAGGATGCTGAAATCATCTTTGTTTTGCATCTCTGGCCACATCAATCCAGTTATAAGCAGTTTATCAAAAAATACCAAACTTCAAAAGGAAAAACAGGTGAAGGTTTTTTTTTTGGGTCTCATTCCTCCTGTATTCTTTGATCTCAATCAGACTAACCTGGTTAAATAAAGGCTAAAAATAAATACATATAAACCAGTTTTAAGAGCTCTAGCAGTACAAGTTAGTTGGCATATGTTTCACGACCAAAATTCTCCACACATTCCCATTTGGGAACAGGTCAGGACTGTACGTGAGTTACCCATATCCTCTTCTTCCTCAACCATGTCTTTGTCTTGTGTTCAGAATAGGTTCTGCATTATCGTCTTGAAAAATGCATAGGCATTCCTGGAAAAGATGTCATCTTGAAAGGAGCACATGTTGCTCTAAAACCTCAGTTCATTTTCCTGCATTTAAGTAGCCATCACAGAAGTGTTAATTGGATTTGCCAAGGGCACTGATATAATCCCAAACCATCACAGAACATTTTTGACTTGTTGCTGATTACAGTTTGGATGCTCCTTTTAGTCTTAGTTCTGAAGCACTTGGCATCAGTTTATTTACAAAAAAGGCAATTCGTCTCAACACAAAATGTGGTTCCACAAGGTAATGGTCCAGTAAATGTTTAAATTGCATTTGTGAATGTATTGTAATGCTTAAAGGTTTTTGTAAAAATAATCTCTTAGCCCATGCGGAAATATCAGCTCTGAAGAATGCTAGTTTTTCATGCAGTCCCATCTGAGTGATCAGAGGATCAAAGAGTGCAGTTTACACTTTTCCATCTTATGCTTATGCCATTGCCTTTCACACATTTAAATTCCTACAGAGTTCTTAAATAACATGGGACTATGCATTGGGGAAGGAGAAATACCCTAACTCCTTTCAAACTTGGACAAATACAAATTTTTTTGAATGTAATGATTTTTCTCATGCATTAGTTGACATCTTAAAGACTCAGTCATTCATGGATACTGCTTTTGTCCCAAAGAATGACTATCATCCGTTTTTGATGCACCCTTTGTTAAAGGCCTTATCAGAATCTTTGATTGACCTTGCTCAAACTTTTCTTGGAATACGCTGTAGGCTTGAAATGCAGGAATAGGTGTTTTTACCACCTATTTCTACAATTTCCCCACAGATTTGTTTTATAGATGCAAATCACAAAATTAAAACAGATCTTCTAGATTTCTACATTTACTCAAACACATTCAGGATTTATTGTTATCTCACCAGACTGCAGGTTGTTTGAGGAGCCGTAACCAATGTCTTTTAGTTAGCTTTGACTGGGAACCAGCGCTGCCCAGGGACTCGAGTGTGATTATAGGACCTGCAAACACAATTAAACAGGCACATCAGCATATATGAGGACGCCAACTCCAGTTGATTCAGATAAGCAGATGAAAGATAAAAGCGTGAAATAATGGCATAGATATTTTGACTCTGATAAAAACTTCTCTTGCCTTCTCCTTTAAGTAGGTATTTCCACATGCAGTAGGCCCACAAGACTGACAGGAGACCAGAGATGTAGAAAACACTCTCCCAGCCGTACAAGTCCAACATGAGGGAGCCGGCCCCTCCAATCACCAGAGTGCTAAAAAGAAATGATAAATAAAGAAATAAATAGGAGACATGAGAGATCCCAGTGCAGCCTTGTTCCAATAATAAAGACAGGTTAGAAACAAACACATCTATTCCTCTGGATATTGGTAAATAACCGTCTCTTATCACCAACGGTAACCTCTTTTATGCACTTAAAAAAGGTGGCTTTCTTACAAGAACCACTTATAGTTTTCTTGCCATCTCCCATTTACTGCAGAACATTTGACTCACCCCAAGTAGGAGCCACTTCCCACAGTGCTCATCAGGAAGCCTCTTTCACTTTCTATCACTTTTTGTGAGCACAGACTTGCCAGGGAAGGGTAATGAACTCCTAAATTCAAGGCACGGCAAAGAAGAATGTAAGAGGAAATGCAGTTCAAGAACATCATCACACAAACTTGTAAAACTGACAGGAAATTCTGGATTTTTAAAGCAGTCGGTGGCATCAGTTACTTAATTATATTTGTTATATATATTATACACTACCCAGAAAAAGGTGAGGGACATTCAACTTTCAGGTGGAATGTATGGAAAATGTAAAAAGGTTCATGCTACAGTGATATTATATCATGAAAGTTGGGCATATAGGTAGAAGTGTGCAATGGTCATTTGTTCATTGCAAACAATTTTTTGGAATCAAAAGCTAACAACAGTGGTGGGTAGACCACAGCATAAAATGTCTGCAAGGCACCGTTTACAATGAAGCTGAAGGACGTCACTTTTATGGGTTTCTGTGACTCTTCCAGTTTCTCTAGCTTCAAAAAAAAAGAAAAAAAAAGAAAAGAAAGAATGCCACTCCTTGGAGGTTGGAAACTCAGAAAGGGTTGCAAACACACCTGAGATATTTTTAGATACAAAACTGTTCAGTTCCAAATTTTACCTTAATTCTGGCAGTTACTGAGAGACAGTAACCAAGACCCATGGGAGCACTTAAATGTTGACTTTCAAACAGGTTCATTAATTCTTTCCTTATATAGATATATATATATATATATATATATATATATATATATATATATATATATATATATAGATATATATATACACACACATTACACACACATACACACCTATATATACATACATACATACATACATACACATACATATATATATATACATATACATATATATATACACCAAACCAAAAAAAAAAAAAAAACTGCACGTCATATGATGACTCATCGAGCACACTTCTTCAAGTCTCACCTTGCAACAAGCCCATGAGAAAGCGGGCCAGTGTCATAGAAAAGATGGGCTGGGAGCACAGGTGGGCCAGGATTGGTGTGAAGGCTGTCATTGACCCCCAGGCAGCTGCAGACAGCAGGAGGACCTTCTCACCCCCCACCCTAGAGAGGTCAAATAAACAGAATAACATTTAACATTGCTCCAAATCAGACATGGCTCTACTACAAGATCTTGGAACACTTAAAACACTCAATTTTTTTGTGGTGAATTTTTATATTTTCCTCCTCTATTTAACTTTGTGGTATAAAAAAAAAAAAATCAAATTACACACCACTGAATGAACCCGTCATAGATATTATATGCAGAGACTGGACACAGTGGCTGTTGCCAAACACTTGAGGCAGTAAGTTGGATCACTGGTCAATAATCAATAAACTTATTAAAATACAGGATCTGCTTATCTTTCAATGACACCATTTCCCAGCAGTTAGCAAGATAATATGAGGAACACAATCAACTTTATTGACTCCATTATCTCTCCAGCTTGAGCAAACACTACTGAGCTTGTTGCATGAGTGCCTTTCCATGTAAGAACCAATGACCAACAGGAAAGAGAAGCCGGTGCCACCTGAAGGCTGCTACTATGGTAGGAATGTATATCACAGCAAACCTGGGGAAAAAAACTAGCCACCTCACAGCATGACCATGGCTGGAGCCCACTAGACATTCTTCACCGGTCACTGACATAGCCTCCAAACACCTGGGTGAAGCAGTATCCCCAGAAGAAGCTGCCCAGCACCATGCCGGAGTCCCTCTTGCTCCAGTTGAACTTCTCTGCCATGCTGACCGCACAGATGGGCATCGCCACCCGGGCGCAGTAGAGAAGGCATGTCCCAAGCAGCAGCACCACCGTCCATACCCTCGCCACAGGCCTGCGGAAGGATGGGTGAAGCAGAATGAGGAGGCTGAACATGGGCAACCCTAACTGACAAACTATGAACTCCCCAACAGCTTCAAATGGGATGTTTAGAGCCCCTTTAGGAAACACCGGGTAAAGTAACTGGAAGCAGGTACCAGTTATACTAGCCTATATAGCCAAGAGACAAAAACTGAGTACCACAATGGTCTGATGTCACTGAATTAAGGTTAATAGTTCAATAAAACAGTTCAACTGACTTCCTCTTTTTTTTTTTTAAGTCAATTAACTGCTGCTGTGAGAAATGTTACCTCGGCCAGCTGTTGTAATGTTCAGGCCACTTCTTGTGACTACCGGGCACTCCGATCTTGTCAGACGGATGGCTCTCCTTGTGACAGACCAGTTCTGGACTATAGCTCTTGCCATATTTTTGAATAACTGCCATTCAACGCGAGGTGACACGGCAGCCTCTCGTCAACCGCTCCGGCTATTTGCGTTCACTCTCTTTCCGGTCTGTTGGTGAGAAAAGTAATCATTTACCAACGGGGAAAAAAAAAAAAACAAAAAAAAAACAGTGTTCGCGTAGTCACTTCTCATGAGTTATATCTGTAACCACTAAAGGCTGAACTCACGCGGACGCATGCGATGGTCACGGCGCAAAGCAGGAGGAGAGCGTCTTGTTTTTTCCTGATGCCCTGGGAGGAATAATCCACGTGTCAGTTTTTCTTCAGAGCCTCCTCCTCCAACCGGAGAGCCACGCAGTTCTTCTTCTGGTCGGTAGGGTCGATCAGGAAGTGATTCAGTCCGGCCCCGGCTGCACCGTCGACCGTTGCTTCCGTTAAATCTGCGACGTTAACAGAGGTGTCCCCCTGACTCGGGGGCCTCGGCGAGCATGACGGTGCATTTAAGAGAAGCAGAGCGGCAGCGTCGGCGTGATGGCTGCCGGGGGAGCGGAGAGAGGAGTCGGGCTGAGGGGCACAGATGTGCGCAGTACCAGGGGCGGTTCGTCTGCCTGTTTGAAACTGTTGCGTAATAACGCGGCTTTGGTGTGGACGTCAAAAGTGTCAATGCAGTGCATTCAAATGTTATCAGTGAGAGTCAATATTGGTTTTGTGTAATATACCCTCTGTATCTCGGTGTGGTGGGAGTATTCCCCAGATGTTTCAGCAACCACTAAATGACGTATTCAGTTAAAATAATAAAAAAAAATAATTTTATTGAAAAATAATGGGGGGGGGGGGGGGGGGGGGTGTCACACATTAATCCAAATAGCTACAATTGTAAATAGTCCATCTGTAATAGTGTCTCCGTGTCTGCAAGCATAATTACCCATTTGCATCTTTAAATATAATCTTCTCTCAAGCCAACACCGTATGCTTCTCCCACTAGCTGATACAGAAACTTTTAGTTGAAAGACTATTATATCCTTGTTTTTGTAAGCATCTTGAGGCAGTGTCTCAAGCAACAATGCATCATACATCTAAAGCTTAATCTAAATCTCAAAGTCACAGTTGCTTGAAATATCTCAAGTAATCAGTTTTAACTGTTGCCGTCACATAAGAGTACAAGCTGAAAGTCCACCAGCTGAGATGTGTATATTTTCTTAAATGAAGCTCAAAGTCAACCCGAAACAGTGCATACTGAGCCAACAATTTTACCTGATCAAACCCTCCCTCCTCAAAATGGTGACGTAAAGTATAGCCTAATTTAGGCTTTATTCACATCATGCCCCTATGCCAACATCTTTCCCTGCCAACGGACAGAAAAACTGATGTTAAGTAAAACATACCATCTTTACATAAACAAATATGTAAATTACAATACCAGGTGAAATAATGATCTGCATGTTATTTTAGTGAGAAGTGATTTTAAAATACAATAAATTCTTCTTTCTACACATTCTGAATAATTAAAGTATCAAAAACCAACCCTTACAAAAAAAGAAAAGGTACTCTAAACAAGTCAGTTTGTTGGGTTATAAATAGGTAAAGGAAATGTTTTCATTTTACAGTTGCACTGTTTTTTTCTCTGAGTCCTTATTTTGGGTCTTCAATGGTTCCCTTGCTGAGGTCAGTCATTTTGGGATACTTCACTTTCTTTTGATCAAGTTCATTTTGAGCCCACAGCAGTAGCTTCAGAAGCTTAGCCAACTTAGGTGTTGACTCTCGGTTTTCATAGTCAAGCACACACTGGTTCACTTCACTCCACACCTGAAAGACAAAGACACATACATGCTTATATTCTTTAATTAATAATAGCCTCAGACCTTAATTTAAAACTATTAAACAGTCACCCTTCTTTACAACTTCAGATGACTCAAAAGAAGTGCTTCATAATCTATAAAGCAAGATTACTACTTTTGAAACACCAGCTAATCTTAATGTGCAAAATTAGTAGACCGCCACTTAAAGCAGGTGGGGACACCTCTTCCCTGCAAAAGAAATCAGGGAACTTTGATGCATTGAATTTGAATTTGTCATTAAAAATAGTTTTAGATCAAAACATGCTTTAGACCTGCAGCACTAATTGTTTGTCATATTTTTGTGCATCAAGAGCTGCTTTTTATTTTACATTAGCGTGGGATAGTAAAGTCCATGTGGCAGGTTATTATTTTATTGCAATTACTGTAGCAATTTAATAAAACAGGTATCAAGATTTGGATTGCATGACAGAACTATCTATGCATCCATTAACTTTGGGTTTTGATAGTAGGAGCCTAAGGAGAGAGGTCCAGATCTCCCCATCCTCAGCTATCTCCTCTTCCAAAAAAACACCAAGGTGTTCCCAGGGCAGATGAGAAATATAATCTCTCCAGCATGTCCTGGGTCTGCTTCAGGGCCTTTTCATGGCTGGACATGCCAAAACACTTCCGCATGGACACATCCAGGAGGCATCCTAACCAGATGCTGGAAAGTCTAGGCACAAATCTGTCTCCTCTAAAACAGACTGGTACAAAGTTGGCACCACTGCAGACACAGCACTGATCCACCTGTAAATCTCCTGTTCCGTTCTTCCCTCACTCATGAGTCCCTGAGATACTTAAACTACAGAAATAAATTAGAGGTTCTGCCTCCACTTGAGGAAGTACCTCACTCGTGACCCGACCAAATACAAAATGAAAATTACCATGGGTGTAAAAGATAAAAATGTACACAAACAATCTCACTTTAAAACTATATATTCCACATGAGATGTAAATCTTGCAGTGGCAAGAGTTAACATCTGAATGACTGACTACCTTTTGCCTCTGCATCATGTTGAGGAGATCTCCAAAGGGAGACTCCTCTGGGTTGTCAAACGCCAACAGGGCCAGAGTCCTCTCCATCTCAGTCAGACATTCTCGGCTCTCTTCCCCCTGCTCTGCCAACTGGGACTGGGCAAATTCAAGTGCAGCTTCAGTCTCCCTCAAACGAATGAGCTCAATAAGATGCTGCTGCTGCAAAATACAAAAGTTTGAATCACATGAAGAGTGAAAATGACAAAAGCAACAAGACACACAGTACAAAAAGTGCACCAGATGTAGTTATGAGATGTCTGCTCAGTGTTTTACTTTACCTGTAGATGAAAATAGAGATAACGGTTTGTATCCAGCAGTTCTGGGTGTAGACTGTTGATTAGTGCAATAGCATCTTGAATCTGACCCTTCAATATCATCTCTCTGATCTTAATTCTTCATCTAAAGAGTCCAAGTCCACACTAGGCTCTATTCCAGACTCCATCCTGAACTTCTCTGCTGCTTCCTTGAAACCCTCTGTTGAACAAAGAATGTGATAAAATTCTCCACGTACCACAGTTACAAAACAAAGAAAAAAAAAACTCAGACCTCTTATTTGTTCTTCGTGGCATTTAAAACAAAAGTTCACTAGCATTACAAATAACACTTTACCTGTGACTAGATAGTTCATGATTAGCCTGTTCATATCAGCTCTCTGAATGTGGACATTGTTGAGTTTATCCATCCACTCTTCTCTTGTTATATCCTCCGGCTTCTCTGCATAACTCATGATAATGTCCTGAAGAGTACATGATGACCATGTTGAGTGATGACGGGATGACAATTCAGACACTAAAAATATTGAGTTCGTACTAAATAGTTATACAGTATCACCCCTACAGTCCATTAGCCACCTAGAAGAGCTTCGACATGACAGACCCACAACAGCAGAAACACAAAGTTACACTAGTTTTGTTCTTCGAAAACAAAAATAGAACGAAACATTGAGGCCTGACTTAGCAACACGAATCAAAACAGAAAAAAAACTTCCGCATTTAGATACATTTATTTCCAATACATGTGACTGGGACAGCCCGGATTCGATTTAATTGTTATAAATTGAAGATTGTCAGCAATTTCAAATAATTATATTGCCCACTTTACTTACAATACCTTAAAACTTTGTCGCTACTTCTCTGCAGTAGCTAGCTAACGGGGGGGGGTGTCTCCTCTTCTTCTCTCCTTCCTGTTTCTGCAGTAAAACACTGTGCGTTGCTGCCCCCGACAGGCATAGAGTGACATAGCACCCTATGACTACGCCTCAGTAATAGACAGCATTACTGGGGTTTGCGCAACAAAATCATGATTACACGTGTACTTAGGCCCAGTACAAGCCATTAAGCTTCAAACGGTTTAAAATTGAAAGCGAGTATTCAGAACCACGTAATTCTGAAAAGCTGCCAATAAAACATTTACTTAGTCGTCTGGAAAATATTACCATTAACATTATCATACCAGCTCCTTTTGTTAAATGAAAATATCAAAAGCAGACCAGTTGTGTAAAAATTCCAAACTATCTATCTATCTATCTATCTATCTATCTATCTATCTATCTATATAGCTATCTATATATATATATATATATATTATATATATATATAGATATATATATATATATAGATATATATATATATATATATATATATATATATATATAATAATATAATAGTATTATATATATATATATATATATATATAATATAATAATATATATAATATATATTATTATATAGTAATACTACTACTACTAATAATAGTTATTATTGTTATTATCATAATTATTAGACAATCAAATGTAGAGAGAAATAGTTATTTTTTCCAGATAATATTTTTGGATAAACTGACACTTAAATAAGGTAAGATACATAATACTATTTAAAAAAAGCTCTAACAAGCAAAAAAATAAGTAAACATAAAAAGAAAATGAAATAAATAAATCCCATAGTAAAATGTGATGTTGCAATTGGTGCATCAAGAAATCAACTATTTCATTCATATATAGCAAAAATACTGTATTTGCTTATATTATATGAATGTTACATACAATCAAATTCAAATTCACAACTTTAGTATGCATGTGGTACCATTTTCTCAAGCAAGCCTTGTAAATTGTGGTTCAAACTTTGGCTGATCAAACATTTCAGAAGCGAGTGTCTTAAGCACCTAAATTAATGCAAAGCATTATTTCCTTTTTAAAACTTCCTGTGGTATTCTTATTTAATAAATTCATTAATTTATTGTTTATTAAATGTCTTTTTTTTTTAACTACTAGAGCCCCGCCTCCTCTAGCCAGGTTTCCGTTTCTATGGTAACGACGCTGTTAAGGTTCCGAAGGTCCCTTGTGTTCGTATTTCGCCTAGTTGACACAGCTATCGACTAGCTCACTAAATAGTGAAAATACCGAATGGACAGGTAAAGGGGTTTCGAGTTTGTTTTTAGTCAGCCGCAGTTGCTAAGTTTTTATATCACCACAACTTATTGTTTGGTTGTTAAGCGTCAAATGAGGATAGTTAACGTTAGCTTGACGAACTAGAAATTAGACTTGAGTTAGCAACCTTGCATCAACTCGTGCTTTGCGTCTTTTATATTTTCTTCTGTTTTTCAGTGCCCTTTCATCAGGGAGGACTAACTCTCTGAGTTTTTCAAAGCCATAACGATGGAGAACATACCAAAGTTTCCAGTCCTGCCCCCAATTGGAGGGCCGGTTAAGGTTGCAGATTTCGAAAACAGCCTCTTCGCAGCTAAGAAAGAGCTGGCTGAGAAACTAACGGCTCACAGAAAGCTGCTGAGGCACACACGGAGTGAAGTGCAACAAAGGAAGATCCAAATGACGTTGTATGTTTTACCTCCAGCCATGGCATCATTTTCAGTTTTTCAGTGCGAATGGTTTGAACGTTATTCATGTGGTCACCAGGACTCCTCAAGTTATATCGGCTTTTTTTTTTTTTTTTTTTTGTAATGAATTATTCCAGGGTCTCCAGAGCAATGGAAGACATGAGACTAAACAAAGAGAGGAGAGCTGTCCGCAGTCTTTCACCAGAACCTGAGTTTCCACCCTCTGTATGGTTTATGCAGGCATTTCAAATACAAATATGAATATATGATAGAAATATTGAAAAATATAATGAAATCTCGTTCTATATATTATTTTACAGATGCTCAGCCGGAAGCGGAAAGAAATGGTGCGTTTACTTTATAGTATTACATTTTATACATGAAGGGTGTAAACACAAATGCAACAGGTTTGTCACACCTTTTTTGATTTTATGTTTGTGCTTTTTTTCATAGATGAACTACAGTTTCTTGAAGAGTTGTGTGGAGAGTAGGCCCTTTGCTCCAATCCAGCAACAGTGGTTGGACTCAATTGTCACCCGAGTTTCACCAAAACTGAAGGAGAGCCCTGAGAAAAATAAACTGCTACAGGAGCTCTGCAGGGAAGTCAGCGATGAGTTTCACAATGTGATTGTCAAGTGCACAGGTAATAAATAAATGGAAATAATTTCCAATTATTTGCATAATGGTAATACGCTAATATTTTATAATCAGAATTAAAGGGGGCATCTTAGGAAAAATTACTTTACTATACTTAATAGCATATATTTGAGTGTGTATACTGATTACCAAATCAAAAACTCAGATGTCACACAATCCTGTTACTTTTTCTGAGGCAACCTGAGTCTAAAATAATGTAATTCAGTCATTTGTTCAAATTTATAGCATCCTGTAATATCACAGACCTAGCTCTGAGTAAAATGATCCACCCTCCCACTTTTTCCTCTTTTCAACTTAACAGTATCCAGCATTTGTTGTTTCACTGAATGGGGAAGTGTAAAACTGTAACACCAACTGCTAAAGATGCTCACCTGTCAGAGAACAGGTCAAGTCAAGTCAAGTCAAGTAAAGTGGCTGACTCCACACCATAAAACCACCATAAAACCATCTGCAAATAAGAGAGCTCTGAAAATCCTGTGTCATTGTCATGCTGCTGAGCAAGTTTGATAAAGTTCAGTACCTGGTCAATTGTACGCTTGATAAGAAAAGCAAATCATCAAACAAACAAAAGAAAAACAACTTATGCACAGTACCTGAAGGCTTCAAGTAAACAATGTCTCTTTTCTTATTCGCTCCTTTTAGTGGACACAGTGTTAAAGAATCCTCATGAAGAGGAGAGCTCAAAAAAACAAATGGCAACCCAACCAAAGTGAGTGGCTAATAGTCATATATGCACAATAACCAAATACAACTTGTTGTTTTTAATACCAATTTGTAAAATTTGTTGGGAATGCTTTGGCTTTGCAGAATTCCTGATTTCTCCCAACAATGCCATGATAGCTTTATGAAAAGCCGAAGGATGGTAGAAGCAAATTTGCACATTCTGCATCCTGTTATGCAAACTCTTCTGGATATTGGCTATGCAACATTTTCTTCACTGGTCCTCACCGATCTGTCAGTATGCAGGTAAGGAAAGATGTCATGAAGGTTAGCAATCACACCCAAGCTCTCTCTTAATGAATCATGTTTTCCTGTTTTTAATGCAAACTTCAACTTTGTTTGGCATAGAGCTTCAGGACCTGTGGACTGTAAAGTCTTACAGAACAAAGTAGCTGAGGATTGTAAGAGGAAAGAAGACCATATCATGAATACCTGGTTTCCCAAAATCATCCATTTGCTCACAAATAAAGACATACTCAAGAGAGTTAAAGAGGAGAAACTGGATTCCTTTTACAATTGTGCATCCACCCTAATTTCCAATCAGGCAAGATGAGGCTCACTTAATTTTTCGCTTGAGAAGTGTCATCATTCACAGTATTTTTTTTAATTCTATAGATTGTTATGCTTTTCATGAAAGTCAGGTACAATAGTTGTATTAATTATGTGTTATTGTCCTGTATTGTACTTTTAGCAGTTAATTGTTTGAGATATACATAGGAAAAAACCAAAAGGGGCACGTTGACAACTGAAAACTGCCAAGGGTTGTTTCTTTATTGCCAACTTATAGGAACATTAATTAACATTGTAAACTCTTACCTAATGAGGTTTATGCATAGCCTTGAGGGGTGTTGTCTCCACAGCATGTAACTATTTACCAGTTATTTGCATATTGTAGATGTTTTAATTAAATGTACAAGTGATGTCATGTTATATGCTTGTATATTTCTTAATTTCACATTTAGACGTATAATTATTCTTTCTAAAATTCATAGTTGAAGTCAGTCCTTCAGGCAAATACAGAGGAGTTTGTCAGTATATTTGATCTGAGAAGTCACCAGTGCTTGCCAATTTTCCGAATGGCTTTGACATTTGATGATGAAAAGATGGAAATTTACCCCTCCCTCCAAGAACTGGAGGCTACTGTTTTGGGGATCCTTAATGCCATAACAAATACATTGCAGGTGAGGTTCCTCGCTTTATGGCCAGTTTTGATGTTAAAATGTCTTTTAATCCAGTATTGACATCAATGACATTTATTCACAGAAAGTGCAGACTATCCAGTCTTGGTTGACACAAACCTCATCCTCATTTGTGGATGCAAAGTTGACTGACCAGATTCTTGCTTGGGCTTGGGACACTGTGAGGAACACTTTACACAAACACCTAGAGGAACCGGACAAACATTTACAAAGCTATGGTGATGTGCTGTAATTTATTAATTTCCTGTTAGCACTCCACTCACATCAGTACTTCATTGTTGACTTTTCTTTTTCTTTGTAGTTGCCAACTATGAATGGCTAGTCAATGGAACTGCACAGGTTCAGATAAATGCATTTATGGAAGAGGATCACTCTTTTGATGAGTACACTCAGGTATGGATTTATAAAGCTTAATTTAGTGTGCATGTCATAAATGCCTATTCCTGTCTTTACCTTGTTTAGTCAAGTTTCCAGATAGGTGTTGATGCGTAATCTCCCTGCCTTTTAAAGAAAGTGGAGGAGTTTTTTGCAGTGTCAAAGGAGATCATGAGGCTCCCACCAAAAACCTATTTCACAATGGTCCATCTGAATTGTGAGGAGCTGAAGCAAGGGCTAGCAGACAAAGCCAAAACCTATGCTGAAATATTACTGGAGGAAGTGGTAACCAGACACCGTGAGCAAAATCTACTGTATGTCATTTTTTTTTGAACCATTCTTAAACAAAGTTGTCTCCTTCTTTTTTGAATTGCAACTTATTGTATGTATGTGTGTGTGTGTGTGTGTGTTATATCTGTGTGTGTTTTGTTTTGCCAAGGATCTGCTCTGAATTTGAAACCATTAAAAAGAAAGCTTTGGAAGTTCCAGAGAACACAGACGATATTGCTCAGATGGTGGAGTACATCAGTTTTACCAAGACAAAGGGGATTGCAGCACTTAATGTAAAAATAAAGGTAAATAACCTTATGTTTCGTTCTACTTGTTGTGTTTTGAATGTAAAGAAGTACATGAATGTGAATGTTTATCTCAGGAACCACAATATTCTCTGACAGGAAGCATGCTACAGACTTCTCTACCTCTTGGATGCCTATAGTTTTAAATCAGAGGATCTGGAGCTTAACTCATCTGTTTTTAACTGGCCAAAAGACATCCTTGATGCATTTCAGCTTAACGACGAGGTAGAGCTCCCGTGGCTGCTTCAAACATCAAATAATGTATTTAGTTCATGACGGATCTGAGTCTGAACAGTTGTTTTATTTTCCAGGTGCTGCTGAGGGCCAAGGAGAAGGAACAGAAAGAGCTGATTGCCAAAAGGAACAGATTAATGTTACAGCTTGAAAAGTTGGGACGCAGGATAAAGGAGTTCCCACTTTGTTCTGAATTGGATATGATGCAGCAGGTACAGTGTAATGAGCACTTTAAGAGTGTTTCCTAGAGTGGAATAAGTATCTTTCATGTATATCTATGCTTTATGAGTTCTCATCCAATGTGCCACCCTGTGGCACCCCCTAAAATCATAGCACCCACCAAACAAATGGCTCTGTCTTTGCACAACAATAAGATATAGGGATTCAGACTAGCCGTTTTCCCTTATTTCAGATTTTATGCTAACTTCATATTCAATTCTGTTCCTCAGAGCCAGTGAGCAGTGATCAGTAAAGTGTGATTTTCTTACATTTAAATCCCCATGAAGAGAAGCTGATGTTTTGATAACATTCATTTGATAATGTCAAAACAATCCTAACTATACCAATATAAGGCTGTTATTTTCCAAGAGTTTGCAATTCATATAAGCTTAATTTTAACCGTCATTTTTCTTTTACTTTTTGAACAGTATGTTACAGATGTTAAAACAGTTCAGAAACTTCTTCAGGAAGCCGAAGAGGATATCATTTTAATTAATAAAGAAGAGGCCTTCTACAAATTGGACCTTACGTGTTATCCGGAAGTTGAGGTCATGAAAGAAGACATTGAACCATATCAGAAGCTGTTTGGATTTATTGTGATGTGGCAGCGCATGGAAAACAGGTCTGAATGTATTTTAATACATGTTGAGTTTTTAATTTAAAAACCAGTAATGCCAATAATCTTTCACTCATAGATGGATGGATGGTTCCTTTTTGGAGCAAGATGGGGAGAGCATGGAAGTTCAAGTGGATGACTTCTATAGAGAGATCTTCAAGATGCTGAGGTTTTTTCAACAGAAGCAGAATAGAGCTAAACAAGAGATGGAGATGATTTCTGGGACGTTTAGAGAAAGATCTAGTATTGAGTATCCAAATGTGCAGGAGAGCCCCACAGTAGTTCTATGTTCTACTGTAATGGATCATATTAAAATGTTCAAGGTATTCTGTCCAAATGCTATTTCAAAGCACCACATGAATAAAATCTGGTGTATGGTAATGAAAGTGTTGTTTGCTGAATCTCAATTTTAGTGGAATATGCTTGTCTCAACAGGACTGTATCCCTACAGTTTCCATCTTGTGTAACCCAGGTATCAGAGCTCGCCACTGGGAAAAAATGTCACAGATAGTGGGTTACGACCTCACTCCCAACTCCGGCACAACTCTGCGGAAAGTTCTCAAACTAAACCTGGCTCCATACCTGGAAGAGTTTGAGTCTGTCAGTGCTGCTGCTAGTAAAGTGAGAACTACTAAAATGTTCTTTTTGCTTCTACAAGTTGTAACTAAGTCTACATGCTAATGCATATCAATGCAGTGCTGATGCAGTATATTACCACTGTCTTTTTCTCCAGGAGTTTTCCATGGAGAAGGCTATGCAAAGCATGATGCATATTTGGGATGGTATTTGTTTTCACCATCAGCCCTGGAGAGAGACTGGAATATCTATCTTGACTGCCTTGGATGATATTCAGACAATGTTAGATGACCAGATTGTGAAGACTCAGACAATGAGAGGCTCACCATTCGTCAAACCCTTTGAAAAAGAAATAAAGGTAAGGTTCAGTTTTTAGACTTTACGTAATGATTTCTTAGGGTTATGCAGAATTTATAGTGTTTATAGTGTACACAATTAATATATCTTGGTATTCTTTCTATAACCACTTCACCATTTGTTTGTTCTATGATCTTAGAAATGGGAAGAGCAGCTGCTTCGTATCCAGGAGACCATAGATGAATGGTTGAAAGTGCAGGCTCAGTGGCTTTACCTTGAGCCCATCTTTTCATCTCAGGACATCATGCAACAGATTCCAGAAGAAGGAAAACTTTTCCAAACTGTTGACAGAAACTGGAAAGAGATCATGAGGCACTGTGTCAAGGACCCAAAGGTAAAAATAAAATTTAATAATGTGTTTGGAAAAAGAAAGTCTCTAAAATATGCTGTACTATTTTAGTTACATAATGTTTTTTGATCAAAGGTTCTGCCAGCAACCTCGCTTCCTAATTTGCTAGAGAAACTGAAAGATTCCAACACCTACCTTGAGAGCATCATGAAAGGCTTGAATGCCTACTTGGAGAAGAAACGTCTTTTTTTCCCAAGGTAAACAAAAGTTCTGCAGACTTCATTTGATTCAGGTCTTTACTAATTCAAGATTTTGATCATTGTTACTAATCTGGTGCTAGATTCTTCTTTTTGTCCAATGATGAAATGCTTGAGATTCTGTCTGAGACCAAAGACCCACTGCGTGTTCAGCCTCATCTGAAGAAGTGCTTTGAGGGCATTTCCAAACTGGACTTCCTACCCAATCTTGATATCCAGGCAAATCAATCACACATATTCTTATTGTCACATGGCATTTTTGATTAGATGTTATTAACCTCTCAATGGTCTTGTTTAGGCCATGTACAGCAGTGAAGGGGAGCGTGTTGAGCTAATCCAGCGCATCTCCACATCTGAAGCCAAAGGGGCTGTGGAGAAGTGGCTAGTTCAGGTGGAGGATGTGATGCTTCACAGTGTCAGAGATGTAGTAGCCCGGTCTAGGGTGGTAAGATTGCTATTTTTCTAAACTTTAAAAAAATTAATGGTTTGCTAACTCCAAGTCAACAATTTGTGTGGAGCTCATAATTTGAATTTATATCATGTAAGGTCAGTTTTATTTTCATTGTATGCTGTATAGGCCTATGGTGAGACTGGACGACACCAGTGGGTCAAGGAGTGGCCTGGACAGGTGGTGCTCTGTACCTCACAGATATTCTGGACTTTGGAGGTTCATGAGGCCATCAGAGCAGGGGCTGATGTGGGTATTTTTATATATATGTTGTTATATATTTATTTTCTTCTTTTTGGATTCTTACAGTGCAACTCTATGAAGAAACATATCGTGGTTTTCCAACATGAAACATCTAATATTTGTTGTTAAAATCAAAGCTCACGACCGCCCCAGTGGCACAGTGGTTAGAGCAGGCGTCCCATGTACAGAGGCTACAGTCCTCGTGCGGCTGGTCTTGAGTTCGATTTCCCGGCTTGTTGACCCTTTGCCACGTGTCTTCCCCATTCTCTCTGCTCCCCTTCCTGTCTCTCTCCACTATAAATAAGTGCCACTAGTGCCAAAAAAATAAATAAATAAATAAAATCAAAGCTCAGTATAGCCAAAACCCTTAAATTCCCCCCCCCCCCCCCCCAAAAAAAAAAAAGAAAGAAAGAAAAAGTTGATGAATCTTTAGTGTGGAAATACAAAGCAGTGATGTTTCCCACGCTTGTCCAACTGACATAGTTATTTTTTTCTGTCTTTTTTTTTTAAGGATTAACATAAAAATATCACTTTGTGGAATAAAATAAATAAATAAATAAATACTAAGAAGATCTTTGTTCTTTGTAGGGTTTAAAGCACTACTATAAGCAGCTGCAAAATCAGCTGAGTGACATTGTTGAGCTGGTGCGAGGAAAGCTCTCCAAGCAAACACGGATCACTCTAGGAGCACTTGTCACAATTGATGTCCATGCCAGGGATGTAGTCATGGAACTTATTGAGAAAGGTACCTCAGTATAGAAAATCCTTTACAAGCATTGTGATGCTAAACACCCAGACACAGCTCTCAAATCTTTGCCATGTTCCAATTTCTTCAAAGGTGTATCAAATGAAACTGACTTCCAGTGGCTAGCTCAGCTTCGTTACTACTGGAACAACAACAATGTTCGTGTTTGCATTGTCAACTATGATGTTAAGTACGCCTATGAGTACCTTGGAAACTCACCACGTCTAGTCATCACGCCTCTGACTGACAGATGCTATCGAACCCTGGTAAAAAAAAAAAAAAAAAAAAAGACAAAAAAATGAACACAATGTCCAAAAATGTGTGTAAATCAACATGATGAATGTGAATACTTTTTGCTTTCTGTTTCTAGAACTTTGTTAAGTGATCAAATTCCAAAGTTTTCCCCCTGTTTTAGATTGGTGCTTTCTACCTGAATCTGGGTGGTGCACCCGAGGGTCCAGCTGGAACAGGAAAGACTGAAACCACTAAAGATTTAGCCAAAGCACTTGCAGTACAGTGTGTAGTTTTTAACTGTTCAGATGGATTGGATTATCTTGCAATGGGGAAGGTAACAGTCACTTGAAATTTCAAATTTAAATTTTGACACCTAATGTTATACAGTATGTGCAAATAATACTATGCTAATGTGACTTAATTGTGATTTATCAGTTTTTTAAAGGTCTCGCTTCATCTGGAGCATGGGCATGCTTTGATGAATTCAACCGCATTGAACTAGAGGTATTATCTGTAGTGGCCCAGCAGGTTCTGTGCATCCAGAGAGCCATAGAGCTGAAGCTGGAGTACTTTGACTTTGAAGGGACCATGCTCAAACTCAATCCTAACTGCTTTGTGTCCATAACAATGAATCCTGGCTATGCAGGACGCTCAGAACTCCCAGATAACCTCAAGGTATTTTAAAAGAAAACATACAATCACAGTATTTTATGAATATTTGGACTTTTTTCAACATTATCTGGCATATCAAGTAACTTTTCAGTTTTTAACTAATACTCCATGTTGAACTGAAATCACTTCATTGTAACATAACATATTAGAAACAGTGTTCTTGTTTTCTGTGCAGGTGTTGTTCCGTACCGTGGCTATGATGGTCCCCAACTATGCACTAATAGCAGAGATTTCTCTGTATTCATATGGCTTCCTCAATGCCAAACCACTATCAGTGAAGATTGTTATGACATACAGGCTTTGTTCAGAACAGCTGTCATCCCAGTTCCATTATGATTATGGTATGAGGGCTGTGAAAGCAGTTCTTGTGGCTGCAGGAAACCTCAAGCTCAAGTATCCTAACGAGGATGAGGATATACTGGTAATTAATTTGCCAAAAATTACTCTATGTCCTATTTGTGAGCTTTTTAACGCATGTTCTTACATTCAGCTCCTGAGATCCATAAAGGATGTTAATGAGCCCAAGTTTCTTTCCCATGATATTCCTCTGTTTAATGGGATCACCAGCGATTTATTCCCTGGTGTCTCTCTTCCTGAGGCTGACTATCAGGTCTGGTATTTTTATACTTTTGATTATTTGCTTGTCTTAACATTAAAAATATTTAAGCTTTTACTTATCCTGTCATGTATTTTTTAAAATCTGTGCTTTTCTTTTCTTATTTGTGTTAGCTGTTCTTAGAGGCTGCTGAGGAGTGCTGTAAAAGTCACAAAGTACAGCCAGCACAGGTCTTCTTACAAAAGATGATCCAAACGTATGAGATGATGATAGTTAGACATGGGTACGTTGTATTCTAGTTTCTATGTTTCCCTATTTTTGTACCCTGCTTGCTATGTTCCCAATTATACTTACATGACTGGGACACGACTTGAAGGTTATGTGTTAAAAAACAGCACTGGATCAAGTTCTTGTTTTTTAGGTTCATGTTGGTGGGAGAGCCCTTTGCTGGAAAGACCAAAGTGCTGCATGTTCTGGCTGACACTCTGACTCTTATGAATGAGAAAGGATATGGTGCAGAAGAGAGGGTCATCTTCAGGACATTGAATCCAAAGTCAATTACCATGGGACAG
Organism: Hirundichthys speculiger; assembly: GCA_018398805.1. Classification (NCBI taxonomy): domain Eukaryota; kingdom Metazoa; phylum Chordata; class Actinopteri; order Beloniformes; family Exocoetidae; genus Hirundichthys; species Hirundichthys speculiger. The sequence continues at coordinate 992,542 of JAGFBZ010000693.1, read as the reverse complement.
CTCTTTGGACAATTTGACCTCGTTTCACACGAGGTAAAACTTGAGCTGGAGAGTGTTAATGTAAAGTTATTATCCAGTCTTCCTTTCATTTTTTTCACTTATTGGGTTTCCCTCTTCATTAGTGGACAGATGGGATTGTGGCCAACACATTTCGTGAATTTGCTTCAGCTGACACACCAGACCGCAAGTGGGTGGTGTTTGATGGTCCTATAGATACACTTTGGATTGAAAGTATGAACACTGTTCTGGATGACAACAAAAAGGTAAAGAACAATGACAACAAATGTAATGTAATAATACAGAAGAAAAAAAGGTTTGATTTCTATGCTCCTTTGTTTCTCACAAATACATATTTTGACTTCACTCTTCATCCATAGTTGTGCCTTATGAGTGGAGAGATCATTCAAATGTCTAGTCAGATGAGTTTGATATTTGAAGCAATGGATCTATCACAAGCTTCTGTGAGTAGGATGCTCAATTCAGTTCAAAATACTTCATTATTCTTGGATGGGTAGTGGATGGATCTATTTTCTCTCTTAATAGCCTGCCACAGTTAGTCGATGTGGCATGATTTACATGGAACCATCTCAGCTGGGCTGGAAGCCTCTGGTGATTTCCTGGATGAACACTCTTCCTGATCCTCTACAGAGCCAAGAGAACTACTCTCTGCTGCTGGAGCTCTTCCACTGGCTCCTTCCACCTGCCTTTAAAATACTACGCAAATGCTGCAGAGTAATGGAACACATGTTGCTATGAAATCCATGCACAAACATCACAGTTCCCAAAGTCAAAAATAATTGGGACATTACTAAAAATAAAAAGAGCACAAAAAACAGAACAAATCTTATCTTGACTTTTACTTTTATTTAATTGTAGATATCATGGACCTAAAATATTTGTTGTTTTTGTCTTATTAGCTTTATTGCATTTGTTAATATCCATTAATAATTGTTGCACTGCACTTTATAGCTATGTTTTTTTTTTTCATATATAATTTTCCATACAAGTCCAACATTTTTTGATTTGCAATTGTAAACCTTTTAGAAATTTCCATTGATTCATTATGATAAAAACATAATATTTCTCATAACTGTTTATTTTGTGTGTGTGTTTTTTGTTTTTTTGTCTTTACAGGAAGTTGTTTCCACTAGTGATAGTAACACTGTTGTGTCCTTGTGTCGACTCTTTGAAATGGTTCTCACCGAACCTCTACAGACAGGCCCTGGGGAAAAGAATATCCGCACTTGGATCATGGTAACAGGACAAAATCTAGTATTAATTTCATTTTTTAAATATACTTTATTTAATTTCAGTATTGGGTTTCATTTGCACATCCAACACTTTGGATGTTTTCCATCCATCCGTCCATTAACTTCTGCTTATCTGAACTCGGGTTGGGGGGAAGGGGCAGCAGCTTAAACAGAGAGGCCCAGATCTCCCTTTCTCTGGCCACCTCCTCCAGCTCTTCCGGAAGGAGACCAAGGCGTTCCCAGGCCAGCCAGGAGATGTAATCTCTTCAGCATGTCCTGGGTCTTCCTCTGGGACGTTTCAATTAAGTAAAACCTCTTGTCTTTGCTTGCAGGCAGCTTTTGCGTTTTCACTGGTGTGGTCTGTGGGTGGTAGCTGTGACACAGATAGCAGAGAGAAGTTTAGTGAGTTCTTCAGAGTGACAGCTTCAGGGGAGGCAAAAGAACATCCAATCCCTGAAGGAGTGGGAAAATGGGATTGTCCAATCGATGACAAAGGCCTGGTGTATGATTATTTTTATGAGGTATTATGTAATTACATTACTTATGTGAATTTCACGTTTGTTGAATCAGTAAATTATACTGTGATCTCTTCCACAGTTTAAAGGAAAAGGCAGATGGATTAATTGGAATAATACCATTAAGAATGTCAACCTGGGAGACCAAAACACTAAAGTGCAAGAGATCATTGTTCCCACTATAGACACAGTTCGCTACACTTACTTAATGGATCTTTGCATCAGCCATGGAGTGTTAGTATTCTCAAAACTTAGAATGACTTTGTTTAAAACTAATATCAAAACTGCAGTATTGCCATGAATTATTGTTCTACATGTGCAATTTCAGCTTTTTTGTTTATGGTATTTGGCATGTATTGATATTTTAATAGTGTCACAAAACTGATTTGTTTGTTTTGCTCTGCTGTGCAGTCCTCTCCTGTTTGTTGGTCCTACTGGCACTGGGAAGTCAGTATATGTGAAGGAGAAACTAATGAACAACCTGGACAAAGAGCGCTACCTACCCTTTTTCATCAACTTTTCAGCCCGCACTAGTGCTAACCAAACTCAGGTTAGTACTTAGTGAAAGTGAGAGACATATCATTGCAGATTTTCATGTACTTAATGTATTAATTCAGTAATTTATGGATCCATTCATTCATTCATTTCCCTTTGGGAATTAATAAAGCGTTTTTGAATTAAATGAAATTTTTAATTCATATATTAATGCACTTTATTGATCTAATAGATAGAACAGAAAATATGCAATTTGAACAGACAAGAAAAGCTAATCATTTTTTTTGTGTTTATTACATGTTCCAGAACATCATCATGTCTCGATTAGATAAGAGACGGAAAGGGGTGTTTGGCCCTCCTATGGGAAAAAAGTGTGTCATCTTTGTAGATGACTTGAACATGCCTGCACTGGAAATATTTGGGGCACAGCCTCCTGTGGAGCTTCTTCGACAGTACATAGACCATGGAAATTGGTAAACCAACTATTCACGGAGGATAATCCGAAATTAAAACAAGAAAAATCCAATTACTGAATTAATGGAACTGCACTTGCAGTTTATTCAATAGAGAGAAGTATGAAGTATGTTCTGTTACCCCAGGTACGACCTGAAGGATACTTCCAAGATCAGTCTTGTGGACCTTCAACTGATCACATCAATGGGGCCCCCTGGTGGTGGAAGGAATGCTGTAACTTCTCGCTTCCTACGGCATTTTAACATTTTTAGCATAAATCCCTTTAGTGATGACACTATGGTCCACATTTTCTCCAATATTGTGGATTTCTATCTCAAGAAGAATGTGTTTCCACCTGAAATTTTCACTGTTGGCAAGCAGATAGTGACAGCTATGATGGAAGTGAGTTTCTCAATGTTTTTCACACAGTGACATTATAATAGTCCTACAAATAGGCAAGGAAAAAATGTGTTTTGTACATTTTTTGTATTAACGAATAATGAATGATAGTCTCGCACCCCAGTCTTGTTGTTTTATCAAAGTTACAGGATAAGGTTATAAATTTCTAATGAAATTTATATTTATGTTTTGGTCTCTTTAAGATCTCAATGAAAATACACGAACCCAGCTCTCTTAAACCAGACTAGAACAGAATCCCAATTAATATCATTGCAAATATATATAAAACATTCTCTTTGCTTGGTTCTACGAGAGATCACACTAAATGCCAACTTTTTCTCTAGAAACCGATATGGTTTTGTTGTGATGGATGCCGATTATTAAGCCGATTAATCTTCAATATTATCACTTTATTATCTGTTTGTATCTTAATGATAGCACTGAAAAACTAAATATGGAGGGTCATTTAAACTTCTTTAAAAAAAAAAAAAAAGAAAAAACAACAAAACTAGGGCAGCCTTTGATTTTTTTTTTTTTTCCTCTAAAGGTGTATAAGAAAGCCATGGAGAACCTGCTTCCCACTCCAGCTAAATCTCACTACACTTTCAACCTACGGGACTTCTCACGTGTCATCCAAGGCTGCTTGCTGCTGAAGAAGGAGTCTTTGGAAAACAAAAATACTGTGATAAGGTTGTTTGTCCATGAGGTCTTCCGTGTCTACTACGACCGCCTGGTGGATGACAAAGATAGAGCATGGCTCTACAAGCTAATGAATGGCATTTTAAGAGATCATTTTAAAGAGCCTTTTGAACAGGTCTTTGATCACCTGAAGCAAGGCAGTCAAGTAAGTCAAGATATAATTTCTCTTCATGTAGTGTCATATACTTTATTGTTATATAAGCAATGGATTCAGTTAGAATCCAGTTAGAATGCTCTTGAAATTGTAGATGCAAATAATATTTCACTATAGTATTTGAATTGCTCTACTAACATTTGAAAACGTCAAGAGGACATGTTTATGATAATCTGCAGAAATTAATCTGTTCTCTTCCTATTCTTCCCTTTTAGCTAGTTGAAGAAGACATGCAAAATCTTCTGTTTGGTGATTATATGAATCCTGAGCTGCAGGGTGATGAGCGCTTGTATGCTGAAGTGCCCTCAATAGAAACCTTTGCAGAGGTGGTGGAGTCGAGTCTTGAAGAATATAACCAGTTGCAGAAGAACCGAATGAATCTTGTCATATTCCGGTAAACAGTTTTGGTTGCAACATTTAAACAAATTCTGAATTATGTCACAAAATGTGATATTTTTTCTTGCAATAATAGGGAATGTAATGCACATTTATGCGCAGTGAGTTTATTATAATATAATGTAATATAATATAAGTCTGCATCTGACCTGATTAACTAAGAAAAAAATATGCATTATATAGTTATGTCCTGGAGCACTTGTCCCGTATCAGTCGTGTATTAAAGCAGCCAGGAGGCAATGCTCTGCTAGTTGGAGTAGGAGGCAGTGGACGTCAGTCTATCACTCGCCTAGCCACATCAATGGCTCACATGAGCATGTTCCAGCCTGAGATCTCCAAGAGCTATGGCATGACTGAATGGAGAGATGACCTCAAGGTTAGCTTTTTAGTTTAGTAAAGAGTTTTGTGTCATGTTATTATGTGTGACAGACAAAATATAACAGTATACAGTAAATGTAAATATTATGGATATTTGTCACATACTGTGCTTAGTCACAATACTCACAAATATCAATATCAGATGCTGCTGAAGAATGCTGGAGTTAAAGGACAGAAGACAGTGTTCTTGATAACTGATGTTCAAATCAAAGATGAAGGTTTTTTGGAAGACGTGGACAGTCTTTTGAACACAGGAGAGGTGCCCAATCTGTTTGCTGTGGATGAGAAACAGGAAATTATGGAGGTAAGCCACTCTAAACCACACACAACAATATACAGTATTTCTTGTATAAAGACTCTTTTAGTTTATGTTTAAAATTATTCCTTATTAATATCTCTTTTCCTAGACAATACGGCCCATTGCTCAAGCTGGTGATAAGAATTTGGAGCTGAGCCCTTTGGCTCTGTTTGCCTTCTTCGTTTCACGATGTAGAGAAAACCTGCACATAGTTGTGGCCTTCAGTCCAATAGGGAATGTCTTTCGACTTCGCCTGCGCCAATTCCCATCTCTTATTAACTGCTGCACCATTGACTGGTATCAGGTACTTTTTTGTAAATGAGGAGGCCCTAATTTTCATTGTATCTGCAATAAAATACATTCCATGTAACAAGCCCTAAAATGCTGAAATACAATTTCAACATACATGTGTCAGTTACTGAAGAGAGAAGAAAAGTAAGGGAGAACATATGACAGATACATTTACCCAAATTCACTGCTGCCATATACAGTATGTATCTTTTTCTTCTCTGCACCTTGATAGCCATGGCCAGAGGAAGCACTGGAGCGAGTAGCCAACTCCTTCCTGAAGCCACTGGAGATGAGTGAAAATGAGAGGCAGGAGGTCATACTTGTCTGCAAAACATTCCACACATCTGCCAAACAGCTGTCACAGAGGCATGATATGCTCATTAGTAACTTATTTATTCTAAGGAGAAATAAATAAATGTGTAAGTCCTTACTTGCATCGTTCTATTAACTGCAGATTCCTTGTTGAACTGGGTCGTCATAATTATGTGACTCCCAAATCATACCTGGAGTTGATTGCTGCTTTCCGGCTGCTACTCACTGAGAAAAGAGACACAGTCATGAAAGCAAAACAGAGGTACACAAACGGACTGGATAAACTAGCCTTTGCTGAATCCCAGGTAAGCATTCTTAATCAAATTTGTTTGTACTTTTTCCTTATTTTTGTTGTCTTTAAAATTACTAGCTTTGTTTTAACTTACTGTAACATTATGTTGCTCTAGGTTGCTGAGATGAAACAAGAACTCGTAGATCTACAGCCCAAACTGGAACAAGCAAAGATAGAAAACACTGAAATCATGAAGGTGAATTCATCACATCTTATTTCCACCTGTACATCTATATGCCTTTCAGTTTATGTAAATTAAATGTAAACATGTGTTTTCATAATGATATGATCTCTTTTCAGGTGATTGAGGTGGAATCTATTGAGGTAGAAGCCAAGAGTAAAGTTGTACGTGTTGATGAAGAGGCTGCAAGTATAAAAGCCAATGAGGCTCAGGCTCTGAAAAATGAATGTGAGAGTGACCTGGCTGAAGCCATCCCTGCACTGGAGGCTGCTCTCTCTGCATTGGACACATTGAAGGTGAACATGATTCAGCAGCACATGGAGCAATTTTTCACACTGGGCTGACTGCTGTTAAGACAGTAAATAAGTTACGTTTTTTTTTTTTTGTTTGTTTTTTTACTACAGCCCACTGATATCACGATTGTGAAGTCGATGAAAAATCCTCCTTCAGGGGTGAAGCTAGTGTTGTCAGCTGTATGTGTGATGAAGGAGATAAAGCCAGATAAGATAGCTGACCCAGCTGGGACTGGAAAAAAGGTTTGACTGAGCATAAAAAAATATTTATTTATGTTTAATTGCTCCCTGAAATATTGCCAAAACTCATCGTGACAATTTTATTATATTTTTTTCTGGTGTATGCTCTTACAAATTATTTTAATATTGTTTTCTTTATTTACTAGATTTTTGACTACTGGGGTCCAAGCAAGAAGCTACTGGGTGACATGAACTTTCTACGAGATCTTAAAGAATATGACAAAGACAATATTCCCGTGAGTGTTAGGGAAATTATTGTCATTACCACATTAAAAAAAAATGTCTCAACCAATTTATCTGTTTCTGTATTGCAGGTTCCTGTGATGCAAAAAATTCGTAATGAATACATGACTAATCCTGACTTTGATCCCAGCATAGTAGCTAAGGCCTCCTCTGCTGCAGAAGGGCTGTGCAAGTGGATTAAAGCAATGGAGGGATATGACAAGGTGGCAAAGGTGAACTGTTTTTTTTTATCTTTTCTGCCTTTTTCATATGATCTTTTTTGATGGTAATACCTGAATGTGTATTCCTAATTATTAGCTTATTTCAGAAAGTCTTTGTGGTTTTAGGATGTGGGTCCTAAAAAGGCTAAACTTGCCCAGGCTCAGGAGTCCTTGGCGGCTACTATGGCCCTGCTGGATAAGAAGAGAGCTGAGTTAAAGGAGGTTGAGGACCGCTTGGCAGCACTTCAGAAAACATTTGAGGAGAAAACAAATGAGAAGGCCCAACTGGAGCTCCAGGTGGATTTGTGCGCCAGGAAGCTGGAGAGGGCTGAAAAGCTCATTGGTGGCCTGGGTGGAGAGAAGACCAGGTCATGTTATAATGAGGCTCATTGATATCCTGTTATTGGTTATGTTCTGTAGTTGCAAATGTAAAAGAATGTCACGGCTGAATTAAAATCTGTCCCTAGATGGTCGAAAGCAGCAGATGACCTACAGAACACGTATGACAACTTGACTGGGGATGTTCTTATTTCTGCTGCTGTCATTGCCTACTTGGGGGCTTTCACTGCTGGATTCAGACAGAGTTGCACAAAGTCATGGACCAAACTCTGTCAAGTAATAGTTCTTTGAGTAATCTTTGAGGTTACAGATTTGTAACTGCTATTTGTTTTTTAAATATTTTTCTCTTTTTCTCTCTCTTAAATATCTCTAGTCTAAGAATATTCCATCATCTGACAACTTCTCTCTCAGTAAAACCCTGGGAGATCCCATTAAAATTCGAGCTTGGAACATCGCAGGCCTTCCCAGTGACTCTTTCTCTGTTGAAAATGGTGTCATTGTCACTAATTCACGTAGATGGTGCGTCTCTAATATGTAATGAACTGGTGAAATGGTTTCTTTAGTGAAACATTTATCAAAAATGTACGTTTCCTTCTAAAATGTAAATGAAATATTTATCTTTTTAATCCTTGAAGTTTTCATCCTTGTAGGCCTTTAATGATTGACCCACAGGGTCAAGCCAACAAGTGGGTGAAGAATTTAGAAAAAGATAACAACCTGAGTGTAATCAAGTTAACGGATGGAGACTACATGAGAACTTTGGAAAACTGCATTCAGTTTGGAACACCTTTGCTGCTAGAAAATGTTGGAGAAGAACTGGATCCTTCTCTTGAACCACTGCTGCTTAAACAAACTTTTAAACAAGGTGCTGTAAATATGAATGTATATGGGACTACCAAAGGATCATCTGTCATTTGTTATCATTTACTGAAATTTCTCAGTTTACAGACTTTCCATATTTACCTAGGTGGTGTAGAAAGCATCAGGCTTGGTGAGAGTGTGATTGAGTACTCAGCTGATTTTCGCTTCTACATCACCACCAAGCTAAGGAACCCACACTACCTTCCTGAACTGTCCACCAAAGTGTCCCTGCTCAATTTTATGATCACACCAGAGGGTTTGCAGGACCAGCTGCTGGGGATTGTAGTTGCCAAGGAGAGGTAGCAGAAAATTGCTTGGTTGGTACGGCACTTGGGTATGTGAATTTCTATGCTGTTGTTCACACTACCACCCTCTTTTTTTCTGTTTCATTTGTTGTAAAGGCCAGAACTGGAAGAAGAAAGAAATATGCTAATTCTGCAGTCAGCTGAGAATAAGAAGCAGCTAAAGGAAATTGAAGATAAAATCCTGGAAACTCTGCAGTCTTCTGAGGGAAATATCCTGGAGGATGGATGAGAGTGCAATTCATATTCTAGACTCAGCAAAGATCATGTCCAATGAGATTACTCAGAAACAGCAGGTGCCAACAATTCCTAAAATTCAGACCTGGACTGTGAATCTGATGAGTCTTATATATCGTCATTTAAACTGTCGTTTATCTATTTTCAAGATTGCAGAGAAGACAGAGATCAAGATAGCTGAGTCTAGAGAGGGCTACAGAACTGTGGCCAAGCACTCATCCATCCTGTTCTTCAGCATTGCTGATCTGACCAACATAGACCCCATGTACCAGTACTCTCTCAGCTGGTTTGTCAACCTCTACATTAATTCCATACAAGACAGGTAAGTGATGTACATGAAATGTATTCTGCACTGTACCAAAAAAGAAAATAGATTAAGAAAAATCTCTTGGTATTTTATATTTGAACTCAACAGTTTTGAGTAATGTAATATTTAAGCATGCCACGATTTTTGAAAAAAACAAAAAACAAAAACAATTTAAATAGATTTTTTTTAATGCAATTCGAATCGATGAATTGCGATGTGGCCTCCAGGCCAGCAGAGGGCATACTCGAGTTAAACTACATTCTTGTTCAACATCACTATATGCAGCACTACTTGTGACGTGCTTCGTGCTGTTGTCGTTACACATCTGCACCACTAGATTGAGCCGGTGTTGTGAAATAGGCCGAACCTCGGTAACCAGTAAGCAAATCTACTGTCTCGAGCAGGATCTGATGTAAAATGGAAGATCACGCGAACGACTCGAGCAAAGAGGTTACAAAGTTTTGTTGAGTCCAGAATTTGTTTTTTTACAGACTGAATTATTAATGTTGTTTTTGAAACTGAATATAACTCAACTTTGATAGTTATGCAGTTATTGATTTTATTAATGCAGTTATTAAACTACATGGTTGTTGCTTATTCACTGAGTCACAGCCTCAGATTTTAAGAGAATACAGTTTATTAAATAGTACTATAAATAACATGGAAACCTTACACGTACCTTACCGTATGGTACCATACTTCCTAAAAAAGATTAAATCATTAAAATGTTTAATAGTATAGCAGAATGTTATCGCTGTGTGATTTTTTTCTATAGTAATTGTACAATAAAAAAAATGTTTTATGAATAACCCTATTGTCTTCATCATATTTTTATTTTCCCCAAATTATATTTGAAAAATAAGGGTCATCTTATAATCAGAGTCCTATATTTGGGCCAATACAGTCAGTCAGTAAGATTGGTATTTAATTTTTGTTGAGACAAAAATAAATATGCCTTAGTTTGTGCCTGGTTTATCTACCTCAGGAATAAAAAAATAAAAAAAAACATTCTCTGATGCAGTATTTATTTGGAAAGAGTGTAGAAAAGACCAGTTTTGTTATGTTTGTATAATGCTTTAGTTCAGTGGTTCTCAAACTTTTAATGCTGCGTACCACCTGAGAAACTATTGAGCTCTGAGTACCACCATGATGACCAATTTTAAAATATAGCCATATATGCCTTTTCAATTAGCTTTAAACACACAGGAGAGATGTTTATTCCTTATTGTGGTTATTTATTGTTACCTGAATTTCATTTGAAACATTGTATTTATAATGCATTGTCATGCATTGACAAGTCATGACATTCCCCCCCCGCGCTCGTACCACCAGATATGCGCTGCTCCACTGCAGATTCCAAACCAACACAATGCTTAGTTAATGACTGCAACACTTAACTGGACTTTAACTGGTTGTTTTGTTACTTTTTAATGTTTTTAAATCATGTCGTTAATATTTTACAGTAATTAAAAACATATTTTAAAAGATTGAGGATTTTAATGACCTCTCACGGGCCACCTGCAGTACCGCGACGGCCCACCAGGGGGCCGCTGCCCACACTTTGGGAATCACTGTACTAAAGGAAATAACATCTTGATATTGTACTAATTTATTGAAAAGAGGGCAGTAGGCCTATTGAAAAAAAAAAAAAAACAGGATTTCACAGTTTTGAGAGTTGATAAAGCAGTTTCCACTTTCCAGTCATTTGCTATGCAGGTATAAAGAGGATAAGAAAAAAACAGTATTGTAAAAAAAGAAGAGAACTGATACATTTTTTTGTCATTTGCTGCAATTCCAATCTACTGTATTAAAAAGAGCGTAAGAGAAAACACCACAGTATTGTTAAAAAAAAAGGAAAAGGAATTGAATTGAATTACAAAAGTGTAATATAAAACAACAATAATCAAAATAAGAAAAAACAGTAATTTGCCTGAAAATAAATTTTGTGTTGGACATAATTTAAATCGTCATTCGAATTGTATCATTTACCCTGAATCGTGGTTCGAATTGTATCGTTAGTTGAGTGAATCGTGGCTTGCCTAAAAATGTTGTTCCCCATATATTATACATAGAAACAATTTCACACTGAATCCATACATTTGACAAGGAGGATTATCACATCTACCTAATTTCACAAAAAAATTGCAGAAACATTTAGAAAGGATTTTTACATTTGTGCAATACACGTTAGTCAAACCATTCCTAATGTTATAACTTTAAGCATTTTTGGGAAAATAAGTTTACTCAGTAAATCACTCAATTAATGTTCTTTTTTGTACCATAATATTTATATTGAAATAGTACTTGTAGATATAATAAATATGTTTTAAACCATCATAGGCATAATTAAAATGGGGCTTTAATTATGTGGTGCGTAGTAGAGAGTCTCTAAATTTGAAAAGATTCTCCTGTGTTTTTGAAACTGATCTGTGTTCATTTTATGTCATTTGCATTTTACTCATTAGTAACAAGTCCAAGAAATTGGAGAGGAGGCTTCAGTTACTAATTGATCACTTTACCTACAATCTGTACTGCAATGTCTGCCGTTCTCTCTTTGAGAAGGACAAACTTCTCTTCTCCTTCCTTCTCTGCTGCAATTTACTCCTGTAAGTGTTATAGTTACAAGCTATTTTATCTTTTATCCACATGTCCATATGAAAATATAGTATGTGGATGTATTTTCATCATATAATGACATATATATATTCTCAGAGCAAAGAAGAAGATTGAATACTCTGACTTCATGTTCTTCCTGACTGGGGGAGTGGGCTTGCAGAATACCATTGCTAACCCAGACCCCAGCTGGCTACATGACAAGAGCTGGGATGAAATCTGCAGAGCCAGTGAGCTACCTGGCTTACAAGGAATGAAGTAAAAAGCAATAATCAGTCATCCAAATCTATTCAGTCCACCTTTTCTGTTTGTCAGTGTGATTTCCTTTTCACCAGTGGATTTAATTTTTATTTACTTCTCAGAGAGGCTTTCATCAAAAATCCAGGAGATTTCAAGCCTCTTTATGACAGCAAAGAGCCGAGCAATGTTGCTTTCCCCTCACCATGGTGTGAACAACTCAGTGACCTACAAAAGATGATCATTGTTCGCTGTCTCAGACCTGATAAGATAGTGCCAGCTATGACCAAATTTGTGACTGGCAGTCTGGGGAAGAAATTTGTCCAGTCCCCTCCCTTTGACTTGAGTAAGAGCTACCAGGAGTCCAACCCCACCATCCCACTTGTGTTTGTGCTTTCTCCAGGAGCTGATCCTATGGCTAGTAAGTTTTTCATTACCAGTGACTGATTTTAAAATAATGACACTCCTAAAATAATAATGATAATGATAATAATGATAATAATAATAATAATAATTGAAATTAATAATGTCTGTCCACAGATTTGCTCAAGTTTGCTTATGGGAAGAAAATGGATGGTGCTAAATTCCATTCAATCTCTCTGGGTCAGGGCCAGGGGCCTATAGCTGCTAAAATGATATCCACAGCCATGCAGAATGGCACATGGGTGTGTTTGCAGAATTGCCACTTGGCTGTTTCATGGATGTCCACCCTTGAGAAGATCTGTGAGGACTTCAGTCTTACAACATGTCACCAAGACTTTCGCCTCTGGCTCACAAGTTACCCTTCATCCAAAGTAAAATATTTTTCATTTCACTCAGCTGAAATAAACAGATAATGTATACAGTCTATTAATTTTCATCTTAAAGTAATTGACTTGCACCTTTTAACCCAGTTTCCTGCGAGCATCCTGCAGAATGGGGTGAAAATGATAAATGAGCAACCTACAGGACTCCGTCTCAACCTCTTACAGTCTTACTTGTCAGATCCTGTTTCTGACCCAACCTTTTTCAACAACTGTCCCAATAAGGAGCTGGTGAGTTGATTTCACATTCATTAAATAATTTGGTCTGTCACACAGAAGACATTCTTTATTTCATAATAATAATATAATAAATAATAATTTTATTAAAATTATTTTGCAGATTTGGGAGAAACTCCTGTACGGACTATGCTTCTTTCATGCTCTTATTCAGGAGAGGAAAAAGTTTGGTCCACTGGGATGGAATATTCCTTATGGCTTCAATGAATCTGACCTCCGTATCAGCATCAGACAGCTCCAGGTAGTAATTCTGTCTCAGTCGTGGAGTTTCTACCCTCTCAAGATCTAAAATGCATGATATCTCTTTTCTTTAGATATTTGTGAATGAGTATGATGAGGTGCCCTTGGAGGCCATAACATATCTGACTGGAGAATGCAACTATGGTGGCCGTGTGACAGATGACTGGGATAGGCGGCTCCTGATGACTATTTTGGCTGATTTCTACAACAAGGACATCATTGAGACATTTCGCTATCCTCTTTCACCCAGTGGCGAATACTTTGTCCCACCTAAATCTAGCTATGAAGGCTACACTCTCTTTATTCAGGTACAAAACCTTCAAGAAGATGAATATGGAAGTTTTCCATTTGTAAAATTAAGAATACTTTTGTTGTTCTAGAATCTTCCATCCAGTCAGCATCCAGAGGTCTTTGGGATGCATGAAAATGTGGACATTTCCAAAGATTTGCAGCAGACAAAACTGCTGTTTGATTCACTGCTACTCACCCAGGGTGGAGGAGCTAAGGGAGGGGCCAGCTCTGGGGGTGACAGCACCCTGTATGAGATAGCAAATGACATCCTTACCAAGGTGAAAACTAATTAAACCTCCTTTTAATTCAGTGGTTTTTAGACACACTAGTGACATGGTTCTAACTCTAACTGGTGACTCAGTCAGTTGGTACACTATATTAGCATTAACATAAATATTTCTAAAACATAAAAGTGATCTGTATAGTAGTAATATGGTAGGTTAAGTGAAGTATCATTTTAAGTCTGGTGTCTCAGCAACTATTGTTTGTCTTCAAATTTGGTTCACGTTCACATATATCTCTCTCAGGATAATTTTTAATTTCTGGGGTTTTTATTGTTTATCGTCAAGTGCTATATTCTGGTCAACATTGATTTGCCTAATATTTTAGCTTATAACTAATTAAGTTCTAAGTAAAGTACTAAATAGACAATAATTGTTTTTATTGAAGACAAAGAATATATTCTTTTGAAATATAACATATTTTTTTCCTCTAACTGTAAATCTAATACAAAAAAATACTGAAGAAAAATTAATGTTAAAAAAAAAAAAAGTGGAATGAATGGACAAACTCCAAGTTAAAATGGTAAAAAAACACTCAAGGTCTCTGAAGGTCAGATAAGTGGAACAAATTATGCCTTATTTTCAATTAAAAAGCAGCTATTTAACTATTTTAATCTGAAGAAATATTTGAAAGGTTACAGTAAGCCCCTGTAAAATACCTTTACAGCTTGGGAAAATGTTTCTTTCCCAACAGAATTTATTTCTATAATTTATTTCTAAACTATATTACTTCAGTTACACTGAAAAGGTGGGTGGTTTTGGATGTTTCAAGGATAATAGAAGGTATTTTCTTGTTATGAGTTTGGCAGTGTATTAAAGGGCAATTGTATCTCTATTTGGGGCTGTAAATTTATAGGTTGTGGTGAAACACCAAATGTGGCTAGCAATATGCATGGGTATAAATATACAATGTAAGATTAGAAAGACAGAATTAAATACTAAATACTAAAATTGCTGTAGTTGGGGACTACACGGATACACACAATGTACTTGCAACTTAAAACAGTCACATTTTGGATCAGATTCAGGATCAGGACTAAAAGCCTGCAGAAGTCTTGACATGCCATTTAGCCTCAGGTGTAGTTTTTGTTTAGTTCTAAAAAGTTATTCTTGTGTTGTAAATTAAGTCATCATTTTATTACGACGTTACCTTAGAAGTCAATGCAGCCTCACAGAGCCATGTTTAGAATGAATTATTTTACATAAATGATTGCACTGCAGCTGTATCCCTCAGCACAAGTACTTATTTCTATTTGCTAGTTTTTGATATTGTATATGCCCTGAATGTATACTTGTAGCTTACTTATTTGGTTGTTTCCCCAGCTTCCAGCTAATTTTGACACAGAGGCAGCTCTCTTAAAGTTCCCAGTGCTCTATGAAGAAAGTATGAATACAGTTCTTGTCCAAGAGATGGAGCGCTATAACAGGTATGAACAAACAGAATAGTTACTACCTAAGCCACACTCACTTACCGTTTATGCTAAGTGGACTTTGAATTTTGTTCTTATTCAGGTTGTGTAGTACAATTTGTGTGAGTCTACAGAACCTTTTGAAAGCTATTAAGGGCTTGGTGGTGATGGATTCAGAGCTGGAGGCACTTGCAGGTAGTTTGATAGTAGGCAAGGTCCCAGAGAAATGGGCCAAGTGCTCTTACCCAAGCCTGAAGCCCCTGGGCAGTTACATAAATGACTTCCTCTCAAGGCTTAAGTTTTTACAGGTGAGACAACTCTATAAGATGATTAAAACCAATATATGACAAATGCAATTTCGACAAAAAGTATTCCACTGGTTTTATGAGACATGCATGTTGAGCCTTTCACTCCACTTATATCTTCATTTTCACTTTGTGTGCCCATAGGTTTGGTATGAAACTGGAAAGCCCAATATATTCTGGCTGTCTGGCTTCTTCTTCACACAGGCCTTCCTTACTGGGGCTATGCAGAACTATGCCCGGAAATACCATGTTCCTATTGACCTGTTAAGCTTTGATTTTGAGGTCTGAAAAGTCACACTTCATAGTCCTTCAGTGATTTCATTTAATTTTTTTAAAATTGATTTTCAGTTATCTTTTACCTTACAGGTGCTTCCTATTGATGAAACAGAAACAGTGCCTGAGGATGGTGTTTACATTAATGGATTGTTTCTTGATGGAGCTCGATGGGACAAAGAAAGGTAGATGTAGTATTAAGGTTATTTGAAGAAAAAGACAGATAAGCAGACACCTCAGAGAACAGAGAATTATGAAGGGGACATGATTTCAAGCTATTTTGAAAATTTGTGGTGTACATTTAAACACAAGTTGACACCAGAAAATCTTTTTTGCGCATTACTATGTTACTGACATATCAGACATTGAGCTGCTAAGCCTCACCTGGGCCCATTTCACACACACTCTGTTATCCAAGGAGTAGTAGATACATAAACACCCAGCTCATTCAGTTTCACACACAGAAGACAATAGGTATGATAAGTATAAGACGAAATAGTGCCCGCTATCATTAAGATTGGACTGGGTGAATGACAGCATTATTCCTGCCCACATGGCTGATGAGCAAACTAAAAGGGTCTGAAGCAGGTTTCACCTGTGTCCTTGATTTTATATTTATATTATCCCTGTGTAGCTTGCAGAGCACATCACAATCTGTATTGTAAAAACTAGACCATGCAATCATTTGGTGTTAAGTTGCCTTTGCAAATGTGGGAAGTACATGTATTCAGGTATTCATTTTCAGTGAGAGTTGGACTCCATCAGGGCTGCCCTTTTTCATCAATTCTGTTCACAACGTTAATGGACAGAGTTTCTCAGAACAGCCAAGGAGCGAAGGTGTTCCAGTTTAGTGGTGTCAGGATTTCGTCTCTGTTTTTTGCGGATGACGTGGTCCTGTTGGCCATGGTCCTCAGTCGGAAAAGAGTAGAATTCCTTCTCTGGGTTGGGAGTGAGGTTCTGCCTCAAGTGGAGGAGTTTAAGTATCTCGGGGTCTTGTTCATGAGTGATGGAAGAAGGGAGTGGGAGATCAGCAGGTGGATTGGTGCAGCGTCTGCTGTGGTGCAGACTCTGTACTGGTCTGTTGTGTTGAAGAGAGAGCTGAGCACAAAAGGCAAGGCTCTCTGTTGACCGGTCGATCTTTGTTCCAACCCTCACCTATGGTCATGAACTGTGGGTAGTGACCAAAAGAATGAGATCGCAGATACATGCGGCTGAAATGAGTTTTCTCCGCATGGTGGCTGGACTCTCCTTTAGAAATATGGTGAGAAGTTCAGTCATTTGAGACTCAAGGCGGAGCTGCTACTTCTTCCCATCAAGAGGAGCCAGTTGAGGTGGTTAGGGCAGTGGCCCCCAACCTTTATTGTGCCATGGACCGGTTTAATGTGAGCCAATATTGTCACGGACCGGTCTGTAAAATGTGTCGCAGATAAATACAACGAAATAAAATGATACAACCAGCATAAAATATGTGATATTTTCTAAATATTATATTAAACATAAATCTGCTGCGTATTCATGTGCAACTTTGTTAGAAGTGTCCTTGTAACAACAGAAAATTGATAACATCCTCTCTGCGCAAAGACACTTTCCAAAGATGTTTTTTTTTTACTCATTTTACCAGCTTTGGGGTTTAACCCTTTAAGCACCAAAGTCGCAAAATTACAATAAGCAACATTGCTGAATAAAACAGGCTGTATCTATAAATGTGGTGCTGAATCTGGTAACTACTTTCACCAGGAGATGGCGGATAGTTGTCCCTGTAATCTGAGAAGCATTTGTGGACGTGGTGCTGTTTAAAGTTGTTTAAAATTCTTTCTAAAGTAAAAAGAATTTCATAAAACACCTTTTGGTGAGAGATGCGCGGTGAAACAGTGGTAGTAGTGTTGAGCGTAGCGAGAGTCGAGCAGAGCGAAAGAGTGTTTTTTCATTTACTCACGATGCCGAGAGGCAGGTTTACCATCGACGAAATGCTTCGTCAGGTACTGGCTAACTCCGATTCCGAGGAGGAAGAGATGCGGTTATCCAGTGAAGCAGAAACTGACATTAGTAGTGACGGCTAGTCCGCGCGCCATCGTCCACAATCTGTACATACTATAGCGGATGCTTCACCTCAGCGTGGCCGGGGTGGAAGCATTCTGTGAGCGCCAAGCAGGGGACATAATTGAAGTGTTAGGGGGGCTAATAACACTGCAAATATGGATGAATGGTTGTCCTGGCAAACAACTGAGGAGAAGGCCCAGGAAAAAACACACCGCTAATGGCGCACCGGAAATCACAGCAGCAATGATAATGATGATGATGGCTAGCAGTTCTTGAGAGAAGAGGAAGAGTATCAAAAGTGGATCTGAAATTTTGATGAGCCTGTTGGTTATTGTGAACACGATCTTACAAATTCTGAGCCCATTGAGTTTATCTCTCTTTTTCTGAATGATTAATTCATCACCAATGAAACACACAGATATGCCCACCAGTTCTTTGAAAGAGAAATTTTAAAACCAAACTCCAGATTTCATGACGTTATGATGTGATTGTCCCTGAAATGAAAGCTTTCATGTCGCTTCACTTGTGCATGGGGCTTGTGGAAAAATCTGAAATTTAGGATTACTAGGCAGGTTTGGGCAGGTGATGTCACGATAATCAAATTAGATGACAAATCTACTTCCATCCCAAATTTTGATTCATACTGAACAGTTTTCTTATTGACAGTATACCTTTATCTCAAACTACTTTCAAGTTAAAGCCTTTTGAAATCTTGATATCAAAACTGAACATTTTCTTGAATAACTGCAGCCCCTAAAGGGTTAAACGTATCACGTGACTGAGACACGGGTGTGACGTAGATGGATGTAATGGAGAGAATATGATCATTTTTCAAAATAAATCATTATTTATACTCGGATAATAAATCTAACAGTAATAAAATAAGTTATTTATTGTTTATCTGCTGCATTTTTAGCAGTTTTACATTTGTTAAAAAAGTTTAAAATATCCAATAAATTTGGTTCCACTTTACGATTGTGGCCCACTTGTTGTTGATTCTTGACAAAAAAATTATAATTTTATGTCTTTATATCTGAAGCCTGAAATGTGGCAAAAGATTGAAAAGTTCAAGGGGGCCAAATACTTTCGCAAGGCACTGTATATGTTCATTCATTTTTTATGCACACATATCGGTGTGTACTGGGGCGCCGAAAAGGGGGGGTAAAGGATACGGATTATAGGGGCCCATGATTGAGGGGGGCCCAGAGAGGCCCCTAATGATGATCAAAAATAGCATCAACAAATTTCGCTGCTGTGTTGGGGGGCCCGGTAAAGATTCTTTTCATGGGGCCCAAAATCCCTAGCAGCGCCCCTGGGTGTGTATATGACATGCACAGGTATATTTAAATTATATAATATCTGATAATATTTATCCATTACGTCCCTCCCCCCAACCTAGACACAGATTTACACACATCTCATATACACGCACATGTGCGCACACACACTAATGGTACAGCCAAGCATAACTTCTCCCCTTTTCTGTTGTCCAGTTTTCTGTGCTTATACCACACATATTTACATACACAACAGCACAACACACATATACTGCAGAAGTCACCATCCTGCACACACCACACCATCACTGTCACGTCTATTCGTCTGTCCTGTCCTTCCATGTTTTCACTATCTGTGATTTTAGTCCTCCCTGACAGAAGCAGGGTTTCAAGAGTTAATAAAATGTTCGATTAGACTGTCAGAGAAGGTTGGTGATCAAAATATCACCACTTTGAAGGGTGAGACACCTATATATATATATATATATATATATATATATATATATATATATATATATATATATATATATATATATATATATATATATATATATATATATATATATATATATATATATATATATATATATATACACACGGCAGATAGTTTTTTGAGAAAAAAAAGTCAAATCAGTGTTCAAAAGCTTTAAGACCTGGAGGTTGGCATTGTGTTATAGAATATTATGATATTTTTTTTTATCGGTTTAATCCTAGTACTGTAAGCAAAATGTATATTTTTTTTCCTTTATAGATATCACAATGTAGAACCATTTACAAAATACTATATCAGGAATGCCACTCAACTTTCTTATTTAGGGAGACTTGTATATTAAAACATATTAACCTAATTTGAGAGACATGCACAGGCACAGCACAGAGGTCTGGCATTTACTATGTGAATAGATCAAACCCATAATTAGAACCCCTGAGCAGAATGGAGCCCACAGCAACACATGTGACGAAACTAAATACTGCATCTACATATGAATATCTATGGAGACACTTCACTTGGTGTCTCCAAGTGAAGTGCTGAAGTGCTTTCTCATGCTGTTTTATACCGCACTATGAAGCTGCATGAGACATTGTGGAAACATAATATTATTACAACACTATATTTATAAAATCGTGATTTTGGAGATGCAATTCTAATGCTGAAACAGTGGTACTGGTCTTATGCCACTGGTAAAATGACATAATGCATTTTTGTTTATCTCTTCATAATCAGCGGAGTTCTGGCTGAGCAGCACCCCAAAGTCCTATTTGACTTGATGCCCATCATCTGGATTAAACCGAGTATGTATTTAAAAATATGTGACAAAATGCAATTTCTGCTATTTATGTTTTCATGTTTCTCTTTCAGCTACATTATTATTTTATTTTTATAAATTTCCTCTCTGTTTTTCTTGACGTTCTGTATTATTTTTCCTTTCTTTGTTTGTTTCTTTCTCTCTGACACAGATGAAAAAAAGAGCACTGATCATCCTCAGAAGCAGTATATTTGCCCTCTCTATAAGACCAGTGAAAGAAAAGGCACTCTCTCCACCACAGGCCACTCCACCAATTTTGTCATTTCCATGATGTTGCCCACTAGTAAGGGCCCACAGCACTGGGTAAAGCGCGGAGTGGCCATGCTCTGCCAGCTTGATGATTGAGTTTAGATAACAAGCAGTTGAAGAGATGAGCACTTGAAGTGTCATTTAGCTTTGTTCCCTAGCAATGGAATATTAAACATATTTTGTGTCTTTGAGCATTTAAGAAGTCGTCACCAAAGTGACACAGTTTTCTCTCTAAAAACAAAATACGTAAGCATTTGAAAGTAGCAAAACTTATTTTGTTAAATTAAATAATTGTTGATGAATTTAAGAAATCTGATTTTTTTCCTCTTAACATGTCTGTTTATTATACAAGTAGGTCTTCTGTACATGTACATGAGAATAAGTTTTTTGTAAGTTCCTGAAATAGTGATGGAATAAAAGAGTGTGGCACAACAAACTTTAGAGTTTTTTTTTAAAATAACATCATGTCTCAGGAGCAGCGCTTATATCATCAAGCCAAATGCAGTACATCTGTAACTTTTTGAATGCCTACAAATTCATGTTCTGTAACAGCAAAGTGGTCTGTCACCAGATGAAATTAACATTCTAAAAATGGCTTTCTAAAACCAAAAGTATGTCTCTAATAGGAGCCAGAAAGAAATGTTGAAACACTGCATTGTATCAACTGCTACCTCGCACTGTTAAATTTTTTTTAACTTTCCATCCATCATCTATGCTCACTTAATCATCTGCAGGGTCACGGGGATCTGCTGGAGGCTATCCCAGCTCTCTTCGGGTGAAAGGCAGGGATACACCCTGGACAGGTCGCCAGTTTTTTTTTTACTTTCCTTCCAGTTAATTCGTTGCTCTTTTTTTTTTTTTTTGTCACTATTTTGTCTCCCTTTTGTCTCGGGTGTGACTTGATAATGTCTTCAAACTTAATGCCTCACATTAAGTAATATTCAACAGCAATAGGGATACAAAATATTTATATTTTATTTTTAATGTCAGGATTACAAATTAACCTACAAACAATCCCCAAAGAGAACTTCATTGTTGCAGTAGTTCTTTCTGTTTAAATCTCAGTGATTCATTATAGATGGTTATAGCTGTGGGCATGAAGGATCTCCTGTGGTGGTCCGTCTTATGAGGCAATTATAAAAGTAGTTATTTAATAAATTACATTTTTACTGTGCACAATAGTCACTGTCAAAACTACTGCAGTAGGTATTGTTTCTCAAGTGATCTGACTGTCTGTTTTTCTTTAATTAATGATTCCTGCATTATTAGTGAACGAGGTGGCTGTTGAAAGTTGTTGCTGTGCTTAGTGGGTCAAAGCTAGGTTCTAGTTGAAGAGACCCCGTGATCTGATATTTATAGTACAGTAGCTATGAATAGCTGCAGTGTCAGTGAGTGTACTCAGGAGCACACTCACTTTACTGGTTTAAAACTGCCAAAGGACTAAAGCCGTTTTGCTTCAGGTAAACACCACACAAAGAAGAATTACTCAAGAATTTGACTAAATATTTCTGAAGGGAAATAATATTGCAGTATGTTTAATAGGTTTTAAATTTCCATGCTGTGTTTTTGAACATTAAAATCTCTTATTGGTGCTTTGGTTTACTTTCTGATATTTTCTCTGCAACTATCAGTGTTTTGTTTACTATACATCTCCATGCTTTTGTTTTGATCATTCTAAGAGATACATATTCATGCTTCTTTTCAGTACAGTATTGGTCCGAATATAGGATGTTATCTTATTCTAGAAATCATTCTCAAAACTGGGGGTTATATTATAATCGAGGTCTAGACTTTTCTATTGTCGTTACACATCCGTGCTGCTAGATAGAGCTGCACCTCGGTAACCCGTAAACGAATGGAGCGTCACAGTGAACGCATGCCAGCAGGATCCAATGTAAAATGGAGGAACCACGGGATCATGCAGAACCAAGGGACTCGAAAGTTTTATTTCCTGAGGAGTCCAGGTGCTGGAGGAGGAAGTGGAGGGCCAGGTTGACAGCGTCATCTACAGACCTGTTGGCTCTGTAGGTGAACTGCAGGGGGTCCAGGAGAGGGTCAGTGATGGCTTTGAGGTGTGAGAGCACAAGGCGCTCAAAGGTCTTCATGACCACAGAGGTCAGGGCGACGGGTCTGAAGTCGTTAAGTCCTGTGGTCCTTGGCTTTTTGGGAACAGGGATGATGGTTGAGGTCTTGAAGCAGGCTGGCACGTGACAGGTCTCCAGTGAGGTGTTAAAAATGTCTGTGAACACTGGAGACAGCTGATCAGCACAGAGCTTCAGGGAGGATGGGGAGATAGAATCCAGACCAGCTGCTTTTCGGGGGTTCTGTCTCCTAAAGAGTTTGTTGACGTCCCTCTCATGAATGGAAAGAGTCCTCACTGAGGACGGTGGGAAGGGTGGGGCCATTAAGGTGGGCATTGGTGGAGGTGACTGGAGCTGGAGCTGCTGGGAGGGGTTATGGGGGATGGTTGCAGGACTGTCCCTTTGTCTTTCAAAACGACAGTAGAACTGGTTTCAGGTCGTTGGCTAGGCTGTCGATCATTGATGGAGTGGGGGGGCTTTAGGCTTGTAGTTGGTGATCTGCCTAAGCCCTTTCCAGACAGATGCAGAGTCGTTAGCTGAGAACTGGTGTTGGAGCTTCTCAGAGTACAGTCATTTAGCTTCTCTCACCACCTTGCTAAACTTGTAATTTGCCTCTCTGAATCTATCTTTGTCCCCGCTCTTGAAGGCCTCTTCCTTTGCTAACTTTAGCTGTCTGAGTTTGGCTGTGAACCAGGGTTTGTCGTTGTTGTAACTCACCCTGGTGCGTGATGGGACACAACAGTCTTCACAGAAGCTGATGTATGATGATGTCACAGCCTCTGTGTACTCATCCAGATTGTTGGTAGCAGTCCTGAAAACATCTCAGTCAGTAGAGTCCAAACACGCCTGGAGATCCTCCACTGCTTCACTGGTCCACTTCTTTGAGGTCCGCACCACAGGTTTTACAGAGCTTTAGTTTCTGCCTGAAGGCAGGAATCAGGTGGAGCATGACATGGTCAGAGTGACCCAGTGCAGCATGGGGGACAGCGGGATAAGCATCCCTGATTGTGGTGTAACAGTGATCCAGAATTTTCTCCTCTCTGGTGGGGCATTTAACAAGCTGTCTGTATTTAGTCTGTATTTCTTAAAACTGAATATAACTCGACTTTGATGGTTATGCCGTTATTGACATCATTGATGCAGTTATTGGAGTACATGGTTGTTGCTTATTCACTGAGTCATAGTCTCAGACTTTAAGAGAATACAGTTTATAAAATAGTACTATCCCTTGATCTTAAATAACATGGAAACCTGACACGTACCTTCCCTTTTTTTTAGGAAGTATGGTACCATACTTCCTAAAAAAGATGAAATCATTAAAATGTTTAACAATACAGTAGAATGTTATCGCTGTGATTTTTTTCTACACTAATGGTACAATAAAAAGTTGTTTTATGAATAACATTATTTTTTTCATCATATTTTTATTTTACCAAAATGATATTTGAAAAATAGGGATCTTATAATCAGAGTCATCTTATATTTGGGCCAATTGGATATATCTACTTGTTAACTGGAGAGTTTTGAGGTAAATAGCTTGTACACAATATGATTGACAGAAATAATTATACTCAATGTTCGAAGTGCACTTGGAGTCTAATAAAAGCTTAACTGTTAATATTTTACTGCATTGGGCTCCAAGTGAAGGGCCTTGTTTACCTTTTGGATGTGTCTCCTCATAGCAACGCCTTCTGCATTGACTTTTTTGGATGAACAGATGAGCATGAAAACAGAAGATGATTTTTATCAGTCGGAGGACGACCTGGATGAAGATGAGGCAACACAATATATAATTGAACAAAGTCTGATACAGTACAGAAAACTTAAAGGATTAAACCCAAGGTTAGAGTCTTTTAAGCTTGTGTTAAAATATATTTACATTGCATCTTACTTGTTCATTTTGGAAATCCTCTTGTCATTATTATTTACTAGTGATCTGAAACCCTGTGAAGACCCTGATGAGATTTTCAAAGCTATCAAGGAGAGTAAGCTATCATTTTTAACCTCTCAGAACTCATTCAGAAAAATACTTAAAAATTGTCAGAAATTCTTGTATGATATCATGTCTTTATATTAAGGCGATGAGGTTGCACTGGACAGAATAACTGTGCAACCAGAGACTCTGTCCAGAGTTGATGAGCGTGGATGGATCCCTTTGCATCAGGCTGCCGTGCAAGAGAGCAAAAGAGTATTAGAACTGATCTTCTCAGGTATGAATAGCTAATGTTTGAAGGTAAATATTCCTCCTTTTGAATTCTTGCATACTGATTCCGACTTGGTTCTTTGGGTTGCAGCATCACCCCCAGGAGCAGCTGAATGTCGCACTTTGAATGGTGAGACGCCTCTATTTCTAGCTGTGGTCCATGGAATCAGAGACAATGCTACATTCCTGCTACAGAATGGCTGTAGTCCAGATGTCCAGAACGATGAGCAGGATTCTCCATTAGTGGCTGGTATCCAAGTTTGTCTCAGTACAAACTACTTAACATACAGTGTGTGCTTATATCTTACACATTTCTTCTCTCTCCTCTTCCTCATTTCAAAGCTATTCTAAACGACCAGTATGACTTGGCAACACTTTTGCTTCGTTACAATGCCGACATAGACCAAACAGGAGCGCTAAACAGGACAGCTCTACATGAATCTGCCTTTTTAGGTTTAGAGAACTTTATTTATCTGCTGATAGAGTCGGGTGCCGACCTAGATAAACTTGACATCAAAAAGAAGACTCCACTGGCTCTGGCTGCACAAAATGGACATCTGAACGTGGTGGAGGTTCTTTTACAGAAAGGTAAATGAGATTATTTAATCCCCCTTTCTTCTCTGTGTAGTTTAGCAAACATAAATTCAAAATAGGGTACCAAAGAGACTGATATGCAATTCAGATTGTGCATGCACCAGCCACAGACAATATATGTCACCTTCTGTGTCCCAGATTTTTACATTTATATATTAATATTAATACTACTGGAGATAAACACGGCTCATGCTTGTACCTCTACTATTTTTGTTTCAGAAAGAAAATGCAGTAAAGGGAGAAATGTATCCGTTAAATTTACATTCTTACATTCTTTTGCCACTATTACTTTGTAGGAGCACAAGTGGGGTCTGAATCAGAGTCAGGTACTGTTTTGTTTGACGCAGCAGCGTCAGGAAACCTTGACATTATCTCCTTGCTGCTGGACCATGGAGCAGATCCCAATATTCCTCTTAACAGTGGGCATCTGCCAATTCATCGCGTGGCATACCGTGGACATAGACTGTGAGTGAATATCCAACTTAGCTTTCTCACTTTTCAAATGGACTTTAATTTAATGCTATGTTCTCACAACGAGTCTTCCCCTTTGCAGGGCATTGGAAGTCCTCATCCCTGCGACTAACCTGCATGCCGTTAAGGAAAGTGGGATGAGTCCTCTACATTCTGCAGCTGCTGGAGGACATGCTCACTGTGTGGAGAGTCTCCTCAAAGGCTGGCTATGATCCAAACTTCATGTTGCACCCAAGGTTGCGCCGTAGCTATGATGATGAGCGCAGGTCGGCCCTCTTTTTTGCTGTGTCAAACAATGATCTTCAATGCACCCGTTTGCTATTAGAGGCTGGAGCAATGGTGAACCAGGATCCTATCAACTGTCTACAGGTGGCTCTTAGGCAGGGGAACTACGAACTTATCAACACCTTGCTGAAATATGGGGCAAATGTCAACTATTACTCTCGTGTCAACACCACTCACTTCCCCTCAGCGCTGCAGCATGCCTTGAAAGACGAGGTTATGCTGAGAATGATTCTGAACCATGGTTATGATGTTAAACGTTGTTTTGACTGTCCATATGGAGACAATTCCCATGACTATGCCCCTTGGACAACCTCTGTCATCAAAGACATGGTGGTGAGGCAAGCTTGTCTGAAAATACAATCATTTTAAGAGGGAAAGCTTTTCTTCAAAGTTTGTATTTGACAGCCCAATCCCTTTCTTTGATCCTTTGTAGTTCTGTGAGGTGATAACGGTGTCATGGCTGAAACACCTATCTGCCCAGGTGGTGCGCATTATGCTGGACTACACTGACCATGTCTCCTTCTGCCCCAAACTTAAGGAGACCTGCAGGAGCAGAAACAGTGGCCAGAAATCTGTCGCATTCAAGGTAAGAACTACACTAATCCCATCAGTGTGTGTGTGTGTATGTGTTTTTAAACTTGTCATTTAAAGTGTTTTCCTTTATGTGCCCTCAGTAGCTCTGTTGACTTTTTGACTGACAGGAAATGCAAGGAGCCTGAAGCACCTGTGTCGGCTGAGAATAAGGGAGCACCTCAATCTTCTGCGACTGAGAGCACCAGTTTTTATCAACTTCCTTCCTCTTCCTCCCAGGCTGAAAGATTTCCTCCGCTTCAAGGAGTTTGATGTTTACAGCAGGGGCAGCGTGCTTCATGCCTAGTTAAAACACATTCAAAAATATCAAATATCACAGATCTATGAGAACAAATACATGTCAATTAAATGCCAGTTAACTTTCTGCCTTGTTGTGTGTTTTCCGTATATGCCTTGTAATATTTAATTAACTTTACAAGTATAGTACCAATTCACAACAAAGTCATCTCAAGGCACTTGATACACACAAAAAAAAATTTTTTAAAGTTAAATACAGTCCTAATAAATACAATAAGAATAAATCCAAATTCCATTTCACTTCAGTCCAGTTCACTTTAGTTAATGTGCAATCCAATTCCAATTCATGATCCAGTTCATTCCTATTGAGTCCAAAATTCATAGAATGCCAATTCATTAAAAAAAAAAACAAAAAAAAAACAAAAAAAAAACAATCTAACCAAGGAGCCTAAAACACAAGGCAACAGTGCAGAGGAAAAAAACCTGCTTAAAAACTTCCAACAGAGCTAGACTCAGGGAAGGTGGCCATCTGCCTCGGAAAGAGAAACCAACAAACTCAGAGATTAGTTCAGGAATATCTCCCACAAGACATGAAGAAAATAAAGTTAAGAGGCAGTAATAATGGGATATGTACAAAAAAAGTAGGTTGTCAGTAAAACTATCCCTAACTAAAAGCTTTATCAAAAACAAAAAAAAAAAGCCTAGTCTTAAAGGTAGTGATGGTCTGTGTACTGAACACTAACTGGGAGCTGGTTCAAGGGAGGAGGGTGACAAGTGAAGGCTCTAGATCCCATTCTATTTTTGAAAAAACTAAATGAACCACTGTATTTGCATAAAACCTGCTGTCTCGTGTATTTTAATTAGGTCTTGCTGAGTGTTCATATCCATTAGAAAGGTCTACTTGTTATATAGTAACAATTGAACTTGCATGAGTGCTGAGGAAACAATTTAGAAAGAAGGCACTTAACATATATGCGTACATGGAGGAACCATGTTTTTTTTTTTTTTTTTTTTTTTTTTATATCACCATCATGTGGTAAAATAGAGTATGACAGGACTGGGATCATTCACTGGGTTAATTCCTTCCTCATGCTTTTAAGTATTTGGAC
The DNA here is from genome assembly GCA_018398805.1 of Hirundichthys speculiger. Classification (NCBI taxonomy): domain Eukaryota; kingdom Metazoa; phylum Chordata; class Actinopteri; order Beloniformes; family Exocoetidae; genus Hirundichthys; species Hirundichthys speculiger. The sequence goes on along the minus strand of JAGFBZ010000693.1, from coordinate 964,274 downwards.
TGTCATTTATTAGCCCTAATAGTATGAAGCAAAAATTAGTGGAATTTGGCCTTAAAGGTGTTATAAATAAAAAAAAAAAAAAAAAAAAAAAAAAAAGAGGATACGTGTATTGAGCGTGCATAGAATAATGATTAGTAGTTTGGCATCTGTATTGTCAAAACAGCATTTTAAAAATTTGACAGAATCTCATATTTTATTCTTATTGGATATTCTTACCTTTGAGAGCTAATTTCACACGCACCACCGTGTTCCTCCACACTCACGTCCCATCTCCAGATCACTTGCTGTAATATTTGTATCGGCCACTAGGTGGTGCAAATTTTCTTGCATGTAAACAGTGACGGCAGCGTTTTGCGGTGGTGGAGAAGAACGTGTACGTCATTTTCACAATGGCGGAGGCTGGGTGAGGAGGAGAGTGTGTGTGTAAAGCGGCGTCGTAATCGTCAGAGCTACATAACCCTTAATACGTGCACAGTGCCCGAAAATGGCCCTGAATCCCAACGCGGTGGGAAAGACGGACTCAGAATGTACCGAGACGAGCAATCTGCACCGTGAGGGTGGCGAACCCCAGAAGAATTCAGCCGCCACCTCGGCCACAGCCAACCAAAATGGCGATCAGCCTGGATGTGGAGATAGTGTAATGCCCGAACAAGAAGCCCCTGAGCGGCGGAGGAGCGTGCAGGCGGACGCCCGGAGCTGCAGCAGCTCTCCTTCGCCGGCCCAGAGACCGAGCGAAGAGCTGCCACGGAAAAATTTTCAAATCCCGAGGAAGACGAGAGAACGGAAAGGTGGTGCCATATCACGGCTATTTTGAACAGAGGCTGTCCTGTCTTTCATAATTCTGCTGCTGCATGTAGCTAGCCGACTGGTTAGCCAGTGGTTCCCGGAGATTTAATGATTTTTTTTATCAACAAATACCCACCGACATGCCAGGTCTAAATTAAATGGCAGTCACGATGTGTAAACACACGGATAGCTTTGATGATTCTGGGGTTGTGTGGAGGCATAACGTTAGCCTCGGTGGGCAGGCTCGGGTTTATCAGCGGACAGTAGTGGTGCCGAAGGCGCCTGAGGGCGACACTTTTGAGAACTGTCCACCTGAAAGCACGGCCCCTCTGGCTTCTACACATGACCACGGTACCGTAGTTTGACTGAACAGTGCCGCAGAAGTCGAGGATGTGTTGCAGCCATCACCTGAAAACATGTGGGTGTTTTTCTTTGACCTCAGTGAAGGGCATGGTTTAATCCATCCCACCCTGCTTACACAGTCGGACAGCCCACCAGTGGTGCTTACCTTTGTCACTCGGAGCATCCTTTTCACCGTTAAACTTAAACACACACACAAAGCTATAGATACTCAGTCTGCGACTGTGGTCCATCTTTGGGGAAATGTGCAGGACAACTTAGAAGAGAGGGCTCGCTGCAAATACTGATGTCTGTGACTGCAACGTAGATATGAAGTGGCTTGACTTTACAGTTTGGTCTCTTACTTGTTGCCACACTTGCAGCCCCGTGTGTGTGTACTGTGTTGGCTTCTCTACCTGGTGCCACCAAGCTGGAGGCTGATGATGATGCTCTATCCAGGTTGCTTACATTCAGCTAGTGGTGGGCTTCTTTGCATGTGTTTGGATTATCACTATGCAAATAAAGGCAGGTACAAGGTTTTGTGACTTCTGCAGCGGGTTGTTGATACAAGTGATTTATCGTTGCTGCGGCTTATGATTCCTTTCTCTAATATGACTAAGGCTAATTATTTACATAAGGACACTTTAGTAACTGTTTTCCCCCACGATTGCGGATTGTGTGTGTTGTAAATTACAAGAAGAAAAGATTGTTCGAAGTAGTGGGTTCAAAAAATACTTTTCTCCTTTACGTAATGTCTTTCTGTGGTTAGCATCTGGCTTACATATTGAGCTGAAGCCTGAACACATGAAACTGAGGAAGAGATTGGCGCTCAGTTTGATGGAGATACTATATGCAGATTAACATAACATTTGGTTTATTGTGCCGTGTGTTGAGTGATAGTACTCTGTGGATCAGCATCCTGCCAACTCTACATGCTAACATACTGATATACTTCTGTGTTTGCAGGCTTGTACCAGTTTCTGCCCCCTGACAGCCGAGAGTTTGAGGACCTTGTGAAGATTATCTCATCATTTTACTTAGATTCATCATCACGAGGAACATTCTCCTACTGTAAAGCCAGGCTAATTCACAATGAGCTGCTGGAGAAGGAGGTTGGTCAATGTCCTTGTGTATGAAATGGTACAGAGTCACACATGCAAAATAATTAGAGATGGTCTCGTGAGAGAAATTGCTAAGACACCTCAGAAAAGTAAAAAATAAATAAATAAAATTAAAACGTTATCTTCCAAGTTGCACATTCTGAGTTGGTGAGGTTGATGCAGCCATTTCTCATTGACTCACCACTGAGTTTCTTTACCAGTTCATTGAAAAGCGCAGAGAGATGAAGCAGGAGGGGCGGACCGAACAAGAACTCACTGAATCATACTGCTTCCTTTTTCCAGACAAATCCAAGGTTAGTTAGCCTGCTTGAAAAACCTCACATAAAATGATATTGAAACATTTGATGTTTGTGTCTTGAGCTTTGTTGCTCTCTGTTCAGCTCCAGTGGATCTGCGAGAAAGGTCTGTCAGTTGGACACTGTAGGATCACTACTCTTGGAAATCCATCAGTGGGTAGGTTGGTCTCATATGTGTCTTGTGATTTTGCAGTTATGATGACAGTTTGGATTGCTGCTGCTGGATTTATGGAAATGGCTGTTATTGTTTTTTTTTTTTTCATTTTGGAATCTAATCTGTCACATATCTTCAGGAGCATTTTTCTTTCATAAACATTACACCTCAAGCTGGAACACAACGAGAAGCAGTTAAGGAATATATTAGTGTCACGCCCTCTTGTTTTGTCATTTGCAGGTGTTTATCTCTCCAAATACTCTGATTTGTTACAAATTAATCCCTTTGAAGTGGGCTCTTTCGGAGACATGATCATTTTTAAAGTCATGAGGGTAAGCCCATTGTGTTTCTGTTTTTGTTTTGTTTTTTTTCTTTCTCCACATTGCATTGTTGAACCTCTGTTGACTCTTCTGGGACCTCAGCCAATCAGTATGGTTTTATTATCTTCTTAGGGCCGAATCAAGCACATCCATGAGAACATGCCTAAGAATACGATTGAACCTTCTCCCAAGTTTGACTGTCATTTATCAAAAAGTGCCAACAGGGTCACATCTTTGCTGTCATATAGAGCTTTTGAGCTCACACAGGTACAGCTTGGTTCCTTTTTTTCCCCTGTTCTTGTATTTCATGAATTGCATGCATTTTTCTGAAGTATCTGTGTCTGTGTGTTGCAGCAATATTTTTTCGAGTTTGCATTCGATGAGATCAAGGCACGACCCAGACACGTGTGCCCATATGCTGTGGTTTCCTTTCAGTACAAAGGGAAGGAGGCTGCAGCAACTCCGATGACTGCACACAGGTATATAATCCTGCAGGAAATGGTGACACTTGGCAAACATTTTTCAGAAAATTGCAGCACATGAGAAACATCTTCACTGTGTTCTATATATAAACAGGCTGTTTCTCTCTTCAATAGGTTTAACACTATTTCCCCTGAAGGAAGTAGAGGTAAACTTTTATTTATTTATTTTTTTTTTCATTTCATGCAGATGTAATTAAACCAGCTCCCATAATCAGTATAACATCCCCGTATCTGGTCTGAAATTCTGACTTTTAATACTTTTAGTTAACAAACTGTGTATTTTAAGTGCGGCACTTGCGGAATCATCCAAATTGGATTTTACAGCCAAAAAGGAAATCGCGCATATGCCTTTTGATGACATTTGAACCAGCGCTTAGAAAATCAGGTGGTTATAGTATACATTCTTTCTTTTTGTTTCATGTCTGATTGTTTTTCCCTTTGCTTTCGATTGTGTCACAGGGAAGAGCTGCTACACTGTGTGGAGTGGTCCATTAGTGAACAAAGATAAAGAGTTATTCCCAGTCTGTTTACGATCTTCCTCACGTCCCTACCTTCCATTCAAGCTGTGAGTAAGCCTTTTGTTTTTTTACACAGTTATCTGTGTTTTTGGAAAACCATTTCAAAATCATTTAAGGCCCTTTGATATATATATATATATATATATATATATATATATATATATATATATATATATATATATATATATATATATATATATATATATATGTATGTATGTATATGTATATATATGTGTGTGTGTATGTATATGGGGTTTTTTTAAACACACATCTGCGAGTGAGATGGTGAAGTTAGAATTGGCTTGTGCAATATAGAGTTACCATGTGGAATTTGTGATGAACTGCGATCTGATAAATCTATCTTTGCTTCTCTGCAGGCCTGAGAAGTTAGAGATGAATCGGGGCATGCAGCTGGAGCAGGTGAAGAGAAAGATTCCCTCGCTGCTCTTTTCCTGGGACACCTACAGCGTATCACGGGAAGGTCAGTTCGGACCAACCCATATTACGTTTCAGTGAAACAAAATAAAATTACCCTGAGTATGGAGGCAGCTTTGCGTGACTTGAAATTTGCTTTCTGAAGCTGTCCTAAAAGCATCAGGAATAACGGTTCCAGCTACCTAGATGGGAAGCATTATGTCTGTTTACTTTTTAGTGCATGTAGTTTAAATAACTGGATAGATTAGTTATGTGTCTAAGCCTGCTTATTTTTGTTTGCAGTGATGAAGTGTGGGATGTCCTGCAGCTTGTTTGAAGTGGTGGATGGAAAAGGCAAAGCAACTACTGGAAGCCTGGCAGCGTTGGTCAGCAAACTGGAGAGGGATCGCATGGTGAGTCACATACCTATTTAATGGGATGTTAGGCAAAAAAAAGAAAGAAAGAAAAGAAACATTCCATATACTGTATTGGCCTAAATATTGGACAATATTTTATTCTAGAAATCATTCTGAAATATGGGGTTCGTCTTGCAATCGATGTCTAGACTTTTCTATTGTCGTTACACATCTGCACTGCTAGATGGAGCCACTCCTAAGTAACCAGTAAGTGAATGGAGTGTCACAGTGAACGCATGTGAGCAGGATCTCATGTAAAATGGAGGAACCACACGATCGTGCAGAACAAAGGGGCTGAAAAGGTTTACTGCAGTCCAGATTTTTTTTTTTTACAGACTAAATTGTTAGTATTGTTTTTCAGATTGAATATAACTCGACTTTGTTAGTTATGCAGTTATTGACATCATAATGCAGTTATTAAACTACATGGTTGTTACTCATTCACTGAGTCAGTCTCAGATTTTAAGAGAATTAATGTTTATTAAATATTTCTATACCTTGATCCTAAATAACATGGAAACCTGACATATACTTGTACCTTTATGAATAATCTTATTGTCTTCATCATATTTTTATTTTCCCTAAATGATATTTGTAAAATACAGGTCATCTTATATTTGGGCCAATACAGCCTATGATACAAGTTTCACCTGGATGTATAAAAAACTGTCGACCAACAAACTGACATGATTGCTCTCATTATGTGCCTCCCCAGTATTTCTGACTGGAGTGTCTGTTCTCCTTGTTCAGGTGCTGGTGAAGTCCTTGTATGACAGGGGGTTTCTCTTCCTGTTGTCCTCATCTCAGATGGCTGAGTCGAAAGGTGCTTGAAAAGCTTTTTCTTAGATTTTCCTCTCATAATTCTCTCTTGTGTCAGTTGAACCACCTACTTAATGCCTCTGGTGAGAGTTCACTTTGAAAAAGGTTGCTGTTTGCTTTCCAGAGCGACGGGGGCGGATTGAGAAGAAGCTCCAAGCATTATTCATCTTTCAGGAGTCAAGGATGGTTGTCAAGTATAGTAAGTAACATTCATTGTCTCTGCATCCTTTTTGATGAGCCAGGGTGCTTACATCTACGTTAAACGTGAAGTGTTTTCTTAGAGAACACTTAATGTGTCCAGTCCGCTCTCTGAAAACTCTACCTACTTACCAAAAATGAAGGTTAGAGACTAAAGTGTTTTGGTTTTGGCGACAGCTTTGGCTTTTGTTAAACTAACACTACTAAACACGCAACTGATGAAGATGTTTTCATATGATACTGATACTTGTTTTCCATCTAAGCATCGAGATTGTGCGAGCCAGACCCGCTGATGGTGGAGGCGCAGCCAGCTGTCCTTTCCTCCGTGGAACCTTTCATCCCTGCTCTGCATTATGGCCTCTTTAAGTTACGTCCAAACCCAGGGAAGGACCTCAGCTCTGGGGTGGAGCGCCAGGCCTCAGATTATCTAACTCGTATGGATTCAGGCACAGTGCGGCCCTTCATTCTGCCCGACTACAAATATAACATGGATGAAAGGACAAGCCCTCTTCCGTTGCCTAGACCCAAATTTAACATGGAAGCTGTGTTGAGAAATTATGTCCACAATCCTGCTAACTACATTTTACCTCTGAACAAGACCAAGGACATCATTGAACGAATACGGAACCCCGTCCCTACACCTGCACCAACGCCTGTTCCAGCTCCAGTGGAATACAGCCCTGTTTCTGACTGGGGTGGCTCAGATAGGGGCTCAGACAGAGCAGAGAGACCCTCAGAAAGACCAGAGAGACCCTCAGAAAGACTATCGCAGACAGGCCAGCCCAGGAGAAACCACCGCAAGACAGCAGCAAGCGAAGGCCTGGCGTGGCGCATTCAAACGGTGCCCAGTTGCAACCCAAGTCCCACACTGAGCCCCAGCCTCAGCTGCAGAAACACCGCATGTCCCAGAATGAGTATGATAAGGACAAAATGAAACAGTTGCTTAAACTGATCCAACTGCATAAGAAAGCTCTCGTGAAGGATCCTGGGAAAGACAAGGGAGACGACGGGGCCTGGGATGCTCACAGTCTAAAAAGAAAATTTGAAGGAGATGAAAGGGGAAGCACAAACAAGCACCAACGCACAGATCATTTTAGCAACGGGGAACCCAGTCAAGGTAAGTCAGGCTTGTGTCACTTGTAAAGGTGTATTTGAATTGTTAAATGTCATTTAGGTTTGATGAGAATTTATGCTTATGTCCTTCAAATCAGATTCCTCTGAAGTGCTGAATATTGCATTTGATTTTCAACATGGTCAACTTCAGGGTTTCCCACACAATGCTTACACTTGGGCAGGCTGTCCAGGTATATGAGCAGCTTTCAAAGAGTATTTGGAAACACACACATACATATATATATATATATATATATATATATATATATATATATATATATATATATATATATATATATATATATATATGTGTATGTATGTATGTATGTATGTGTGTGTGTGTGTGTTACAATTAGGGATGCACATGGTTAACCGTTTAACTGATAACAGTAGCTCTAACCGATTAATACTAACGGTCAATTTTGTTTTTAAGCTACGAAATTCAATCAACTCATGGGGGCGTCTCGACAGGTGCAACACATGCCATTACGTGCGTCCCATCACAGCCCACTTTACAGCAAAGATGAAGAGAGCAAAAAGGAGTTCTGTGCAGTGTTGTACCTGAACGCCTTCATTGAACGAAAGTTCACAAACTAGTTCATTTTTTTCACGAACGTGAACTGAGCGCGTTTACTTTCCCCTTCACGAGCGTGGGGCATGAACGAGTTCATTTGGGCATTTGTGAACGACGCTCTTTCAAAGTTCACGCACTGTCAAAACCGTGCCAGGTTTCCAGGGAACTCCATTTAAAATACACCAATTCAGTTAAAGGAAAAAAATCTGTTCAATGGTGGAAAAAGACATTTTGCCCATCAGTGTGGTCATTGGTGAAGGGTTCCAGCAGCTAATGGGCTATATCGAGCCTAATTACCAAATTCCATCAAGGCCGACCATTACCCGACGATTAGAAGCTCGTTTTCAGGAGAGGAAAAAGGAACTCAAAACGCGACTTGCAAGGACTAAGTTCGTGGCTGTTACAACGGACTGCTGGACCGCACTCTCAACAGAGAGCTACGTGACAATTACATGTTACTATATCGATGAGAACTGGAAAGCTAATTCTGCCGTCCTGTTAACACAGAGCATGACAGGTAGACACACAGCTGATAAGTGTCCGCATGCATCCACGACAACGCGCGCAACATCGTGGCAGCCAACTCTCCCGGGCGGGTCAGCTGGATCGGAATGGTGGGACGTTTGTGTGTCGGAATAGCGGTATTTCAGGACGATGATGTGTCTAAATGGTGGTATGTCGGAAAGGCAGCATGTTGGAATGACCGAATGGCAGCATGGAAGGGCATTTAAATCTTATCGGTTAACGGTTATTAATCGTTAAAGGGCGTCGGTTAACGGTCATAAATAAAATCCAAAATGTGCATCCCTAGTTACAATCGAAAATGATGAGATATCTACCACTGCAGAGATACTTGCATCAATTTGGCCTCCTCACCTTTGTCTCATGCACAGGCACATGGTACATCAGCACCTCTCCATTTAATGCACATACATGCACATATCGTATAAATATCCAATGATACATGGACGGTTCGTTAGGTCCCAATTTTAAAAGTAGATGTGGCAAATTTGAGCCTTTTCTTGTCGTTTTTCAAAGCTTGTCAAAAAAAAAAACTAGCAAGAAAAGATGCAGACTTTGGTACAAACCTAAATTACTTTCTGTGTGAGGGTTTCTTCCCTTCTGCTTTATGTTGAGCCATTGCTGATCACAATGATCATAATATAGGTGGGCTCCAAACTTACAACTAAGCAGTAGCTAATTTGACCAAGTAAATGTTGCGATTGAATACCCGACTGCAGTGAGTGGCAGAATTTCTAATACAAATAATAATGGAAAATATGAATATGGGCAAAAACTCAAACATTGCAGATGTTCTACTGCCCCCTGGGATCACCAGACGTATCATGAGAGTCTGTGGAAAATGCTGAACTTTGTATCCAGTTTTAAAGACTTTTTTATCAGTAGCCGCTGCGACAAAAAATTTGGGTTGATCCTAAAAGATCTGACTTAATTGTAGTGGTACGAGTTGATAGGTTTATACTAGATATATGAAAATAAGCTTCACTTATTAAATGCCCATAACTTGGTTGATATTGAACTTTTGTGGAAGTTACTCGTAGGATAAATGATAAACTGCCAAACCAAACTTTCCACTGTGTGTCCTGCTAGCAGCCCCGGCAGACGACATTGGAGGCGAGCTTGGACAGAACAGCAGTCTGACAGCGGTGATGGAAAGCATGGGCATCTACGACAGCGACCTGAGGTCCCGCAGCAACCCCAACGCATCGTCCATCAACGAGACCCAGCGTCTTCTCAAGATCCTCCTAGCTACACTCAACAAAGCCATGGCTCAGGGTTCAATGGCTATATTGGAAAACCAGGGTGAGACGTCAACAGGTTCAGGAAGGCTGGAATCCATCCTCCCTGAGCCAGATCAGGAGGAAAAAAATGAGCCCACATTACAAACAAACTACACAGAGGTGAGGCATAAACAGCTGCTCTGGGGGTTACTGCCTTTTATTATTTTGCCAATTAGTCTCAAAAAGATAAACCTGTGTTTTCTGTTCAGGAGGACATGGACTGTAGCCCTGGTAGTCCATTGAGCATGGGCTCCCCACCAAAACAAGCTCAGTCAGCAGATATTGTAACCGAGGACATCCCCACCACTGAAGGTATCTCAACGCATCCAGCTCACACATGCATATTCACATGAGGCTAACAAGATTTCACTCTAACAAAGTTCCTATCTGCTTTCTGCCAGACAAAGCACACTCTTTCTCTGAGCTGGTGGCTGTGCCAGTGCCAGAAAGCAACTCGGAGCCAAAGGCGCCTGCAGTTCTGGAAGCAAAGCAAGCGACTGCTCCCACCATAACTGTTGTAGAGGAGGTACCTGCCAGGCCCTCCATAACCCTGGACACCATACTAAACCAGGAAATTCACAGTCTCACCTCTGATATTAAAAATATCATGCAATCTCAGCAAATCTGCTACGCTTCGGAGCTTCCCCCACGGTTGCCCCTACGCAACTCCTGGCAGCCCAACAGCTGCTTCTCAGACTTTGTTGTTCCCTACATCTCCCCCGTCTCTACCCATGGGCACGTGGAAGCACTGCGCGAGAAGATGGACAAGTTGATCCCAGCCCCACCTGCTCCCTCTAAAGTCACTCCTCCTACCCCCCAAGCGACAACATCTAATCTTACAACCCCACCCACTGTGCCCATACAGACTTGCAAAGCTAAAACGGAGCCTTCGCTGTCAAAGGGCACCACCTCCTCTCAGGGTGGTAAAACAAGCAACAAAAAAGAGACATCGAGTAAAGCAAAAGTGGAAGCTTCACCAGCAGAGTTGGGGGGAGATGTCTATTCTCCTTCTCAAGTCACAGCAGACTCTCCAGAGCTACACTCCCAAAACAGTGGCGCTGTTCCAGGCAGTGGGTCCACCCTGCTGGCTGGTAGCCTCATCGGCCAGTTGAAACCTGAGGTTTTCAGCAGCTTGGTGGAGATTTTTAAGGACGTCACAAAGAATACTGTCAAATTCTACATCTACTCTGGCGACGAGGGGGAGGAGAGCACTGTCTGCAAGGAGATCAAGGTAGAAAAAAGGTTTCACCTTCACCTGCGAAGATTATTGATTGACTAATGGATTCTACAAATATTTTATTTATGTCACAATGGAGATATATGTATATATTTTTTTTTCTTCATTCAAAAAAAATCTCTGGAGTGATATCTACACATTACTTTTTCATCATGTCAAAACCAAAATATCAAGATTTGCTGCATTTCACTAGCAGAGTTAAAAAAAACAAAACATCTAATTAAAGGCATCACTTTAAACTCATGACCAATTTTTTATTGCTTTTTCTTGATGCCCCATCAAAAAAAAAAAAAGAAAGTGTATATCAATAGTGGGAATGTGAAAAGCACTAGTTCCTCTTTCTCCCCATCGGTTCCTGTACCAGTGCTCGAGTTTCCTCTTGAGTCCGTCAGTCATTCAGTACTTGAAGGTATAAGAGCAGGATACAGTCGTGTTTATCTCTAAAATGACATCTTTCCTTCTGTCATAAAGGGGTACTTGAAGAGTCTTGGCAACAGTGAATGCAGCCCGCAGACATTTCTAGAAAACAGTGGCAGTTTGGATAAGCTCCTCATCATCATTAAGAATGAGGACATTGCTGCACATGTGCACAAGGTACAGTCTCACTCTTTCACCCCGTCTGTCCTTCAGCTCTCTTCTGTAGATCCATCATCAAACACTAGAAGCACAAGTGGCTTTTTAATTTTTTTTCTTACGTCAGATTCTGTTTTTTTTTTTTTTTTTTTGCCAGGTTATTTTAACTTTTTTTTTTTTTTTTTTAATTATCCACAGTCCAGAGGCAGTCTGATTGTTTGGATAACTATCTAAAAAAAAGTAGCAAAAATGTTTGATTGAATGGAAAGATGTGACGTTTTCTGATGATGACTGTTACCTTACGGTGCTGCAGATCCCAGCCTTGGTGTCTCTGAAGAAGTTGCCCTCAGTGAGCTTTGCTGGAGTCGACACTCTGGACGACGTAAAGAACCACACATACAATGAGCTGTTTGTGTCAGGAGGCTTCATGGTGTCTGACGAGTTTGTCCTCAACCCCGACCTCATCACACAGGGTAGGTTTTACTCTTTGTGATAGCAATATAACTGTTAGGTTTGGGGATACAAGGTTATCCCTCCTGTATGACTTTAGTAAAGGTAAAATAAATACAAATTTATATCACTTTTTCATCACTGATGAATGTCTGTAATTTTTTTGCTTTTACAGATCGTTTGCAGGGGCTGCTCAAGTTCTTGGAGGAGCAGAGCACCCCTGAACACCCCTGGCAGTGGAAGGTGCACTGCAAGTCTCAGAAAAAGCTCAAAGAGCTAGGAAGGTCATTATCTGAGCAGAAAACCTAAAATAGTAGTAATCACATTAAAAAAAAAAAATGGACATTCATTTGTTTTTTTCTCTTTAAGGTTAAATACCAATGCCATGGGGCTGTTGAACCTTTTGACGGCTTATCAGAAGAAGCATCTAGTGGAGTTTCTCCCATATCACGAGTGTGACACCCAGTCTCGCCAGGCTCCAGATCTCGAATGCTTAATCAAACTCCAGGCTCAGCACACACAACAGCGACACCTTATCTTCCTGACAGGTGTCTTACATCCCCATCACCATTTCATATATTTGACAATAAACTGTCACTGTTGAGCTTTTTTTGTGATTAGAATGATAATAAAATGATTTCTTTTGTGTTGGCTGTGCTTCAGTCACTGAAAATATATTTTTGTTTCTTCTTTTTGAATAGAGAGGCCATTTGAAATGTTCCTGCAGTACTCTAGAAATGGAATAGTGATAGCGAGTATTGACGATGTTATGAGTGGTTTCCACAGTCTGATTGGGTCCATTAATCAGAATGAGCTTCCAACACCACCATCCACTGGTGAGTAGCATCAAGAAAATTATTAAAATCCAAAACAATTTCTCTATTTCAGTTTGTTTCATTTAAGATGTTCTACTTTTCTCTCCACTGTTTTCCTAGTAGTGAATGATGAGTGTGTGGAAGAGGAGGACATGTCATTAGACTCTGATGATGGTGAGCCACCGACTATATCAGATCCCTTGGAACAGATCAAGAATGTTGCGAAGGACAAGCCTCCTTTGCCACCCCCACCAGAGATGGAAGAATTTCGTCCTCCACTTCCAGACCAGCGATCCACTCCTGAGACGACGCCGACGCTTTCTGACTGTTCTCTCAAAACGGCAATCTCTCACTTCAAAGCTAACAACCAGATAGGCATCAACTCTTCAGACATCGGCAGCTTGTCACCAGGAGGTTTTCCTGTAAATCCTCACCAGAGCTTCCTGTGTCCTTCTGGCTCGTGGTCATCTTACGCTGGCTCATCGAGTTACGTAGCCTCACCAGCCTATCCCGCCTCGCCCTGCAGCAGCACCCAGGAGCAGGACTACCGTCCCCCAGCCACAGTTTCATCTGCAGTTCCACCACCACCTGTCATGCCCACAGCAGGACCCCTTCCCATCCTGGTTAACCTGCCTTTGGAGGTCAAACCTCCCCCTCCACCTCACCTTATGAGGCTAGGACAGACATATGGGCCAGATCCTGGAGGAGCCAGGGTTGCTGGGACCTCTCCGCTCACTAGCACTGTCCCTTACAAGGACCATAGTGACACAACCCAGCCAGGTTATGCAGCTGGCATTCCTAAAAATGCTAGTGCAACCCCCAAACAGCACGACAGGACATTAAGTGGACCTGGGGAAGGTGTGTGGGGGATGGCGGGGACCAACACTGAGACTGCCAGCAGCCAGGTTGTGGTCACTTTAGGGGCAGTGGAACCTACTGGTCAACGTAAAACTGGAGAAAACCTATTGGGCAGCACCCCTGGCAATCAGGGGGACAGGACTCAGGTTAATTGCACCGAAAACCTTGGAGCATCGGTGGGCAATCCCACAGTGGCTACCAGGGGGGGCTCCGTACTGAGACCTAAACTACCTCCGCATCCAATGGGTGGTGTGGGCTATGGTAATATAGGTGGCATCCCTGGACAGATGAACCATGGGCCCATGAGGGGTGCTTTGGGCCCTGGTTCTTTAGGGAACTACCGATGCAGAGGAGTCCCGCCGGTAGGATTTTGGCCTCAACCAGGTCGAGGACATGAAATGGGGCATCGGACTGGAAGTGGTCCCTGTTCCTGGGGTAACCCAGTAGGCAGGGGTGGGCCACAGAATTACTACATGGACTACTCATATTCTCACAATTATGCCCCTGAATAGACAATCAATATGATCAAGGGGCAATGCAAACACCATGAAACAGAGACTATAAGAGCTGTATGAATGTACATATTTCCTTGTCATAAACACATTGATTTAAATCGGTAAATAAGGATCCTGGTTTTCTACATTGATAAAAATTGATACAGGCAGTGCCGAGTGTCCTACTGTCGTGTAAGCTGTCTGTACACTCTAACCTTGTGAGCTATTTGAGACCCTGTTCAAACCACTATATTTATATTTGCCAACAAATGTTAATGGCCTTCCAATTTCTCAGAATTGATCGTTTTATTTCTGTTTGTTGCGGTTTTGAAATGGTTTGTGAACAAGGGGAATGGCTGATATTTTTTTAAAGAAAAAAAAAACAAACTAGTGAATGAAATTCCAGTTTTGCTGTTGGTTTTCTTTTTTTTTTATTTTACGTATTTGATTGTACAAAGTTCTATTAAAATAAACAATTTCAAATCTTACTTGTGTGATGATACTGTTAGTGTCAAATAAGAACCACAGGTGTATCACTGTCATTAAAAAAATCATTTGACAACTTAATATCCCTGTGTGCTGTGGGAAGATTAAATGAATCGATTCACTTTAAGTAGAGGTGTAATGAAAGTGCAATATGGAAATCAGGTCTTTGGACACATCTGTATGAATGCATATGTCATTTTGAAATAATCCACTCAGTTTTCTAACAGCTTGTTGCAGTGGTTCAGGAGGAGGGGTGGAAGCTGTTGAAATTTAATTAGGTTAAATCCAAGCATTTAACTTGATATTAAAACAAGTACACATCTCACATGTCGATATTGGAAGACATTAGTTGTGTATATATTTTTTTTTTTCATTATGTTCTTAATTGATTTTCTGGTATTCAGGGTGATGGGGGGGTCTGCTATCTCAGCTCTCTTCTGCAGGGGTACACCCTGAGCAGGTTGCCAATCTATCACAGGGCAGGGGTAAATTTGTTAACTAAAGGCAAAATTTGCTCACTGCTACAATCAGACACCTGACCTGGTCTTAACTTTTGCAACTGAAAGAGAACACTTGGTGGTATTTCCTCATAACCCTCTTGTCTGGTCAGTTCTTAAAACTGTGAAATTCCAATGAAGGATCATGGAGGAATTTATCTGCCATTGCTCAGACCATATTCAAGGAAGCAGTAAAATGGTCTCCTGCATCCCCATTTCTGAACACTGGATGGCAGCCCCTATCTTCTCTCCCACACGGTTGGACTGAACGTATAGAAACCGAGGCATTGTTCAACTCATGAAACTGTTACGTTAAAGAGGTTGACTCAAAAAAGGCATCATTTTTGGTACAACACTTGGTGAGTACCTTAAACACTGTAAAAGGAAATGGGCCTCCGATGAATCTAAGGAGTGCAGGATGACAGAGTCATAGCACTGTTAAGAAATATATTCCAACAACAATTTTATGATTTGTATTTTCTGATACAATTATCTTACTTAGAGAAAAATAATGATTTTCCACATCACGCCCAGCAGTGATGACTAAAGCCTGATTTATATGCGGACGTCAGGTCGTCTGCGTATAAATCAGGCAGAGATGCCCCCCCACCCTACGCAGACACTCCGGTGCACCTACCCAAAATTGTAGGTCGACGCAGACAGTGCCGCAGGGAGGAGAGAAAGGAGGCCTCTGATTGGTCAATTTACAGCCGCGTGGAAAAGAGCACGTCATTGGAAAAGTGAAGAAGTGGCCACATTTGTACGATTCTCGTTCTCCACACTACAAAGACAGCACATATTCTAGTAATTCATGGAGGGAGATTGAGATGAATGTGGGTCTGGATACGGCCGAGACGGTGAGGAAGTGGAAAAACACAAGAGATAAGTTTAGTAAGTTTAGCTAGTACGTGATTGTCCCTCTTGCGTTGTGGCGTGGAATAACATAGTGGAGACCGCGCTTCAAAATTGAGTATAAATCAAAAGTGACGGCGGCATCTCTGCGACAAGCTGATGGCGACACATTGCTGTTAGAGTATACACGGCCCTTAAGGTTTACTGTTGTGTCTTTAGGAAATGGTGAAATGCCTCTTATTCAAACTCTTTTTTCCCGTTATTTTATCTGAACCAATGTCAATAATCAAGGCTTCTGAACCATCAGCAATGCTGTTGGACCTCATCCTAGCTCGACTGTTTAAGGATGTCCCACCAACAGCTCTGTGCTTAATCAGATTCATCTATCTCCATCAACTGCTTAAGTGCACAACAGTTGTAATTAAGTGATTCCTTGAAAAGCCCACTCTTCTTCTTGATTTTTTAACCATTAACAGATCTATGGCACACTTTTATTTTATTTCTTAGATCCTTGAAAAAGTGGTTTGAGTATGTAACTGCACATTCCCAGATTAATTGCTTGAATGATGAGTTTTAGTTTGGATTTAGAATGAAACTTGCTACTTGTGACTGTACTGGTTAAAGTTACAAATTACATCTTTTCTAGCATCTGACTATCCTCTTGTCTTTATAATAGTTCTATTAGTTCCCAGTGCTACATTTGATCGCTGCATCTTATAGTGACTAAAACAAAACAAAGGATACTGATTTGAATAGGATTAAATAATATTCTTCTGATAGATCTTAATTTGTTAATGCAGATAATGAGTTCTCTGCATATAACGTGTTAGTTATGGCTGTGGAACACAGGGGTGCAGACATGTTTCCTTTTTTTGCCTTTTCTTTTTTCAGGTTATTATTATTATTATTATTTTTTTTACCAGGATTTATCTTTTAATTCACAAATTACAAGTCCCAATAACCACTTTCTCCCCCCTCTGGATAATATTGCAAAAATAACAATAACAAAACTGATTTAAAAAAAAGAAGAAATAAACATTTTCTTATCAAGACTTGACTACAGAAAACCAATTTTAGGTCAGAGTCAAAGTAATTCACTGAAAGTCTGTTTGTCAAGATAGTGATATAGGCAAGAATATTGAAAGGTACCAACGAGAGAGATGACATTTTTCTAGTCTTTGACTCACTCACTGTAAAATTTAAACTTTAAAACCTTATTGCGTACAAAGCCTAAACTGGCTAATGTCACTCCTCTGTGAAAGATGTCATTGTTTCATTTCCCCCTTAAAGAGCATTACACTGTCAGACTACAGACTGGCTTGTTGTTCGGAGAATTTCTAGGACGAGGATGGGAAGCAGAGCCTTTACTCCTCAGCCTCCTCTTCTGCAGAAGAAGCTTCCGATTCAAATATTTTTTACTTTCAAGCTTGAACTGAAAACATACATAGATTTGAACAACTATTATTGAAATCAGAGGTTTTATGGACTTTTTAAAATAAATTAACTTTTGTTTTTGTATGTTTTTAACTCTCCTGACCCTTGTTAAAAGTTTCATTTATTTTAATTATATTTTTTGCTATTAGTGCTTTCATGGTAATATTCTATAATTATGAATTTATTAAGTCTTGTTTATTTTGTTTCCGCATGTGTGCCTGTGTTCCACTTGTGTTTCAAAAATGCAAATATAGCTGAGTTAACTTAAATTGTTATATTAATTAGAATACATGGGCTAAGACATAGTTTTTCATTATGCCGAATAAAATAATATAATTTTTTTTGAAAAATATCATATAAAAATATATATAATATGATGCAATGTTTTCTGACAATAACAGAAGAAAATTTTAGGTTTCTCAGTTTCTCAGAAATGTAGTCCATCAACCGGCTGGAGACTCTATATGGAGACTTAGTGGGTTCACTAATGGAATAATTAGGATCCTCCCTGTAAAGGTTGATCTATTAAATTCATTACTTAGTAGAGTATCAAGTGAAAGGAAACACCAGAGGGCGCCATTTCCTTGTAATGTGAGAATTTTAGGTCCGCAAAGTCTAATTCGCTGTGGTAACTAGTATATATATATATATATATATATATATATATATATATATATATATATATATATATATATATATATATATATATACACACATCCAGTGGGGTTATCTCATTTTATTTGAATTTTTTACTTTGTCACAAGATAACAATTCAGTGAGTTATTAATAAAGAGAGCGAGAGAGAACAAATGAGAAAGGTGGTATTCATGGAAATAAGGGTCAAATAAAGTGGGTAATAAGGGTGAAATAAAGTTCATGTGGAGGCTATAGTTCATCCTTTCATTAGTTTACAGCTCATTCTGTATTTTAGCTTGTGATGGAAAGAGTAGTAAAAGAAAAGGAGTAGAAGAAAAGGGGTCTAGATGAACTGTCAGGGTAAAGTTGAGAGAGAAGACAAGAAGGGAGAACATCTTAGAGGTGGAAATGAGGGAGCAGTTGCCACTGAAACATGGAGCCTACTGTGATCATACATGGTGAGATACATTTACAGACTGCAGCCAGAATGTTTTGACCAGAGGAGGAGGAGGGATTGCAGTGTTTGACTGGAACTGGTGCTGACTGGAAGTCAATCAGCTCAGGGTCCTAAGCAAAATATCATTAAAATTTTAATTTAATTCAATTTCCTTTGAGTGATGTGGACAAAAGAAAAAAAAAGTTTGTGTTTTTACTTGTTTAATAATACCTCAGTAATGCATTTGCAATTCTAGTGGAAAAGGTACATGAATCCAGAAACAAATGACTTACAAAAGTTAATTGGACTGCAGTTTGCATGACTGGAGTCCAGTTAATGAAACAAGTCTGGAGATGTGATTTAGAATTAATTCAATGGATAAAAGACAAATATTTTACATTTGCTGTTCTAAGGCTGCGATGGACTGGCGACCTGTCCAGGGTGTACCCCTTTTGCCGAAAGAGAGCTGGGATGGACTTCAGGAGATCCCTGTGACCCTGTGTAGGATTAAATGGGCATAGATGATGGATGGATAGATGTTCTTAGGAAGCATCTACTGATGTGAACCACGCCTCACAAAAGGAAACAATCCACATAAGACGGAAAAGAGAAGCAAAGTAATTTTGAAGTCTTTTGGCATTCATCAATCCACAGTTAGTCTAATTGTCATGTAGGCAGTTTAGTACTGTGACATCTCTTCTTAGAGGTGAGTGCCCAGTCAAGATGAAACATACGGATTTTGAATGTGGTAAAGAACCTACAAGCAGCAGCTAAAGGCTTCAGACGTCACTGGAACTAGCTAACATTGCTGTTCATGAGTCTACCCAATCTGAGTCATTGAACAGGTAGGTTGTTCAAAACAGAACTCCAAGCAGGAAGCTGTTGCTCCCAAGTTGACCAGAATATCCTCCAGGATAATGTCAGCTACAGCTTTGTAGAAGTTGTGTGATGCAGCAGGGCAAAGACGCTAAGCATCAAAGTCAATCCGCTACAAAACATAAACAAGAAAATACACCTCTTGGAGTACTCCATTCAAAACACAGACTTTAACCCTCTACAGATGCTGTGCAGAGCCTTTCACATCAGCCATCCTGAAGAAGTGTCTGAGCAGTTATGTAGAGGAATAGTCAAAAATTCCCTTCTGAACATTTTGCAGGTCTCAACTAGAACTATCAAAAGTCATTGCTTGAAGTCATTGCTACCAAAAGAGATTAGACCAGCTATTAACTCCAATTCTCTTACTTTTTCCTTCAGCACTTGCAAATTGGTGTGCTCAATAAAGACTTGATGCATTATAACTGCCTTCATGAATATGAGCTTATAGTGTTTATTTATTATTGTGGCTTAGATGAAGATCAGAGCACATTTTATGTCAGATTAAGTGCAGAAAACAGCTCAATTCAAAGGGGTTCACATTCTTTTTCTTGCCACTGTATCTGCAAAATGTATTTACATACCAGTGTCTAACTCTGTTGGCATTTTAATGGACTGATGACCTATCCAGATTTAAGTCAGTCAAAATCAGATGTGATAGGCTTCTGGTGAAGGTAACTGGGGAATGAGCATGGTAGCCCAGTATTTGATATCATCCCTTAATATTACTTGTACTTGTAGCCACCTTGTTACATTGGACACATAACATAGGTTTTATATTGGAAAATACATCGCTCCCAATTTCCATCCATCCATTATCTATGCCTAATCCTCTGCAGGGTCACTGGGATCTGCTGGAGTCTATCCCAGCTCTCTCTGGGCGAAAGGCAGGGGTACACCCTGGACAGGTCCCCAGCCCATTGCAGCCCTCCTAATTTCTGCATGAAAATTGGATCCTCTGAAAAGGTATTATCTTTTATAATTGCAAAATGTAAGGAGATGTAAATATATATTTCTCATTTGAAGAACATCATGGACAACCCTGAACATGCTCTTCACAACACAGTGATTCAACAGCAGTGTGTCTTTAGTCAGAGGCTTTTTCAGACGGATAAGACACAGACTGCTACAAGAGAGCCTTCCTGCCCACAGCAATAACCATTTATAATGGATCTTTAAAGAGACCTAAATCATTACTGCAACAGTCTAATTCTCCTTTGATGAACCACTAAAGTATTTTTGAACTGAGTTGAATAGAACTGAAATGTTAAGTAAGAGTATAAAATCTATCCATCCTGAAATTCCAAGGAGGTGAGGAGGTCTGCAGTTTTTTTTTCTGCAGTTTCTTGGTAGTCAGTTTCAGCCCTCACCTCCATCGTGGTCCACCTCTCCTCCCAGCCATGGTACTGGGATGATACTGGCTCTGTTTCCTCATGGCTGTGTTGTAAGGTGAGGTGGCTCATCACTTGAGAATAAGTCAGTCAGGTGAAAGAACCAGGTCACAAGAAGACTAGTGTGCTTTTCCTCTTCAGTGTCTAGAAAGACCCCCACTTGTTCAAAAGTCACAGTCCCACTGTTCTTTGTTACTCTTTGTTACTTGATTCTTTTTACAAGAAATATTTGGGAGCAGTGTGATTTTCTACAATATTGTGTACAATTTGCATCATCCTGCTGTTTATGTTGGAATGATTAGATCCTGTAAAATGGTGACTGCGTGAAATCCTGCAGATCCACATTAAGGCTTTGTCAATTACTACAGACCCACAAGTGATCAGACTTGAAGATATCTATTTGAAAGTCAACAAAGAAACACAGAAAACATTTTCATCTATGGATCTATAAACTGCATACATATTTATACATAACTCTCTTTCTAAACTCATATCTTCACAGATAGAAACAGACATGTATATATCTAACAACCAACCATTTTTTAATAAAAACAATGAAGTTAAATTCCATCAGACACCTCCAAGCGCAAGAAGAAAGAAATAACACATATGGAACATTAAGGAGGAGTAAAATGACAGGAGGATGTTGTAAAAAAAAAGTACTCATGACAAGCCACAATATGAAACTTAAAATATTCAGTCATTTTGCTTGTCAAATCCGATAATACCCAAGTAAATTCCACTTACTGCAGCACTGTAAGCCCATCGCTGTAGTAAGTAGCTCATCCACAGGAAGGATGAGCCAGGGGCCTAATGTGCTGACTGACTAGTTCAGGGTGTATAACTGTATACAGTCATTTAACCATCATATTTGGTTAAAAACAAACATTTTTAACCAAATATGATTTACCAGTGGGCCTATTTTTGAGTTATGTTCTCCACAGTGCTCTGAGACCAGATTCTTGTTTGACATGTCTGAAATGTTGCCTGCTTTTATCGCATTTTAAAAGTGCAGAACCTGCCCTTCAGTGCAGAGGTATGATAAACAGCCTGTATTATGCTGTAGGACCCTGCATTTGTTTTGGTCTTCTTCTTTTTTTTAAAGCAACTGACTTAGCCCATACAGAAAAGAAAAAAAGAAATAAGAAAAAGAAAAATCATCTACAGTACATGTCCAGTCTTTGGACTGCTCTGGAATGAATATCTTTTGGGTCTCTCACAAGCTCATATTCCAACTGAGGTGTCCAGTTAGAATGAAATAAGGGCTTTAGGTGACACTGTCTCTCCCATGGGCTTGTGTATGAGGGTGTCAAATAATCTGCAGGATGTGTACGTATCTGACACAGCTGGATGCCTCCAATCTTGCCTGATGAGTGTTTTGACAGATCAGTAATAGCATACGCTGACAGTCGAAACAGCCCTCCACCAGTGAAAGCAATTCAACTCGTGCTATTCTGACTAAAACTCCTCTTTCCCAGTAATTAGATTCTTGACTAAGATGAGTTTGATTCCCTGGGAGCCCAGCTGAACTAGGAAAAACAATTAATCTGGGAAGGGAAGTGCATGCCTTAATTGAAGCCTGATGGAGTGTTTTGCTTATGAGAGGGGCATCTTTTCAAACATCAAGGGGTGCTTCATTTACATCTGGATAATTTGTTCGAGCAACTCAGGATAATTTACAGAAAGCAGACAGACCCAGCCATATAGGCTTGTAGATTTTTGTGCAGATGGGGAATTTCAATTTTATTGTATAGTGTAGTTAATAGGATGTTATATTAACTCATTGACTGAGCATTTGCATTGGAATTGATGTCAATGACAGCCAATGAGTTAATGTGTGGATGTTAGAATAAAGAAAACAGGAGACCAAATTATAGCACTATCACTACCTATTTAGTTTTTTCCATGTTTAAAATGATCAGGTTTGCACTTACATAGAGCAAAACAATAATTCACTATCCATCCATCCGTCCATCTACACTCTTTTGCCAAAAGTATTTGCTCACCTGCCTTGACTCACATATGAGCTTCAGTAACATCCCATTCCTTAGCAATATGACGTGGGTCCACCCTCTTCAGCTAGAACAGCTTCAACTCTTCTGGGAAGGCTGTCCACAAGGTTTAGGAGTGTGTTTATGGGGATTTTTGACCATTCTTCCAGAAGCACATTTGTAAGGTCACACACTGATGTTGGATGAGAAGGTCTGGCTCTCAGTCTCTGCTCTAATCCATCTCAAAGATGTTATACTGGGTTGAGGTCAGGACTCTGTGCAGGTCAGTCAAGTTCATCCACACCAGACTCTGCCATCCATGTCTTTATGGACCTTGCTTTGTGTACTGGTGCACAGTCATGTTGGAAGAGGAAGAGGCCAGCTCCAAACTGTTCCCACAAAGTTGGGAGCATGGAATTGTCCAAAATGTCTTGGTATGTTGAGGCATTCAGAGTTCCTTTCACTGGAACTAAGGGGCCAAGCCCAGCTCCTGAAAAACAACCCCACACCATAATCCCCCCTCCACCAAACTTTATACTTGGCACAGTGCAGTCAGACAAGTACTGTTCTCCTGGCAACCACCAAACCCAGACTCTTCCATCAGATTTCCAGATGGAGAAGTGTGATTCATCCCTCCAGAGAACGTTCCTCCACTGCTCTAGAGTCCAGTGGCGGTGTGCTTTACACCACTGCATCCGACGCTTTGCATTGCACTTGGTGTTGTACGGCTTGGATGCAGCTGCTCCACCATGGAAACCCATTCATGAAGTTCTCTGCACACTGTTGTTGAGCTAATCTGAAGGCCACATGAAGTTTGGAGGTCTGTAGTAATTGACTGTGCAGAAAGTTGGTGACCTCTTCACACTATGCACTTCAGCATCCACTGACCCCGCTCATCAGTTTACGTGTCCTACCACTTCATGGCTGAGTTGCTGTCATTCCCAAACACTTCCATTTCCTTATAATACAGCTGACAGGTGACTGTGGCCATAGAAGTAATTGGAATACCTGATTCCACCTGATAGTATATATATGTATATATATGTATATATATATATATATATATATATATATATATATATATATATATATATATATATGTATATGTGCTGTCAAAGGATTTAAAAGAAAATCCTGAATACCAAATGGCATTCAGATACTAACTTCATGCATCGTAACTCCGATATGCTGCTGACACTGTGGTCAATTCTCTAAATCAGCAGTAAGCTTATGTAACCGTGGTCACCTGTGGACATTTATGAGATGCTCACATCATCCTCTGGGTTTTTGCTTTGTGCAAATCATATCAGAGACATTAAATCCCCACCCAGCTGTGTGCTTGTTGGAGAGCAGAACCAGATTAGAGGGATTTAAAAAGTCTGAATATGACAAAGCACCTTGTTGTTGTTTTTTTTATCCTTGTCGTAATCTGCTAAAATAAAACCTAACCCCTACTCATCCATCACGTTAATGTTTGCAGTACCCTGCCTTTGAAAAATGAACGGGACATGACGGACAGATGATACATGATGTTACATCATAAAGCCACGCAGCAGTATGTTATGTAATCTTTGTTCAGGGAATTAAATGTTACTTGCGTTGTGAAACTATTTGAAACAAGAGTGGTGAATTACAATAGAGCTCTCGCTTAGTCTGACAGATTTGTGTGTAATCCCTTGGAGTTTTCAGTGATAAGAGCCAGTCCGTTCCAGTTTCATGCACAGTTACCCATTTGATCTCAGGTTACAACGTTTGTGCGAGAATTCACATCAATGTTGCATGATAATAATAATCTCCCCTGCTTTAAAATTAGTTTTCATTGAAGACTTAGAAGTAATCAAATGTTTCTACTCTGATGACATGCTTAGCTTAGTGACATGCACAGATGCTCACAAGTACTTTGAAAAATTCTTTGTAGGATTTTATCTCATCCTATTCTTTCTTGACACAATTCTTGGTCCCATCCAGTTTTCGCATCAGGTTGAAACTACAGTTCAACACATTATGGATGCTTAGACTTGTAGAAATTGATTCATTTCTTCTGAGATCCCTGTTTGTCCCATTGGGTTTTTAATATCCTTTCATTTGCATTCATTTATATGTTCTGTCTTCTAGAAGATCGACATGTTTTCATCCCACACAATAATGCTTTGTGACAGCAGAGCATACAAGTTCTTCACTCTCTTCAATCTGTGCTGCCATTTTGTGTAATTCTGTCATTTCAGGAATGTTAAGTTAAAAACAAGAAACAGAGGCATACAAGGTAATGCCCCCCTCAGGGTTTGCACCAAAGCGGCTTGTAGAATTTGTCATTTCAGTTCTAATTTCGTGCTTGTGTTTGTTCTGCAGTGTTCAACGTGCTCAGCTGTGCTGCGATCAATGAGATGCCGTCTTTGAAGAGCAGCCCAATTGTGCTTTGTTTTTTGTTTGTTGACACCCCTGATTTCCGTACTTCACTATTTGCCAGATAAGCGGCGCAAAGATAGAGATTCACTGCATTTCTCTGCCAGATAACTGCAACAGGTCTGTTTGTGATATGCATATGTGTGATGGATTACTGCAGGGGGCACCTTTTTTTTTAATGTTTGCTGAAAGCTTTAGTCTTAGTGCAGAATCAATTCAAGACAAAGTTACATCGTAAGAGCAGGTGTTCATCTAAAACTGAATCTTTTATTAGGAAAGTGGGGACGTTTACAGGATAGTGTTTCACAGGCCTCTCATGACAGATATTTCCTACATAATTAAACTCCAGCTGATACATTTCTGCCACGCAGGTACTAGAACAACCATCTATACTATAGATTTTACTCACTGAACCTACTCTTTGCAGTTCATTGAGCAGTCAATTGTTGCATTTATTGAGAGCTTTAATCCACAGTTTATCTGAAAAATGATCCCACAGGAAATACTTCTCTTCTAGTGGTGCCTGAGAACACAAAGAAGGTATTAGCTGATTTTAGAAACAGATAGTATCACTACAAGGAAGTGAATAAACCATAGCTGAAACATTAACTGCTACTGCCCAATCATGAGACAGAAAATAGAAGAATGTTACCAGGAGATTTCTTTTCTTTATGGTTCAGCATGCCTTTAAACATGACTTATGTAGCTGGGACAGAAAAATGAGGTTTGATGAATGGTTTTTACATTGACCCACAAATGACTTGTCAGTACTTATTACAAAGTTTTCATTTTGTCAGAGGGTGACTTTCTCTTTTCTTTTTTTTAAATGAAACAAAAAATAGGAAAAAAAAAAAAAGCTTGTTAAAGATCAGCTCTCATTTTCCCATTCAGTTCCTTCTTCCACTATCGTGGGCTCTGTGAATGTTACATGCTTAAAAGTTTCAACTTTGGGCTGGCCTCTTGTGGAAGAGAAGAAAACAGATGATAAGGTAGTGTTGTTGTAGCCCGCTGCGGGCCGTTTACAATAGCTGCAGTGACATGGAGTCAGGAAAAGGTATATGAGAATGAGAACCAAAGTCACTATGCAGCCCAGCAGTGTTGTGTAGCCGGTGTTGAATGACTGTGCTGCAGGCAGCAGGACAGTTACATTCACCTCACGGGTTGCATTCAGCGCCTGTTCAGTGTTCACAGCTGTGCATAGATACAGACCTGAGTCATTGACCGTGGTTCTGTGGATCTCTAAGGTACCATTAGAAAACAGGCTAATTAGTGTGTCATTTATGCCGGTCTGTGTGATTAAGCCCTTGCTTGGGGAGAACCATGTAAATGATAAGTCTGTGCCACTCAGGGATGTTTGACAGTCTAGTCGCACTCCGTCTCCCTCTGAAACCATCAGCGCTGAGTGAAAAACCGTTGCTGGCTGCATCACTGTTTTTTCCACAGTGCAGTTCAGGAAGAAGCGGTTGTTACGCAGGAAGCGGATAGATGCCCGGGGATCCCCATTAATGTTGCAGATGTGTTCACCCGTAAAATCCTTAATTGAGTCGTAGCCTCTTAGATTCCAGTGCCAAAACACACTGTACATGGAGCAGTCACAGATCAGAGAGTTGTTGTGGAGATACAACCCCCGCTGCACCAAGCCAGGCAAAGCTTTTACATCCTCCCAAGGGAGGCGTGCCATTCGGTTGGAAGAGAGGTCTAGCATGGATAGGAATGGATGGCTGTGATCTTGGATAGAGAAGAACGGGAAGTCTGTAATCTGGTTGAAACTGAAGTACACCTTTTTTAAGCTGCTCAGACCGCTCAGAGCGCCAGCCTCCACCTGTGTGATCTTATTATTGAAGAGACGGAGCTCCTCCAGCCTCCACAGCCCCTGGAAGTAATGCTGCTCCACCACATGCAGCTTGTTGGAGGATAGGTCAAGATACCTGAGCCTCGATACATTATTGAACACGCCATGACTCAGGGAGCTGATCTGATTGTGAGCCATCCAGAGGCTTTCCAGACGGGGCATTGTATTGAAGCTGCTTGGACCCAGCCAAGTCAGGTAGTTGTGGCTGAGGTCAAGGGTGACAGAGAAGGAGGGCAAGGACCGCGGTAGTTTAACCAGACTACTAGAGCTACAGCTTACGGTGTCAGATATACAGAGGCATATAGACGGGCAGCTCTGGGCCGAGCTGTGAAGAAGACAGAACAGCAGCAGAAAAAGGCCTGGATGTCGTCCACAGGTCATGATTCTGGATGTCAGTTCCTTCGCAGTTTCAAGTCCATCTGGCTCTCCCTGGTTGAGAATCAAAGACAAAGCAGCAATAAATGATTAACAGCTTTATGTAAGATACATATCAAGATTAATGCTTCACAGAAAACACTTATTTCTGTAGCAGAGAAAGTAATTCTCTGGAATGATTATTTTTGCTAATGAAACATCTTAGTTGTCAAATTAAAACAAATAACTGTGACTGTTTTGAAATTTCTCTGTTCATTTTTTTGTGCAGTAATAACTATTGTTCTCCAAATAACAATTACTCCTCTATCTGTATACTGTTCATTTGTAAAGGAATTATTTGAACAGACCTCGTATTTTTTCCAAAGCTAAAGGGATAATCAGCTACACAGTATTTTTCTTAGATTAAAAAAAGAAAAAAATAGCAAGAATGAGAGATTTGGCTCTCTTTGTAATATAAAAAAATAAAAAAAAAATTCCACAAATGATTATTGTTCCTTCAAAATAATTGCTGATTGTTTTTTATAATTTTGACAAATTGGAACTTTGTTCATTTATTCATTCAACACATCATGGGGACTTAATGAAAGCTTAGCGTTTAAGTGTTGTCTAGGAAAATGCTTCACTTTAAAAAAAATATGTCCTCAAACTGATTTTCACTTCTACTTACTTGTACAGCCTGTGTAATGTGAAGGTCGAAGTGTAAAAGGTAATGCTACTTCCAGACGAGTAAACAGTTTGGCTCACTTATTTAACCCCATAAAAATAATGGACATAAAGAAAAAATACTTACAGATCACAAATCCAAAATAAACTGTTCAGCAACAACATTAACCTCCAACTTTCCAGCTTTTATTTTCTTGTCCAAATTTGTATTCCATCCGTGATTACCCACTACATTGCAATCTTAATCCTTATCTTCTTTTTGGATCCTCCACCCGCAGAGTTCAAGGAATTATACTCTTCTTTTGCTTTTTCTCTTCAGACAAGTTTAAGTCCCCCCTACCGACTTTCTCCTTTCCCAAAAACGAGTGCCATCCAAAAAACATCCTGTGGTGCTTTGCAGTGAAAAACAAACATCCCAGATTCAGGGCTCTCTTAATCTCCTCCAATCCCTCCTCCTTCCCTGTGTCATTCAGAGACTTGCCTTGTGTCTCCCTCTCTCATCATTAAGTCATGATGCCAGCGGACTGCCCTTCTCCATTCCAAAATAGTATTCTGTCAATATTCTTTTCCATTGAGATTGTAGTAATTTGCTCAATAACAGATTAGTGGAACCCGGGTACATTCTGTAGGAATTTTACATGTGTTACCTGGTGGCCTTTCACTAAAAATCTCAGGAAACTAAAAAATTATAGTCTGACGTTGTCTGAGTGTTGATTATGTTGTGTGTGTTTCAGTTCATGGGTTAAACAAATCATTCCTGATCTTTGGTGTATAGTCTTTGTGATGCAGAGGGTTCTTGCCCCGCCGTTCTACTTTCTTGCTTAATTTTTATTTCTATTTTAGTGGCTTTCTGTGGATAGATGTTGCCCACACACAACCCTCTTCTTCAACACACACACACACAGATTCACACACTCTTCCTCTAAGTGCCTAACGCAGCTTCTTTCTTTCTTTTTGAGCTGCCAACATCCCTTGTTTCCCTGAGCTGTGGGTTTGACTGGATATATGCTGTCCGTGCTCCTTGGTCATGGTGGTCCTGACAGCTCTGATTTCTGTCACAGTGAATTAGCTTGTCCTCCCGAGCAGCCACCTCCTCACCGCTAGCCCCAAACTACCCCCCCCCCTCCCTGCCACTGAAAGTGCTTTCAGCTTTGACTGTCTCCCACTCACTTATGCACTCAGAGGCGCAACGCCAATTCCCGATGGATTCAGATTCACTGGATAGGGCTCACTTCTTAGAAGGTGGGCTGGTGGAGGCAGATGTGTCCACAGGAATGCCGGATGTAAGCCCTCAATCAGAGATTGGTTCTGAAAATCCCTCCTCGGTGTTAAATAAAGGATTAAGGGTTAAAAAAATGCATTTGGAGACATTTGTATTGAAAGATATCAGCATGTTTGGAATTGTGGCATTACACACAATCATGTCCCAAGGCTAGTCATCAGCTTGGCTGCAACATAGAAGATATACACCCACACATATGGATCTGAGATGTGTTAGAAAGGCTTTCTTAAAAGGTCTTCATTTTGGATTTTGTGTTTATGTGAGTGCATATTGTAACACAAAGGGTCTCAAAGGGTAATTTTTCCTCTAAAGTGAGCAGTGGTCATCTTTTTTAACCATTTGTGCCACAATTATTTAAGGCTTTATGTAACAGTACTGTGTGTTGAATGGGCTCTAATTGTGTTTGTTTCCTTAGATGTAAATGGGTCACATACAATCCATAAATCAAAGCGTTCTTCTGCATAAGCTGGCAATGATTCATAGTTTGGCATACATGGCTTTTTTAAAATCAGTGTATTGTAATGCCAGTGGGATGTCACCAACTGCATTTGTTTTGAGTCACAGGTGTTAGTTTAAATAGAACACGTTCATTTCTTAGGCAACACTTGTTTTTCTAATGCTGACATCATTTTCAATACAGCCTACCCTTAAAAGACACATAATCTTTGGATGCAATCAATTCTTATTGTTCTATAATCAATTTAATCAAAGCATGAAGTTGTAAACAAGAGGCAAACATAGCCAAGTTTCCAGATATTCACTTAAACAGTAACTTTCATTTTCTGATGATTTTCTTTCATTAAACAGTGATAGCCTGTGCAGCTTTTTTTTTTTTTTTTTTTAACTTTTTTAATATTAACAACTTCTTCATCTATTTTTTTTTTCACTCTGAAATCTCATTGCAAATCTTTTTGTGAATCTTTCTTTCTTCATGCGCCTGCATGTGTCTGTTCTCAGAGTGCAGTGTTTGGCTCTAGCCTGCTGTTCTGTAAAATCCCTAATCTAATCAGTATCTTTGTATCAAGCTGCTTCGCCAGTCTTGCCTTCTTCTTTCCCTTATATTTGATTAAACTTGGTGTATGCAAAACAGTCCCGTCCAGTCAGCCAGGTTCAGAGTGGACCTCAAAGCTTAAATCCTGACCCCGATGCATCCTGCCCCCAGCAGAAAAGTGATTTTCTCTTCACCATCTGCTGCTGAGTGGAGAAAAAAAAACCCAACAGAAAACACAAGAAAAGATGAAACATACCGTAGCACAGGGAAAGGTGCGCTCTTAGCCTACCCTTGTGATGCAGCGAAGTTCATATAGAGATAATACAGTTTTATACCTTCAAATGCATGAAAGACTGTTTTGTGTTTGTTGTTATACTTGGCTGGTTTAATTTAGGATTAGGCAATAGAGCATGTTTCAATAATGTTACGGCTTTTTAACACATTTTCAATATTTTAATATACATTGTTATTATGACCGTTTATTTGATGGTTATGTTACCTTTCTTGGTTATGAATTTTAATAAAACTATACTAAAATATATAGTTTATATTGGATGAGGTTTTAAGTATTTGTCATTTTCATTTGAGGTGAGGTTTGTGGGTACAGTCATCCTTTCTGGACACTCTTAACGGTTTCTCTGGTTTTCGTTTTATTCATATAGATATTCGAATGATATCATATCGGCCAAAATTAAGAAATATATTGTGATATAGATTTTGACCACACTGCTCAGTTGTAGCTTAACTTTTTTTTTAAAGTTTTTTTTTTCAGTCTTTCTTTTATCATAAATTTCACAATTTTAGGATTGTCATTGCAGATAAAGTTAAGTGTGCAAGTTTGTACCCTCCCCCTTAACCTTTTTCCCCCCTCTTTGTGTAAAAACATAATAAAAATCATCTGATCATATGGATATCATATGGATCTTAGTCTACACAAATAGAGCCTCAAACCTACAATGCCATGTAACATTTTTCCATGTGACATTACATATTTAACAAAATTGAAACCAAAAGTAAAAATATAATCAAGTGTGGTAAGTACCCCCATGATTTCAGAGTTTATATATAAACTTTTAGTGGCGATATCTTGAAGTAGTAATTTCCTCAATGACTTTATCAGTCCTTCACATGATGGTGAAGGAATTTTGTCCCAGTCGTCTTTACAACATTGCATCAGTTCATTTAGGTTTTTGTGCATTATGCACAGCTCTCTTAAAGTGACAGCATTTCAGCTGTGTTGAGGTCTGGACTTTAATGAGGCATCCAGAAACCTTCATTCTTTTGCTTTTCAGATATTCTGCTGGTGAGCTTTGGATAATTGTTCCTTTTCATTATTAAACTTCAGGCAGGCTTTAGCTGTTTATCAGATGGGCTCAAATTAGCCTCTAGAATACTCTGGTACACACAAGAGTTCATAATCAACTCAGTGACTGCAAGGTGTTTGCTTTTTGCTAAACGACTTCACTCTGTTCTCATTTGTCTGTGTGACTTGTTTTCAGGAATTCCTGTGGTTCGTTAACATGCAGGTTTGCTAACCTTAGTTGTGTTTCCATTTTTTTAGATAGAAGATTATCCTCCATGATTTGGTGATATTTTGTTTCTGAAATCATTTAACTCTCTACCTTTACAAGGGTTCCAGGGCCTGCTGCTGAGTAGCATCCCCAGAGCATGATGTTGCCACCACCTATGCTTCACGGTGGAGATAAAACACAGCGTCTAGCTTGACGGCGAAAAAGCTCAATTTTTGTCTCATCAGACCAAAGAACCTTCTTTCCAATTGGTGTTGGAGTCTTCCACATGCCTTTGGGCAAATTCCTGACCAGATTTCATGTGAGTGGTTTTCTCTCTTCCACCCTCCCTTACAGCTTTGACTGGTAAAGAACATGGCCAACAGTTGTTGCATGTACAGTCTCTCCCATCTGGGCCACTGAAGCTCTTAACTCCTTCAGAGAGGTCGTTGGTGTCCTGGTGGCCTCCCCTACCAGTCTTCTTCTTGCCCGATGACTCAGTTTGTGAGGACGGTCAGCTCTTGGCAGATTTAGACAAGTTCCATACTCCTTTCCATTTCTTTAATGATGTATTTAACTGAACTCAGATGCCCAGTAAGTTAGAAATCTTCATGTCGCCATCTCCTGTCTTATATATTTCAATGATCTTTTCTCTGATTTGCCTGGAGTGTTCTTTTGTCTTCATATTGCAACTGCAGCAGAAATGCTGATTAACCAGAAACCACTTCACTAACTGTGACACTGCTGGCAATCAACCAAGCGGGACCTCTGTTGAATTTGTCAGTCACTTTAAAGGGGGTGAATACTTAAGAAAATTTTTACTTTACTTTGTATATTTTTAAGTAATTGACAGTAGTTTGTAAAAATCTATTTTCACTTTGACATGAATGAAGCTTTTTTTTTTTTTTTTTTTTGCAAATACCTGTCAAAAAAGCCAAATTATATTGATCAGGATCTCATTTATAAAAGCATACTTTTTACAGGCATTGTAGCTTTTGTCTTATTTTTTCTTCTATTTCTTTGAGCACAGTAGGGTCTGACCATCTGGGTAATTTACTGTGGTAATAGTCTTGAACACTTTTCACTTGTGAATAATCTTTCTCATTGTGGAAATTTGAACACCAAATTGTTTGAAAATGGTCTTAATAATAAGAATAAGCCTTTCCAGACTTGATGTGGAGTAGAGATTGCTCTTCCAGGACCATTGTTAATCTCTTTTGTCTCTTGTATTAGGTTAATACCAACCTAAATGCTCCAGACCAGCAACCTGCCATAATGTCTGCTCTTACACTTGTCTGTACACTTGCTGATGGTCAGTTCATTAAGGGCTGATTATTAGCAGAATCTGACAGTAACTTAACATCCTGAAATCTGTGTAGGTCCGTACTTAATATTTTCCATTTGTTTTTTTTTTCCTCCCCTTCAGGCTTCATTTTTGTAAATAATAATAATAATTGTGTCATATAACAATGAAAAAATATTATATGATGTTGTTGGCTGAGGCTGTAATTTGCCTTTACTGGATAGAGAGAAAGCAATGGCAAAAAAGCACAACATATTACAACTAGGGATGTAACGGTATGGAAAAATTGATATCTCGATTATAGTGACCAAATTATCATGGTTTACGATTATATCGCGGTATTTTTAATTGCTGTACACATGTCCAAAAAACACATACAGTTAAATAATTTCACAAAATCTTAGCCATCAGAAGCAGGGGCGCAGATAGGATTTTTACACTGGGGGGGACTGAACTGTCATTAGAATTCTGAGTTTTTTAACTGAATCAATATATGTAGACAAAGGCCTATTTAGATACCACTTGCCTTACATGATCAACTTGTTATTTGTTTGGTAAGTTAATCACGCTCCAAAACTTAATGTCTTCTGCATGTTTTGTATAAACATTTGCTGATGTCAGCAGGATAAAGAATCTCATTACAGAAACTTTAAGTGTAATTTCTAACAAAAAAGGAATGTTCAAAAATGTATAAAAAATTAAAATTGAAATGATTCACACTTGTGTCTCTATATAAATTATTAGAAACATTGCAATATGTATGAAAACAGAAGTATAAGCACTTGAACAACAGAGTCATACAATAAAAATAAAAAGTACTTTTTTTCAATAAACGGAAAAATAAAATCCCTCTGCAGCTAAACAAATTTACCGTCTATAAGTAGACTCAGTAGGGCCCAAGAACATCTCTAATTAATTTCCCTAAACATATTGCCGGGCAGTATCTTTTCTCTGTCCAGTTTGTCAAGTCTGTCTTGGTGAATATGGCACATCGGGGAAAGTTAACAGGTAATATAATATTTACATTGCTTGAGTTTTGAAACAACGCAGTAATTGTTTTTTGTTTTTTTTTATTGTTGATCCCACCAGGGATTGGCTGCAGGCCAGGAGGGACAATGTTAACATCTTAAATCTCATCATTTCAGTTAACAATTATTGCTTATTAAAATACCATTATAAAAATAATAACATTAAAAGATATACACCTACAGAATGCTGTTATTTTACATTTAGCCTATTTAAGGTAAGCCCAAATGACTAGCTACTTAACATTACAAAAGTATCTTTCACACCTGGGAAAACAGGCAAAGGATATCTTTTGGTTCTTGAAATAAACACTGTGAATTTTCTCTTCCCTCTTCTCTGGCTTAATGTGGCAGAAAGATCACCAGCTCAGTCATTAGACAGTTGTTTATGGTTACCATGGTTACCACAACAGGCAAAGACACCAGCACCCCTTAGGCCCCCTGGGATCAAAATGGTGCGTTACAGTTACATTGGAAATCGGAACTTGAAGCGCCAAACCACATAACCTCAGAACTGACCGCTTCCCAGTTTAAAAACTGGGACGTCATGGAACATGGAATTTGAGAGAAAAAAAAAAAACAAACAAACAAAAAAACAAAAAACCCAAACAGTTAATGAAATGAAATGAAAACCCCAGGTGAATGCTAGATTTCAATGCTTTTCCGACTTTAAGCTTCAAATTTACGAGTACAGCTGAACGCACTATTAGTTGTAGCAGAAACACCGATGCTATCAAATGGATCAGCTGGACCAGATCATATTCTGGATCCAGGAATTTTTAAAAGGATTCTTTATCATTGTGAGATGGGCCAACACAAGCTGCTTGGCGGAGGTCTGCACTCTCGAGTGCTTTTCTAGTTCTACCTATTTTTGGTGCTTTACATACGGACGGTGGTGGGGACAGATAGGGATCAATATAAATCTGGGGGGGGGGACATGTCCCCCCCGTCCCCAGTGCCATCTGCGCCCTTGCCTCGTCCTCCGATGAAATCCCCTCAGCTGCCCCTCATCAGCCTGTGATTGGTCAGGTTGGATGTCCACCCTGCTCTCAGTCTCCTTGGTGATAACACTTTAGTGCTGTGATCGACACCATCGTCTAAGTCGACATCAACTTTACTGCTGCTGCTTGGAGTTGCACTGCTGCCAAAAAGCTCTGGGAGCTTTCTATATGTTGAAGCATCAAGTGACTTGGCTTTCTTTAGTTTTCATTTTTCCCATCCACTTTTCTCCTTGCGTTTTCTACTTGCCATCTTTCTCTTGACAGACACTAACGTTAGTCTGGTTTGTTGGTTTTTAGGCCTACATCTGATAAATGATGGTCTTAGCGCCCCCTGCTGTTAGTTGATAGACTGAAAATTTCGGTCATTAAAAAGGGCCGACGGCTGTAGACTGGACGGCTGTTCTGGACTTTTCCAGAATACACAGTTTACCAGTCCGCCCCTGGTCACAGGGAAAACACCGCTTTACAATTCTTGAATAAGAGTCATGAGCCAAAGATGTAACATCACTTGAGAGATAAGCAGAGGGAAACTGGGAAGTAAATGTCACATTTTTTTTGACATGTTGAATAAATATTTGTCAAAGGGACGGTAATACACTAATATCGAACAGCAACTCAACAGTCATTGCAGATGTACAGTCTCCAAAGACTCTTGCTACCAGATGTGAACCCCAGAACCCAAAGATATGCACCTTTGTTCAGAATGTATTCATTTCTTTCAACGGTGTTTTGTCAGCCAGGCTGGCAGCCAGATATTGAAATATGAATGAGTCAGTGCCTGTATAAAGATTTGGAGGGTTGAGCTTTATTTTTCTTCTCTTCCTCAGTGAATTTGCAGGCTGGATGAGCGCTTTGTTAGAATGGAGTTCCAAGCAGCCTGAGATTGTTTGCTTGTCACAAAGCACTGCTCAGCTGCTCCATATGCTCTCCACTGATGATGAATGCAGTGCATTATCTGAGAATATCCCACTCAAAAAACCTCCAATCCAAGTGACATTGTTTTTTTTTTTGTTTGTTTTTTTCCCCCATAATCTGAGTTGTGCACACAGCTGGCTATACTTAATACAATATGCTTTTATCTCCAGTATAACAGTCATTCCACTGAACTGCTGCATGTGATGCACAATTAATGTGAAGAGACAAGCACACCATCTAGTGGTTTGAAGCTCAACTGGAATAATACTTGAAAGATACAGTTTAATTCAAAATACTCTCTCTAAAGATTTCTTTTAAAGATGAAAAATAAACTAGATTATTTCCAGAAGTTTAATTTTTAGAAACTGAAGGATATTAAAGTTGGCCATCATGTTTGGAGTAAAACAGTGAAGAAGATCAATGCCACTCTCATGTCTGTTTTTTTTGTTATGCTGTTTTCATGACAAGGCAGCTCTTGCTGTGTAGAACATTTAAAAACATCTGCTTGTGCCTCCTAGACTTTCATTATATCACTTAGTCCATTTTTTCACCATCTAGACAAATGATGAATGCCCTACCACAAACGTTTACCCCTGATTTCAACCCTTTTTGGCAATTGACTGCATTAAACAACATGTAAAAAGATTTGCCTTAGTGATATGAAAGATTGTTTTTAAGCAAAATTAATTTGAATCTGAATGAAATCTCTCACCTGGGTAAAATCTTACCTAGCTATACAGATATTTGTGTTCTTTGTTTACTAGACTCAAGAGCTTTAGCGTAAGTGTTGGCTACAATCCAAACCTCTGTCTCCATATGGAGAGCAGCATGCAGCAAAAAGGGCTCAGGGTATGAACTGCCCCACCTCTCCTTAGCCTCTATTATCTCAGTTGATTGTTAACGGATTTCAATTAGGATTCACAGGAGTTAATATGATTGCTTGCTGTTTATCCTTTCTTGCTTCCTTCCATGGAAGCCAATTATGCATTTGTGGCAGTAGATGAGCGCTGGACGCTGCTAATGGCTCTGCCTCTCCCTTTGTGTTCACATTACTGAAGGATATGGGTTGTGAAATGAGATCGCTACTGACTACTGTGCTATCAGTGCTCCTGGCCATAAAACATTATGGGCCAGAACATAGTAAATTGTGTGATGTGACTGTGGGGTGGCAGTCTGTCAGCTCTTTGCCTGCTCTTTCATCTGGTATTCTCTCATCTCTCCTCCTCTTTTCACCATTTTTGTCATCTAGTTCTCACTGCATGCCCAGGAAGCATTCCCCCTGTTCCTCTCTTCTACTTACTGTCTCTTTGCCTTTAATCATTTGGTTTTCTTCTTTTGTTTATCCTCTCAACTTTTATCTCCCTACATTAGGTTTCTACACTTTGTTGTGGAGAAAGAAGGATCACAATGTCGTTCTGCAACCTAAAGGATTTCTGTATTATAGCAAGAAATACAGGCACAACACACGCTTCTAGCACAATCTCAAAAAATGTAACATAGCATACATACACTATATTGCCAAAAGTATTCGTTCACCTGCCTTGACTCACATATGAGCTTCAGTGACATCCCATTCCTAATCAACATGATGTGGCTCCACCCTTTGCAGCTTGAACAGCTTCAACTCTTCTGGGAAGGCTGTCCACAAGGTTTACGAGTGTGTTTATGGGGATTTTTGACCAATTCTTCCAGAAGTGCATTTGTGCGTTCCTCCACTGCTCTAGAGTCCAGTGGTGGTTGCTTTACACCACTACATTTGATGCTTTGCTTTGCACTTGGTGATGTATGGCTTGGATGCAGCTGCTCAACCATGGAAACCCATTCATGAAGCTCTCTGTGCACTGTTGTTGAGCTAATCTGAAGGCCACATGAAGTTTGGAGGTCTGTAGTGATTGACTCTTCATGGCTGAGTTGCTGTCATTCACAAACACTTCCATTTCCTTATAATACAGCTGACAGTTGACTGTGGAATATTTAGGAGTGAGGAAATTTCACGACGAGATTTGTTTCGCAGGTGTCATCCTGTCACAGTTCCACGCTGGAATTCACTGAGCTCCTGAGAGCGACCCATTCTTTCACAAATGTTTGTAGAAACAGTCTGCATGACTTGGTGCTTAATTTTATACACCTGTGGCCATGGAAGTGATTGGAACACCTGATTCTGATCATTTGGATGGGCGAGCAAATACTTTTGGCAATATAGTGTATTTTCTAGGGGTCTGGTTTGACTATTGTGTCTTGGTTGTACTTTTTGAGACTTAGGTACGTACGTTTCCTGACTCTCCTTGCCTTGCCAGTGTTCTCGTAGCAACTTTCATTTGTTTTTCCACCTCAGGAGCCAGACAGATGCTTTGCATCACCTCTCCTGTTTTTTGCGAACGAGGAAAGCAAACAAAAGACTTCATCAGGTGTATTTTTTGTTAATCTTTTTTTTTTTTAAAGAGACATGGCATGCAGAAGAACAGAGTGCTGTTTCACATAGGTGAAAGACACAAACAGCAATGTGTATGCAGAGCAGGTTTATCTGCCCTCATTCCACATTTGAGACAGTGTGATGGATCCTGCAGCAAGCTGTCTGTGCCACCTGAGCCACACCGCTGTTCCTGTGTCACTACTCTCTGATCAGGCAGACACTGGGGGACATGTTGGGTGATATGCAGTTAGCAGTTCCATCAAGGATCTCGGAGACCATCCGAGGAAAATGAGAATATCTCTGAACAGGTAACTTAATTTAACTCGTGGCTGCTTTCACTGGAGCTACGAGCACAAATACTTTCCCGGCTGATGAGATGAGGTAACAGGGGATGGTCAGAGTCACTGACTGCAACAGAAAAGGCCTACTCCTCCTAAATTGCCCGGACATGGTCAAGGTTTTTCACTAATTTTATGGATCAAATAGTGGAGACTCCACAGTAGAAAGGTTTTTTTCTCCTGTCCTCTCAATCAATAAAAACGACTGGCTTTAATCATGGACCTATTGAGTGCTGAAGTTGTCAGAGTAGATAGTTGGCTTTCTGGAACTATTGGAACTATTCCAAACTTTGTCTGTCTCAAAGACAGGTTCTGTTTCGTTTGGACCTTCAACACACAAACATATATATATATATATATATATATATATATATATATATATATATATATATATATTAGGGGTGCCACGGTACAGGTGGCTCACGGTACGGTCCATAATGCGGTTTTTGAATCATGGTTTCGGTACGGATTTGGTACAGTTCAGACCACCCCTACCCTAAACAAGCGATCGCAAGATACCGAGTTTGTGGAAAGTGCAACTCGCATGTCGGCGCGTAAAAGAGCGCGTCCAAATGTGCAGCTGTGGCATGATCTCATTCAGATGTCTGCTGTGGAGGAAACCAAGGAGATCTTTGTCTCTGGTGTCAAGCTGTAAAAGGTTGGATGCGGGAATTTATTTCCGATATGTCTGAAACTGTTGGTGGTCGAGGAGGGACAGGAACATAAATTATTTGTGATTTTTAAATGCGCATTCAATGATTCATTCTGCAGTATTTTAAAAAGCACATCAGCTGCGCCAAGACGCACAACTGGTAACAACTGGATCTTATGCAGGTAAGATCCGGGTTTAGGGAGGTGGAAGATTGCGTTCTGTTAACTGTTAACTGTTTTCACTCCCTCACCGGTGTATTCAACAGCAAACCAAAATGCTTTCACACTGGTGATTGAAAAAAGTTTTTCTCAATTTCTCCACTCCCGCTGGCCATGCCTGCGTCTATGAGCTGCAGCCAACCGGCCAAAGTGTGATCGGCTGGTCACTGTGAGTGAACAGAGGCGAGAGGACATTGACATGCAGTGGTGGGCCTGTTGCCTAAAAGGCACGCACGCTCACGTGCAAGTCAAATGCAAAGTTATTGGAACATAAATACAGCGGGATATAAAAGCGTCCCGCGTCCCATGCAGGTCATCCCAAACCGTACCGTATTTTACCGAGTACCATTGCATCTCTAATACATATATATATTATATATATATATATATATATATATATATATATATCTATATATATATATAATATAATATATATATATATATATATATATATATATATGTATATATATATATATATATATATATATATAGTTCCAACACT
The DNA here is from genome assembly GCA_018398805.1 of Hirundichthys speculiger. Taxonomy (NCBI): domain Eukaryota; kingdom Metazoa; phylum Chordata; class Actinopteri; order Beloniformes; family Exocoetidae; genus Hirundichthys; species Hirundichthys speculiger. The sequence goes on along the minus strand of JAGFBZ010000693.1, from coordinate 924,458 downwards.
GATCTTCCTTTGGCTTTAGCTCTCTCTTTTTATCTTCTCTGATTTCTGTGGACTTTACCTGAGTATACTCCAATTTAAATAAATAAGGGTACTTATCAAGTTCAAAAGGCTTATCCAGCCATTTCCTTTATCTGCCTCATTTTGATGAGGGTGAGCTTTGGGAGCTAATTCCAGCTATGAACAGGTGAGAGATGGACAACGTTCTGGACAGGTCAATAGTCCATTACATGGTTACAAACAGACAAGGAAAAACAACTATGCACACTCACCCCAACAGACTATTTAGATTTCCAAATCAACCTACCACGCATGTTCTTGGACCGTGGTTGGAAGTTGAGAGAAACCCATGCAAACCCCACTCAAAAAGAACCCAGGTAATATTCAAACCAGAAACCTAATTATTGTGAGATAACTGTGCTTACATCATACCACTATGTCACCCAGGGCCCATCCATAAAGTTGAAAATCAGCCTATTCAGTCTGGCATGGGACAACAAATCAATACAACTACTAGTATTGCTAAACGGTCAGGTCTGATTGGATTCTGCATGATATCTCCAACATCTGAATGCCATTCAGCACGTACAACTGTGCAAATAGCACAGCCACTAAAGCGATGAGGATCGAGAAGAAAAAAGCAAAATGTAAACAGCAAAACTGTCTCTGTGGGCATCCTATATTACAATACAGCTGTACAGCAGGTTCCATTCCTCGTGCTCTCACTCAATATGGGTCTCAATGCAAAGAGTTTTGCATCTATCAATACTTGAAAACCAAATTAAAGAGAATGTAGGACCCACATGGGATAATTTTGGACTTACAGACAATTCAGAGGAGAAACGTAGTAATGAAGAAAAAAACAATTCAATATCTACATTTTATTTCAACAAGAACTTGCACAAAATGAAAATGAAATCCCATGTTGGACCAGTGACTTGTCCAGGGAAAAACAGTCCATTTCCCATGTGACAACTGGAAGAGTTTCCAGCCCCCCACCCCCACCCCAAAACCCTGAACAGGAAGGTGTGGGCATGTAAAATGGATGGATGTTAAGTAAAAGTAGAGATCAAGTAAATAAGAACAGCACTTAATGCAGTGGAACTAAACATGAAAATGTGTAAGGTTACGTTTATGGGCCTTATTCAACCTCTGAAGCATCTTCATCTTTTAATAATTAGATAGATTAGCTCCATGGAAAAGGAGGTGTCATTCTTCCAGTTCTCATTAGAAATCACTCCTGTTAGACCATTTCATAAATGTTCTTCAACGAAATTATATAACGATCACATTGACCTTTCAGCAGTCCCGCTTAGCAGTCTGAGTTGGTGCGCTGAGGAAAGTCAATTTAATGAGCGCAATTTAATGTGTGGCTCAATAATGCTATCTTCAACTCCATTATTAAGCACAATCAAAAAGTAAGCTCTGTTAATTATTGCAAATGTGTTACAATGAAAATGCCAATGTGGCTTTAAAGCTTACAGGTGCTTCGGAGGGGGTGAAGTGTTGTTTGCACTTGTAAAGAAGCTTGTGGTAAAATATCTGCTCTTAATGTCAGCCACCGCAGAAGATGGATATGGCTTTATGTGAGGTACGCCAGCTTCCATTAAAGTCTGTTTGACGCCATTGGAACGTATTAGATGAAATTTTAATGCTGCCTGTGGGGAAAATGGGCCGTTACACCTTCGTTCTAGAGAAAGTCTCTGAGAATGTATTGGCACCTTTCATTTACTATAAAAGAGCAATAGGTGTAATAAGGAAAAAGACACTGCTCTCATGGAAGAGTCAGAGTTCAAGTCCGTGTCAGAGTAACACATTTCCCGCTTGAAGGGTCCTCAAGCGTGACAAAGAATCCGAGTGTTAGTCCTGCTTTCAATCTGATGACTCTGAGTGTAATGGAGCAATAGAATAAACATAACAAGAAGGGAGGCTCTCGCTGATCACCTGCAGTGATGCTCATTCATTATTCAGTAATGCAGACACTAATTCTACTTGGGAAAAAAAAAGAATGGAGTAAAGCAGCCCTATATCATGCTTTTCTGTCAACTGCATGCTGTGAAAGAGAGGCAGACAATGAAAAAGAGAAGGGGAGACGGGAGGCAGTGGGTATGAAAACGGGATTGAGTGAGAGTGATTGTCGCCTGCAGAGGGAAACCATTAAGCTCCACAAATATCATTATCAGATTTTCAATAAGGCTGCAGCCATCAGATAGTGTGTACAGACAGTGTTGCTGAATCTTCTCCCATTCTTGCTGCACCAGGTGCAACGTGTTTTTGCAATTCAATCTGGCTACAAGGCCACAAGGAAGCTTTACTTATTGCTTGGATCCCAGAACAAATCATAAACCCAGGAAATATCAGGGGCTGGGCAGCCTGGGGAGTGGCTGCAGGGGCTTGTATGAGGCTCATATGTGCGCTACTGTTTGAGTGATTACACAATGTTTGGGGCCTGCTGTGTACTGTTGCGGTGTGCGTAAACTCTGGTACAAGCGCACTTGGGGGATTTACTGTGTTTTTCATTATCAAAATTTAAATAGCTTTGCTGATAAAGTCTTTCCAAAATGAAACCATATTTCAATAATTAATCCCCCTTGCAACCCCCCCGACATTCATCACAGGCCGAGGCTAATGAGAGATAAGAAACTGCAGGTAAAAGGCGGCTTGGACTTGCCTTCCATTGTGCTTTTTATTCTTTCTTTTTTTCTGGCTTTATAGTATTCTTAGCCCTAAGGTAGCAGAAAAATTAAGAAGGGATATTTTGCAGAAGGTAAAGCATATCTATAGAGATTGTGTTGGTGGATCTAAATAAAATAAGTCAGGAAGAGTACCAAGAAATAAAAAGGGAAACCCATCTGTTGGTATTGTCTGGCTGAAGTTGGCCCCCCTCTCCTCTGTTTTGGCTATTCCCTTATCTTTCTCTTACTGGCTGTTGATAACAGCCACTTGCTGAATTATTTCCTAAATCGGTGTCCTCCCAGTCCAGGGTTGGGTTTCTTAGTATGGATACTTTTCTGCACTTGTGTCCTTGTGTACTTGTAAATTGTCATCAGTTGCAGTCAAAGTACTATTCCAGGTCAAAGTCCAATGTTGGGGGCTTGAACTGGGTCCTAGATGATATTTCCTGATCTGACTGTATCTTTGTAATCCACTCCTAATGACTGGGAGTTTATACAGAAAATCTTAAAAGGAGCAAAGGACGGGCTTCTCATGAGAGAAAGAATGGTGAAACAAACTGGCATGTCCTGTTTGTGTTTCTTTAAACCAGCCCTTGTATTACTTGGTGGAACTATCATCAAGGACATACACACAGTGTGACTTTCTGTACAGCTGACAGACACACGTTACGTAAACCTTTCATTTTTTTATAGTTTTGAACCAAAAAATGTGATATGAATAACTGCTCTGCACAGCATATCTCCTGTTTCCCTGTTAAAAAACCACAAACATTTTTCCTAAATGCTTCTTGAAAAAAAAAAAACGCCAAACAGATGTTTAATCTGGAAAATTCATTGATGTTTTTAAAAATGCAAGACACTTCCTTTCACACAAAACATCAACTTAGTCCAGGCTTTAGCAGATCTGACATGCTGCTGCTTCTTAAGCTGGCAGGGCACAGAGCTGCTTTTTGCCAACTCAGCCTGCTTTTGAAAACAGCAAAGTCCTCATTGCTTTCCGAGGGGCCTCTAAAACCTTAAACCTTGAGCTTTTCAACTCTTTTTGAGTGGAATTTACAAATTTCACAAGTGATCATCCTTTTTTCATGATTTGCTAGTCTTGGTCAGCAGATGTCTGTCCCAGGTGGCCTAGTGGTAGTTCTGTTGCCAACCATATGGGAGGACCCAGGTCCGAATCCTGGTCGTGTCAGGAAGGGCATCCGCCATCATATCTGTGCCAAATCAACCATGTGGATTATTCTGCGGTGGCGAGCCTGAATAGGGAGTAGCTGAAAGGAGAAGAAGAAGGTCAGCAGATGTCTCTGATGGCCACCATGAAATCAACGGCCAGCAAGTGTCAGTAACTGTTAACCCTGGAAACTAGTCATCACATTTCACTGGTTTGCAGTGATACTTATTTCCCCTTCTTTACATACAGATTTATACATTTAGTCTATCCATGTATGTGTTTGTATTTCTTTCCCCATTTATTTATTTACCTAAAAATATGTATTTTTGATTTTTTTTTGTTCAGGGTTTTTAATGCAAAAGTAAATGAATGTGGATCCAAATCAAAGCAGAAATATAAATCTGTCACATTTTATACACTAAAATTATTAGCATTTGTTGTATTTTCACATATTTATTGAGTCGTGGTTGATATTTTTTGAATTTCACAGCAGTCTGAATGCCCTTCGCCACTTTGTTTGCTTCTTTGTTCTAATCGCACAAAAAAAGGTTTAAATATTATTTCAAGAAATTGCTTCAAGAATAAGATTTCATTATTTCTAATTCAATGACATGTGGTGACCCAAATTCATTTTGTTTTGGCTCCAAACATACAGATAGAGCCTTAAAGAAGTGGCTGGAGAGAAAGACGGACAAGGATTCCAGCAACAGATGGTGTGCCCCCCAAAGAGCCCCGAACAGGCAGAAAAAAAAAAATCTACATCCTAATTCAACAGTGGCAAGTTTCCCAAAATACACAAGAGCCAAATATCTTAGAAGAAGTCTGTGGAAAGTTAAGTACAAGGAGGAGTTGAGTTGTTCAGGCCTGAGGTGCCCTCCAAAGACCATGCATCTTGCCCCTGGTCTTGATGAGTTAAAGAGAAAAGCTCATCCAAATATTGATTGGTTTTAGTTTTTACCATATTTATATCGCTTAATTTGAAGCCAGTTAAAAAAAAGGATATTTATGGAAATAATTGTGAGAACATCTTGCCCTTTCTTTTTGCTTGATATTTCAAGCAAACCTATATTGGTTTCCATGTGAGAATAGCAACCCAAACCGTGAGATCTAATCTCAGTCTCAGAAAATTACAGTCAGATCCACATATTTTTATCTAAATTATCAAAATATTTGCAGATAGTTGAATTTCTTTGCATTCTGTAAGTACAGTGTGAATAGTGAGGTTAAAAATAGATACAGAAGACATGCTGCACATGCACAGCACTGCCCGCTTTCAAACACATAACTGCACCCATACGACATTGACCATTTGCCAAACTATCCCTCTTTGCCCTGTTACTCTGGTGCAACTATTTTTCTTCACCCCGATTGTGTTCTGTCCAAGTAAACAGTGTCTTTGAAGCATCCTCCCAATGTTAATAGCCATGGCACCTTTAATGATGAAGCAACAGACAAGGCCTGGGAGAAATATTAGCTCAGCAAGGTCATGGGAGACAAGGTCCCATCTGTCTCTCTGCAGCCTCGGTGGATCTCAGGCCCTTACATTACTGTGGCCCCGGGGCAGGGAAAATGGATCATCAATCTGATTTAGAGATACTCTGACCAATGCTGTCATTTCCAAGCTGAATAACACTGGTTTCGTCTCCCATCACCTTTTGCAGGTAAATTCATAATGGCTAGTGAAGCTAAAGTGTCTCATATATGACGTCCCAAAGTCCAGCAGAGCTTCACATTGCATTATATCACCTGACCATACCTTACCACGCTACACCGCAGCAGATGTGGGGGTCTGGGTTTTGCAAAACATTACAGTGGGAGCAGTTAAAAGGAAGTCAGAACATGGGGGAAAAAAAAATTGCAATTCATTTTTAGATACTGGCCGAATGTAGTGCAGCTTTCAATTGGATAGTAATTCTCTGCCTGGACTGTGAAGTTTTAGTCTGTTAGAAAACTCAAAGGCCAGCTTCAGAAATGAGATGCACTGTAAAACTGTATCAGCCATGCCTTTAGTGTAGACACTTTATCTGTGCTCTGTTCCACTCACACACACTGGCATAACACAAAAAATCCACACATTGATACATTGCTGCCATGGAATTTGGTGTTGTGGCTGATGCGGTGTAAATGACAGGCCTCTGTGGCCACACAGCATTGATTATAATGAGTCTGTAATCCATTTGATAGACTATAAACATGTTGACATTCTTATGAACCTCAGCCATAAAAGGCAGCCAAACAGGACCTTGGGGTAAATATTACCTTAACGAAATAAGCACAAAGAAGAGCACTTCCTTCGTGCAGGCAGGTCACCATTGCTTAGATTTTACCCTGTTTGTGGATCTCAAACAAAAGATATTTGGAAATGAAAAGGCAGGAGAAATCCCTTTGCTTTTGATTCCTGTCATCTCCTTTTCATGCTGGTTTTTCAGTCCCCCCACAGTCCCAGCTGTCATCTTATCAGCCTTGCCCACCTATGAAGCCTGCTCTTAAGCTCCTCGTGCACCAGGAAAATGTCACATTTGTCTGCCAGTGTAAATTTGCTTATCTTATAGAGAATGGAGCCTGTGCGAGAAAAGAGGCTGTTTCAACAATACGGAGCGTTAAGGGATCTTTGGAAACCCAGTCCTTTTGTGCTCACCATTCCTCTAATGTGGCACAAATCCCCCTGACGGAGGAATAGGGCTCTTCCATTTTCAGGCATACCTCGGTTATGTTACTGTATTTCTCTGCCACATATGTTACATATAGCGTTAGAGCACAGCTGCGAATCAGCAGGGGACCCCGGCTGTTACTCCTTGCTAGATTTCTGAAAACCTTGGCCGTAGCCCTTTAAACAAGCAGGTGGCCAAAGCCCACTGTGGGCCCACTGACTTTGAACCAGATTCCTGCAAATCCACACTTTGTTATTCACCTGAAGCTCGCTGTTGGGTTGACCCAAACAGCATTATTGCAGGTCTGCTCAGCACTTTTAACATCATTCAGCTCGGCAATACGGAGTTCTTTATTCTCTCCTTCACGTCACATGTTCAGAGTTAGCCCAAACATCCCTGTGGTATTCCTCCCTCAGCACACAGTGTGAGTCTGCTTTGTTCTCTCTGGCAAGGTGAATGTTGTCTCGGGATCATTTAATAAGAGAGGGATTGCTTGGGAAAGACAAGGAAGGTGCCTCAGGTGAAGAACCTCCCCTTCAGGAGGATTAGCTCTATCCTGCATATGCAAATGACTTAGATTAAGCCATAGACAGTACACCCCCTTCTTTAGTGTAGCATTTCTCTGGGTAATCTCTTGAGAAAATACTGCAGTAAAGCCTTGGGAGACAATGCTAATAGCCAAAAATGAACTGTCACTGTCATAGTAGTAATTTGTAGCTCTCAGATAGAGGGTCTAGTAGGAAATTACAAAGACGTGCCATTGCACAACTGGTGTTTGTTTTACCCGATCCGAATGCTGATTAGCTCAAGTCGCATACTTCTCTATTCCCCAGAATGCACTGGAAGCTTCTTGTAGTCCATGACTACACAGCCTTATCATCTTCCCATGCCGGTACTTTTTATGTCTTAATCCCTTCTGCATATTGCAGGAGATTATCTTTCTAAAATTAACTAGCCCCTTGAGACTGCAGAGATAGCAGCTGCTTTTTTTTTTTTTTTTTTTTTTTTTTTTTTGCTACTTGGCGAGTTTTCAACTAACAAAGTGGCTTATTGCGCATGGGGGCACGTCTATGATTTCAGTTCTCTTTTGCTGTTTCCACTGATGCTTCATGTTTGAATCGTAAGAAATACTGGAGCCCAGATTGTAGGATTTTTTTCTTTCTTTTTTTCCCCCCGTAGTTGCAAAGGTTGTTTGGGGGCATATGTGCTCTGCATGTTGTCTGTGTACTGTGAAATGAAAATGGAGAATACTGAAAGGCTGCCAATCCTATCTGAACCCCACTGTGTCTGGCATTTTGAAAAGGTAGTCAGTCTAAATTACTCAGGTAAATTATAATTGACAAGAAGAAAAAAAACATCCTCTGCCTTCTTTGAGACCCCAGATTAATTAACTTTATGTTTTGAGGAAACAGGATTTAATTTAGTCGCATTGAACATAATTCTACATCATATTTCAGAAAAGAACATCATCTTATTTTCTGTATAGACAGGTTTCCATTAAAAAGACACAATACTGCATTCACAGATACTTGTTTGCAACTTTTCTCTATATTTTTTACTTGATAGAGCCACGGCTCTGCAGCCTTAGTGGCTTCTGAAGAAAAGGATAAGTAATTGAATGTGAAGCCTGTTGTTTTTTACCTTATAACTGAAGTTTTTTTTTCATCTTTAACGGAGTTATACACTTTTCTTTTGCCTTCTAAACTCATCTGTACATGTATAAAGCTGAACGGAGAATTCAGAGAAAATTTAAAAATCAATAAATAGAAATGCCAGTGCCCTGAATGAACAGTTTTCAATTTTCTTCTCCATTGTAAACACACCTAGCTGCTTGATGAATTAAATGTAACCATGTGTATATAAAAAGCCCCAGCTTTCTTGTACTGGTCTTGGCTTTGCAGTAATTCAGAACAGTGCTGGCTGATGCTGATTTTCAGCCCACATCAATGTGAAACAAAATGTACAAAATTCATTCATTTTTTTCCCCCAACTTTTCATTGTTATTCAGGAGCACGAGGAGACTTTCACGACAGCATACAAAAACAACTCATCATAGAGCTATCAGCGATTCACATAATAAGTCAGCATTATACCTGTGGGTAATTTACACTCATTAATCCACCTGATTTGCATGTGTCTAGGCTGTGGGAGGAATGCTTGACTAAATTCCACAGAACAAATAACAGTAACAAGGGACACTCTCACTTCTGGGTGGAGATGTTTCCTTTTGCCTTTCTTTGCATCTGTAATTCCTCAATGTAGTGGTCAAATCTCATCACTTTTCTGTAATTCAAGTACAAACTTGTGTTTCTTGAAATTTTCCTGTAGCTTTCATGATTATCTGTGCAACTTCAACTTTTTTACTTATAGGATAATCTGACAATTCTTTCACAAGGCCTGTAAACTAATAAAAAAAAAAATGCAGAAGCCTGCGCATTATAAGCAGCTTTGCTGCTGTGGTTTCTGTAGAATAATATCTATTGCCTTTGGAGATTTATTTTGCAGTTGAATGCTGCCTGTGTGAAATTTGTATGTTCTCCCCATACCAGCATGGCTCTTTCTCTGGGATCCTGGTTTCCTCCCACAGGCCAATAAGATGCTTGTTCGGCTGACTGATTATAAGTTGTCTGTAGGAGTGAGTGTGAGCAACAGTGTTTATGTCCCACATCTGTTTACATCCCTGCAACAGACTGGTGATCTGTCCAGGGTGCACCCAAACTCTTTTCCAGTAACAGCAGGGATTGGCAATTTAATTCAATTTAATAAGTGTTTTATCATGTGCCTGTCCCCGCCTCCCCATGACACACACACACACAGGAAAAAAATTACAAAATTATTTTTCAAACTAAAGAACATTTGCTATTAAAAGTCCAAAACGACACACGATGAGGATTTTTTTCACATGGAATCTGATACTGGGACGTTGATTGTTGCTTCTGTTGTTGCTGGGTGTGGGCTGCTACTGAGAGCTATGGAGCTGGCTCGTCCGTGTTGATTGACATTTTGGAAGTTAGGTTTGCAAGTGAATGCGCTGGGCTTTTTGTTCTTTGACAAATTCTGTGGTGTGGTGTTTATGGGGGTGTTGTGGCCTGGCTGCTGCTGTCTGGAAATGTTGCTGCTACAAAACCATTTTCTCCCTGTGTACCAATGTTTAAGTGGGTGGTATCTGTCAAAGTAATATTCACATGAAATGCTTGACCAAAGCTTTCTCTGCAGAACATTGCATTGTAATGAGAAAGAGACCGCTATTCGGTTTGCTTGTCAGTAGCATTAGTTGTGTGGCTGATCGCTGTGTATTTGTGTAGCGTTAACACTGCCAGGGGACACTTTCCCACACAACGTTTTAAGTTTCACTTTATATTATTTTAATACTTTAACCTTTTTGCTGCAGAACTTTTATTTTCTAGTCCAGCTCAATGTTTGCACAGTTCTGTACTGCACAATTGTTAAGTCAAGGTTTTGGATATTCTCCCCACTGCTGTTGAAATGCAATTCATGCATTTCAATATAAGCTTTACAGAAAATGTAATACGAGTTTGTGTAGAATTCTTTTTATTTTTTTCTGCAACTTCAATCTCTAGATTATTCATTCTTTGCAGCATCTGCCTCTTACTATAAACTGAAAAAAAGATAAAGAGAGAGAGAAGCTAATTTTAAGGCAGACAGCTGTGTGATGTCTTGCAATGATCTGAAATGTCCACTTTGAAGACTACAACAGAAGAAAGGAATTGAACTTTACATTAAACTCATGAATGATCCCTCGACTCTGTGTGAGTAATGAGGGCTTGGATTCCTTTTCATGTGTATCAGAGTTTGTGTGTGCTTTTATAAAACTAAGCTCATTACTCACTATTTGCTCCTGAGCTGTGTTCCACTTCAGCTCACTCTCTGGTAATATAAGCCTTTTCATAGAGTGCATCTATTATGTGTAATGTGATAGAGATTTTACAGCAGTTTGTGATTGCTCTGGCCCAGCCTCCTTTGTGCGCAGTAAAGCTAAGAATCAGACAAGTGAGTCATGTTGGGAGTGACAGGCAATATTTATCACTGCCATTTTTTATGGTGCAGCTTGCATGAACAATTTTTCTTTCCTTTTCTGTCAATATGGAGCGCGCAGAAGGGGAGCTAAGGACTAATAAGACAGCTTCAGGATTCATCTCACACTTCTTTTTTTTTTCTTGATGAAGGAAGAGATGTGAGTGCGCAACGAAGAGCCTCTCTGGTGATCACTGGGTGGAAATAAAGCCGATTGCTTAAATAAGTAAGAACAACCACTACCAGCTGCCGGCCTCGAAGTGTAACAGAGCCATAGTTTGCCACAAGCAATGTTTAGAAGAGTGAGACTCAAAAACATTTACAGGTTTTGCATCATGTACACACAGCAAAGGGAATTGGGTTACTGATGTAATCTGCCAAGTGAGGATTTTCAAAATTAGGGCTTGTTCCGTGTGGAGGGGATTTTTTTTTTTCTCTCTGAAACATGAGGAATAATTAAATAATAAATAAGAGAAGTAGGAAGAATGTCAGTGCTTCAGCTTGATTTAAAAAAATTCTCAGAAGTCAGAGAGGAGAAGAATATCTTCCAGTATTTTTTTCTTCATTACTTTCATGAACTTTTAAAGCATTCTGATGAAGGAAATTTGACATGGCCTGAGAGTCACAAGTGGAGCTGGAGTTCTTCCTGCTTTACTACCTACGATATGAACGCATTCTCACATTTACAAACCACAGCAAAATGAACAGCACAGAGAGTCACTGACTCTGATGAGAATGAATTTCTGTTGGCTGTTGGTCTCAGCCAGCAATGATGATAAAACCCATATCCCTGCAACCAGATGGTGATTGCTGAGGGCCTCTCCTAATGGTTGGCTATTTGCTTTCAGTGCACTTTCAAGTCTCTTGTTGTTGTAAACTTCAACACACATGTTTAAAAGCCTCCTGGATGTTGACCGGAGATGTTGATCTGTTTCTGGACTCTCTCTGTGCTGCCATGTCTCTGAGACCTTCATCAATTATCTCCTCACTTGATCTACCGGCACGTCTCCACTCTTATTTCAACAGAATTACTTAGCTGCTAATATGGCTCTGGATGTGCGCTTAAGTCTGACTGGATGGTTTTGTGTTTGATGCTTTCCTGCACTCTGGATCAGCTCCAACATAAAAATGGGCCACACTGGTCATTTTATCTGTTCTCCTTGTTTCCTGATAGTTGCATTAGTCTAACCCACTGGGGTTTCTTTTGGCACATTAAAACAGATTTGGGTTAATAATTGATGCTGCAATTTATGGACTATAGTGCCTGAGGTTCAATTGTAAGCCTCCACTTAAAAGGAAAGCGTGCCTCTCATTCCTGCCTTTGCCTCAGAGTGCCATGATTTATAACTTAACTTTGATGTTGTGCAATTTATTGAATAGGAGTCTTCTGCAGGAAAGAACCAGGGGTATCATTTTTCATGCACTGGTCGTTTTGATGTGATTATGTTTCACTTTTGGATTTCTTGTTCACACATCAGCTCAAGACAATGAATAGAAAAATATTGATCTATGCACCATGTGTTGTAAATCTGTCTGTATTTGTGTAGAGCTGGTGCTTCTGGCCTTTCTTGGATGAAGAAATGCCATTTTAAATTAATGTACAATGATGAGAGCACTGTAGACATTGCATGAAAAAATATACAGAATGTTAATCAATGGTATTGCAGAGGTGATCACAGAATTACATATATGTGCAGGCATTCTGTTTTGCATTAATTAAAATTCAGTAAAGAGACTTTCAGGACTTACATGATTCATGATGTTTGCTTTTGGTGGCCTTTCCTCGACATCATGTAAGCCTGAGAATCTTGTATTTCATCTGTTTGTGTCAAATTAATGCATGAGTGGATTCTTTTTAATGGCTTTCCAAGAGGGCATACATAATTAGCTTTCTTTTATTTCTCTGTTAAGGCCTCTCTGGTTAAAATCTAAAAGCAACTGAACCTTTTTAAAGTGGTAGCAGCTTTGCTCTGTTGTGATGTTAGTGTTTAGTATCATAACAACTTTAAGTTGTATTGCACATGAAAACCAGCCATGGTTCCCAGAGACTCAGAGATGTTGGTTTATTGACTCGTCTTAGAGTTATTGAGCTGTCCTTGCTATTTTGTAAGCTGCATTGTTCCAACAATGTCAATTTCATCAGCAAGACTGAAACATCTTGATATATATGTATATATGATTGATTTCACATACTTTGAGACAGAAATAATTTCCATGAAATGAAATTATTTCCTGAAACTGAAGTGTAAAAGAAACACCCTTAACCCATCCTTAACTTTCAATGTTCGCATTACATGAATTTACCAATAAATGCTGATTTTATAGCAGATAAAGGGTTTGGCCCTCTCAAGGTCTCAAGGTCTAATTTTATATGCACATTCATTTAATAAGCTGCACCTTTTCCTTTGCACCAACTTGTATAAAACACAGAGTTTAACTCTGCCGGATGTTAGATTGTCTGGTATCTGAGTGATATCATGGGTATGGGTATGACACGTGTAGCTTTTGGCCTTTCGTTAAACTGCACTGTCATGTAGCAAATGTTAATGGGTTATTGGGGTTATTGGGATATCATTTCATGTCCTGTCAGTCTGTGTAACTTAAAGCACTCATTAAAATAAATTATCAGTGTATGTTATTATTTATGATGCCAAGATTCAATTGAAGTTCTTTATTTATTATAACAAATAAATTGTATTTTTTTGCACGTGAAAACAATTGATTTTGTGTGAGCTGTTCTGACTCACAGGGTTAATGTAATGGTAGCGTTCTTCCAGTTTTCAGCCAGTCGAACCAAAGATCAGCTAAATCTAACCTTGCTGCGGTCGTGTTCAACTCCAAAATTACTTTCAGGTTAAACGTGAAAAGTTTTGGTTTAAACCACAGTTAAGTTAGCCACATGCTAACTGACCCTTAAATTTGCCTGTAGTGTCGCAATAGATGCTCAGAAACTGTGAGATGGTCTTTTGTGTTCAACAGCACTCAGGAGATGTGATGACTATTCTAACCAGCCACGGCTGAGAGTGAAGAAGAAATGTGTCCTTTAACAATACTGGATACTGGATGAAGCTCAAACTTAAGCCTTAGCCTAAACCAGTGGTTCTCAAGCTTTTGTGAACAAATGCTTGCTGACTCCATCAAGATCCTCTTGATACCTTAGGCACAATATATGGGATTTTAGTGCAAGCTCTGGGCTTGATGGCTTACTGCTGCTTTTTCACTGCAGGAAGTTGAGACATGAGGCTGAGCCTGAGCTGACCAAATCAAGATGATTGCAGTCATGTGCCTCACTTTCCTCGAGCTTCACGAGTAATCATTAAAAAGATTTGTTCAAAAGATTTGTTTACCAAATTGTTTGATACTTGATCAGAGCTCTGACTGCATGTCAGACTCACTGAAATGAAACACTTCTAAACAGTTCATGATTTGGCTCATGATTCTCACTTTCTGCCTCTTCGACAAACACGACAGACTCCTTGGACTTGTTGAGCCTGATATTGGCAGTTTAAATCCCTGAATGTCACTCAAGACTCTCGCTCACTGTTAACTATCAGTATGTTCAGGTGTATGCTCTTTTAGTGAATGGATCTTTGAATGGATCCTTGATCCTGATGCAGCTGCACCGACAAGACTCTTTTCTTCCTTGCATTACCAACTAGTCTAACTATTTAATTTTGTTTTATCTGAGAAAGTCTTTGAAAACACAGGAGAACAAGGTGTGCGTTATCTGACTTTTAAGTGTAATTATCATGCATGAAGTTCAGTCCTTCAACTATATTAGCCGTTAGCTTGGGGGATCTTATACTCACCAGTATTGGACGCATACTTACCAGTCATTTGTTTCCACTGAAATGACCATGTTATCAGAAGCTGTCAGAGGCTGTTCTGACAACTTCCCTCTTGTTCTGAAAAAAAGGTCAGTGTCTTGTAAGCATGGGTTTTAATTTGTGGAAATAGAAATAATGGAAATTACATGGAAATAATACTATAATATAATACTTTTATTATATTAGTAGTAGTAGTAGTAGTAGTTTTAGTAGTATTATTATTAGTAGTATTATTATATTATTCATAAGTATGATACTTAAGTGGCCAGTGAAGAGCAGCAGATCTCGGTTTGTCAGCTCATCCAACACCTGAATAACAATGAACATTTTTTTCCCCCCTTGGAGTTCCTCATACGGCGCGTATGACGTAATGCACGCTAGGGATTCCCCTCTAGGATTCCCCTTTTTAGCGAAGATAATTTACGGAGGAATTTCTTGTGTGATTCAGGAGAAGGAAAGAAGCTGCGGAGGAGGAGGATTTACTGAAAGCGCCACATTGAAGAAGAGACAGGTGAAATATCTGACCTCTAGGCTACGACAAAAATGTAATAGCTACACATTTATTTGTGTGTGAACAGGCCTTTATAATAGTATAATTGAAGCCTACCTTTGCCAACTGCAGAAAATGATTTAATTGTTGCCTCCCCAGGTTCTGCTGGTAGATTGCCAGTTTTGCAAAAAAGCTGCAGATGGTGGTCTTTGAGTTGACCAGCGTCATCCCATCCCCCTGGAGCTTCAAAGTGACCATGTTCATTTTGTCGAAGAAGTCGGACAATTAGAAAATGTCATTGCGACAATACCACAGCTGGGCCTTCAAAGTTGCATGGGCCTGATCGAGGAAGTCAATGACTGAGGTGAAAAGCTCGCACAGCCTAGCCAAGCAGTTAGACAGCTAGCGCATCTCTGTGTGGAGCAGCAGGCGCTTGAAGGCGTCATAAGAGCCTGATCATTGAGCGCATGGGCCTTTATTTTGTTAATGGCTTTGACTGCCACATTCAGGGACTCATTGAGTGATGGGGACATTTTTTTAGTCACCAAGTTGTGACGGTGCAGAATGCAGTGTACTGTCAGAACCTGGGGAACGCGCTGCTTTAATAAGGTGGCGAATCCCCGGTATCTGCTGACCATAGCTGGCGCTCCATCAGCGCCACAGGCCACGGGCGACGATGTTCGTCATGTCCCGCAGGAACTCTGTCAGGGCAGTGAAGATGGTTTCCCCTCGTGTGTCTGTGGCCAGGTGCTCCCCGAACAGAAAATCCTTAATCATCCCTCCCAGACACATAACGGACCTATATAGGCCAGGAGGACTCTGTGTGGATTATCAGCTGTGGTGGTCTCATCAGCTGCACACTAAAGTGACAACCCCACAACACAGCACACAGCTGTAGCTCAGTGTCCACGGACATCTCCCGTATGCTCCAGGCAACACTATCATTGCTGAGTGGGATGGCCTTGGTGACTGGCGCAGGGTCACACTGCATGACGGTGGAGATTGCCTCCTTTATTACCGGAACAACTAGAGACTCCCCCACAGTGAAGCCGGCCGTAGCTATTAGAAGAGCTATGTTGTAAGATGCCACCAACCTCCCTGTTTGGTTAACGCTCCGAGCGAACATGGTGTTGATTTTAGGGACCTTAAAGGTGGGGTGGGTGTTCTTTGAAAAAACGGTTCCAGCTATCCAACTCAAGTGAGATTTTGAAAATATACACTCCCTCCTTCCTCCCAAAGGCTCTGCCTCCTCCTCTTCAGCCACCCACCCCTCGAAACCACGCCTTCACATGATTCACGACGGGGTGGGTGGGCGGGGTGGGGGGCCGTTGGGGAGAGAGGGGTGGGTGGTTGTGCATTGATATTTGATGGACGTATTAGGCAGCCAATAAATGTAAAGATGATCAGTACATTGATTGGTCAGAGTTTTTCTCTGATTATACCCTCTAGACTGGACCAAAACGTTTCGTGTTTTTTTTGCAAACATTTTATTTCTGTGGGTGCAATGGGAATGTGAAAAGGTTTTCAGGCAATATTGTAAAAAGTGCTGCAAAAAAAGAACACCCACCCCACCTTTAAGTGCTGATCCCTCAGTGACTGGAAGTAAGCCAAGTCTTTAGATGCCTTGTCTGGATGTTTTTTAGAAAGACGCTCCTGTAATTGCGACGGCTTCATGGCTTCATTGGAGAACATCTGTTTACATAGCAGCACATCTGCAGATGTACATTGCTCAGTGATGGAATAAATCCATAATTTACGTATTTAGCATTGTACTGCTGGCACTTTTTCTTGTTTTACTGCCATTTTTGATTGTACTGTAAATGTTTGTGATTAAACGTGATTACATAGTCTTGATTGTGTATGTTTTCATTGGTTGTTGAATGAACCCTGCGAAATGAAACTCTGACTCTGGGTTTTGGTCTCAGACAGCGGCTTTATTTTTTGAAAGGAAATCTGAGCACAACATTTTATTGAAACATAAGAAAATTTGCACTATAAGAAAAAATTCTTGGCAAACCATGGAAGTTTAAAAAAGGATTTCTCAAGGCGTGGCGCCCCTCATTTGTGCCTGAGCACCCCCCTCTCAGCCCTGACGTTTCCAGCTCCCCCCTAAAGGTTCAGAACGCCCCCTGGGGGGTGTACCGGCCGCCTGTTGAGAAACCCTAATCTAACTGAACACATACGAATTTTGTCACTTGTGGCAATTTTGTCACTTTTGTCACAACGGTTTTAACAATTTAACAAATTATATATATACAGTGGAAACTCTACTTACAAATATCTCTACATATGAAATTTTCAGGTTACGAAACGCCTCAATGGGAAAATATTGCCTCTTGTTGCGAAACAAATTTCAGGATGCGAAAGGCAAAAATACAGTATGTGCTGCCACTCACAGCTCCCAGAGTACACTGAACGTAAACATACTTGTCGGTTCTGTATCTCGGTTTGAAAGCTGTGTGTCCGAGCTGCTCTGCCATTGAAATTTTCAGGAATTGTCGAGAAATGTGCAAAGGAAGAACTGATTTCATTTTGGGTGTGATCTGGAAGAAATCCTGGATTCTGGATCACTTTCAAATTTTCGATTATTGTTGTGCTTGGTGGAGGTCCACTGTGTGTGTATATATATATATATATATATATATATATATATATATATATATATATATATATATTAGGGCTGGGCAACAATTAAAAATTGTAATCGCGATTAATCGCATTATTTCCCTGATTAATCACGATTAATCACATTGTATACGCAAAATCAAATAATGTACTCAAAAGTAGTGTAAAATGCACTTTTATTAAAATGTTGGTCTGCCATACACTTTTGACATTGGCACTTGTCAGTAACACACAGTAACACAAATCTCATATTATAAAATATAAAATAAAATAAAGCTTATTGCCACTGCCAGGGCATTGATGTCATCCTGTTTTTATAAAAAAATAAAAAAAAAAGTCTGCAAACAAAATCCAACAAAAATATTTTTATAAAAAAATTAAAAAAAGTCTGCAAACAATCCAACAATCATGGCACATTGGCATTAAACAGGTAATTTCTGAGGTAACAGCAGAAACTTTTTTTATGGGGAGTTCAACTTGGCAGTTGTTACAAATAACCTTGTTTCTGTCTTTTGAAATCCTCCGTCTGGTAAACTTTAACAGAAGTTCATGTTAAGTCAGTAGCTTTACCAATCCATGTATCTTTCATTCTTTCCATTTTCAATTGTCAATCAAAAATTAAAAAAAAAAAAGGGACATTTTATTTCGTTTTTCGTTTTTTAATCTAACACAAAAAAAAGAAAAAATACCTGTTTTTTATATTTCAATTTTAGACTTGGATCAAAAAAAAAAAAAAAAAAAAAAAAAAAACAGGCCACAGAACTGAATTTGTTTTATAATCGTGGACTGGACTTTCTGTTGTCATTACACATCTGTGAGCACACTAGATGGCAGCCAGCACTAAAGTAACCAGTAAGTTTTAAGAATAGCATGGACAGTGAACACATGGAGCAGAATGCGTTATTAAACATGGAGGAATGACGCGAAAATTTTGTTGCAGTTCCACAACTGTTTTTCCTTTTTCAGACAGAATCGTTAATATTTGCTACCTGAGTTGCTACCGAACTGTGAAAATAGTATACCAGAGATTTTTTGCTACTGCTGTCTCCACCCTGTCTTTAGAACAGCATGTTTACCTGCAATTGTCATTCAGGTTCTGCAGCAGCCAGAATTCAGACTTTTCAAAACAAAAGCATGTGAGCAACCATTGTTAACGTTCGGAAAATATTGTCCGTTAATAAATGAAGGCGTTAACGCGATAATAACGTGTTAACTTGCCCAGCCCTGATATATGTATATATATATATATATATATATATACACACACACAATAAAGGAAAAAAAGAAAAGGAGGATTCATTATTTCCATCAGATCATAATATAAAGCAAGAATCATCATGAAATGCACCTGCTTTCAATCCTCTGAATGAGGGGTTTCTGCCATTCTAAGCTCCATTTTAATTTCCTGTTTATTTCACCCTTTGAAGCTTTTGGAACTCTGAAAGGATTTAAATGCCCTTCAGTCTCCATGTCTTTCTCCCATTGCCTTTGATTTATAGATTTGATTTTCAAGTTAAACGCAAAAGGGAAGAAATTCCAAAAGAAGAAAAAAAAACACCATTGTGACATGGAGGAGCTTAAACTGAGCTGAGAGGTGGGGAAATAGGAAGGATATAAAACTACCCACTGCAAGCACCTCGAATGAAATATGAGGAAATGTTGCAAACCATGTAACAAAATGTGATATGCAGCAAATGAACTGGGCTTTATTCAATCCCCGAGCAATCATAAGAAGTCCCATTCTGATTTTCCTGCATTGTGCTGTGCCCTGTGTTGACAGGACTCACTTTCACTTGACACTATCGGGCGCCCATTAAATGCTTCAATACACAATAACCCCTCCCTCCAAACTCTGTAAATACAGTGCACTCTTCGTTACTTTCTTCCAGAAAATGTGATTCCTCAGCAGCAGATGTTACTTCAGTGTTGACATCCTCACTCACTTTTGACTCTGAAGTCATGACAAATGTACAGCAGTAGTAGCTCTTTGTATAAATATATAAACATTTCCTCATGACTCTCCCATTATATGCAGGAGACCAGCTGGGACGGCTACAAAACGCACCCAGTGTACAGACAATGGGACTGCCCTTGGGAAGAGGCAGCTTTTCTGATCTACAGTTCCAGCCACAGTGATCCAGTGGGACCTCAGTGCCATAGGGAGTTTAAACAGAAAGAGACCAATGCTGAGGGGCAGGAGGGATACTTTTGCACCGTGGCAACATTTAGCTCACTGAGCAGTTAAACCCAGGGGATTACCGTCAAGCCGCACACTCCACTTGCTTGCACATGGTCAAAATGTGGAAGGGTTTAACATGAAGCTCCTAATTGTGTACAGCCTCCAGCTAAAGACTTGACAAAAAGTGCAGGAGGAAGCAGTCATAAATGTTGAGTCCCGCTTATGGCTTTTATACAATAGTATGATTTATTGTTCCATTTTGCTTGATATCAATGTGCAGCAGTTTGCAGCACTGTTAATTTCCACCTAATGAATACGGGAGATTAATTCATGTTCTTGATAAATAGCACCTCAACCAGCACTCACACTAGCCACAGTCTTCTTTAAAATGTAAATGTTTTTCTAAGTGTTTTCATGTGGAATTTCCAGAGTCTGGTAAGGCATGTAAAGGGCACTGAAATAAGTGGGCCTGCCTTCCACTGCTGTCCTCTCTAGCAGCTCCGAATGGTAATGAGCTGTGCAAGATATAGAAAATACACTCTTTTTTTCACAACACAAACAGCACTGCAGTAATGTCAAGAAGTGGAGGCTTAATCCACTCACACAGTTTTAATGACGACAACACTTTTCAGAAGTAAAGCTCATATGAAATATGGAACAATGGGCTCATTTGTGCAACAATGCAATTAGCTCTTGAGAAAAATAAGTAGTTTTAAGTGAGACTTGTGCACAGCAAATATCTCAAACACTAACTCACTGTGGGGGTAGGTGACCAGCTACCAAAGCATAAATTAAAATGAATAACAAATTAGACTGCTTGCCAGCCAAAGTGAAAAATATGATGAAGCCAGGGTGTCCATCTGCAGTATCTCAGTGTTAGTGGCTTCAAAAGCTCGAAGGTTGTTTTACTTTGCCAAAATTTGATACTAATTTTTTAACCCTTTTCCCTTTTCTTGAATTCTAAGATGACATAAAGGTAGAAAGAGGGCTTGTAGGGGTTGAGATTGAAAGAGATTCTTTTCCTTGTATCTCACTAAAAGTGCAACAGAATATTTATTTGGGGGTCAGTGCACGGACTTCACAGACTGACTTCAGAACAGATGTTTGTTGTAAAGCCACTGTCAGAAATGTATGTCTTGTACTGAGAAAGTGAGTTCTATCTGGTTTGTTAAATTCTTGGAAAATGCACAGTACTTTTTATAATCTAAAAGGACAGCTCATCATGATTTACAGAAGTAATTTTCCACTCTGTATGATTCAACACTTAACTGGACATTAAAATGTTGATCATTATGCGATCAAAATTATGAGTACTTATAAGTTTCCTGTCATTCAGCAGTTGTTACATATTTCAGAAATGATTGCCTCAACATCTAACACTAATTGGCTTTCTTGATGGAAATTTCATGAGAAATGCCTAAAACTGATTAGTTAATTAAAGGTTCTTCCAAGAACCATTATGTTGTGTCTCTTTCAATAATTCTACGGCACGCAAATTCAGATAATGGTCAACTGCAGTCTGAAGCCAAATATGTTTTTTTTTTTTTTACATACACTGCAGCACATTACAAAAGAATATGTATTACCAACACACCAAATTCTATTTTAATCATTTGGAAAATGTTTAAAATAAGTCCTAGATACAGAAATCCATCAATAAAAAGTTGTGTCTGCAATGCTTTCTAGTTGAGTATGAGGCAGTTTTTCTGTGAGGCCCCCAGTTAATCCAGTTGTCTTTCAGGAACATCCAACGTCATCGGCTTGTGGAAGTGTTGGCATCTCTGCTTGTTTATTTTCTTTTCTACAGGGTGATACAAAGATCCTTTGGTATCTTGACTCACCACATTCAGAGTTGGCTTGGTCGTGTTTTGGGGCTTTGAATGATTATATTCATAAATGGCATAGAACTGAAATCCTCATTATCATCATCTAAGTTTCCTATCCACTGCTGCCAGAAAAAGAGGAAAGTGCATGAGTATGTAAAGACTTACTCACACTGATGTCAAGACTCTACACTTAAGCTTTGTGTTTATAATTCTTACAAATATTAGGAGTCGGTGCCATTTGAAACCTTTGAACAGAGCTATTTACATACTTACATACAGATATGGTCATCTGTCACTATCAGGAGGAATGATTCCTAGGTTAATTTCTTTTTTCCTTATAATTTTAGAGTGAAAAAAGAATGAAAAAGAGAAAAAAAAAGAAAAGAAGAATGGAACAAGAGACAAGAGCTCTCTTAGATAACATTTATTCAGCTTTAAATGGCTTGTCAGGAATATGATTTGTTTTGTGTCCTCGTTATTAAGGACCAGATGATGCAAATTTAAAAACCCATATACTCTGACGCCTCAAAGCTTGTCCAAACTACCAGGAAGAGAAGCCAGCAAAAAGATAATCAGATGTCAGGTAAGGAGCATTGAAGGACAGGTTGAGGTCTGAATTTGAGGATCACACATGGCTGCAAAAGGCCTTCAGGAGGATTTAGAACGCTCTTCAGTAGTGACTTTCTACTGTACGGTGATATGACATTCAAGGGCAAGTGGTATATTTAAGAAAGGTGACAGAATTTCATGACTAGAACACCTGTCCAGCTGTTATATATGGGGTGGGAGAAATTACCCCACTAGCTGCATTTTCACTACCCCATCAACTGCGCAAATTGCAGTTACGAATAGAAAATATGCCTGATGGAAATATATCAAAATTCATTTCAAATATATTCTAAATGAATTCATAAATGAAATATTTTGCAAAGCTGCAATGGAAGCACCATTTATTTATTTATTTATTTATTTTAATCAAGCGGTCTCATTTGATTTTCTGGGCTGGCTGGGTCCTAATATAGCAGGAGCAGCAACTCACCAACTCATCCAAGTTGCATCAGTCATCTTAAAGTTTTGGACCTGTAGCCCTTCTGTCAAATGTGGACAATGACCTCCAAGAAATGCTTTGTGACAGTTCATTGCAAAGATCTGACTTTTTCAAGAAGTAAAAACAAAGACAGGTTCCAGAAAAAAAAAAAAAAGTCCTCACAGTGTCCCTGGAAATCTTAGGATAGATGTCAAAAGAGCTGCAGATACAAGCTGGCAAATGCATCTCACTCAACTAGAGTCCCTTCCAGGAAAAAATGGACCCAGAACAGCAAGACTCTTAGCTGACTTCAACAATGAGTCACATGCTGTTATACCAGTAGTGGTAGAACAGAGCTGTTAGAACAAAACATTTCCTAATTAGCAGGCACATGGTAAAAACTGTTAGCTATCACAGTTAAATTTGTGTTTGTTCCCCTGGCTAACTAAAACAGTTGCACCCATGTTTCATGCGTGTGTAATCGACGATGATGTTATTAATCAAAACAAACAACCTGTCATCCACTGTGTATTTGGAAGTTTCCAAAGCTATATAGGTAGGAGGCCAGCCCCTCTGGTCCATCTACTGTCACAAATCACACCTCTGGTGATTATGAGGTGTACTCAGATTCCCAGCCTGCAGCAGGTAGCATATTTGTAATATTTATAAGGCAGAAAAAACAAAGTGGTTATGGACTGGTGCTTCTGTGTGGATTTCTTTTTTTTTTTTTTTTTTAACCTTTTGTGTATCTTAAGAGTATTATCTTTAAATAACCTGTAATCTAATCAGACTGTGTGTCATATAACCCTTGAGTTTAAAAGTCTGAAGAGAAAAATCTCTTGTTACCATACAGCACACTGCAGATATCTATTATCTGTCTATCTTTCACATTTCAAGATGTGAAAGGGTTCACAGCAGCAGCTTTACTGAGACATAATTAGAAGGAGGAAGGTATGACAGATGGATTAAAGTCATAATTGAGAATGTGGAGAGTATATTGTTCTAGCTGCAATGGAACTGCTTTGTCTTTGACCTAAACAGCATAAGAAGCAGGAATTTGTCTTCTCATACAGCTTGCCTGTAGAATTACAAAATGTTTTTTTTTTTCTCCCACCTCACAGGTGTGCTGATTCTGCTCAAAGTGATAAAGAAAAGCTTAGATAGCTTGGACTTGATATTCCTAAACAGATGGTACAGAATGAGACACGGGGGCCCATCAGCTCAGTGACCTTCATACGGCTAATCTAACATTGCCCTTACATTGATCTAACACTAACCCCTCACCCCTGACAATATATGCATGACTTCAAACGGCCTGGTGGCCTACGTGCTTTTGAACAAATCACCCCGACATGCAATTACCTTCTGCTCTGGAGTTATTTACTTCCAGTGGATATGGCCACACTTTCATTTGGATCTGGAAATTAAACTGGTTTCTGGGTTAATTAATGTGACAGACAGATCCCATTGTGCTCAGTGTCAGGCCAAAAGGAAACCTTATTGCCTCTTGTCCTGGTGGTTGATTTTTTTTTTTATTGTTCTTTAATTCATCATTGTTTAAAGGAGTACATAGTGTCAGCCCTATAATTTATTTGAAGACGACAGCATTGAAAAGACATGTTATTGAATGCTTGAAACAAAAGGTTTGGCTCTTTTATAGGAGACTACAAATTATTTTGTGAAGTGTATTTCACATACCTGGCAGCTGACAATGTGGAACATATTTGGATGTTTGGTCAGCTGTATGAATATAAACCTTCGGCAGGATACATTCTCACTCCTCTCTGAAAGTCGCTTCCTACTTCTTCCCATAATGAAATTGAAATGGAATTTGTCTGAGTGGGTCTGTGCACACACGTGACTTATTGTCTGGATAAAAGTGAGGAGGGAGAAAGAGAGAAGATCCAAACCGAAGTGTAATCTCAGTCTAAATCACACAGCTTTTCCCAGGGGGAAAGCCCCTCTTCCTGGGGTTAGTCAGAGAATTAAATCATGGTGAGGGCCCCATTTTTCAAAAGTAACCTTTCCGTTGACAGAGTAAGTGGGAGTCAGGCTCTGAGTGCAGAGTCCGCGCAGTGGAATTAGTGTTGTGCGTTGTGACACCATTATCTCAGGGTGTCATTTATGGAAGCTGTTGCTGCATTTTTCCTGGCCTGCTTGTCTGTCTCAGTGTGCTCACAGTGGAGGAGGCCATCTGCCTTCCTCCACCCTCGTATTCCTGATTTCTCTTCGCAGCGGTCTCTTCCCAGCCGTTCTTACACAATTAATGTATTTTTAGCCTATCTCATAAACGTGTGTAATATCTGCACCGAAAACCACATTATCGTACTAGGAGTTGGACATGGACGATTTGCCTATTGAAAGATAATCATGTACCCACTGTGGCTAATGGAGATAAATACACTACATGGCAGGATTAGGCTTGGATTAGACTTTATTCAATTTAATTAATTAGTAATTTGTCCGCTGAAGCCTGGACATGTCAATGGGACAAGCTTCAGTTACAGCTACATCACCCTTTCCAATCTTTTAATTGAACGCAAACTAATGGAAGAAACATGTTGATAAAATGGGATTCTATGCCTCATAATATATATATGTATATATATTTTTTTTACAAATAAGAAATTCACAAAGCCTGTTTCTAACTCACTGACCAAGGGGGATCCCCAATGGAAAGGAGATCAAATATAATAAACAGATTGCAATGATTATGACTTTGCATTTAATTATAGCATAATTTGCAGCTGTGAAGATTTTTAGAGGGAGTGATGAAGATGACAGGACTGAGAGTTAGCACATTGGAGGAATAGCCAGCGTGAGATGTCTTTGTGGATAAAGTAAGGGATGCTAGATTGAGATGGTTAGGACATTAAATAGAGGGATAGTGAAACATTTGAGGATGCTCGAGATGGAACTGCCAGACAGAGGAGAAAGGGGAAGATGAAAGAGGAGATTTCTGGATGCGGTGAAAAAAAATGCAGTTGGTTGGTGCGACAGAGGAAGATGAAGAAGACAGGGTAAGAAGGAAACTGGTGATCTATCATGGTGACCCTTAAAGAGATAAGCCAAAAGGATAAGAAGAATACATCTCATAAGTAATTAGTTTAACTTGCAGCTGGTCAAAAGTGAGAATGCATATAGAATTAACAAATTAAAGAGGTTGAGCCTCTCAGGGGCAGAATTACAGAGAGATTCACCACTTTGTATGGGCAAATTAGCCCAACCATTTAAATTGTAAAACATTTCACATTATAAAGCTGAATGAAGGTTTGATATTTGGCTTTGGAAAATGTGGTAACATCTTAATTACGAAACCCAACATCTGTGACAACCAAGAGACGCCTGGTGGCCTAGTGTTCCAATGTCTGAAGGAAGAATTTGCGATCACATCTAGAGAGTATCAATGAGATACAGTAAAGATGTGGTGAGGTTGGCCTCTTCAAGCTTGGGTCCTCTACCACATACCTGGGAGCTTGGAGGTTTTCCGCAATATTTTGCTGTTCCTACGACTGCTCCCTGATCCTGCTCCCAGGATCTGCTAAATTCATTCTCCCAGCTAAAGACTGATTTATGCAAATAGCAGTTGCATGTGTAGGCTACGCAAGGCCAGTGGTGCCCGTCAGGCTATGCCGTAGTCTACAGCGTAGGGTTCACACCTACAGTTTAGCTACTAGAGATTGGCAGATCATTCCAAATATCGATAATACCAACACTGGTATTGATATCAAACAATACTAGTGTAAAAAGATCAATACTCAAGCTTTTTTCTCTCCCACAAGCACTGACTGTTGCGAATTGTGAATTCATTGAAGTCTGTGTCTGACACGCTGCCGCTGTGTCCTCCTCCCCTCTCGTCTCGTCTTTTGACGTTGCACCATCATGTGGCTCAGCGGCGACAACCAAACGAGCATACAGGTAGACTCAGCCTGGCCCTTCCCCCCAGGTCCGGCCACTCTCTCTCCCCCCTCATCGACACACTCTCATCACAGAGAGATAATGGAGCAGAAGAATCAAGAATGGCAGAAAGGAAAAGGAGTGCAGTTTGGCTGTATTTTAATCCCGAAAACAAAACAATGGCAAGTTGTGTCGTTTGTAAAAAGACTGTAAAATACAGTGGAAACACTACAAATGTATTTAAGGACATCAAAAACCATGCGCAAGAAAATGAAGAACTGCAGAAATGGATAGAGGAGGAGAGACATGCCCCATCCCTGACCCTGACAGACTCTCAGCCCTGAGACAGAAGTCACTGGCAGACGCCTTTCAGTCCAACAGGAAGTATCCAGGTAGATAAGAGTGGTCATCTTCAGCATCAATTCATATTAACTTTCAAAGTACATGTTACTTCAGTCATATGTTACTGGAGCCAACTCAAAAATGTATAATTAAGACCTTGAAACAACTCAGTACATGTCATGTATCCTATTGAAAGGTGGTATCTAAGATAAAATAACATTAGATAATCCTTTATTTATCCCACAATGGGGAAATTTGTAGAGTTAGAGCAACAGGAAAGTGCACATAGTGCAAGCAAAATTATACAAGTATTGAAAGATATAATATTATAAGAGGTGGACTAGAAAAAACACTATGCACAGAACAATTTAACTCTGAGGAATATTTACACAAAAAAATTTTAATTGTGATAATAATATATTTTGCTGTCACCTATAAAGTTTGCCAAAATTCTATCTTAGTATTTAAAAAATAATCCAAAGACAAAAATCACAAAAACACCAAATAGTCAGCAGTTTCATGATAGATCAACCTTAATATGAAAAAGTATCGGTATTTGGTATTGGTATCGGTGATACCGGCCCTGTATTTACTCGGTATTGGGTTGATACCAAAATTCCCAGTATCGCCCACCTCTAGTAGCTACGCATAGTTTTGATGCAATAGCATAATCGGCCTTTAGGGGTCACTGCTCTGATTGCTCCAATTACTACTGGTACCATAGATGTTATGCAGAGGAGCCCCCAAAACAGTGCAGCACATCACAGCGGGATGTAAGATGCTGGCAGGAAAAGCATACATGGAACCACAACCAGGCAGCAGGCATAATACACAGAAACATTTGAACCGAGTATGAACTGGAGGTCCCATGGTCAAGATGAGGATGGGGACACCTCCATAGGTGGTCAAGAACTCTCATTTTGCATTGGACTTGCACGTGAGCATATGTGTTTAGGCAACAGGCCCGCTACTGCATGTCAATGTCCACTCTCCTCCGCTCACTCAAAGTGACCAACATATCACACTTTGGCCGGTTTCCTGCAGCTCATCGACGCAGGAAATTGGAAAAAAAAAATACAAAAAAACAAGCAGGCATGGCCAGCGGTAGCGGAGAAATTAGGGAGAAAACTTATTTAAATCGCTAGTGTGGGAGCTCCCAGAGTTTAGCGAACGTAAACATACTTGTCGGCTCTGTATCTCGGTTTGAAAGCGGTGCGTCCGAGCTGCTCTGCCATTGGCTATCGCTTAGCATCTTCCTGGCATCCCATTAGCTAGGAGGACCCCTTGTCTGTAGGAGCAACCCAGGTAAACGAACAATTTTTACCTCCGCCAAAGAGGTTATGTTTTTGCCGTGTTTTTAGAGGTTATGTTCTGTCTGTTTGTCTGTCTGTGTTCAAGATAACTCAAAAAGTTATGGATGGATTTTCATTAAATTTTCCGGAGTTGTCGGAAATGTGAAAAGGAAGAACTGATTTCATTTTGGGTGTGATCCGCAAGAAATCCTGGATTCTAGAACACTTTCAAATTTTCGATAATTGTTGGGCTTGGTGGAGGTCTGCGCTCTCAGAGAGCTTTTCCAGTTCTAAC
Organism: Hirundichthys speculiger; assembly: GCA_018398805.1. Lineage (NCBI taxonomy): Eukaryota > Metazoa > Chordata > Actinopteri > Beloniformes > Exocoetidae > Hirundichthys > Hirundichthys speculiger. Next base: position 896,132 of record JAGFBZ010000693.1, on the reverse strand, counting down.
ATGTATTTCTTACAGGTTTTTATGTCATTTCATGCACCGGTCCCCATTAACCGCAAAAAATGAGGGATCACTGTAAGGCATTTACATGGAAAACGCGTCTCTACTTTTCAGGTTATGAAATTACTTCCAGAACCAATTAATTTTGTAAGTAGAGGTACCACTGTAAATCATTTTAGATAATTGAATTGTAACTTTATGCCCAAAACATAAAACTGTATCGAATCCGTACCGAAACCATGACACAAAAACCGAGGTACAGACTGTACCATGAGCCACCTGTACCGTTGCACCCCTTATATATATATATATATATATATATATATATATATATATATATATATATATATATTATATATATATATATATATATATATATATATAGAGAGAGAGAGAGAGAGAGAGAGAGAGAGAGAGAGAGAGAGAAATGGGCTTCAGCTTATTCAAGGTGCACAGAAGCATAGTGCACGGAGGAATTCTTTCCTGGACATCAATGATTGGAAGGGGAGCGCTAGTGCACATGGCATTATGTGTAGCTTGCACACCTGCAAGGGTATAATTTATGCTGAGCAGTATATACAGGTATAAAGAACAATATATACTGCCATCCAGATGATGTATTGTGGTGAGTTTCTAAAAAAAAAAAAAAAAAAAATTGCTGCCTAACACAGTTTTGCTCCAACTATCCAAAACATGTTGCTGGTAAATTCAAAATGACCAAATGTGGTAATAAAAAAAACAAACAAAAAAACAAAACAAAACTAGAAAAGCACTCGGAGAGAGCAGACCTCCGCCAAGTGCAACAATTCCCCCATATAGCAATTTACAGATTGTGATAAAATCCGCCTTCTGGATCAGATCCGGATCAGCCTTTAAAATTTGATAGAGGTTGCCATTGTAAATCCCCGAGTCAAATTTCATGAGTTTTGGGCAATAATTAATGGAGATATTGAAAAACAAAATTCTTGGCCCAATTTACAACAATGTTATCGTAAATTTGAAAGTGAGCCAGAATCCAGAATTCTTTCCGGATCACAGCCAAAATGAAATCAGTTCTTCCTTTTTTACATTTCTGACAACTCCTGAACATTTCATCAAAATCCATCCATAACGTTTTGAGTTATCTTACAGACAGACAGATAAAAGCCAGCAAAAACATAACCTTCTTGGTGGAGAGAACAATATCATATTTCCCCATTTCATCTTTTGGCTTTTAAATTTCTTTTATTAAATATCAGGCTGCAATTACTTGAATATGAATGAATTCTGTATGCATTTGCTTTTTAGAGTGCCCTTTTGTTTTTCTGTTTGCACAGAACTGCTGTAATACTATCAATCTTATTGATAACCAACACATGAGCTGAGGCTGGGTTTCTAAGGTTACTTGAAAATGAAAGCTGTAGATGTATCAACTACTTCATCTAGTCAAACTTTATTTATCATAATATTGTTATTGTTATTATTATTATTATTTGACTATAACATTTGCTTAGAATAACAAGTAGAAACCATATTTTTAATGAATGCCAACAACAACCAAGAGGGTCCCTGGTTAATGCAAATGATCATAATCTGCTATTTTTGTAAAGTGACCATCTGTGCAATTTAACAGTTTGTTGGTGGTTGTGGTTCATTAGCATGACATGTCAGACATATTTACCGCTTAAGTTGTAGTATATTTTCAGAATTCCCAAAACTAGACCTCATTCGTTTCATTATCACAACAGAGCACTTCCCTCTCAGACTACAGGTGTAGAGTATTCAGGAGTTGGATAGGAGGCATGTGCCTTCAATTATCAGACTCCTCTTATGTGGAACCAGCTCCCAGTTTCGGCTCACAAGGCATACAACTTCTTTACCTTTAGGACTAAATCTTTCCTTTTTTTTTCCCGATAAACCTTATAATTAGGACTGGCTTGTGTGACCCTGAGGCATCCCTTAAGTTATGCTATAGGGGAAGGAAGCTAGGGCAGCTCCCATGGTGCACTGAGCACATCTCCTCACTATGCTCTTTTTACTCTTTGTCTATCCCATTTTGCTTTCACTGGCTTTGTGTTTATATAATTTCTTTCCCATCCCATTATTGCTGCTTTTAGTGGTCTGGTGCATTTGTGTTTGTTGAAATCGTTGCCCTGTCCTGTCACCTCCCAGTCACTTGAAGGCAGATCTCCACTATTCCTGAGTCTGGTCCTGCTGGAGCTCTCCTCCTCTCCTCTTCCACTGAAGATTCATGGCATTTTTTTCTACTTTGGAATTCATCACACTATTTTGAACTGCATTAAATTGTATTGAGTTATTGGACTGGAATTTGAGCTTGTTTAACTATAAAGCAGCCCGAAAGGGCAGAATTGAACTGAAGTGAACTGAATTGAAGTGAATCGGGTGCACCTGCTGAAGCAGGAGTGTCTTCGGAGGAAGGGTTGCCTGGGAGACCAGCCTGGACCCTTCCAAACGCGTCAGCTCTTCCTTCTCCCTCCCTCCTCCGCTTTAAAGGTGCATCAGTAATGAATCCAAAACTATTTCAGGAAAGGGATTTTTTTAGTAGGTGGGTGAAGCCCTTCTGTGCTTTCACAATAACACCGAAATACATTTCACACCTGCCACCATCAACATAAGTAGGAGAGGGAAAAAAATAAATAAAAACAGGGAGGAAAGTGAGTTTTTTTTTTGTGCTCGTGCGTTTCAGAGGGATGAAGGAGGGAGAGCAGTATTCTGGGGAAGATTATAACGCTGATATGCAAAGCGCAGAGAGGCACTCAGAGGAACGGTCGTCTCATTATTAAAGACTTGAAGCGCATTTGTTGGTCTTGTTTACTGCTGTCGTGTTTGGAGACACCGAGCGCCAACTTCCTTGGAAGCCTCTCTATGAAGTGATCCCAATCTCTTCTCCTTTTCTTTTTTCTTTTTTTTTTTTTTCCCCTGCCAGCAGAATGACGTCTCCCGTGGAAAAGGGGGGGGGGGCAGAAAACTCGGCGCACACAGTGAATCTCTGGCTGTGACTCATTCATTTCGTATTAAATGCGACCGGTTGCTGAGACGGAGGCAGAACCACGTATTTAATTAGATAGCTTTTCTCACTTCTCTGGTTAGTGATCGCACATCTGCGCTGGTATTAATCGTTTTCCCTCGTACTCCCCCCCCCCCCCCCCTCTCTCTCTCCCGCTCTCTCTCTCTCTCCCCTCTCTTTGGAGACTGTGGAGATGATTATGCACCCTTGGGACGCAGACACCACAGCTGAGCGAGACATCCCTGCGCGTCCGCGGAGTTCTTCTGCGCAAGAAGAATGTCACCCACTTCTGCCGGGTCCTAGATTTTAAGTGCTGATGTTGTCGGATCGCCTCTGGTATTTACTACACGTTAGGCTACTTTGTGTAATTTTCCGCTCGCGGGTGTGAAGATATGTCAGACCTCAGCAGAGGCTACGGCGCGTTTTCATCCGCTGCTTGGATTTAGGATAAACGGACAACAAAAAAATTAGGGAAGTTCATCTTCGGATTGCGTTCGCCTCCTCTTTCTGACATTTTCCAATCAATGGATATGCCCCCCCTTCTCTGGGAGAGCTGAATTACCGTGTGAGGCTCCTCTGTTCAACAAGCTGCGCCGCTCGCTCCAGGCTGCACAACGATGGATGCAGTTTCCCTGAGCCTCCTTCTTGGTTCCGAAGCCCAGCTTGTTGAATCTCCTCCCTGGTGAAAAGGAATGAAGTGGTTTTAACAAACTCCTGAGCGTTTCTGGGTTTCATCCTTCTTAAAAGTTTACCATGGCTCGTCGCGGTGTGAGCGCGAATCGGGGCTCTGTATGGAGGGTGCTCTGGCTCGTGAGCACTGTGGTAGATTTCGCGCTGCCCCAGGAGACGTATGCGCCTCATTCGATACGGACTCAGGGCCAGCTGACCCTCGGGGGACTGTTCCCGGTGCACTCGAGGGGGGTCGACGGCGCGCCATGCGGGGACCTTAAAAAGGAGAACGGCATCCAGCGGCTCGAGGCCATGATGTACGCGCTGGACCAGATCAACCAGGACGAGCAACTCTTGCCCAACATCACTTTGGGCGCGCGGGTGCTGGACACTTGTTCCAGGGACACGTACGCTCTGGAGCAATCATTAACTTTCGTGCAAGCCCTGATCACAAAGGACACCTCCGATGTGAAGTGCACTAACGGGGAGCCGCCGGTGTTTGTCAAGCCCGAAAAAGTGGTGGGAGTCATCGGAGCCTCGGCGAGCTCGGTATCGATCATGGTCGCCAACATCCTACGCCTCTTTCAGGCAAGTATTTGAGAGTGTGTACCACTTTTGTGGGGCTAATGTTTTCACTGTTTCAGGCGAGCTACTGGATGAAAAGCCTTGATCGTGCGCTTCAGGAGGCAGAGGAAGCCATGCGCCTCCTTCCCAACTGCCCAAACTGGAATCAGACAGAAAATTAAAAACTAGATCTGTAAAAAAAAAAAAAAAGCACCCCATTACAAACAATTTTTTTTTTCTTTTTTAAAGTTGATAGCTCTGATGTGCCCCTTTTCTCCCTCTAAAGCGTGAGCACAAAAGGCAGGTGAGGTGAGTTTTTCCAATCCATTTCACTGCGCGGCTGCGACAGCTGAGTGTGCTGTTGCACGTCCCCGGTGGTGCTGAGAGAACAGCGTCCGTCTGTTCCAGTCTCACTCAGGAGTGTGGATGAGTGGGCACTGACAGCCTCACATAATCACACCCAAACTCAACAACCCCCTCCTGAGAATAGCAGGCCTATTTCATGTGATTGCACATGATTATATGAGCCTCTTGTATGCCGAGACTGCAAGCGTTTTTTTTATAAATTGTTTTGAACCTGAAAGCCTTGGTTTGCGGTTGACTTGGCTTGCTTTTATCTTCTGGGTGGGGGGGGTCTCTCTCTCAAACTGAGCTCGTTTCAAACTCTTTACAAGCCCATCACGCTCAATGGCTGCAAGTCAATGAAATGAATTTGCACTACTTGTTTAAAAAAAAAAAAGGAAAGGAAAAAAACTTCACTTTGTGGGACTGCATCCCTGTTCCTGCTGGCTGGGAGTCAACTAATGTTGGCCCACTGCTGGTGCTGCAGTGTACTGGGAAGCAGCATGAGGGAACCAATACAGCAAATGAATTATTTAAAACACATTTCCATAGCAAAATGGATAACTACTTCAAATACCACACGTATGCTCTACAAATGTACGGAACTCTGCCCATTTGTTCTCATGTGGAAGCTGGGGAGGATCATCAGACCTGCAGGGTTTTTGCTAATGATTTGTGGTTGCAGATTGTAACTTCCAGTCTTGTAGTGTTTTGTTTCACTTTAGATAAAGCCCGGTTGTAAGTATCTGTTTAACTGACAATATACTTAACAAGCTTTTAGTCCCTCCTCAACCTTTTCCTGTTTTCACAAATGCACACACCCACACACACACAGTGCTCTTATTTATTTATTTATTAACTGTTCTACAGTAGTCTTTCTCTAGGGTTTTGTGGCTCCATTGGCTGGACAGTTAGACTGATGGTCCGTCCCAACCACAACTTTCAGCTTTGGCTTTGGTTCACTTGTTGTAGGCTGAGTTAGCACATTAATTTTTTATAAATCTAAGTTTGTTAAAAAAAAAAAAAAAAACCTCCAGTCATGCTTTGAAGCATCCTCACTACACTCATTTTTGATACAGAACGAGAGAGTTCTAATTTTTTTTCTTTTCTTTGTGAAAGCTGTGTGCAACGCTAACTTGAGTGCATTTCTGAAACTTTAAAGACCGCAGGGAAGAGAGATCAGTCCCTATTTCTTTTCACTCTTTGCTCCCCTCTCCAGTTGGGCTTTCCCATTTGCGAGTGTCAAGCTGTCACAGTGTAGGTGTAGCTCATGCGTAATGCGGTGCTGAAGCTCGGGCGTTGTAATCAAGCTTGAGGAATCTGTGGAGTGACAGCAGTTGTCATACAGCCTCATCCATCACGATGCATTTTTCTCATTTCCCCAAAGAGTTGCCAGAAAGCTAGATTGAATCATCACACCTAAATCTGCACACCAGAGTGGGGATAAATTCAGTCCTCCTTTGAACCTGTCCTACACCTCAGTTCTCCTTCTGTTCTCAGCTGTACATGCAAAATTAAATGTGAAGTCACATGATGCTGTATAATATCAAGGCGAAATCTACACCTCCCAGCCCATTTACCATCATTAGTGTTTCAGTGTTTGATTGGTGTGATGCGAAGAATACAAGTGTCTGATGCTGTTTTCAACTGCAGCTCATAAAGTGGTATATGTATAAAAGAAAATGCATTAAAAGCTTGAGAAAAAAATAAGAGGCATCAAATTAACTGGATAAAGTGCTTCATTACGTGTCTTCATCAATTCAAAGTTTATTTAATCATGGAGTATGCTTTACAACTAATTAATCCAATACACTTTGATGATGATTCTTTGCACTTAAAAGATGTGAACAGTGAATACCCGACCCGTCGTCCTAACTGATTTCTCCTATTGTTCTTCGTGAATATCAATAGGTCATTCAGTCTCTCACCCTGTGATAAATGAATCATCAGGGAAACTAAATAATGATTGCAGATTTTATTGCCAGATTCTAAAGATCATGCCTGTCTATTCAAGACATGAGTGGCTACTGAACTGTTAATGCTGGGAAATTGACATGTGGAATAGATTTTCTGAGGACTCAAGAGGGTTGATCAATACTGTTGCCATGGTGAGGCCGCATTTTTGCTAAGATGTTTTTATTTCAGTGCCTTCCATGCTGTGTTTGAGATGCTGAGAAGCAACAATAACACATCAGGAAAAAAAAATTCTATCAGCAAACGGTTTGAATTGTTATCTGAAGCCATGATGTTTTTGGAAAAATGACCCAAACCTTAGTCTCAACTCGTGAACATAAGGAGAAAGAAACTGCAGCTACTTTGTCCGTTTATAAGTTTTGGCCTCCTGAACGAATCTTAAAATTGATTTTTTTTTTGTCCACATGACATTTACATCAGGGAGAGCAGTCTGCAATTCTCTGTCGAATCTTTTCTCCCAAAGGCAGAGACAAAACTTAGTATTGAATGTAGGTGAACTCTGTCTTGTCCTTGTGTCTGGGGAGGCTGTACCCTCAGAGCATCTGTCTGAGTGAAGCATTGATGTCCTCTGCTCTCAGACCACTGACGGGCTCCAGCCAGCTCTCCTTTCTCACAGAATCATCACTGTGACTGATCTCAAGAGGGGGGAAGCCTTGCAGTGTGGTCTCTTCAGTTGGCAAAGGAAGAGATGGACACTTAAGGAATTTGAAGACCGTGTGTGTGTGATGTATTACAGGGTCTTAAAGTGACACTAAATAGCAGGGGTTAAGTATGCCTGCTTTCCTGAACACTGTTGCCAAAGTCAATTAGTCATATCCCTGGTACTCTATTCAGATTTATGATAAAAAACACGGCAGTATGTGGCCTTTCACTACACACACACACATGCACGTACACACATATGCTCACAAATTGCCCTATTACCATTGCTGAGGGAATGAAAACACAACTGTCTTGTGGACTTTTAATGAACCACACCAGTGGTTTCAGCTCAAGTATTTTCTCTCCATCACTTGCTAATTGGCTACTTTTCAGAGTGTGACACAGAGACCTGACTTGGTACACTTTAACTTTATAATAACTATTTGAAATACAGAAAGAGAAAGAAATAATTTCTCACCTCAGCATGCTATTGCATATATCATACAGTCTCTGGAGTTGTTACTGAACATGTGTGGCTGCTGAACATAGGATTAAGAGAAATGGCAAATATTTCTAAGTGCAGAAGTTATAACAAAAAAAAAAAAAAAAAAAAAACAGAAAATAAAAAAAAGAACAGAAAATGATAGGTTGGAAATTTCCAAATGTTCCCTGACAGTTCAGCAGGATTTACCCTGTGGATGGAAATCTAAAATGTTTTTGGATATTGATGGCTTCAATAAGCCATCAAAACTGCCTAATAAAAACCAGCCTGTCTTTAGCTTTTTGGGTTATTCACACTGGAAAGAGAATTACAGCATACATCAAAAATGTCTGTCTGTTAGTGGAGCTGTGCAATCCCATGAATTTTTTCAGTTACTAATTTCGCTTTCAACCAATTATGAAATGAAGATTATTGAGATGGCTCTCTCATTTTAAAAATTCTAAGCATTCATTTTCTTTATAACAGTGTGCCTTCTTTGTCAGGCTGTCTTATGCCCAGATAACAGAAAATAGCCTGTAATCAATACTTCTTGTGCCCCCAATGAGCAGCCCCAACTGTAAGGTTTGAGTCTGAGCTTACGCCTACGCTTATGGAGAACTGCATAGGTTCATCGTTTAAACACAGACGGTATATAAACGTGCAAAAATGATCTTTTCAGTAACTGATAATGGCCATCTGCCCACATAACTCTTCCTCTATGCTGCACGGACGTGCCAACATTTGAACTGAACGTGCCCGTCTTCAGGTTAATAGGAGGCTGTGAAGATGTTTTTATTTATAGATGAGGTTTATGAGTTGCACCTATATTGAAGTGCTACTTAATATTATTTTCATTACTTCTAGAATTGTGGAAAAAATATATAACCAATAATTAAAAGATAACCACGTGTAGAGAAAATTATGGACATGGAAATAATGTGTTTGTCTTTAATTCATTATTACGATAGATTCAGTGAGGATAATAGTATTCAGTGTTCAGTAGCTTTCATATTCTACTGGTTTTTGTTTAAGCCATTTAAGCAGATGCTGACTTTTGGCCAGAACAATCCAGAATTTGGAGTGTGAACTGTGGCAAAATACATGTGGGAGAGGGAGTAATGTGAATCGTATTACAAGCATAAGCTGTGGTGTTGGAATCACACAGAGCTGAACAATGCAGTCCTACAAGCTGAGAAACATACACCTTTTCAATTACACACTTTATGCGATTCTCACTTCTTCTGTCCTCCAACGTTGCAGTCATGATCTCTTGCACAGCATGAACCTCCTCCTTAAAATTCTTAATTTCTTCAAGCATGCACTTACGGAAACAAGGATGCAAACAATCAATACTTACTCCAGGAGAGGTCAGTCCCACCAGCTCTCTCAAACTGGCTGGATATCAGTTAGCATTGCTATTTCCCAGGCCAGAGTTCAAACACACTGAACTCTGGAAGAGGTTTGCTCAGTGAGATTAAATTATGTCTAGAAGCAAATAAATATCAGCTTTGTTTGTGAAATGATGAGTAATAGCCGGGGGTGGCAGTAATGGCCTTCGCCCAGAGATATCTGCTTGGAGAGAATATGACCAGCCTGAGCACTGACAAGATCCGATCTGAAAATGTGCATAGATATTATGTTTGAACTGGATATTTTTTTGATAGAGTTTGCAAATTCAAAGCCAAGTGTCAAAAGTCAGTACTGGCTTCCATTGTTTTGATCTTTTTTTTTTTTTTTTTTTCTGGAACAATGTGGGAGTGCTGTTCATATATATTCATGCACACACAAAAACAACATACCACAAGCAGCTGACCCATTTTTTTAAAAAGAAGAAAAAAAACTGTGTTCAAAAAGTTGTCATTGCTGTTGACAAGGGCAGTCGCTTGTGACGAGGAGAATATGTAAAACCATGAAAGCCTAATATTAAGGTTGTTCCCACAGGCATGATGGGGATGGTGCACTTTATTATTCTGCTGCAAAATAACTTCCTATATGAATAAATGTTTTTTTAATGAAAACACAGCTTGTACATTTGTTTCACATTATTTATTTTTTTTCCCCAGACATGTAGTAGCTTGGTTATTGAGCTGTATTTCCATTTATAGCTGGCACATTTTGATTTTGCGTGTTTAATAAGGTGCCGTTCATCATTTCTACATCAGTTTGGAGTCTTTGTTGGGCGATACCAGCAGCTCGACTCTCCCAGAAGGATTGTTACTCTTTTCCTTTATCCCACCTGCTTAGAAGCTTAGCTCGCTCACATTGAGGTCACACCAGTCGTAACTTATAGCCTGAATGATTATAAAGTGTGACAAGAATAGGTCTCTTAAACTTTGTTGGAAGTTTTATGTGGCTTATCTAGTGAGCAGAAGGAGCCATGGAAGAGGAAACCCCATTATGTCCGATCCTCTTATGTGGATGAGTGGAGAGGCATGAGGAGGTCTCTGCTGGCTGCTGGTCTGCCTCTCACTCATTCCTCTGAAAAGGAAAACTTGTTCCTGTTGATTCTGCAGAAAACTACCAGGTTTAGGGTGAAAGGCATTATCGCCCATTGCAGTTGGTTTCAGCAGCGTCATATGTGATCCACACCAACATTCAGTTCAGAGCCTGACTTACAAAATCTCTCAGATGTTGTGGGTCTACATTCTGAGTTACTAAACAATGTTGTTTGAGCGCAAAATGTCTGTAGGCATCAGTAAATATGTTTTTTTCATTTTTTTTTTCTTACCTGGGAGTTTTCCCAAATCATGATGAATGAGTCAAGTGCTTCATAAAGAGGCATTGTGCAGTGCTGTTCCTGGTCTGTGCTTTGTTCTCTATTTCATCCCTATTTGAGCACTTTTCCCACCCACATATGAAATTAAACAGTACCTTAGAAATCATACCTTAATGAAGTCTAACATGTTAGGGAGCGCTCTCTCTCCCAGAACATGAAAGAAAACGGCTCCTGACAGTAAGAAGAGAGGAAAATGCTTATAAGTGTTTACCAAGTTTCTAAGCGGTATACAAAACTGTATTAGTGGTTTATAATATGCTGATGCATGATCAAAATCTTCACTCAGTCTTTGCATTTATGCATTGAAATATATAGTTTCTGCTAATAAAAAAGGGCTACATAACATTTTAGAACATAATAATGTCCTAAAACTGCTACGAAGCAAGATTTGCACAATTTTGCACAATTTGGTTAACACTGCATATATTTTGTACTACCTCGATCATCTGCACTATTCTCTTTACATTGCATATCTTTGCACACTGATCCGCACTGTTTGTACCTTGCACTCTTTTTTTGCACTGTAACTGGAGATGCTGCTTTTAATCTCATTGTACCCATGTACAGTGACAGTAAAGGATTCTATTCTATTCTATGATCCAAAGACATAGTTCAAAAGGAAGCTATTCATCTGCATCTTTGTGCTTTTTTTTAATATGAAACATGCCACAGACATTTAATCAATACTTCATGAAATTGTGTTGGCTTTTGAAAAAAAGGCGTAATCGATGTTTCTTTTAAAGAACAGTTGAACATTATGTTCTTTAAAAAAGGCGTAATCGATGTTTCTTTTAAAGAACGGTTGAACGTTATGTTCTTTTAGTTGCTGATTAATGAAACAAATGTCAACGCAAAGATAGGCAATAGGCAACAAAGAGTGTGATTATTTGTTAATTGGTTATTTCTTTATAATTTGTTTTATTTGTTTAAAGCTAACCTTATAAAGCAGCCACCAATTGGAGCTCAGCCATCCTGAAACACTTCCACTGACATTTATACACAGGCACTCAAGCAGAGTGCTGTGTTTATTGGATACATGAAGAGCAGATAGCAGGTCAAACCAGTCTAATTCACAGGAGGAGGGAAGCTAACATTTCAAACCTTAAAACTTTATTTTGTAACTATAATCAGAACTCGCTCTTTCAGCCCACATTACATTATTTAAAATGATTTACTTATGTTTATGTTGATATTTTAATGGGGACAGCTGTTTTTGGGTGTATCTACCCCTGTGACTTAAGTCTGCAGCTCTGTTTATTATGTACTTGTTAATTTTGCCCCATTGGGTTTACTGTGGTGAAATAGTGCTCAAGTTAAAGAAAGATGACTTTTGAGGTTTAATTTTATTTGAATTTTTGGAAATCATTTAAATGGTGAGGGACAGTTGTCTTCTTGGATCTGTTCTATGCAGACTTAGAAAAAAAGCACATAAATGTTTCATGCGCCTTAACAAATTAAATTAATACAAGTAATATCACAGCTGGTTGGAACTTTAACTGGTGGTCACCTTTAATTAACATCACCATCATATGCTTGCTTAGTTTTTGCATGCTGCCATTTCCACATTTTTCAGTAAACAAATCAATAGCAGCATAACAAGGCTGTTGCCTTTCTTGTACCTGAGGGTGAGTTTGTTGAATAAATGTGGCAGATGGTTTTAATTCTCTCAGTGTTCAGCTTCAGCTCAGCATGACCAAAATTCAGTGGATTTATCTGGATTTAGGTGTTACACTGTTCTTATTTTTTTAAATGATGAACAGTGCCAGATATTTGAGTGAGCAATAGATTTGCTGTCTATGCCAAGGACTCCAATCTGCAATGGAAGCCATTTAAATTATAACAGCGTATCTGAATAACACTCATTCTATTGCTTTTTTTTTTTTTTGTTAACTGGACATAATTTTGAAGTGCTGTTTGCTTCAAAGTACATAATAAATCATCTGCCAGAGTTACACCGTATGAACTCTAGAGGATGACTGATTTAATGACTGAGCAGGTTTTTTTTTTTAGACATTTTACCCAAAATTATTCATGCAAGAAAATTTTGTGGAATAGCCAAAGTCATTAGAGTTTAACTTCCCTGGGTGGTGAATGTCTGCACCAAATTGCATGGGTGTCTGCACAACAGCATTGTCTCATTGTCTCCATTACAGCCACTTTTCTTCAGAAAGGTGTAGCAACAATACACTTAATACACTCTGTGCTGGATGTTTCAAACCTGAAAGCAAGAGAAGGTGCACAGCTCACGGGGTTGCCTTTCTGTCCCTGGAGGCTGATGGCACGAGGCTCTGCATAGACTGCAGGTCCATGTGAGGGCTCTAATGTAGGCATGCCTCTGAAGAGTAGCGAGAAATAAGACCGAGACGTGCCACATGACAGTGAGAGCTGCAAGAGAAGGAAGGAACACACAGTGGTCCTCCTGCCAGAGCATTTATATATTTTCTGAGTTTACTCTGTTCGTTATTGAGTGAAGCAAATACAGTAGCTTTAGTTTTATGTGCCCTGGTCTTGATTGCTTTAAGAGATTTATTTTAAAAGCAATTTTGTGTCTTATAACAAAGTCTACAAGCTGTTATGAAAGAATCGATTCCAATCTTCCTGATTACATAATTTAGCCATAATTGTTGTGAATACATTTATGATACAAATGTACTATTATGATTACAATATATTCATTTATTCAAATAATTAAAGAAGCGTTTAATTACTTCAACAAGTCAAAGTGTAGATCTCTACATGTTCAGTTTGTAAAAATCTGTAAAATTATGTAAATGATTGCTCAAAATGACAAAAAAAAAAAAAAAGATGTAGCGATGCAAAAAGTAGCTTGCTCACCCTGAAGTGTAGTAAAGAAAAATGAAGGCTTGCTCAAAATTGTTTGCTATACACAATTTATACAGCAGTGGAAGCAGTGGAGCTGAAAGTAGTAAAGATGATTTGCTTTTTTCTCTCACTAATGATAAAAAAAGAGAGAGCAAAGCTCAACACCTGTATGTATAAGTACCTTTGCATGCGCGTGTTGCTCAGAGATGCTGAGGTCCAATGCTCCTTCTCGCAGAATACATAATAAACTGCCACAGGGATTCATTCCTTGTCCTTGAGTTGTGTTATTGCAGCAGGGCTTCAGGTTGTATCAGAGCATTTTCAAAGAGCAGGCAGTAATGTATAACCATTAGAACAGCCAACACACTGTGGCCCTTCACAGTGAGACCAAATTATTAGAGTCCCCTTGGCCTTGGGTAGTTACGTTAAAATGTCCGATGATTTTGCATTTGAAAATGAACTTCAGAGTTTCATTAGCTTCGTATTCATTTTGTGCAGTTTTGTGAGTGTTTATTTCTTTTGCTTGCTCTGTGGCTCCTCATGCAGTCGAGTGTAAGTGATGTTCAAGTGGCTCTTTTCTCGAGCTTGAAAAGTATACTGCGCCTCAGCAGCCAGAGCATCCATAAAAAAAAAAAATCAGTTGACAGGATTACTGTGTTCAGATGCAAATCCTGTGGGATTTCAAGTGCTTCCTAAAACGCCTGCATAGGACTGTTACATTGATTTGGAGGAAAGCCTCAATCACCATTGGCATTTTGCAAATTAGGGAAACTCTGTCCCTTTAAATTGTGTTGCTTAAATTACCTTTGCCTGCTGGCCAGAAGCTATTTTTTAAAGAATAGTTTTATTTACTGCCTTAACTACTGAAGCTCTCATGTGTTGCCCTGAATGGGCCCGAAAGGATCAATAACAGGTTATCAATGGACAATGTAAAGAGATATCATGTGCTGGCTCTCCAAATGTCAAAGGCTAATCAGATTTGATACCTGCCTGTCTCAGCTGATTGTGACAGAAAATTATACATTGCACCACTGTGTCAGACACAACAGCTGTAAACACAATTTTTGTTTAAAAAGGGTATCTAGGGCAGCACGGTGGCTTTGTGGTTAGCACCGTTGGCATCACAGCAAGAAGGGTTCTTGGTTCAAACCTCAGCGGGGACCTTTCTGTGTGGAATTTGCATGTTCTCCTCATGCTCAGTGGGTTTCCTCCAGGTACTCTGGTTTCCTCCCACAGTCCACATACATGCTAGTTAGGTTAAGTAGTGGTTTTAAATTGCCCATAGGAGTGATCGTGGGTGTGCATGGTTGTTTATCTACATGTGCCCTGTGATGGACTGGCGACCTGTCCAGTGTGTACCCCTGCCTTTCACCAAAAGAGAGCTGGGATAGACTCCAGCAGATCCCCATGACCCTACATAGGATTAAATGGGCATACATAATGGATGGAAGGCTATCTACATTTCACTGACAAAATTACATCTTCACAATGCTGTGTACAAACATCACTATTTGACTGATTTAAACTGTCCGGTCTACGGCCGTCGGCCCTGTTCAATGACCAAAATTTTCAGTCTGTCAACTAACAGCAGGGGGCGCTAAGACCATCATTTATCAGATATAGGCCTAAAAACCAACAAAGCAGACTAATGTTAGTGTCTGTCAAAAGAAAGATGGGAAGCAGAAAACGCAAGGAGAAAAGTGGATGGGAAAAATTAAAACTAAAGAAAGCCAAGTTCAAAATATTGAAAGCTCACAGAGCTTTTTAGCAGCAGTGCAACTCCAAGCAGCAGCAGTAACGTTGATGTCGACTTAGACGACGGTGTCGATCAAAGCACTAAAGTGTTATCACCAAGCAGACTGAGAGCAGGGTGGACATCCAACCTGACCAATCACAGGCTGATGAGGGGCAGCTGAGGGGATTTCACCGGAAGAGGAGGTACCGTTAAGTGACAACGACATAAAACCAGAGCATTAAACAGGTTACGGTTCTGGATTTGCAGTGTGATGATGAGAAATATGTGGCTTATTGCTGTCAAAGTGAACACGAGACTGCTAAGCATGCCACTTATAATCAGATAAGCAAGCACAAATGGCCGCAATTTCATATTCACCCCTGCATAAATCATGCAGATTAGGCTCAAGAGAACCAAAAGTTTGAGGGGGAGGTGTTTTCCATTTTGGCACTATTTATCGTTGTCTTCTCTTTTGTGGTGCGTGGTGGTGCAATGTCTGTGGAATAAGCTACAAATGTTGTTTGAAGGACAATTGGTTAAATGGTACACTAACTAATCACAGCAGCATTGCATGGGGTAATTTAATTTTAAACATCATTATAATGTCAGGATCCTACAACAGTATTTGCTAGATAATCTAAGTGGGTGGACTCTCATATAGTGGTTTGTGGGTTCAATTTCCAGTGTTGTAATATGCTGTTATGTCCCTGTTTTGCCATTGCTTTCTCTCTATCCAATAAAAGCTACTAGAAAATATTTTTAAAAGATGCTGATATGACATGTAAAACATAACCTGCTACTTACTGCTGACCAGATGGTGAATTATCTACTCTGTTGGGTTCATAAATGTATAAATCTGATTCTGATAGAGTAAGTGTCTCACCAGCCATGAATCTCACCACATGTCACTGGTTATGAGGCATTATTTATGTTTACATATCAGAAAATTTTCATTTCAAACAGAAAAGGGATGTTTTATATAAAGCTGTGGTTTATAAAGCTACTTTGTCATCTTTAACTATCTAGGGTGTCCTCTCTTTGGGTTTTTGGGTCATCCTAGCATAATATTAAAACTATGAAATGTGTCAAGCAGGCTAATTCTTACAAGGAATAGACCTAAAAGGCTAAAAATGTAATGAGATTTAGGAAAACCAAATCTGTTTCATTCTTCTTGTCTGTAGCCGAGGTATCAAATAATATGTTTATCCAAAGCATTAGAATTTTGGAGGTATAAGTTCAGGTTTAATGGCTGTCATATAAGTAACTGTAAAATAGCAGTATAAAAGACAATGTTTATGTTCATTTTTGTTTATGAGATGCAAGTGATGTTTTTCGTTCTCTATTATTAGTTTTGCAGAATTCTTGAATAAACAATCATAAATAGTTTGTATGTGTGGGTGTTGTTATGACAAGGACAATATATCACTAATAGCAACCCCCCCCCCCGGGTATTTGGTGGGCCTGCTCAGGGGGGGAAAGTCCAGGGCGGTTTTTTTAGTCCCAGTCCGTCCCTGTTCGTGATGATTTTATGATGATTATTAGGTCCTCATTCATTTGGATTTAAGGGATTCCCTTCCATCTGACTGTGACGTTATAGTTTAAAGAAGAAATTTAGCTGAGGATTTGCTGGTGATAGTTGGGG
This sequence comes from Hirundichthys speculiger, assembly GCA_018398805.1. Classification (NCBI taxonomy): domain Eukaryota; kingdom Metazoa; phylum Chordata; class Actinopteri; order Beloniformes; family Exocoetidae; genus Hirundichthys; species Hirundichthys speculiger. The sequence continues at coordinate 879,480 of JAGFBZ010000693.1, read as the reverse complement.
TATGAGATGAATAAAATGAAAGTATCAGTCATTTAAACAGATGTCTCACGACAGCATTTGTTAATTTCAAATTTAGCTCCCTGTTATCCAACACTAGCAAGTCGTGTACTAGAGTTGGCAGGCTGGTGTGGATGGGTAAAACTGTTGTTTTCCTTTTCCAGCAAAGTCTATTTGGATTGTGTCTTCGTGTTTTCTCTGTGTTGTCCTCGGGAGCAATGATAAATTATGTGTCTTGTCATTTAAATTGGAGATTTTATTGGGCAAATATTTCTGTGATCAATAAATTCTTGGGTGGATGTGTGTTCGTTTGGAGTAATTGTACTTCAGGGACTTTGGAGACAGATGTGTGGTTCTACACAAGGTTAACCACCAGATTTATTCTGGGCTGGCATTTCTGTGATGATACGGTGCAGACTGAGGCAAGGGGATCCTGTCAATACGTGACAGACAATAAACAAAAAATTTCCGTAATGTTCAATGAGAGGTTAGAGAAGCACTGGTTATTGGTGAGGTTGGAGTGTGTCTCAGAGGAATACACAATCAATGAAATGTCCTCCAAATGACAAAAAACCAAAAAAACCAAAACATGTCTGTGTGTGCATGTGTTTCAGGGTGGCTTTGATCTTTAGCTTTTCAGTGCTCTAGCAATTTTCCAGCTGCTTTGCACAGCTGGAAGCACGTCACACCTTTTTAATTTGGAGAACTTATTCACTCTGTGATTCTGATTTTAAATGTGTTCTCCTGAGCAAAAATGAATATAACAGAAGCAAGCACAAGGCACTTACAATCACTCCCTGTTTGTTATAGATATGCACAACCAAGTTTACCACCAAGTCTTTTTTCCTGTTCCCACTGTAACCATAAGGAGAGCTGTTTTAGTTTTGGCCACATGCCGTTCACATGATCCTTACTTTCTTGAGTTCTGTTTGTTAGTCTCATCATCACTGATATACTGGATTAGTTATTAAAATTGGAAACACTTAAATTTCTTATGGAGTTCACATATATACTTATGTTAAAATTGCATCAAAATAAAGTGCTTGTTTTTTCTTTTGTATTTGGGAAGATTAGTCACATTGTTTAGCAGAGCAGAGTTGAGACTGATACAAGCTTTTTTTTTCCTTTTTTTTCAGCAAAGCATGTTGCTGCTCTTGTTGAGAATAAAGATAACCCTTCAGTCATGATGTGTGACAGTTCCATTTTACTTGACTGGGCTCCTTCCTGTTTCAGCTGGTTAACTTGTCTGAGGGTAATTGTCTGATCGTGCGTCTGTTCCACATCTCTGATTCTGGCTTTGAACTCCATGTCAGCATCCAACTCTTCTTAGACCTTGTCTCACTGCATGTGGAAGCTATGTGATATGCACTCATCACAAAAACACATTCTACATAAATTTTCTCACTCCATTAGTCAAGAGGCTTTCTTTTATGAATCACAGTCTGAGCTTGAATGGGAGTCTGTTCAGACACAATAGCTCTGACTGGAAGCTGTGTCCAGTTCCTCCAAAGTTGGCAGATTGTTCAGTGCAGCACTGGAAAATGCTTCCTGTTTTTTTCTGAATGGGCGGTTGTTCATTGTGGATGTGGAGTGTTGCCAGTGTGTTGCTGACATGGCTACAAGGACAGATGCCCTCAGTGATCCACCGCCCCAGAAGCATAGATCAAAAAGAAGGCTGCCGGGGCACAAGTGGACAGAGGATCATTCTCATCAGTGTGTAGACGATGTTTGACATTTGTTAAATAATCCTTATGAAAAAGCTTTTTATTTCTGTTTTAGCTGCTTTACTTTTTTTTCTAACTTTCTGTGGAAAAGCACATATGTTATAATGCGTATTATAGGCATATTACCTCTACAAACATCATGGTTCTTCATGTTAAGCTGATGTGCTTCAGACATACAAAGGTCTCTCAAATGTGTTTACCAGTTAAACATTTCTGAAAGGGTTTTTTTTGTAATGTAAAAAAAGGCAAAAAACATTTATTAATTTTCCTCATATTACTCAAAGTCTCTTCATTTTCCATCTTAAATGCTTGATTTTAGCTTCTGTGTCTTTAAGAATCCTCCTATGAGACATTCATCCTTCTGTGATTGGTCAGCTGATTGATAAAAAATGATGAATGAGGCAGATATTCATTCTTTGTTGGAGACTTCCCTACCTGGCTTTTAGGCATTTAAATCTGTTTCAAGATAATGTCTATAAGTAACTAAGGATTAGCCTGGATACAAACAAAATGTTTCGGGGGATTAGGGAAGTCTGTCCAGAAAAGTCTTGCGTACTTGGAGGGAAAAGGAGAAACACCCAGAAAGTAAATATTTTATTGTAAATGTTAGAATTTGAACATCAGTGTTCCACCAGCAAAGATATTCTGGTGAGCAGAAGGAAACATCTCACTCCTTATACAGTGCCTTGCGAAAGTATTTGGCCCCCATTGAACTTTTCAACCTTTTGCCACATTTCAAGCTTCAAACATAAAGATATAATTTCAGTTTTTTTTGTCAAGAATCAACAACAAGTGGGACACAATTGTGAAGTGGAACGAAATTTACTGGATATTTTAAACTTTTTTAACAATTAAAAAACTGAACAGTGCGGCGTGCAATATTATTCGGCCCCTTTGCATTAATACTTTGTAGCGCCACCTTTATGCTCCAATTACAGCTGCAAGTCTCTTGGGGTTTTGTCAGTTTGTACATTCGAGAGACTGAAATTCTTGCCCATTCTTCCTTGCAAAACAGCTGGAGCTCAGTGAGGTTGGATGGAGAGCGTTTGTGAACAACGGTCTTCAGCTCTTTTTCCACTGATTCTTGGATTGGATTCAGGTCTGGACTTTGACTTGGCCGTTCTAACACCTGGATACGTTTATTTGTGAACCATTCCAATGTAGATTTGTCTTTATGTTTTGGATCATTGTCCTGTTGTAAGATAAATCTCCATCCCAGTCTCAGGTCCTTTGCAGACTCCAACAGGTTTTCTTCCAGAATGGTCCTGTATTTGGCTCCATCCATCTTCCCATCAATTTTAACCATCTTCCCTGTCCCTGCTGAAGAAAAGCAGGCCCAAACCATGATGCTGCCACCACCATGTTTGACAGTAGGGACGGTGTGTTCAGGGTGATGAGCTGTGCTGCTTTTACGCCAAACATATAGTTTTGCATTGTGACCAAAAAGTTTGATTTTGGTTTCATCTGACCAGAGCTCCTTCTTCCATGTTTGGTGTGTCTCCCAGGTGGCTTGTGGCAAACTTTAAACGAGACTTTTTATGGATATCTTTGAGAAATGACTTTCTTTTTGCCATTCTTCCATAAAGGCCAGATTTGTGCAGTTTACGACTGATTGTTGTCCTCTGGACAGACTCTCCCACCTCAGCTGTAGATCTCTGCAGTTCATCCAGAGTGATCATGGGCCTCTTGGCTGCATCTCTGATCAGTCTTCTCAATGTTCCAGATGAAAGTTTAGAGGGACGGCCGGGTCTTGGTAGATTTGCAGTGGTCTGATACTCCTTCCATTTCAATATGATTGCTTGCACAGTGCTCCGTGAGATGTTTAAATCTTGGGAAATCTTTTTTATATCCAAATCTGGCTTTAAACTTCTCCACAACAGTATCTGGGACCTGCCTGGTGTGTTCCTTGGTCTTGATGATGCTCTCTGTGCTTTAAACAGAACCCTGAGACTATCACAGAGCAGGTGCATTTATATGGAGACTTGATTACACACAGGTGGATTCTATTGATCATCATCAGTCATTCAGGACAACATTGGATCATTCAGAGATCCTCACTGAACTTCTGGAGTCAGTTTGCTGCACTGAAAGTAAAAGGGCCAAATAATATTACACGCCCTACTTGTTAGTTTTTTATTTGTTAAAAAAGTTTAAAATATCCAATAAATTTCGTTCCACTTCACGATTGTGTCCCACATGTTGATGATTCTTGACAAAAAAATTAAAATTTTATATCTTCATGTTTGAAGCCTGAAATGTAGCAAAAGGTTGGAAAGTTCAAGGGGGCCAAATACTTTCACAAGGCACTGTGTATAGGTGTAGTAATCTGGACATCTTCTGTTTTGATAGCTGGCCTGTCTGTGTGTAATCTGTCATGTAATCTGGATCACTTCCTGTGAAACTGTTGGACCTGCCAATTTAAAACAAGACATATTCCAAATAATAACACTGGGATTCATTTCAGAGAAATTTCAATAGCCTATCAAAATAAGCTAAAAATAACTAAACTAAATAAATAAATAAATACCATTTTAAAACCTGAGAGACACTGCCAAGTGGTCTTTGGCACTGATGGTCTCTCTCTGAGGTTTATTGATATTCTCTTTGACCTTTTAGACCTTCAAAACAAATTCGATATTTTCAAAACTGAACTCAGTTTAAGTATTGGCATGATGACTTTGGTAAATGGTATTAAAGATGCATAATGTCACTAATAATGGACACATTTTAGATTCATCCTTATGGGAGCATGAATTTATTCATCAAAATTTAAGGCAACTACTCTACAAACAGTTTCATCCAAAGTTAACACATTTTCATTTGCAAGTTGACATATGCAGCAGCAGCACTTGACATCATTCTCAGATTATTTTCCTTTTTTTTTTTTTTTGATGGATAGGGAGACAAACAGGCGTCAGCATTTAAAATAAACACCTTAAGATCATAATCAAACTGCAAAGTGATGTCAGTGTTGCGGGACCTATTTCTCCCAGGAGAAGAGGGAGGAAAAGCTGTCTGGAGGAGAATAGTTCTGTGTAACATGGTTAATACGATGATCCATGAGCATGTAAATTACAGCTACATTAAGTCGAATTTGAGTCTCCTGGTTGGATATCTTGCATTTTGTTTATCCACCACCCTGGAACCTTCATCTATGGACTTTGATCATTCAAGATACAGATGTATATCACGATCCTTAAGCTTTATAAACAAATATTAAAGTGATACCCTTGTGTGTTAAAATGTGATACAGTATGGGGATTTGATTGAGAGCAGTGTGTGGCAAGAATGTGTTAAAGATTTGTCATGGGTTCAACTAAGTAAATGGGATTATACAAATAGAATTTGTTAACATACACTATATATAAGTATTTGCTCACCCATCCAAATGATCAGAATCAGGTGTTCCAGTCACTTCCATGGCCACAGGTGTATATAATTAAGCACCTAGGCATGCAGACTGTTTCTACAAACATTTGTGAAAGAATGGGTTGCTCTCAGGAGCTCAGTGAATTCCAGCGTGGAACTGTGACAGGATGACACCTGTGAAACAAATCCAGTCGTGAAATTTCCTCGGTCCTAAATATTCCACAGTCAACTGTCAGCTGTATTATAAGGAAATGGAAGTGTTTGGGACGACAGCAACTCAGCCATGAAGTGGTAGGACACGTAAACTGATGGAGCGGGGTCAGAGGATGCTCAAGTGCATAGTGCGAAGAGGTCACCAACTTTCTGCAGTCAGTCACTACAGACCTCCAAACTTCATGTGGGCTTCAGATTATCTCAACAACAGTGCAGAGAGCTTCATGAATGGGTTTCCATGGTGGAGCAGCTGCATCCAAGCCATACATCACCAAGTGCAAAGCAAAGCGTCAGATGCAGTGGTGTAAAGCACGCCATCACTGGACTCTAGAGCAGTGGAGGAACGTTTTCTGGAGTGATGAATCACACTTCTCCATCTGGCAATCTGATGGAAGAGTCTGGGTTTGGTGGTTGCCAGGAGAACTGTACTTGTCTGACTGCATTGTGCCAAGTGTAAAGTTTGGTGGAGGGGGGATTATGGTGTGGGGTTGTTTTTCAGGAGCTGGGCTTGACCCCTTAGTTCCAGTGAAAGGAACTCTGAATGCTTCAGCAGACCAAGACATTTTGGACAATTCCATGCTCCCAACTTTGTTGGAACAGTTTGGAGCTGGTCCCTTCCTCTTCCAACATGACTGTGCACCAGTGCACAAAGCAAGGTCCATAAAGACATGGATGGCAGAGTCTGGTGTGGATGAACTTGACTGACCTGCACAGAGTCCTGACCTCAACCGGATAGAAGAACTTTTGGATGAATTAGAGCAGAGACTGAGAGCCAGGCCTTCTCATCCAACATCAGTGTTTGACCTCACAAATGCACTTCTGGAAGAATGGTCAAAAATCCCCATAAACACACTCCTAAACCTTGTGGACAGCCTTCCCAGAAGAGTTGAAGCTGTTCAAGCTGCAAAGGGTGGAGCCACGTCATTGATTAGGAATCAGATGTCACTGAAGCTCATATGTTAGTCAAGGCAGGTGAACGAATATGTTTATTTTAAATCATTGAACAAATAGTGAGATATTTTAGTCTTGCTCAGTTGTTGGACTGTCTGATCCTTGGGTCAACTGCTATCCACAGAACCATGTTAACAGCAGGTTAAAAAACAATAATCGAGTAGGGCCATGAAACATCAATTGCTCCTTTCACTTGACTTTTCACTTACTTCACACCTGCCTGAATCAGCTCCTTCAGGTCATTAAAAACGCAGCAGTCCGAATTTTTTTGTCCTTAGCTTTAAGCATTCAACTCCACTGCCTCATAAGATTTAAATATAATCTTTTATCATCATCCAAGTCACCCTCACAGCATATAACCAAGGTCTGACTCACACTAGAACTTTTATTTCTTCATGAGTCACACACAACTTGAGATCCTAAGGCAGTTCTGACTGTCCGCCGTTAGACAGAAATGGAAAGGTGAATGGGCTCTTGCCACTGGGACTCAGAGACTGCTGGGGGGAAGGAACTTTACTGACATGAACAGACCTTCCCAGGCTGCACAGTTTCAGTAACAAAATTCCTCATGCTATAGAAGATTACTGTGAGGGTGAGTTGAAAAGAAAAAACAGCCACTGTGAAGGAGGAGAGACTTTTTAAGTGAAACACAATCACTGTTGTCTTTTGAGTAACTTTGATCAGTGCTACCTTTATTCTGGTTTCTGACATTATCTGTTGAATGCTTTATGTGCTTTATTGGTTCATTTTAACAACATTTCTTGTATTTAGCATTTTTATTGCCTTTTTATGAATGGTAATCTTTAAGAGCTGGTTGATGGCATGCATGTCTTACTGTGAGTGGCAGCTTAAGAACCTAATTCTGCCAATGTGCTGCAACACAGAAATATTCATTCTGCATATATTAGTCCACAAATTACAAATTTGTACATTTATCTCTTCAAAACCCCTCTTAAAAGGACTGCAGTTACCAAAAAGTACAGTATGAATGATGAAGACAAAAGAGCGGATATTTCATCTGCTTCATCTATTTGCGTATCTATCTGCACATCCTTAATAGCACTGGCAGCTTCTTTGAAACGGATCCATAAGGGCTACAGTTGGTATGGTGGATGTTGCGATTGTATAACATCTGCTGTGGTAGATATTCAAGGCAGCACTGCAAGCAATAGCAAACAAGCCGAGAGCTGCCTATTAATACACTCTGCTCTCATTCCTAACCAGTATGTACTGTATGTCTCAAGTGAATGGCATCAAATAGGGGCTCAGGCACATTAACAGAAGGAATAGGATGTCTGTGATATTTCCACTGCTGTGATCAGTCTGTAGTATATGGCCCCTACTAAAGAATTCTTTGTGAGGAGCAGATAGAAAAAAAATCAAATTGAAGAGCCATGCCCGCACTGCCTGCTCCATTAGGAGAGAAATGGACCCAGTGATGATGCTCTGTCGAGTCTGAAGAGAAAGCAGCAGCAGAGGGAGAGAAGGACCACAGCACGGTCTGAGTTATTTGGGATGCAGGTCAGAGTGTTGCAGGTACACAACTGACAATGAATGTGTCAAACCTAGCGTGCTCCAGTTGTAGTTGGGAGAAACATGCACCTATGCTCAGTCGTGGATGAATAATATGTGGCAGCCAGGTTAGAGATGGACAGAGAAGTGAGGCAGAGCACCAATGGTGCACACATCAACAATTCCCAAACACAGACAATTGTTTTCAGAGGTCTTTCTTGAAATAATATGCTTGTTTTTCCCTTTGCCACGGGCACAATAGGATGTGGATTTCTGTGTTCTTTGACTGAAATTTCATATATTTCTGGAGTAAAAAAAATAAAGTTATAATACAGCAGGCTATAAAGTACACAGTGGAGAAAACAGGGCTGCATCCAATGCACACTGCAGCCAGGAAAAATCAATACAGCCAGCCGTAATGTGAGATTGTGTGGATATAAAGGAATGCATTTGATAACACTTAGTCATAAACCTGCAGGCTATGTTTTATTCTTACCAAGACGTGAGTTTCTGTCACACATGAAGAGAGCAAACTGCACAGCTGCAAAGATCATAGGTGCTCTGTTGAGCTGCATTGTTCTTGTTAGTGCTTATCTTTATTTGAAACTTTAGTCAAAAGAAGACTCATGAAATGACTTAAAGAGGTACTGTATCTGTGAGAAATAACTCGAGTGACATGGTAAAGCTTGACTGTCATCCCAGCTTTAAAAGCCAAGATCCTTAAGTTAGAAGGCACATGTAAGGCATGTTTGTCACAGCAACACTACACCTTTACACAGCACTCCATAAATGTTGAACGGCTTCTTAGAGCAGAGTCGTCTCTGATGATTCTTTGAGAGCTATTTGGTATTGTAAAGCAATTTGAAACACCAACAGAGCTGAAATAGCAGCCTGTTTACCAGCTAGAAAGATGCAAGTCGGTCAGGCTCCCTTTTGTGAGCACTTTCCTCCCACGCTTCAGCTTTACTCTACTGTGTGGCTCTCCTGGTCAAATATCGGATTTGTGAGTCATACCTAGCCTCTACACCCATGGAGAAACATGCTGGTTGTCTTAAAATATACCCTTGCAGGGCAGCCATGCAAGAGCTCACAGGCCCGGCATGGAGTTCTGGAGCTGCCCAGGGGACTGGGATGGAGTGAGAGGGAGAGACGGAGGGCGAAGGAATCGACTGGGAAAAAGAGAAGTGGGTGGAAAGAAGGAGACTGTGGAAGGTCGTGTTAGATAAAGGATTATAAAAGCCTAAATTTCTGTCATGTAACACCAAGGTTAGTTCAGCAGTGTGGGCAACTCTGAAAGGCTAGCGATTGCTGTACCAAAGAGGTGCTGAAAGAGTAAACAACCAGAGATGTTTAGTAAATGTCTTTGAAGGAAAAACTGACATTGGTGAGAAAAGAGACGGGAGAAAGAATGAGCTTGTTGGAGGTGGAATTAAAAATAAGTAACCTTTCTCCTTTAACTCACTTTTTTTCACTCACTATCTTTTTTCTTTTTTTTTCCTTTTTTTTTTTTTTTTTTTACCTCACTTTATTTGCAGACTACCTTCTGGAAACAACAGAACTTTGGCTAATTTAATATTCCCTCCATCTTTCTTTCCACCAGATGAAATCCAGCATACAGTGGCATACGAAATTCTCAGGTTACAAAACGCCTCACCGGGAAAATATTGCCTCTAGTTACGAAATAAATTTCAGGATACAAAAGGCAAAAATACAGTACACGCTGCTACTCGCAGCTCCCAGAGTTTACTGAACGTAAACGTACTTGTCGGCTCTGTATCTCGGTTTGAAAGCGATGCGTATGAGCTGCTCTGCCACTGGCTATCGCTTAGCATCTTCCTGGCATCCCATTGGCTAGGAGGGCCCCTTGTCTGTATGAGCCTAACACAGCAACCCAGGTAAACGAATAATTATTACCTCCGCCAAGGAGGTTATGTTTTTGTCGACGTTTTTCTGTCTGTCTGTCTGTCTGTCTGTGTACAAGATAACTCAAAAAATTATGGATGGATTTTGAAATTTTTTTTTAGGAATTGTTGGAAATGTGAAAAGGAAGAACTGATCTCATTTTGGGTGTGATCTGGAAGAAATCCTGGATTCTGGATCACTTTCAAATTTTCGATAATTGTTGCGCTTGGTGGAGGTCTGCGCTCTCCGAGTGCTTTTCTAGTTCTAACATGTATTTCTTACAGGTTTTCATGTCATATCATGTATTATTTATAATTTATGAAAAAAAAATATGTTTGAATTTTGGGGGGTTTGGAACAGATTAGGGTATTTACATGGAAAACACGTCTCTACTTACAAAAGTTTCAGGTTACGAAACTACTTCCAGAACCAATTAATTTCATAAGTAGAGGTACCACTGTACATATGTAGGGCTCTTTGAAATCCGTTTTATTTTTTCACAAATTCCATTTTGACTTTTTTAATTTTCGGTGTTTTTCGATTTTTAATTTTTGAGAATTCCGTTTTAAGCATTTTATGCAAATTTTAACCTCCAAGACAGTATATAAAGTAATGAAATATAGACAATTTATGCAATTATAACTGTAAACTATAATGTTTTTATACTTTTAAACATACTTTGTCCAACAAAACATCCGTTTTTTTGACAAACAAAAAAAATTCAAAAGTTACTTTTTATGTAATAAATAACTAAGAAAAAAAAATAACTCAAATAGGTAAAATCCATTTAAAGTGCAAAAAAGAAAGAAATTGCAACAGCAGTAAACTAATCGTTTTAGCTTGTACCTGACATTTTTCAGGTATGTCATGACAAACTGTGTGTCTGATAACAGAAAAAACTATATTTACTACAGCTTGATGTAGATACTATCAAATCCAAGGCACTGAACACTGGTTGTGTATGAGTGTGTGTCCATATTTTTTTTCTTTAGGTGTTCCAGACATCACCATTGAAATAAATAATTGTCACTGTTTAGCTCAGTGAGTGACACTCGCCTTTTTATGGGATTATGGGCCCGATCTTCCACCAGATTTCCTAAAGCCGCTATTTAGGGATAGGGGGTAGTGGGAGAGGCGTTCCTCCGCAAAGAACGTAATCTTCCACCTTTCTAAACCTGCTATCCCACCTGCGCTACCTGCTACATTATCCATAGGAGTGGTTAGGGCTACCTGAAAGTTCCAGATAGCTGGTGCGCTCCCAGTAAACACGCTCTGGTCGTCTATGGTTTAACTGGTGAGCAAGTTGTTTAAGACGATCTCTGCTATTTTCTCAGGGGTTCAACTGAGGCCAAATCACGCTTTTTATACAGGAGTTAATTCCAGAGGTAGAGCCGTTTGTGCACGTCCACATATGACCAGGTGGACGCGCATTGATGCAATTTGGACGTGCTCATACGCGTCGAGATGCGGGTTGCGTTTGAAGAAAAGTTTGCGGGTTTACACAAATTGCCGTTCAGTTCTGTTATATTGTGCATTTAAAGTGAATTCCGTTTTAATCTCCAATTCCGCGATTCCGTCTGATCGTGGATTCCATAGGGCCCGACATATGGAGGAAGTTGGAAATGGATGACTGAGTGTATCAAACACATGACTTAATGACAGCGTGGTAAAACAGACACAGAGAAGATGTTAGGGTTTTTTTTTAATGACCAATTATGCTTGATGTTCCATGCAAAGTATTTGAAAAAATGCATTTTTCTGCTAATGTGTTTGTTTCCATAATGTTAGCTACTGAACTGTGGTAAACGGCAAATTATAACTAGCTAATAATTTACTACAAAAAATTATTTAATTTTGATTAATGCACAGGTAAATTACACTTCACAGTAATATACAACCATTAAAACCTACTCAATGATTTTTGGGAAAAAACTTAATGATGTTCAGAAGAATGTTTTAACTGACGTATAAAAAAGATAAAGCTTTGCCTGTCACTTTAAAGTAAGTCAATTAAAGAAAGTCATGGAAAGATGTTAATTTTTTATCACCTGTGAACAGATGCTTCAAGTCCACAGCATCATTATTAAATCATAACCCCCCATCTTAATACTGCAATAATCAATATTTTAATATCAAGAATGGATCAATGGTCTGCAAGTAGAGATGAGCAGATATACATAGAGAAATAACACCTGAGCCTCCAGCTTCTCTCAGCTCTGGTGAGCTTTTCTTCTTTTCTGTTGTCATAAAAACCCACTGTGCACTGCATGCAGGGGTGGATTGGCAACCAATCTTATTGACCATTATACCCGTGGGTAAGCACAATTTGGAGTATAATGTTTTCAGCTAAGCAATGAAATATTTCACACCATCTTTCTTTATTTTTTTTGTCTCAAAATGGACTCAAACATAAGAGTGGAGAAAAAGAAAACATAAAAGACCGGTGTCCTATTCTGCTAAATGTGCAAAGGTCTCAGGTATGTGTCTTATGGGGGCTCCTGCTCTACATTATCAGCAGTGCCACCATTTGTGCAGCAACAGGCAACAGATGGTGAAGAGCGTGTGAAGGGACATGGAAAGGAACGGGTGAGCACTGATGATGGTTTGAATGACAGACCAAAGGAGGAGCAGGAGAGAGGAGTAGAATCAGTAAGGAGTAACTTCATGATGGTAGGGAGTGAAGACGGCCCCATGCCATAATGATAATGACGGTCCATCAAATCCCAAAAAAGTGTTGAGGCTACTCAGAAACCAATCACAACAGGAGCTATGAGGAACAGGTGTTTTTAAAACATTTCCCCAGACAAGATGAAAAAGATTCTGTTTATGAGTAGAGATAAGACCAACAAAAGATAGCTGACATGGTGAATTATCATTCAAGAATGAATAAGTACACTGGCCTACTCACACTGGCACAATACATTACTACATCAATGGACACTAGCATGATACAGAGTTTGAGGTCGCTTACAAAGAGATGCACCAATTACAATTTCTCTTTGCTGATTCCGATTTCCAATTTCTTCCTTAAATCATTATCAACAGCTTACGTTAACTTTATCAACAATAAAAGAACATTGAGCATGCCCAGCAGGTTGATGCTGTTTTAAGTGTTGGATAGTTTTTTGACTCAAATGTTTTTGTTGCTATCCATCCATCTGCAAGTTATGTTTTGCCTCATAGGTTCTAAAAATTACTTTCTTTCCTATTCTGTATTTAAAATGGAAAGCTTTCACAACATCATGCCCAGTAATGGAGTAATCAGAATATGCCCATCTAAGTTTAGATTTCTCACTATTTGAAGCTTCTAAGCTAATGCATTTTCTAGCAACTAAAATAAATAAATAAATAAATGGCAGTTTCAAGGATGTGCACATGATGCCTGACCTGAATAAATTCACTAACAAAGAAAAAAAACAGCCAGTATCAGCCCTTTTCAGATTTTTTTGCTGATACTGGTGCATCTCTGCTTAGAAATGTAATTTTCTTACAAGGAAGCTATTTTATCAGACAGCAGTGGACATAGATGGTGGTGACTTGGCCATTTGGTGGATTGTTTTTAAGTGAAAAGGCAATGTTTTGGGGAATCAGATTCCTTGATCTGATCTTTTTTAACCTCTATTAAAATGTGGGCTGCTACAAAAAACTGTAAGTAGTTCTCTGTTCTTACATTTTGTGTAAAAAATAATATAACAAATCCAAACCAAATTTAACAGTACAGGTGCCAATTTTTCAAACGTTTATGGTAAACTGGGAATACAACAAAGTTCCTTCCAAAAATCCCTCCAGAATTTACTGCCACGCTTGTACTTTTGTACATTTATTGACATCTGTTGGCATTCAGTGTTCTGCTGTAATGAGTTGACTGTAGTTGCAGCCTGCAAAGATAAAATTTATGTGCATTCTTTGGGATGTTTTTGTTTAAGATGGTTCAACCATCTTACCTAAAGGTGAAATGAAAAATTCCCAACAAGCCTTCCCTTCACTTCTTCTCAATTATGCTGCATTATATTTCAAATAATTTAAACAACACATCCAAGATACATGGTGCATCTAAAGAGTTATTCTCTTATTTTAGAGTGGAAACCTTCAAGCAGCAATTTTATTCACTTTCTTTTCTGATGCAATGTGTTTGATTTCACTGTAAAATGCATCAAATGCCAAATTAAAATTGTGCATGATATGTTGTAGTGAAAATTACCAACAGTGAACCTTTTACAGATATTCTTTTACACTGGCAGCAACATGACAGTTTTTGCACATTTTAATTTACTAACCCATTTGACAATGATTTTTTTTTTTTTTTTTTTTTTTTTGGGGGGGGGGGGTTCAAATTACAAATGGGGAGAATAATGGGGAGAAATAGAAATACTAATGAACACTCCAGTAAATGACTGAAGGCAGATTGTCTCATCTTGGGGGGAAACTGGCAGCCCAATGACCTCTCTGGGCAGGAAGTGTCCGCTGATCATCTGTGTGGGCGTGTCTGTGCGCAGACGGATGACAAGGAAGGAGAGAAACGCAGGAAGGTGAGACTCGTCTCCTTCTGAAGAGACTGAAATGCACAGTCAGGAGGAGGACAGGGGAAAAAAGCTGAAAGAGTGCGTCCTGATGAAACACACCTCTCACAAAAGCAGAATTTGAGTGAGAATGAGAGACGCAGATGGGCAGGGAGAGAGGGGGTAGAGAGTGACAGAGAGCGGGAGGGAAAGCTGTCAGTTTAGCCCACCCTTCCTCCCTGCCTCCTCGACTGTGTTGGCAGTGCCACGCTCCGGTAAAGACAGATTACCAAAGCCCAGCCTGAGGTTGCGTGTATGGACACAGCCATTACCTCTGCCCTGCGAACAAATCGCACTGCTGTCTGGATACAAAGTGTGTCTGATCCCCACTTCCAATAGAGCTGCTCAACCTTGATTTAGCAGGAAAGATGTAAAACTTAATAACTGCTCAATATCTTTATTGGCCCATTTATAGTAGGGTTTTATTATTATATACATTTTTTGTAATATTGATTGTTGATGTTTTACAAGGCCAAGCAGTAGAACAACAAATAAATCTTGTGACAAGAAACACCTTTTGGAAGCAAATATTTCATCATAAGTGTGGTGATTCAGATTGCTTTCTAAATGGTTCCTTGGTCAGTTTATCGGGTTATACCATATTCACAGTGTGTGTAATCTCTGCATTGGCATTCAGCCACAGACAGCGTGGGGTTATAGTTGAATATGTCAGAACCCGCCGTCATTTCCGCCATCACCCTGGAGAGTCGTTGCAAACAGACGAGTGGAGCTGACTGATGTCAAGATATACTTTGAAGCTAATCATGCAGCAAATGCAGCGGCGCAGGGATTCCTGTGAGAAGAACCGCCTGACCGCCCTGGTTCCAGTTAAAACCATTCATGGGAAACGATTCAGCCCTGCCACTCACAGCTTGTTGGCAGCCAGGCTTCTCACCGCTCCGCTGAGATTTATGGACAGAAAACCTAGACAGAGACTAGTTCTTGGTGCCTATTTTTCGACATGAATGTAGTCCATTCCATTAAAGATTTTGTTAATAGGAGCATTGTCTTTGATAGACTATCCCATTCCTTTGTTTTATGCACTGCATGTCTTTTCATATCTTCAGTTTCTCTCTGCTTATATTGCAAAGATAGATAGTAGCGCTGTGCGCTATGCTGCCTATTTTTCTTGAAATCACATTTATTTTAATGCGGTGCAAATGAGAGAGCAAAGCTTGCTGCATCTGCAGGAATTGCTCTCAGCTCATCAGAATCATCACCTTCACATTAGCAGAGCAGGACAGTTACAGCACACACATTACCGTCTCTCGCCTTTATTTAGAGTTGCCCATGGTGCTCGTGGGCTGCTGAATATGAGAGTCCAACCGAAAGGCCGTGACACTCTAATTAACTTCACCTGGCATTAACTGTGAATGCACGCAACCTTTACACAACCTCACTTAGTCACCTCTCGTCCTAAACAACCAGGTTAAAATTTAGTGTTAGTAAGCAGATTGCCACCTCTCCTTCCATCTCCGACTTTTATTTTTTCTCAATCTTCTTTAGACTTTACCAACAGATTTTTTATTCAGAGCGGCCACAGCACTTTGCGCTGGTAAATCAATAAAGCATTGTCCCCTATAACAGACCCTTGTGTTTTCCTTCAATCGATCCTGTCAGCACAGATACATTCAAGAGCAAGCCAGACGATTACCCTCAGCAATCCTAACTTTGATCTACACTGTAGATGGCAGGTGCCAGATGTCAGCTTTGGGTAATTGTGATGCTGAAAGGGAGCAGCATTTATCATCCTCCCTTGGCCTGACTTCAGCAGCTCATGATCAGTTCATGGGTATCGTCATTGCCATCGATTGGGTCTGTGTTCAGGCATTCACATCACCATTTCACCTTTCTGCTGCTGCAGCATAGGCCATGTTGTTCACATTTCCCAAAAAGAATTGAGGGCAAGAAGGATAGAAGCAATTCATTTCAAGATTATTATTTGCAAAAGAAAAAAATGATTAAGAAATCTTGATGAAATGTCTTTTCTCCTCGCCTTGTTATCCCTTCATTATCAGCATCACTAAAGACATTCAAATCCGCCGTTGTAGCAAAAACCTATTTAGTTGATGGATTTAGAAATCATTTGTGTATCTGTATGACCAAAGTGAAAAAAAAATAGACCCTGCTGCTCGTACAGAAAAAATTATCAGTTTCCAAATATCTCAATGTAATTTGTTCATTGCACAGGATTAATTGCTAACTCCCAGAGAGAAAATATTAATAAGTTAAAATCTAATCATCAGTCATCAGTTCAGAGGGTTTAATCCTTCAGCATGTTCTCGACCAAGTTTTATAACCTTTGTTTTATCTGGAGGTCAAAATGATAATTAAAAACACTGAAAATCAAAATTTTTGTACTTTCAGGAGGAGTGGAGTCTTGGAGAATAGGAGTGGAGAAATTACATCAACAAGGCAACTGCCTGCGACAAAAAATACATTTCCCTGCAGCCAAAAACTCATGAAAGACAAATGTTCAAGCAGCTTTCTGTCCCAGATGTGACCTTTTGACTTCAGTGCATTACAAGCGCAGCTCTGATAGAATGACCTTAGCGAATGTTCCAGATAGGCGCTTCTCTTTTGGGAAAGAAGTGTCTTTTTATATTCAAATCAATCCTACTCTTTCTTTTCCATTTCTTTGCTAGACTCCATCTTTGACCCAGTATCCTCAATTTCAGCAGTGCTTCAAGGGATTACACTGGTGATGAATTTCCACATGTGCATTCGCTTAATTGAATCACCAGTTGTTTTTGCTGATTTCATGATTTAAATGTTGTGTGTTCTTTTTTTGTGAAAAAAAAAACAACATTTGAAACATAGTAAGCAGTCTTGAGCCAGATCTCATCCTCCTCTCCTCAATTTGTCAGCTTTGTGCAATTGACCCCCTTTTGAGTTGTGGGTCAGAGTGATAACTCACACTGTGAGTTGAAGCAATCCCATCAGCCCACCACTGTGTCCTCATTCTAGTGTTTCCCCAGTGTCCAGCTGCTTTTGATCACTGTAACAGAAATGGATGGCATTCATACAGTGCTTATATTAGACTCTGAGATGTGATGCTGCTCTGGGTTCAAGAGAAAATGATGCATGTCCCTGCTTGAACATCTGCCTTCCTAATGGAAGGTGGCTATTTTGAACTCTGATGTGGCCAACAGGTGTGATTGCTGCCTCCCAACACGGAACCGGCTGGCTGATGAGATGTTTTGCATTATGCATTGTACTGATACATAAATCAGCGCATTCTTACTCCCGATTCATGACAAACGTACGCTTGGTTAGGAACCCTAGGGTGTTGGATTTGGCATATTTTAGATTATCTAATAGTTAAAACAACTCATGTAAAAAATCTAGTATCCTCCATTTTAGTTATTCTGACTGTAGTTATGGCAAAGTTTGTTTTGTAGTTATTTGTGTAATTTGATGAATGTAACATTCACCCTCAGTAGCCAGGGTAGCCAGTAGCTTTTATACTATCATATTCCTTCTGAGGATCATTTACAGTGGGAATGCATTTAGTTTGGAGGATTTATTTTTAATGGAAATACTGGGGAAATATGACATAATGATGATGTGGGATCTGAAGTCATCCTGCACATGCCAGCGTACAGGTCCATGACAGTCCATCCAGTAAAAGGCTTTGGGAGTATGAAGAGCACCTGCAGATGATTAGCAGCTTCTAGAACATTAGGAAAAGTGACTGTCAAGCATTTCTGGAGCGTTAGTTTGATCATCCAGGTGAAGTCTATTATTTCATGTCTATGCCCACAAAATTGCACATTAAGGTGTGAAGTAAAATTTCAATTGGATAATGCTTTTTTTGTTTTGATTTGTTTTAGAGTGTAATCAGCCTTCATAGGTATTTGATGAAACATGCAATGTCCACAGAGGACATCAGTCATGAAAGGGAGCTTGACCATTCCTTTTGATATGTATAATACTAAAAGTCAAAGTCCAGTTGTTGTTTTTGTTAAACAGAAAGCACCAGACAGATTTGTCACTAACTCTTGGCCAGCAGATTCTAATGTGTTTGATTGACAAGTAATTAAAAAGTCCAGAAAAGGATCGTGAGGACTTTTTTTTTAGGTGAGTTACCACATAGATAAAACATACATAACTTAGATTGCAAACAAATATTAACGATTAAAATGACATGTCTTTGCTACATATATTTTCAGTAGAGATAATAATGTAAATAATACTAAATTTGTGGTCTTTTAACAGTATTTGGCAGTTCAGTTTAAATGGTGACAGATTAGGGTCCCCTCCAGAGGCAGCTGCAGTAGAGCCCCCCCTACTATACTGAACTGCTAGTTCACAAAAAAGAGAGAGACATTTTCTACTATAACCCCTCGCTGAAACGTGAACAGCTGGAGCTGGCACCGCTGCATGCTGCCTGAGCACTAGACAAAAACATTTTATGCAAAATATTGATTTAATGCGAACATGATCAGCTGACACGCACGTGTGAAATGCAGGCAATACATAACTGATAGGTTAAAGAAGTAGTTCTACCTTTTTAAAGCACCCTTATAACTGGAGATTTTGTAGTACAGTCACAAAAATGACATGCCATTTTATATTATAAACCAGGGACACCTCAATGTTTCTTGGCCAAGATTATTTATAATGTGAACCTATCTAAGGCAAAAAAAACCCAAAACAATTCCACTTTCTCTCCCATCCTCACCACTCTGCTATCCCAAAAACATGCCTGCTGGTTACTGAGTTGGCATATGTGCGCATTGCCAACTCGATCAATTAAAGTAAAAAGACAATCTTATTGTCTGGAGACAGGGCTAAGGTTTTATTTCTTTTGGACACAGCTGGGCCAGCTGTTTCTCCTGCTTCCAGTTTTACTGGTGAGCTCTCAGAAGTGATATATTTAGCATTTAGAGACATTTATGGTGTCTGTGTTTTCATCTAAAACTTGATGTGTGTTGCACTGTGCTCCTTTTTTTTTTCTAGTGACCTTCAGGTATGACCATCCCTAGCAAACACTGTATCTAGAATACTGTATGTGTCATATTATACCGTGGAACTGGTAGCAAACCTCCTGTTTCGTTCCACTGTGGGGATCTCAGAACACTGAGCCGAGGGTACAGCGTGTGCAGATTTCACAGTCAGAATACTAAACTCAGAACACTTTGATAAAATGGCAGATAGCAAATGTACTGTACTGCACAACAAATAGGAAGCAATTTTGAACACAGCCTTTCAAAAATGCGATTTGTCAGCTCGGTTACCATAGTGACTGTTGCGATGTTGCACCAGAATAGCAATAAGATGAGTAAAGTTTCTTTCCCTCTCTTCAAATGCACCTCTTCTCGTCAAGATCCCGCAGATCAGCTATGCATCAACAGCCCCGGAGCTGAGCGATGACAGGCGCTACGACTTCTTCTCGCGGGTGGTTCCTCCAGACTCGTTCCAGGCCCAGGCCATGGTAGATATTATCCAAGCCCTGGACTGGACCTACGTCTCCACCGTCGCCTCAGAAGGTAGCTATGGAGAGAAGGGAGTGGAGGCCTTCACACAACTCTCCAAGGAGGCAGGTAAGAGATGGGTACTACTGAAAATTAAATTTTAAATTCAAAATGTGTTTTCATGATTAAAAAATACACTTGCTCCCACTCAGAAGAAGATTAGTTTGCATTCCCAATTCATCGGAAAATCTGTTTTGGGTAGATGAATTATTGATCTGTTTTGCAGCTTCTGCTGTAGCTCCCCAGTGGATTGTGGACTTTTACTGGAAATGTAGACGGAGGGAGAAACAGCTGGCAGAGCGGATACCCTGCCATCGTAATGACACCTTGTGTTTCCTTTCTTTTCTTTTTTTCTCTTTTGTTTTTTGTTTTTTTTTTTGTTTTCTTGGGAACCATTTTGCATTTGCTAAATATACACCAAGAGGAATAATTGTATGAATATTAATATCTAATGAGTTCTCTTTGTTCAAAAGAGAGGAGAGAGAAAACTCTGACAGCCGCTCTTGGGGAGTGTTTTGTTTTATATTCTGCCTTTATGCTTCACTCAGCATCATATTTTATCACTTGTACTGAGAGCACATGACTCTCAGGATCGTTGTGATGGTCACTCAGCTTAGGCTGGTATACTGTGCAACAAATCAGCTTTCTTTATCAAATCATGCGGTTCAGTGTGCTTTAGACTGGAGTTTGTAGACTTCCCAGTGGCTGTTACAGTTTGTTTGCAAGAGTAGGACAATAACACTATAATGCAAAATTCTGTATGAACAGACATTGTTTGCAAGAGGGTTTTTATGCACAAAATATTTTCAGCAGTTGCCTTTTCACTGCCTATTTCACCTTCAAGAGGAATGTTACCTGGGTTGGAAAAATTGCTCTTCATCCATGAGAGCACAGCCATGCCACAGGAGCAAATATTTAACTGGTTCTCACCTCCACCTCCATGGATCCCCTGTAACTTTACAGACAGTGAGCACTTCCTCTTCTTACAGACTAATGTATGGTAAACCTCTAAAATGAGGAAAGCTAATAACATCCCGCAGGCAACGATCAGAAGTCCAGCGTGCATGAATATTTTATCTGCATGCGTTCATGTCCAGTATGATCACTCACTGAAACTTTAACAAGCTGTTTGTGGTGGTGGTGTAATTTGCATTGATAGACCACAGGGAGAGAGAGATTAAATAGTCTGTGGAGGAGCCAACTAAAAAACTAAATCCTGATTGAAAGTTTGTTTGGGAAGTCTCAGTTCATCTTGTGTTCTAAAATAAACAAATCTTTGTCCATTTTTTTTGTGTTTTTTATTCTTGTGCAAAGAGCAACAAACAAAGTGATAATTATGAATCCTAAATGGCTACAAAAGAGGTTGGAATTACAGACTTGAGTTCTCATTCTGTTTCTTCTGAGCTCTAGTCACTGCAATATTTTGTATTCATTCACAAATGAGAATTATTTTCTCCAAAGAAAGCTTACTGTACCCAAGAACTTATCTTTAATAAACACATTAATTATATAATAGCATAACTGCACGGGATTCAGTCAGAGGCAGCAGTTCTGCAGTAGAACTGACAGAAATTGGTTGTTTTGAATGAAATAAAGTCTTTGTTCACATAGAGAGTATCCAGAAAACTCTATTTTGGGGGAGTAAATGGGGGAATGGCACAACAACAACAGTGCTGCTAGGTGGATATTGTTTCCGCATTTGTGCAAAGTGATCCATAAAGCCCTAAGACATTTCTGTGTGGCTGCTCCGTTCAGTTACGTCAAAATGTCAGATGCATTAGTAGGATTCTCGCTTCACCACTTCAAGAAGAACCATCTCACGGACTAATGCAATATGGGTGCCCATTACCCCAAGCTGAGACGAGAGTGATGGTCAGCCTGTATTGATTTTTTTTTTCCTTTCCCTTTTTTTTTTTTCGTGTGTGTGTGTGTTGTGTTCCACTGTCTCTTCCCTGTTTTGGCACTATTGCATTGTGCACCTTCCATCTGGCTGCAGGTGAGGCTGGCAGAGATAAATCTTGTTTGTACTTTTCTATGTCTGTCTGGATTCAAGCCAGAGCGATGGAGTTCAACTTTTCCTATCAGATAAAAAAGACTTGCGTTTGAGGAAAACCTCCCACAAAGTGTCACTGTGGGATTGATTGCACGAACTTGCCAACACAATGTGTTCACAAATCTTGTGTTAGCTGTGTGTGTGTGGAGGGGGCAGGGGGGAGGGGAGGTCTGACAGCATACTTGTATGTTGCAGTTGAAGGGGAAAAGTGTGGCACATCTGCAAGCGCTGTAAAATAGACCACGGTTCGTCTGCATGACCCCTCGACATTGCCGAGTCCCATTTCTACAGTGGAAAGGCAGGCGGAATATGAAAGGGCGCACATGCAGAATGTGAATATAAGCTGCATGTCAGCCCATTCTGATGTGCTCCCAAGTGTTCAGGCAGGCAGACGGGGGGGTGGGGGGGTCTGCCTTTAGACTGTCCAGGTGATAAATATAATTGCAGCATTATGAAGGCCCTGGAGGTTCTGATTTGGTGCGTGTAGGCGGGCAGGGGGCTTGAAACCATCAACAGCTTCTAATTTAAAGGGATTTGTATTTTACCAAGCAAAATGGCTGTGCTGGATTCTTCATTTTGTAGTGCATTTTCAGATCTGAGAGCACAGAGGATGAATAATTGAGGCAGTTAATACAGTGCATGACCTGTGGAACTCAGACAGATAAGCAGACAGCTTCCAAGAGTCTGATGAAATTAGCATTATCATTAAACGTTTTTTTGACATACTAATCAAATGTGGAACAGGAGTCACTGGTTCATGGTGCAAATAGTTTTGTATTATGTTGCAGGACCACAGATAAGTGAATAATAAGCCACTTTCACTGTCACAAACGTGCAGGTCTCACCTCTTCTTTAGTGGAAATACATGCCTCGAGAGTTAGAAAATAAATCATCAAGTGACGGATATGCAGATAGCACTGTCTTTGTGTTTTTATGAAAACTATTTTTATGAAAAAGCTTGAATACCTATAATCAAAATATCTGGTGGTGTCAGTCCCTAAACCACTAAAGCATAGCCTGGTATCCAAAGAGGAACTGAGCTGAAAAGGACTCAT
Source organism: Hirundichthys speculiger (assembly GCA_018398805.1). Classification (NCBI taxonomy): domain Eukaryota; kingdom Metazoa; phylum Chordata; class Actinopteri; order Beloniformes; family Exocoetidae; genus Hirundichthys; species Hirundichthys speculiger. The sequence goes on along the minus strand of JAGFBZ010000693.1, from coordinate 856,668 downwards.
TTATTCAATATTGCAAGCATGATTGCTTCTTTATTTCTATCTGTGATAGTTTCAAAAGAGTAAGAAAGAAAAAGGTCACCAAGCAAAGGTTTTTAAATTCCTGCACAGTCAGCACTTACAGTAGTCACAAACCGCCAAATGCTAAAGCTTTTTGTCGCCAGAAGAGTCTTTCGGTTTTTGTTTAGGCTTTTTTCATCCAGTCTTCCTGGAATTGGCTTTAGCTCTGTGAGATTCTTGGGCCACTTTGCTGTGTTCTTTTGGATGGATTTTCGATAATTTTTAAATGGATCCTGTGAAGGCTTGGGGGAAAACAGTAGATTTGCTGCTGCTGTAGTTGTTCATTGTGAACCTTGAACTATCTTAAGGATTATCATCCTGTTATAGAATTCTTGTTTTATCTTAAACTTGTGCGAGATGGTCCAATGCTTTCTTTCCAGTTTCACTTAAACTTAATCTTATTCCTCCCTAAACCAATGAAATGTTTACTGTGTCACTGGCTATAACAGTGTCTAAATGATATGTGTTCAGCAGTTGAAGAGAAGCTTTTTATGTTAAACTGTATAATTATATATAATATCTAATATCTAAATAAACCTTTGCTCGTTGTGACAAAAAGGTCTTGTTTAATCTTGTAAATCCACAGTTTCTGTTTACCAAAGACATCTCATTAATAAATTAACTCATTAATTTATTAACGCCGACATTTATTTTATTGCACGATAACGCATGTTGCTCACGTTTTGTTTTGAAAAGTCTGTTACTGGCTGCTGCGGAACCGTAAAAGAGTTGGCGGAAAAACATACAGAAAAGCTGAAACAGACATGGAGAACGGTAAAAATCTGTGTACTTTACAGTTCGGGTAGCAACTCAAGTAGTAATATTAACTATTCTGCTGGAAAAATAAAAATTCTGCACTGCAGCAAAACTTTCGTGTCATTCCTCCAATGACAACAGAATGACAACAGAAAGTCCAGTCCTCAATTATAAAACAAATTCAGTTCTGTGGCCCGTTTTTTAATTTCTAGTAAGTCTAAAATTGAAATATAAAATAGACAGGCATTTTTTTGTTTTTGTTGTGTTAGATTTAAAAACGAAAAAGGTTATAAAATGTCACTAAATTTTTAAATTTTTGATTGACAATTGAAAGTTGAAAGAATGAATGATACATGGATTGATAACGTTAGTGAACTTTAACATGGACATTTTCATTTTAAAGTTCTCCCAGACGGAGGATTTGACAGACACAAGGTTATTTGTAACAACTGCCAAGTTGAACTCCCCGTTAAAAGTTTCTGCTGTTACCTCAGAAATTACCTGTTTTAATGTTCTAATTGTGCTGAGCCACAATCATTTTGTTGGATTTTGTTTGTAGACTTTTTTTATTTATCATAAAAACAGGATTACTTTAATGCCATGGCAGTGGCCATAAGCTTTATTTTATTTTACATTTTTTAAGATGAGATTTACACTAAATATGTGTTACTGACAAGTGCTGATGTTAAAAGTGTTTAAACAACAAATGTTATGACACTTTAGTTCATATGGCAGCAGAAAATTTAAATAAAAGTGCATTTTACACTACTTTTGAATCCATTAATTGATTTTTCGTATACAATGCGATTAATTGTGGGAAATAATGGAAATAGGGGAAATAATGCGATTAATCGCGAGATTAAAAATTGTAATCGTTGCCCAGCCCTAATTTTTACAGGTCTTACTGTACAGTGGAACATAGCACCACTACTGTAGAGTGAAAATATTCCCCAAGGTCTTTTGCAATTAAACAGTGGCTTTGATATGTATTTCTAACATTAGTACAAGTAGCTTTAGCAATTTTTTTTATACTTACCTTAGTCTGCTCTCCTCTGTTTTCATTAACTGCTGTTTCTTTATTACTTAGCTTTATTTTCATGTGTAATTAACAAAGTGCTCCTTCTCCTTTCACTTCTTAGATTTTCTGATCCGAAAATGAAATCATTTAGTCCCTATCACTTTTTTTAAGATAGGTGAATACAGTGACTCACAAGAAAAGCACGAGATATTAAACTATTTAACAGCTAAGCCAAAATGCAGTAGCTGTGTTAAAAAAATGTCATTGCACTCTTACTTCTCTCAAATGGAAGTCGTTTATGCTATTTGCAGTGCAACACAAACACCTATGTTTACCAGAGTGATGGAAGAGAGAAGGCATTCCTCCATCTGGTAGCCGTATCTGTTCGTTAATTAACATCTAGCCTGACTGGACCGTATACTCCGATGTACTGACTTACCAGCAGGAACAACTTCCTAAAATAAAGCAGTACACATAAGAGTCCCTCTCTGGTGCTTTAAAGTAACTCCACAAAAGCCTTTGCAACAGTAGCTAAGCCAGTATGCCACTCTCCATTATTCACAGTTCCTTTACATCCATCCTTTACTGTATGTTTAGGTTACCATAGCAACCATGTGGACTAGCCAATGTCATTAAAGACACACAGATCAGATCTGATAGGTTGTAATATTTAATCATCAGTAATCATCCAGGAGTGGATGTCTCAGCAAGTTCAATATCAAAATCAGACCAGGCAAGTGTTAAGAAAATAAAATAAAATTTAAAAAAAAGGTCAAATGTTAAGAGTTACAGGCTCAACAGACCTCAGTTAGCGTGTTAAATGTTTACAAAAAAGTCTACAATAGTACAATTAGAAAAAGACTGCACAAGTATGATAAAAAAAGTACATATTTGTGTCACACTTTTCTTTAAATACAGTGTGTGACAAAGTACTTTACAAGAAGAGATGCCTTATGCCAACTATATGCCAGATGACTGCATAAACTGCATGCAATAACAGCCTGCATGAAACAAGTCCACAGACTTGTGGTAACATAAAACAAGTTTGACTTCATCATAACATCAAGACACAGTTCGTACTGCTTACGATATACCTTATGATTGCCACCTTACACCCGACGAGTGAAATCATGGGAGCACAACCATCTCAGGTAAGACTCCTCATGAGTTTCTTCCTGCTGTAGAAATTCGTCAGCAACCTTGAAATCACTTGCCGAAAACAAAAAACAAAAAACAAAAAACAAATCTACAATCATAGAAATACCTCAATCCATCATTACTCTATTTACAAATCTCAGTGGTCAGAATGGCTCATTCCATGTCAATAATCACGAGATGTATTTAGGACCAAGACCACTTAAAACAAACCAAAGGAGTTTTGTTCATGTCAAAGTATCAGTTTAAATTTAATTTAAGGAATATTTCCCTACTTTTACAAGGCATCATCTATCTGCAGTGATCATCCATGCCTGCTCTCGGCAAAAAACAGACAAAGTTCCTGTTCCTGTTCCTGTTTCTGTCCCGGTTGGACAACTGTGTATCGCTTACAGTACTATGTCACACATAAACAATGAAACTGGCTCACAGAGCTACAATGTTAATCACATCAGAGACAACTAAGATGCTCAAGAGAGTAATGATGGAAAAGAAATTGAGAGATTGACTGAGGAAGGGACCAAAGAAAAGTACATTTTAGACACTGTTGTAAAATCGACTTAACATGCACTGCCTATAGGGGAACCCAAAGCGCTAAAAATTGCAGGCTTTGAAGATGAGCTTCTTTGGAAGGGTTTCCATGAGAAAGCCTCTTCTCTTTAAAAAGAATATTGCAGCATAACTTAGGTTTGCGAAGTTGCATCGGAGCACACCCCAAGACTTCTGGAAAATGGCCTTTGGGCGAATGAGACCAAAGTGGGATTACTATAGTGAGCCATTGCTCAGCGGGTGGAGTGGTTTTCCATGTGTCGAAGTGTCCCTGGGCAAGACATTGAACCCCTCACACTGCCCCCGATACACTCATCAGTATGTGATAGAAGAGAAAAAGTGTTGTATTATGTATATAGAGAGCAAATAAAAAAGTGTAAGTGCTGAGTATTTGATGAGAAATGTGAAACTCTGTGTTAAGTGCTTCTTACCTTGAGAAGGTTAAAAAGATGATATATAAGTATAGAACTTTACTGTTACTGTGTGCTATAATGCACAGTGCCACATTCAGTAAAACCAATTACAGCATATCAGCACAGACACATCATTAGGCAGGAGGTAAGCCAGAAGAAACCCACACAGCCAAAGAAGGAACATGCAAACCTCACTAGTCCCAGTGCAGATTGAATCTAAGATCCTTTGACTCCATGTTCCACTCACAGTGGCAAAAGATTTTGGACAAATGGCATCTGCACATATTGATTTCTTGTACAGGATTCAGCAAGTTGGAATAAACCACTTTCTTTTCATTTCTTGTCATTTCTCTGCCTCATGTATCATGCTCCAACATAGATGGACATGTGGTGCTCCTTAAAGTCCATTGGTTGGGTTGAGGACTCTTTCAAGTCCATTTGCCTTCCAGTGACAGCTGAAGGCAGACCAACTCAAAGCAGCGTACTCCAGAACTACAAACACAACACTTACATTTTCATCATGCATGCCTCCCCAACTAACTGTCTGAGCTTCAAACTGACTGACAGTTGAGATATTCTGCAGGTATTCAATAATTTAGTTACAGTTGCACAACCACCAGCCTGCAGCTGGTAGGGCAGCTTTAAACCCACAACACATTCCTCTCTGAAGGTTGAATAAGCTCCAAATGCTTCTCATTTTCAGCCATAGCCCTTCCAGTTTTTTTTTTTTTATTAGCTACTGTGGCCTATAATCTGTTTTCTGCTCTAGAGAGTTAAACCATCGTAACTCTTCAGACAGTGCTGCCGAGTTCTAGAAATGTAGCAATCACACAGGTAGTTACTGTGTGTGAACGTTAGATACAAATATACAGCACCCTGGACATAAAGGGTGCTGCTACTACACCATAAATTACAGTAAGTAAAGTCAGTTCTTGCATAGCTGCTAAAACAAAAACTTGGAAGTGCAGTGTCATAGTGTGGGCACTTTGGCTTAAATCATCTGAAAAGTCTGAGCTGAAACAGAGCTTTAGTGCTCCTCCTTGGAGACTTGCAGCACTGCCTTCTCTGTAGAAAGGGCAGCAAGCACATTTCTCTATAACAAGTTTCCAAAAACCCTTTAGCAACAACTAGGCCACCGAAAGGATCTCCGTTTTTATGTGTAGTCCACTCAGGCTGGGTAACAACAGCCGTCTGAGAAGTCTTCTGGCACTCATTGTGTCTTTTCTCACTCCAAGAAAAATCCCCAATTTTGCTTGCTTACTCAATAAAAATGCACATCTGAGACATTCAGCAGTTATCGTTTTACTGTCTGCTTTAAGAAATGCCACAGCAAACCATGACTGGAGATGTGTGATCCGCCAGCTAAAAGTGGTTTATATCAAAGTAATGAGCCTGCAGAGAGGAGCAATTAGGAGATCCCTTCCATTTCTCTGTCTATTCAGGGAAACTCAAACTAAGAGATTATTTGGTAGACTATTAAAATGCTTGAGTGGAATCACTTTAATTGGTTTTGGTAAAGCTTTGCTGTTGACTTGGGACATGAGCAGCTGCTTCATTTTGGATGTACAGCGGTTAGGACATTCTCTCACACAGGTGATTATATCTGTTTGTTTAAAGTGCTTAAAAGGTTAGCATGACCTTTGCACCTATAATTATCATCCCAGATGAGAGCAGTGGGTTTTTTTTTACTCTTTTGTGAAAGATGACATTTTTTCTTCTCCACCCAATAATAAGCTGTTAAATATCAGAATAAAATAACACAATATCCACTAATTTGTTAAAAGCCAGTTGTGATAATATGCTGTGCCAAATATGGTATGTGGGAGCTATTTAGTAAGCCACCAAAGCAATCAATGCTCTTCATCCTATATAAACTCATCAGTGATGACCTGTCTGAGGGTGATTTATTGTCATTATTAATATCCTCTGTGTTTGTTATTGCCAGCTGTGTGATTTCATTGGTTCACGTTTTAGTAAGATGTTTGATAATGACTTGAAATGAAAATTCAATGGTGACTTGCTGTATTTTTTCAAATCCATAATATTAAATCTGTAGCTTTATGTCCCAGTTGCTGTGGATTATTGGATTTGTTACAGCAGAAATGTTTATAACTCTCTCTCTTTCTGTGAAATGATGCCGGTGCTCAGCTGGAAGGCACACTATAAATGTTATATCGCATGCTGCTGTGGTTTGCAGATCATTGCCAAAATGTAAATACATACACTGTTAGACTATCATTTAGACTCCATAGCAGGCATGACAAATTCATCAAAGACTCACTATTGTGTTGAGAGGTGTTTCTGTTTCCATCGTGGTGAGATTTCCATAGGAAAAGAAAACATGAGCTATTGTGATTTAAGGCTTTTTGTGTGTGAGCTGCATTGGTGTGTGAGAGCTAGTGAAAGGGTGAGATCTTCCCAGGGGCCTTATCATTTCTTACTTTTGTCCCATTAAAAAGGTGGAATTTGCATTGCCCAGTCTTTGAAAATTCCACACAACCCCAAGCTGGAGGATTATGACAAGATCATCCAACAACTCCAGGAAACGCAAAACTCGCGGGCAGTCATCATCTTTGCCAGTGAAGAAGACATACGGTGAGCACGGCGCATTCTGGCTTCATGCATGTTGTTCAGACGTGCTAATGACTTGCCACATTGAGGTATTTATTCTCAGAGCTGCACCTTTTTAAAGACAAGCCAGAAGCACAGATTTAGCAGGCAGTGTCTGCTACGCAAACATACCTATGACAACAAAAACACAAACATAGCTCAAAGGAGAAGTAGGAATACAGATTGCAGCAAAGCAGCAGAGATATTGTTTTATTCGCAACACCCCTTGAGTAATGTTTGTATAAAGAAACACAGAATCAAACATTTAGCAGATACAAATTCAGGAAGAGGAATCCAGAACGTTTAAGGGAAATGCAAAGCATAAGTGAGGAAGCGTGAGAGGCATTGAGACACTTTTTTCTTTAAATAAAAACATTAATGCATCTCACACAATAGATCCAACAAAATGATAATTTGTCTTAATGTTACACTTGTAAGGAAAAAAAAAAAAAAAAAAACTCATGTGAGGGCTGTGATGTCCAAACAGCTCCTTGAGGCTGGCTGTGTCTCAGTCTAATAGATATAGGATTGCACATCCCACTAGTGGTTCTTCCTAATAAACATACAAATACCCTTGCAGGGGAGTGCTCAATGCCACCAAGAGGGCCAATAAGGTGGGCCATTTCCTGTGGATTGGATCTGACAGCTGGGGGTCCAAGAGCAGCCCGATCTACCAGCTTGAGGACGTAGCAGTGGGAGCAATCACTATATTGCCCAAGCGCTCCTCCATTAAAGGTATGCACACAGTGAGCAGGCAGCAGGCTTTACACCTTCACTTACTGTAATTTAGTCTTGTTTATTGTTTTTGAAGGAAGTGATCTCACATGCATCAAACTATGTGGAAATGTGTGTCTTACAGGTGTGCACATCAATATGAGAGACTACTATCATGTTAAACTCTTACATTAACCTGTATCCTCCACTTAAAAGGTGCAATTCCATTTTTTGTAATCAATAATCATTATGCTTGTTTTTAGCCATCCACTTTTAATCTCTGTCACCTTTACAGTAGATTTACAAACAGCATAACTCCAATAATCTGTAATTATATCAGAAAGCCAAAGATCAATAATCACAAGCAGAGGCCTTTAGAGAGGCCAATCAGAGACTTGCTGACTAGCAGAGCAGAACTGGATTCATAGTATGAAAGTGGACGGATCACTTTACTGAAACAACAAAGATTATAGCTGGACATCTCTGTTAATTACTCTGCTCATGACCTGCTACCTGCTATCTATCTATCTATCTATCTATCTATCTATCTATCTATCTATCTATCTATCTATCTATCTATCTATCTACGAAAGGAAAATGAACTTTGTGCAGAGGATGCAGGGAAAACTTTATTTTGGGAGCTTGTCATGAAGAGTGTATTCTTACTAGGGCTGGGCAAGTTAACGCGTTATTATCACGTTAACTCATTGATTTATTAATGGCAACATTTATTTTATCACACATTGGGTGCGTTTACATGGGAAGTTTAATTCATCTTTAATTCAGAATTAAAGTTAAAGCCAAATAAAAGTTACCATGTAAACACTTAATTCCATATGAAAATGTCAATTCCGAATTAACTTAATTCCGAAGTAAGTGGCTGGTTTTTTCCCATTTTAATTCCGCATTAAGTAACTCCGCGGTCATGTATACACTCATTCCTCTTTAAATTAATTCCCGTCTTTCTGCGCATGCTCGTTCTCTTGCCCGTCCGTCGCGATGACGCTTATATTCCGGCAGCACGCAGTAAACAGTGTTCAAGAGCAGAGACGATTTATTTAAAAAATAGCTTGGAGGAACTGGAAATAATTAAAAGAACAGATGGCAGGAAACATAAAAATTGTGAGCTTTTCAAAGCGGCCAGGTTAAATGAAGGAGGTTTCGCAGATAGAGACGCCACCCAGGTCAAAAATAAGTGAAATGTTGTTGCTAACCGAGTTAGCTAAGTTTGTTTTTTTCCGGTAGATGTAAAGACGTCCGCCCCCCCTATCAAATCAGAACCCTTCCCAACCCCCAAACCTAAAGCGGAGTTGGATAAAGCCGAACTAACGTGTTTTCCATGTAAACCTTAATTTGGAATTACTATTTCCATGTAAACTCGAAGGAAAATAGTTTAATTCGGAATTATTTAATTCCTAATTTTAATTCCGAATTAAAAAACATCATGTAACTGCAGCCACTAACGCATGTTGCTCACATGCTTTTGTTTTGAAAAGTCTGTTACTGGCTGCTGCGGAACCGGAAGACAATCTTCAGGTAAACAGGAAAAGCTAAAAAAGACATGGAGAACAATCCGTGTACTTTACAGTTCGGGTAGCAACTCAGACAGCAATATTAACAATTCTGTCTAAAAAAGAAATTTTTTAAAAATTCTGGACTGCAACAAAACTTTCGCGTCATTCCTCCATCAGATCTGCTCCATTTGTTCACTGTTGTGCTATTCTCTTACTGGTTACTTCAGTGCGGCTCCATCTAGTGACACAGATGTGTAATTACAACACAAAGTCCAGTCCTCGATTATAAAACAAATTCAGTTCTGTGGCCCGGTTTTTTAATTTCATATTTTTGATCCAAGTCTAAAATTGAAATATAAAAAAACAGGCTTTTTTTTTTTTTTTTTTTTTTTCGTTTCTTTTGTGTTAGATTAAAAAACGAAAAACGTAATAAAATGTCACTTTTTAATTATTTTTTTTTTTTTTTTGATTGACAATTGCAAATGGAAACAATGAATGATACACGGATTGGTAAAGTTACTGAACTCTAACATGGACATTTTCATTTTAAAGTTCTACCAGACAGAGGAATCAACAGAAACAAGGTTATTTGTAACAACTGCCAAGTTGAACTCACCATAAAAAGTTTGTCCTTGGAGAATATATATATATATGTATATATATATATATATATATATATATATATATATATATATATATATATAGAGAGAGAGAGAGAGAGAGAGAGAGAGAGAGAGAGAGAGAGAGAGAGAGAGGGTGAGAGATTTTCAGTGTGTCCATGGGTTGCTAAATTTGATTTTCATTGATATTTCTTGTTCTTGTTTGTGCGTGTTGTCAGCCCATTCAGCTATGTAAAGAAAAAAGTATTAATTCAGATCTGGGATGTTTTATTTTTGTGTTCCTTTTATGTTTTTGAGCAGTATATATATTTGGTATAGATATGGGAAGTATGGTTAAATCCTGACTGATTTTTTGCATTGCAATGCACATGCACACCAGTGTATGTCACAATGCAGTATACTTGTGCTTTGTAGTTCAGACTCACTGTTTCTAGCCTTGGAAAAGCATAACTTTAGTCTTTTTGCAAATCCAGAGGTCTACTGGGTCCTTCATGAAATGTCACAGTGAAAAAAAAAGTTTATGATGGTATTATTCTTACCTGTAATGAGAAAAGAAAAGAAAAAACACTTTCCAATGTGCAAAACACGGCGCAGCAGCTTTTAATCATGGCCCTGCTTGTTGGAGCTGATTTTAGAAAATAATTCTCCAACAGGAAGAGTTCTCATAACCCTGAAAACTAATCATTTTGTCCATAGTAATCCTACCGCAAACGTTTGACTTAGTTTTTTATTCTTTTTTTTTTCTGAGCCTTTAACACTTGTTAAGTCAGAAAACACTGGTATTTCTGTTTTTAATCTTACTTCAGTAGAGAATTTCTTAAAATTCTCCAAGGACAAGCAGGGACAAGACTAATTATGTTAAGTTAAAAGTGCACAGACTAAACTCTTTGTGGATAAACTTCTCAAATGTTTAATTCAGAGAATTTAAACCTCTTCATCTTTACTTTTAGTACTTGTTTTTAAGTGAATAATGGATTTTGCTTCTACAAAAAAGTGAAAAAAAATCATCTGTCTTTGTAGAAATATTTGAAAGAGAAACTACATGGATTGTTAGAACAAGAGCTTTAATTTAGCTGTGCAGTGTCTCAATAGTAAGAATGTGCACGAATGTTTTTATTAACCTCTTAATGTCATTATGAACCATTTGTCATTAAACCTGTAACTGCAATGTTCTACCCAAACCATTAAATTTGGCAGCTGCATTTGCTAGAACATGGTAATTTCACCTCAGAAATGGATTCTCAGCATGTTGCATCTATTTTCAGTTCCGTCCTGTGTCACAGTCCGTAGAACCACTCATTATTATAATTGAGGTCTGAGTTCTATAACGCTTTCATTAATTAGGAGAGGTCTTGCCTTGACAAATGTACACCGTGGAGGCAGGGAGGATATTATTAATCCACCAAGCATCATTGTAGATCTGTTGAAATTAACATCAGCTGTAATTAGGCGTTATCACCTTTATCCAGCTGATATGACTGGACAATACAAAGTGGAGACACAGTGACACGTGAAATCATTTACACATAAAATTGTGTTCTGTTTCAAAAGGTGAATGAATGGATCTCTAGATTTTGTGCCAGTGGAGTTTGTTGACCCACATTAGGTTGTGAAGTTCTGCAAAAAAGAAGGAATAAGAAATCCACACACATGCTTTTTTTTCCTCCCTTTGTTACAGCAAGCTATTTCTCATCAAGCTCATGCTCCAAAAACACAAGCCTTGTTTAAGTCATCATTGCACTAACACAGCACACCGGTGTAATAGATTTAAGGAAGTGAGACCAAACCTGTTCAGTACCTACAGTACCTTACAGCCTCAGACAACAGGCTGCGGCACCTCTCAGAATGCCTGTTATTTATTATGCATCCTGTTTTTTAATTAATGTAATTTCCTAGATGAAAGGAGTGATTAAAGTTCCACTGAGTTTGAGAGGAAGAAGAACTACACTGGTCAAATTTTGATGAAGCAGTTCTTGCAGGTTGTGTTTCCAACCCCTAGCGGCCACCACCCCCACCTCCGCTGCCACCACACTGTTGCTGTGGCACTAGTTTCACTTCATTTCCTGCAGGTCTGAATTGGATGATAATTGGTCCGGAACTGAGCCATTCTCCTCTTTCCTCTCTCCCAGGATTTGATGAATACTTTACTGCCCTCACCCTCGAGAACAATCGCAGGAACGTGTGGTTTGCTGAGTTCTGGGAGGAAAACTTTGACTGCAGGCTGCTCAGTGCCTCAAAGAGAGAGGATACAAGCCGTAAATGCACAGGTACGGGATTTTCAACATCAAACAATTAGGGCTATATATCTGCAGTACACTAGAAGATGATGATGTCAACATTTAGAGTGTCGGGGTTTAAATCAACCCCTTCTGTGTGTACAGAAGCCAGAAAGTCTGAGGTGCTGGTACAGAAAAGGTTTATTATTTGAGTAATAATGCGCCATGTGTCTTTGTCATACTATATTAAGGGACTGACTGCTCCTGAGGCTAAAGTTCGGTAACTCCTAAATTTCCTTTACACTCCCTTAATCCTGTCACTTTGACAACCAAGTACAGTCTCTGCAAAAAGTATCATTTATTTAAGACTAAAATTACAAGGAAAGGGACAAAAAACCGGGATAAATTCCACTCATGACCCCATTCTGCTTCAGCACCATCTCTGTGTTGTTTTAATGATAGTGTTGTTTCCAGCAGTGATGTATTCTTATGTTACCCAAACTATGCCTGCCAACAGTGACAGGCATTCATTTCACTGCATCTGCACTGCATTTTAGGTGGATAATGCCTGAGATGTGGGATGGTTTATTAATCTTGCTGGAATATGTGATGGTGGTAATAACAGTGTGACACAAATGACTGTTTGCTGAAGGCTTTTGTTTCCTTTATGATCTCCTGCATGGTTGTCTTTTTATCATGCGTCAAAGACAGAAAGATGCTTTCCCACTTGGTGAGTCTCAGAAACCCTCTGCAAAATGACTGCAACATGACTTTCTTTTTTTTTTTTTTTTTTCTTTCATCAGTCCCACTGAAAATGGTTGTGTGAATGTGCCTTTGTTGCAGTTGTTTTGGAGCCTCTATCTGAGCTGATATATTTTAGAATATTAAATACTAACACAATGCCTTTGCTTTCCATGACTGTCAACAGAGCGCCCAGAAATTCAAAAAGGTTGTGTGTGGGCTGAGATGTATGTTGAGTTCTGAGACATGTCAGAGCAGGTTGCTTTAGAGCTCCCTCACTTAATGGACGGCTTTCACATTCTTATATGTTTATCTAATTAGTGTCATCATAGAGACCCTGTGAATGGTTACATCTGAGGAGATAATCATCTTACACCACTCTACTCGCTTGCTGATGCATTTTGTTAAATGGGACCCAGAATGTCACAACTTTCACTCTAATGACAATAATTATTAAGTGTAATGGGAATATTTTTGTTTGTTGCGACATTCATTCGCTCTTTGAAAGCTTTTATCCACTGGGATAAAAGTGACAATTCAGCTGGTAACAAAAGCGAAAGAAGGGGCTGTACATTACATATTCAAAAAGAGTATGAGCAGAATGAGGTAAAACCTTTACAAGAGCCCATAGTAAAAGGGCAGAACACCGGCAGGAGGATATTAAAAGAGCTGGAATCCACTGTAGCGGAGTCTGTTACTGAAGTTCATGGTGATCTTCATCTCCTTTCAGATGGGATAAATGAGGCTCATTGTTGGCTGCCTACAGGTTTGTGGCACACCCCAGTAATTCATTCTGACTCTGCTGTATTTGTTCCAAACACTTTGCCTCACAGCTCAGCTTGATACATCCCGCCAGGGAATTAGATGTGTCTTGCCGTTCCCTGTTCTCTTTAACACATTGCCTCTCTTGGGTGTGATTCCTCCAGAAACCAACAGCAGCAAATGGTTTTGTTTGATATATATATGAAGTTGCAGATGATGAGCAGAGCTGACAGGAAGTGATGTCCAATGGTCGCTGATGCATTTGGCTTGAATGTCATCCCCTTCCCTTTCTTCCCTCAGGCCAAGAACGCATTGGAAGTGACTCCAAGTACGAGCAGGAGGGGAAGGTTCAGTTTGTGATTGACGCAGTTTATGCAATGGCCCACGCTCTGCACAACATGCACAGGGACTTATGTCCTGATTTTCCTGGCGTTTGTCCACAAATGGAGTCTGCAGATGGAAAGTCTCTGCTGAGGTACATACGCAACACCAGCTTCAACGGTGAGTGACATATTGTTAAAAGTTTACACATTAATCACAGATTGGAAAATAAGATCAGAACTGAATAAAACAAAATCACTTCTAATAAAATGTTTTGAGTTTTTGGTTGCATTTAAACTATATTCTCAACTCCAAAACAGGACACTGGGTAAAATGTCACTAAAACAAAATGCAATCATTTGCAAAGTTCATAAACCCAAACGTAGGTAAACATTAAATTCAAACTGAGGAAATACACTGTTTTTAGCGGGGGGGGAAAAGTAATTTTGAGTTTGATAGCAGCAACATGTGTCAAAAATGTAAAATGGAGCTATGTTTTACACTGTATAGCATCAGCCTCTGCATGTCTAAACCTGAAGAGGCCAGCTGCTAAAGTCTTGGGGGAGGATGGTGCCCCATTCTTGTCTGACACAGGATTTGAGCGGTTCAACAGCCCTGGGTTTTCTTTGTCATATTTTTTATTTATGTTTCATGATGCACCAAATGTTTTCAGTTGATGAAAGTCCTGGATTACAGACAGGCCCGTTCAGCACTGGGACTCTTCTTCTAGGAATACATGCTTAGTAGTAGATGTAATATATGGTTTAGCATTGTCTTGCTGAAAATGCAAGGCCTTCCCAAAAAAGGAAAAAAAAAAAGACATCTGGGTAGGCACATTTGATGCACTGAAAACCTGATCCTTTAGAGATTCATGTCCAGATATGCCAGATGCTCATTCCATAGGCACTAATGCCCCAGTCCCAACAGGGATGCGAGCTTTTGAACAGAGACAATTGCAGACTAAGTAGATCCTCAGCTCTTTAGTCTTAGGAACACAGAAGACTTTTTCAAAATAAATGTAACATTTTGGTTTGTCTTACCATTACCACTTTCCACTTTGCCTCAGTCGACTATAAATGAGCTTTAGTCCAGAGAAGTTCGCAGCATTCCTGGATCATGTTCATATGTCTTCTCCTTTGCATGATACAGCAATCATCATACAAATAAGCATTCATGGATGGCACAGTGAACTGCATCCTTGGAAAAAGTGATTTTCAGAAGTGCTTTTGAGTCCATGTTGTGACTTCCATTGAGTCATGTCTTTTTTAATTCAGTGCCACCTAAAGACCCGACGTTCACAGGCATCCTGTATGGATTTCCGTGCACAGAGATTTCTTCAGTTTCTCTGAACCTTTTCATAATATTTACAGCAGATGATGAAATGTTCAAAGTCATTGTGATTTTACACCGAGAACCATTTGTCTGAAATTGTTTCACAATTTGGAAGTGCAGTTTTTTTGCACATTGGCAAACCTCCGCCTATCTTTACTTCTGAGAGTCTCTGCCTCTCTAAGATGTTCTTTTTATATCCAATCATGTCACTGACCTGTTGCCAACTAGCCTAATTAGTTGCAAGATGTTCCTCCAGATGCTTCTTTTTAGTACCACTTACTTTTCATCAGCCTTTTGTTGTCTTTGTTCCAGCTTTTTTATTGCCTTCATATTCAAAATGAGCTTAGATTTTTACTGAAATGGTAAAATGTCACCCCTGGTGTCATCCAGAGAAAGTTGGGATCGGCTCCAGCGGATCCCTGTGACCCTGCACAGGATTAAGCTGTGGTCAAGGTTAGATGGATGGATGGTAAAATGTCTCACTTTCAGCAAGAGACATATCTGTTGTATGCTCTATTGTGAATAATATGTGGAATTTATACGACTTGTTAATCACTCTAAATGTTTTTGTTTGCATCTCATTGTGTGGTTTTCAGGCCAAATGACAGCAGAATCAATCTTACTATCAATCTTTCAATCTAACCTGTGGCAAGAGGATTTGGTTCTAAAGATGTCAACATGGGACTTAAACTACCACTACATAACCTTCCTTCCCCGCAGGACGTCATTCAAAACTAAAATTATGTCATGTAATTTGTAGAAACCTAAAGTAAGGATATAGAATACAGAACCATGTCAGATCATAAAAACGACAAATGAATTTACATCACATGCTTTTGTCTTACATTTCATACATACAGAGTCATATGTTGAAGCAACATTATTAGTTATTTTGAGTACATTCTTGGATGGATGTGCCTGTAGCCGAGCTCCTACATTATTCAATCTTGTAGAGAAAGTGGAATATAGTTAATGATTAATGGCAGATGGCTGATAAAGACAACTTTATAATGCAGAGAAGAATGGAAAAGAGGAGCCATCGGGAAGATGGGTTTAAGACAAGAGCAACCTTTGTTACTGTAAATGTGCTGGCATGTAAGTCTGCCAGTGATCATTAGCGACTCCTTTGAAGTACTTTGTGTCTTCACAAAATGTTCTAGAGAAGATTCACTTCACTATTAGATTATACACATCCAGGCATCAGAATAATCTCAGAAATGTGCCCCATTTAAAATGGTGGACCGGGCTCATTATATTTCTTTTATTAACACAGCGCTCTATTTTAATGTGCTGAATGTATGACTTTATGCGATATATGGGAAACTGTGGATATAACTTACTCTAGCAGATATATTATACTTATGATTAACTTGCTGGGTTTTGTTTTAATGTCTTGCCTCAGATATTACTGCACAGCTTCAATATTTCATGCAGAATATAAACTCCGCCTAACCAACCTTCACAAGTGCTCTAACTAAATAAAGGTAGGAGAAAGCTTGACTTTTGCCTGGTTGATCAAACAAATTAAACAGCACTATAAGTTTTACAACAAAATCCTATTTTTACCTAAATATTAATATTAAATATTAGGATTAATCTTATTAAATGCATCCATTACACAAGACAGACCTGTTGGCAGCAGGGAGAAAGTCATCCATCATTTTTTTTATCCTTAACCTCAAGCACCTCTATAGTGGCATTAATAATTCACAAAGTGTAACTTGAGGAATCTGAAAGATGTGATTATGAGACTAAATATCCTGTCATCTTGTCAGACATCCTGGTTGCTGTTCAAGTAGAGTTTGCTTGTTCAGTGAAAATATCCATCAGTCAGAGCAACAACCATAGAAGCAGCCGGTGAGGAGTTTACCATCTCTACCTCAGTCAAGTAATCACATACACCTAAGAAGAACTGTTCATTGTGGATTTTAACCACACGTTTTCTTCTTTAACTTTTTAAGAAATTTCTGTTTTGCTGATTGTTTTTTTTTTTTACATTCTTATAAAATAGTAGGGCTGTCAGTCGATTAAATTTTTTAATCGCGATTAATCGCAAGATTTTCATAGTTAACTCGCGATTAATCACACATTAATCAAATTTTTTTATTGTTTTGTTTATCCATCCATCCATCCATCCAGCCATCCATCATCTATACCCGTTTTGTCCTATACAGGGTCACGGGGATCTGCTTTTTTTTTTTTTTTTCAAGCCTTTAGTTTTCAAAACCAGAAGTCCACCAATGCTGCCATACTTTTTGGGGGCTTAATTCATCAGCTTCTTAGTGTATTTTGTCCTGGCTGCTGCTTGACAGCAGTACTTTGCTGACGGTCCCTAAACTCCACGGCAGCAGCGAGATACTGAGAAGGACATTTAGCGCTGTTCCTTAGAGTTTTTGCCACACTGACTGAGCTTGAAGGGTTAATGACACTTGTGAAATGTCTGGCATACTTATATTTACAAAATGATACCAACCTGGATGAAACCGGTGCCGTTTTCATGACGCTATTAAAGTTTAAAAAAAAAAAAAAACAAGCAAATGTTGGATGTGAAACTAACTTTACCGCGTCCTGCGCGACAATAAATACAAATAACCTATTTCTTCTCAACCTTAAAGCTAAACTTGCCGTTTATAAGATACTTTTCTGTCGCCATGTCTGCCCACCCGTTGACTGTAAATACACTTATTGGCCGAGGGTCATATTTACAGAAATGTGTGTGCGTTAAAAACAGAATTTGCGTTAACACGTTATTAACGCGTTAATAATGTGTTATTAACGCGTTAATAATGTGTTATTAATGTGCTATTAATGCGTTAACACTTTATTAAAGCTTTATTAACATGTTATTAACACGTTAACTTTGACAGCCCTATAAAATAGTGAATGAAAACAAACAGAAATTTGAATGGTGAACCAGAAAAGCCTTTACTCAACCTTTTTAAACAAACATATGATGAGATAATGGTGACAATCTATCTATCTGTTGATCTATCGATCTATCTGATATCTTTTGCATCACGGTGTCTTTAAAATTATTTGGTTAAGGTTAGAAAAACATCATGGTTGACTACACAACAAAACACATTGTAATGAAGACAGTTTTGCTGACAGTTTCCACATTGCCAGGATATGTAGAGCCTCCACATGGGTCACCAAATGGTTGTAGCCAGAGCTTTATGAAACCACTGCAGCCGGTTCACAGGCAAGCATCATGTGGGCCTGAGAACGGCTGTCCCTTTGTTTTCTCTACAACACTTTGCTATCATATTTACTGAATTATCCAAACCTCAGCACTGGCGCTGGCAAAATTAAACCACTTAATCGTGAATGTTTTCGTACTGTAGTAAAAGTGAGGCATTTATAAGATCAGCAGGTGCATTTTAGAGGCCTTCTAGTTTAGTGAGGGTTTTTTATTTTCTATTTTTGATGTTCAGTGTTCAAAACACAAGCACACATTTACAAAGATGTCAAAGAGATATGTGCACTCCTGTTTTACTAAGAAATTGACTGTAGATCAGATGTGAAATAATATTCTGTATATGATTAAATGTCCACGCATACCTGTTTTTACCCATTTTATCCAAACCTTGATTTTTAACGTGATTACTATGACCCATAACTTTTATACACATTACTTGATTTAAGTTTGAAAAAAAAGAATGCAGATTTCTTAATCAAACTTTTCACAAGCTCATTGTAATAGTTATCGGATGTGTTATGTATAAAAATCATTATAATGTTTCTCTCACGCTCATACTTTTGCATATTCTTTAAAAAGATCACGTTATAGAAATAGCCTATATTGCACTATTTATTACAAAGCATTAACACAAGTTTTTAGGCTTTATGGAGAAAAAAGTAATAAAATTTGCCTCAAACTCCACATGAGCTTTGGCCAACTCTGCAAACGACAGTAGATAACTGGGGAATATTATCAGTCGTAAATTAAAAACACAGGGCGCTTTAATGAAACTTTACTTTTCCATGCAGCATATTTCTTCACGGAAAAAGGAGAAGGCTGTATGAAGACTGCATGAAGCATCTTTTTCGATGGTTCGTGCAGTCACATGGCCAGTATTAATGAAACATGTTTAACCTTTTCCAAGCGCTTTCCAATGATGAATTCCCAGATGGTTCTGTGTCACCAACCATCTGGCACCCCAGGTTAAGTAGTTATGGTAGCAGGCTGGTGTGGGAACAAGGTCCATCATAATGAAGCGACAAATTCAGGGCAGAAACTTTAGGTCTGTAAAGATCTTTATGGCATAAAGAACTGAAATGTATTACATTAATGAAAAGATTTTATTTCAAACAACACTTGTAAACAAGTAAATACTGATTTTGTTTTATTTACAGTATTTAAATAAATAATTATTCCATATTACAAGAATAAAAAGGCCATATTATTCCACAGTTATCGTCATCCATTAAGTTTATTCTCATTATGTATATGGCAGTAGTGCTGACTCCCGGCAGGCAAGAAGCCCTCTGATTTTTGGGTGAAATTAAAGGAACAGAATGTATGAAATTGCCTTTGCAGTGCAGATATTTCAGGGAAACCTTAACTGAGTGCAGATTCACAGACTGGACTGTGAATCTGTCATCCACTTTCAATTACCATCGACTGACTTCTCTGGATTCACCGAAAATATTTTAAGTGTCAGTGTTGCTGACATGGTAGCTTCATAGTCAGAAGTTCATTTAGCCTGAACCAAAAATAAGATCTCTACCTCTTCAAGTCATGTTGTTATATTCTTATTGTTATATTCTCCATTGGTGCTCCATCAGGCAGCTCTCACTGCCCTTCATTGCATTTAGATATGAGCCAGGCACACTATCCTGTGTATGTGCAGCTGTTATTGTATGTTTGACGGTTCTTAGTTGATCTCCCCACTGTGCTGGAGCTGAGAAGTGAGAGGCAGAAAAAGGAAAGAATAATGATGCGCGAGAAACACAGCAGTAGATCCCTGGTCCACCCACGCTGCTCAGAACAGCACAGCAGCAGTGCACTTTTGTCATGTCTTCATTCAGAGCCACATGCAAATGCATAAATCTTTCATCTTAGACAACACACACACTAAGACGTCTGCGCAGACCATTTTGCTCCCCTTTAAAATATCAGCCATTACAAAACAGAAATGAATTTCAAATGCTTGCATAGAAACACCAGTTAATTATGTGCTCTGAACCTCAAGAGTTCCCATTGCCCAATCATCCGTGTCTCTTTAGTATGAGCATTTGGATACGCTACATATTTTTGCTGAGGCATGGAATAAGAATGGCTTTTCTCACAGGAGTCAATACCTTGTCAAAATCTTAATACACTGTGTCAGCCAGTTTGCTGTCTCTTTGGCTGCGGTTAAAGTGACAGGATGGTGATAGCCACCCACAGAGTTTTAGTTTGATTTTCTTATCCACAGCTATCACCACAGATTTCACAAGTTGGCTGGAATGAATTCTAAACTCCCCTGGCCCTGCCTCTTTTTCTGTGCTGACACATGGATACCTACCACAGAAATTAGTGTCTGCATGGATGGGTCCAATAACGCATTTTCTCTGTTAATGTGGAACATACTGCACATGCTCTCACCTTGCATTACTGCTGTTATGGGGCAATATGTTTTCCCACATCACACAAGGGACAACTGCTACCTAAAGTCTTACAAAGTGACATACAAGGCATTGTCACAAGGTCAAAAAAAGCTAGATTTGGGTCTTTTTGCATTGTATTTTGTTTCAATAGACGCCTTCTTCTGTTGTCTGAAAACTGCCTTTTTTTTCTCTTTTGTCTTTCTGTCTGTTTCTTATGTTTTACGAGAGACATTTGGCCTAAAACTTTTGTTGAAAGTTCAGTGAAAAATGTCCTTGGACAAAAACTGGAGCGAGAGGAAATTCCCCTCGGGCTGAAAACAAAGGAGAAGGTGCAGTGGCCTTTCCGGCCAAAAGCCAAAAGCTTTGGTATTAAACCAAAAGATGTTGTGTTTCAAAAATATTTTGGACATATGCTTGTAGTCAATTCTCTACACTTTTATAGGCACAGCTATTAAAAGCACCTAATTTCCATGCCAAGATTCTTCAGACTCCCCCTGTCCCATTTCAAAAATGGTATCTCCATTCATGCATGTGAAAGGGCATATGAGGTGCCAAGGTGAACAGACAGCTTTTTTTCATTCTCTTACAGCAATGTGCGATGGTTAGAATAATGAAATCAACAAAGCAAACCTCATGCATAAAAAAAACATTTTACCGTACCATTTTTTTCTTTATTGACTTTCAATATTTGCTGCTGCAAGAAAGCTCTGATATTTATTCACATCTTTGTTAACACTCTACACACTCATGAGGCTTGTATTATTGAGTGATCTGTGCACACATTCACATATATGCTAATATAGACCCAACTGGCAGGTGTGTGAGCTTACACAAATACAGTTTTAAAAGGCTTTTTTTTAAATCAAGCATAATGTTTCAGGTGTCCACAGTCCTCTCTGAGCTAATTAGTCAAATCTTCAGGGCTCGGCTGGAGAAAGGCTGCTGCATGCTGAGAGCAGATGAGGACCATATGATGCTTTGGCTGACCTTTTTATTCTCCTCACATCTCACATTGTTGACCACTGTCTCACTGAGATGAAGCTTTGAAGCTGTGATGGCATGTGGTCACTTTGAGCTCCAGTTAGACCCTGATGCTAGAGCAGAGCTGAGAGTATGCATGACTGAAAATGTTTTGAATGGGACAGTTTGTTCCCAGTCAGACCGTCCAGTGGCCCTCAGACAAGTGCTGAAATGCATAGAAAGCAAGGAAGTGAAGTAGTGTTTTATTGGTCAGTAGGGAACTTACTGCCTCACATCCATGATCCTAAAGGCTCAATAAGTAGGTCCTGGTGTTTGGAGGAACAGACTCTTTTCAGGCCACCAAGGAGTTTAAATCAAGAGGTTAAAGATTCATGTTTTTCTTCTATTAGATGTGCTGTATCCTATCAACACAGAATCTATAGCTTTTCTTACCTCTGGTCCTTTTGCTGTATTTTCTGTTTTGCTCTGTACAGGCAGCGCTGGCACCTCTGTTGTGTTTAACAAGAATGGCGATGCTCCAGGACGCTATGACCTTTTCCAGTTCCAGAACTCTTCCCCTCCAGAGTACAAGGTTGTGGGACAGTGGGTCGAGACCCTCCAGCTCAAGGTATGATGGTTAACAGATGCTGGTAACACAACGACAGAAAAGCAGTCTTAAATGTTTGCATTTAAACAGTACAGTATTTAGGTGTGGGGGTACGAGTACTGAGCCCTCTTTTGTTTCCCAAAAATGAATCCTTTTATGTGACATGTCTACAATATTTTCATCAGTGAGCACCCGGGTGCAGAGATGTTTCCTGTTTTACTCTACTTTTTAGGTGCTAAAAAATTAGTGTTTGTGAGATGTAACATGAAAATTACCCAGCAGATAAATGTTGCTGAATGAATTTTCTGGCGTTACCTTTTTGCTCCACATATTAATTTAGCATCATCAGACACACTTCAGTTGGTGTCTACTAATGTAAACCACAAATTAAACAGATGCAGTAGCCCTGCAAAAGGTTCAGATTTAATTTGCGACTAAAAAAGTGTAAAGCAAATGTCCCAAAAGGGGTAAAGGATTTTTAATCCATCACATTCATTGTGTTATCAAAAAGATGCAATGTGTTTATTACAAAAGAATACTAGAACACTCAGACAAGGAGTATTGTCTCAAAGGGAGAGTTTAACAGCAAAAAGTAATTAAAAAGTAAAACAGTGAAAATAAATCTCTATTATGCTTCTACTGCATCTGTCAATGAACTGACAGCAGAGTGGAGGAAAGAGAAAGGACTTGTTTTTCAACCCAGGTGTCATCCTTATACACTGTATTCTGTTTCTGGCAGCAGCGAGCGACTGGAGATGTTGATGTTGTCGGAAAGTGATTGTACACGCTTTTTCTGCTCCTCCTGGAGCTCATTAGCTTTCCTGCAGGCTTCCCTGTCAATTATAAAAGTCTAAGATTTCACTATGTAAGATGAAATTTAAGGATAAAACAATGTAAAAGCTCTGGTTTCACTGCAGAAAAAATATGGATTCTAAACAAGAAAATATGTAAATACATATTTTTGTTCTTTTGCACATCCAGAAAGGCCACTGAATAATGGCTTTTTCAAAAAGTATTTATTCACTGATTCTTCAATTGACTTGAATTCACCAGCAGGAACAGTTGTGGGATGAGAAGTGTAGACAGCGGAGTGGAGTGTTGGCTTATAACCACAACAATAGAAAACAGATATGATTTATGTGAACAATAAAGAAAAAATGAGTTAAATTAATTAGCTATTTATTTTGTAGCAAACACAATTTTAAAATGCCCACATGATGATTAAAAAAATCTGAGATGAAAATTCTTCATAAGTCAGTTGAACCTAGAAAGAAATATTAAAAACATGACACAACATTAGCATAATGGCAGCCAAGATTGCAAGAATCAAACTCAATTCTAAGGATTTAATGGCACAAGTGGAGAAAGGGTTTCACTTAATTGTGCTTTAGTGTGTTTGCAAGTGGCATACTGTTACAGTTAAATTATATTCCAATGTGAAACGCACATGAATAGCCATTTCACTGAAGCGCTTTCTTCCATTGAGCATTTTGATACACATTTCAGGAATCAATGTAGTACTGTTCCAGCTCACAGAAAGTCAAATTAACTGTAAAATTAACGATGAAAGAAAAGCCCAAAGAAAACCTTGGCAGCTGTACAAGTCCACTATGTCAGAAGTCTTGTTTCCGATCACCATGGCAACAGAGCTTGGTCTCATTACTGGTTGCACGTTATGTGTAATCGAGAGGTTTTCCAGAGTGAACACCGTTCATTGTCCAAATAATAAATGGCACCTTCATGCCCCCAGATAAATGGCAGATGATAATCTGCCCCGACAGCACAGAAATAACACATTCGTTATACAGGTATACACTTCACAAACACGCTGAAAAAATGAGTGTCTGTTTGTGTATGTGTGATGCAGAGGTACAGTTTTGTATCTGCAATCATTGCTCACAGATGGAGGATGTGATCCTACCACCTTCCAGGACTTATTTTGTATGTGGTGGTATTTGCACCTCTTCAGTTTATTTTAATTGGTAATGTTCATGTTAAAGAGTCACAACAGCTGGTAAAAGCTGGTAAGTTAAAAATGTTTCAACCTGTTAAGGGGTTGAGTTTTTTTTTCTTCCTGTCTATCGGTCCATTAACGTCCACAAATCCAACTTCAGGTCACAGACATTAGTCAGGAGACCCAGACCTCCCTCTGTCCAGACACCTCCTCTTGTCATTCCAAGAAAACGCCAATGCATTCACAAACCAGCCTGTGTCTTGGGTCTGCCCAGGGGTATCCTATCACAGGGACACAGTTTATGGAAATGATTAGGTTTGAAAATACCCCAGACTCTAATGTTGATGATCTGTTGAATTCATACACATCAAGTGTTTTAAGGGTTTTGAATACCATTGCTCCTGTCAAGGTTAGAATAGTTAAAAGGAGGCAAAAGGTGTCACTGACAAAATAGTCATCATCTGCAGTCTGAGTCCATCAACGTGCTGCCTTGATGAATTGCCCTCTTGATTTCTGAATTCGGTGCGGAGCAGTTTGTTTCCACAACTCACTGATCTCACCAACATCTCACCTCAGACTGGAACATTCCCAGAGGCCTTAAAAACTTCTGTCATTAAATCTCGTCCAAAGAAGAGCAGTCTTGATGCCACAATACTGAGGAACTATCGGTCCATATCAAACCTGCCATTCCTTGGCAAAGTCCTAGAAAAAGTTCTATACCAACAGCTTACTGACTTTCTCCTGTCTAACAATGTTTTTGATGGTTTTCAACCAGGCTTCAGGCCCCACCACAGCACTGAGACAGCCCTGATCAAGGTGACAATATTTGCCTGAACACAGATGCAGGCAAAGTCTCAGTCTTAGTTCTGCTGGACCTAAGTGCTGCCTTTGACACAGTTGACCATGGGATCTTATTAGAGAGGTTAGACGACGGGGTGGGACTCTCTGAAACTGCTTTAAACTGGTTCAGGTCCGATCTCAGGGACAGGAGATACTTTGTTGAAATTGGTAACTGTGTCTCAGGCCATGACCCCAGGGGTCAATCCTGGGACCCCTACTGTTCAATCTGTACATGCTTCCATTACGCCAGCTGATACGCAGCTATAACGTGTCCTACCTCAACTGTGCAGATGATGCTCAGATCTATGCGCCAGATCGATGTGGGTCTGTAGATTCATTGTGTAACTGCATCGAACAGATCAGTGTATGGATGCAAAACAAGTTTCTCCAGCTGAACTCAGACGAAACTGAAATCATTGTCTGTGGTCCACAGAAACAAAGAGAAAGTGTTATCAGTCACCTTGAGACTCTCTCTCTAGTTCTGTTTTGTTTAGATGACAACTGAAAAGATTTTATCTGCACTCTTCATTTTCAATTCATTTTTAATTTATTAATGATTAGCTTTTATTATTTGTTATGCTCTTATGATTTATGGAATGACTCTATTTGCCTTCTTGTGATTTTATGTATCTGTAAAGCACTTTGCATTGCCTCGGTACGAATTGTGCTCTACAAATAAACTTGCTTTGCCTTGCCTATTGGACTTGCCCGGAAACACCTCCCCAGGGAGGCATAATAACCAACCACCTCAACTTGCTCCTCTTACTGTGGAAGAGCAGTGACTCTACTCCAAGTCTCGACCGAATGACAGGGCTTCAAAAATGAATGAGTCCAAGAAGGCTGAGCACTCTAAACTGCTGTTCAGCACATATGTGCAAACAAAAGTTAATGTTATCTCTGACCCAAAGGTGCAGGGAAATTACCCCCTCGTTCCCAAAGCAGCATACATGCTCCAAAGCTGGGGGGCTCTAAATAATCCCACTTCAGTTTGACACCTCTCACCTTTGGAAACTTCATAGTGGAGGAGTGATACTCCATTTCCCAAGATTCATTTATACAGGCCTTAGCCTGTATACAAAACATGGGTCGCCTCATTAGCGATGGCGCAGCCACCAGGCACTTGTAAATGAGTCCCACCCCCAGGCCTGGTTCCAGGGTGGGACAGAAACATTGTCTCTTTGCTGTAACCTGTCCATATGAGTCTGTACGAATTGCTCTTTGCCTGGACCATTCCCCAGATCTGATTTGCCTTGGGACACCCAGGGGTAACTGCTCCCAGCAACATAGCCCCTTGGATTGTTCGGTCATTAAAACCCCTCCACCACAATAAGGTGGCAATTCAAGGAGGGGTTTTATTTATTTCTTTATTTTTTTTTTTATTCATTTTCTTACATTTTATTTTCCTCTGAAAAAATACATCCCAATTTATTGAATCACACAAAAGCTGAGACCATATTGAAACACCTGAGGCTGTATGGACTGAGAGATACTTTGAAAGTGTTGAATTAGAGGAAGATAACTTATCCTCAGGCTAGAATGAGACTGGCGGGAAAAACTCCAGCACATGTTTTTCTTCACCTGATCAGAATTGTAAATAACAAAGTAAATAATATATCATAATCAATCTTTTAAAATCCCAACTTGATCATATTTTGAAGTGGTGAAAATGCTATGCATGCTCAAGTGTAAAATATGCATTTTCAATGCATCAAAAAAGATTGCATGCCTGTAATTTTCTCTACAAATTGCAACATGCCTACATTTTACATCATGTGAGACACAATTGAGACATGGCTCAGTTAAAACATAGAATGTCATGCAAGGAAACCATGTTTTGGCTCCTGTCTGGCCCAGTATTTTCCAGCGACTTTTTACTTTCGTTATTGACTGGCAGTCCCAGGTGCTCAGGATTAAACATAAAAAAAAACATGCTTCAAGTTAGAGTTCAATAACAACACAGTTACAGCTTGGCATCATGTTACATGAATGCAGACCTTCACAAAACAACAGGCAAAGTGTTACATCTCACAGTTCGTGAGCTTTTTTTATTTTGGGAAAATGACGTGTTTTGTCAACATGTGTACCTTTTACTGAATGTGTTGAAACCAGGCTCGCCAAAGGTGCCATATAACTAGGTGTGTTCGGGACACATTTGTGTTAACACTATCAAAAAAAGTAGGACCGCACCTGACCCAGGACACCTCTAAATGTGATCTGAGCAATCTGATCTTCAAACACCTTTACATCTGTACACTGAACTGTCGGGTTGTGGCGTGATCCCCAAAGACCAGATGTAAGCACGGCCTTAGTTTGTTGTTGTCTAGTTGCTTTATTTTGTCATCATGTATGTTACAGTTGATGTTTGATTTTGCTCTGAAATCTTGTTGGTGAATTATGTGTTGTTTTTGAAGTCAGTCTGGTACCCTTTCATGATAAATCAAAAGATCAGTTCAGAGTACTATGATTTTTTAATGCCCCAACAAAATATGTAAATCCTTCTTCTCAAGGCTAACTTGCATATTCAAGCTATAGTTTGACCTTGAATTATAAAATGCCCCAGGGTTGGTTTTGACTTGCAGAAAGTTCCTCTGAGCACCTATATACTACACTTTTCATTTTAATGACAAGATCATAAATACAAATAGATCTATAAAGTCTAACAGTTGTATTTTGCAAACCTAAATCCCTTTTTTTCCTTCCTTCTTATCATCTATTTCATACCTCACTGGCTCCTGCATTAAAACCTAATGTCTTTTGCATTTCACATTTATTTTTATTTCACTGAACAAAGGTAGGCTCTGTTGCCATGGTGATTTCAATTACTTTCAATGTATTAGAAAAAGCAATCCCTCTGAGAAATTGGCAAGAAAGATGTTGCACTGCATTGGGTTAATCGTTCTTTTCAGCTGTTAGCAGAGGTTGTAATGCACTTGATGAGTTTAATATAACAGCAAGCGGGAGATAGATATATTTCATTGCACTGAGCATTACTGTTATGTTGTCCCAAAATTCGGGTTCATCTGCCATCCACATGTTACCTCTTGCTTATTTCACTGTTGCTAAGCCCTTTTCATTGCCCTGTGTGTCTCCCAGCTGGAAGAGCTTCAGTGGCCAGATGGGGAGCAGGAGGTGCCCATCTCTGTGTGCAGCAAGCCCTGCAAAACTGGAGAGAGGAAGAAGAAAGTAAAGGGCATGCCATGCTGCTGGATCTGTGAGCGATGCGATGGTTACCAGTACCAGTACGATGAGACTTCCTGCAGACTGTGTGCCTACAACATGAGGCCCAATTCCAACAGAACCAGCTGCCAGCCCATCCCCATCATCAAGCTGGAGTGGCACTCTCCTTGGGCAATTATCCCGGTCTTCTTGGCCATGCTCGGTATCATTGCCACCATCTTTGTGATGGCAACTTTTGTGCGCTACAATGACACACCTATTGTGCGGGCATCAGGCAGGGAGCTGAGCTACGTGCTTCTCACTGGCATATTTCTCTGCTACATCATCACCTTTGTCATGATTGCCAAGCCAGACATAGCTGTGTGTGCTTTCAGGAGGATCTTCCTAGGCCTGGGCATGTGCATCAGCTACGCCGCTCTGCTCACCAAAACCAATCGAATCTACCGGATCTTTGAACAGGGGAAGCAAACAGTGACAGCCCCTCGCTTCATCAGTCCGACCTCCCAGATCGCCATCACCGCCAGTCTAATCTGCGTGCAGCTACTAGGGGTGCTGGTTTGGTTTGCTGTCGATCCGCCCAACACCATCATCGACTACGATGAGCAGAAAACCATAAACCCCATGCTGGCCCGCGGTGTGCTTAAGTGTGACATTACAGACCTGCAAATAATCTGTTCACTGGGCTACAGCATCCTGTTGATGGTGACCTGCACCATCTATGCTATCAAGACAAGGGATGTACCAGAAGACTTCAATGAAGCCAAGCCCATTGGCTTCACAATGTACACCACTTGTATTGTGTGGTTGGCCTTCATCCCCATTTTCTTTGGCACAGCCCAGTCTGCAGAGAAGGTGAGCCCTTTCTTGTTGTGCTTTCTTACTCTCTTCGTACACATCTCTTTTATCACAAATGTTCCTTTCATTTCTACTGCTGTATTTTTAATTTGT
Organism: Hirundichthys speculiger; assembly: GCA_018398805.1. NCBI lineage: Eukaryota > Metazoa > Chordata > Actinopteri > Beloniformes > Exocoetidae > Hirundichthys > Hirundichthys speculiger. The sequence goes on along the minus strand of JAGFBZ010000693.1, from coordinate 827,812 downwards.
CCAGAGCATTGTAAGAACACAGACATTTATTGGCTACATGAGTTGTGAATTTGCATGGCTCTGACCTGCATGTAAGCCCACAGTAGAGCCTTCACAGAGAGAGGCAGGTGAAAGAAGAGGAGGTGTTCACCAGGATTTTAGTGAAATGCCTGAGGTGCAATTATCTTAACTCTTGCACCAAGGGTTTGTTTTTGTTTTGTGTTGTTTTTTTTTTTTTTTTGAGAAAGAGGCTAGCAAGTGGAGCTTGAGAAGGTGGATGATGAGGACCTGTAAGAGAGGGTATGTGGGGAGAAACTCCATCTCTTGACACGCACTTTACTCAATGAAGTATTTGACACTGCGTGCTTCTCGAGTTGATTGAGAGAATGGCGTTCTGACCTTCTGCGTTAGTCACTGCTTATCTGGCTAACACTGAGCAGAATACAGATGCATCCATCCGCTGGAATCGCGTGTTGCTCGGCAGGCCCGTGTGTACATGACACAGCCAAGGGGAAGGTTTCCACTGACAGAATATCGATGCTGACAGGAAAGTGTTACTCCTAACCTTTTGAGAGGCACACGGTTCAATATTCTTCCTGCTAAGATCCACATGAGATGGATCAGAAACTGATTTTCCTCATCTCAATTTGCAGCTGATTTCATAGATGAATTACACCCTCAGCAGCGATTAGGAGTTCATTATGTTACTTGCGGCAACTAGCGAAGCAGTAATGTGTTTATCTTTCCTCCTTATGCAGTTAACTCTTTCTTCACACAGTCTTCTGCTTTTCACAGTTCTAGTTCTCACCAAAGCTCCTTAGTTTGATGGCCTCTGTAAATGCAGTTCTGCTAATTCCCTCGCCACTGTTAGTGAGAAGTGCTTTAGCACAACTTGAGCATTGCGAGAACTGCAGTGAAGCTGAGGTGATTTGAGACCATCTAATCTGTCATTTCAGCCTGCCTACTCTTAAGTTATCAACCTTAACCTGTCTCTGCCTGGACAGCTTTTATTAGCTTATAACATCCGAAATACTCACCTCTATCAAATTATTGTTGAGATAAAGAATCAGTATAATTAAAAGATATATTAGATTAATGTCGTGTGCATTTGTTTGTGTGTAGATCCTCATCAATTAACTTTTGGATGTTAAATGCGATGCACTCAACTGTATCCACAATTTAGAAGTACTTAGCCTGTGTTGTGTTTTTATGTGCAGATGTGCATAAACACCCACTCAGATCCAACTTATCTCTCTCACACCAGGCTGTCTAGTATCAAATATAACATGCAGATCACACAAAGCCATCTGCCTCTGGTAATCGCATAATTTCAGGCGCTCCTGTTTAACCATACATTGTCCCTGTAGCAGATGTTGCAAACCACATTAGGTGGAATGTTTCTCTAAATCAACTCTTTACAGATGCCATTATTTTTCCACAACTGTGACACTCGTCTTCTCCCACTGGTTTATCCATTGAGACTTATGTCCAAAACAGTAATACAAACAAAGTCTTATAGGCTAGCTTTCCCTCCACCTCCTACATCTACATATGGAGTCCTGGAGATCAGCTAAGATCTGGCATAAATTCAGGCTTATGTGCAACGGTTCTAACAAAACCAACATAGAACCGACAGACTTATCTGAAGTATTTTGTATAAACACTGTAATAATGAGGAGAAAACAAATAAAGAGTACAATACCTACATTTGAGAAAGTCAGATGATGTAATAAAACATTTTCCCCACAGATGCAAGAAAACATATTGAACAACTCCAGGATTCGTGCTTAAAAGGAAACTTGTCAGGGAAGCGTGCAGGAAACCACTTAGACTCTTGTAACATGTCTCCCGTGCTGTTATAAACTTCTTGAATACAGGTCTTACATGTCAGCATGATCTGACTGTTCTGCCAAAAACTTTCTTCAATTTAGCTTTCAGCCAGTGAAATGAGAAGTGCAGGTAATCTTCATTTCTCTCTGCAAACAACTGCTCTTGAGAGTAGTCAGGCTTGACACTTATCGCAAAGATATAGTCTTTTAAAAGAATTTGAGAAACTCCCCTACCTATCACTTCTTTTATGCATGAAGCCTTGAGTTCACTGCATCAGAAGTTGACTGCAGGTAAAAAGTTAGATCTGGGCAAGTGTAATGGAAGGACAGAAGGGTTGTAGTTTCGGTTTTAACCTTGGCTTGAATTTATTTATAAAGGAAAAGTGAGTATGACATCAGTTTTACACCATTTAGAGCTGTAAAGCTTGTGATGACCCCATGCTTTTGCAGCTATTTTGATTGTTGTGGTGGAAAGTGAAATACAGAGAACAGCAACACCTTTCTTGTTTAGGCTTTTATGGATAGGTAAAAATATGATTTTTTTTTCTTTATTTGTTTTATGTATGACAGTCAAACTACACGTGATGGTAACACTGACAAGCCTTGTATATGCAACTTAAAACACCAAGGAAATTAAATGTACCATATCATACTATAGACATAAAATCCTATACTATTATAAAGCTTATGATAATAACATGTATTGCATGTGCTCAGCAGTATCTTTGGGAGGTCCCTCAGACTGGTGGTCTGAAAATGTATCATGGAAGTATTCTGTAATTTTTCAATCATAACAGTTTCACTTAAACATTATATAATACTATAATATTATGTATGCTGTGTTATTAACTTATTCCATTTTTAAATACCCCAGAGGGAGTTGTGCCTCTCTATTCTCACTGTAAAACTTTTACAATGTGAAATTGACGGTACTTGACCAAAATAAAGATTGTTGGTTCTGACGCAGTCGTCATTGTTCCAATGCTGCATTTTCCTCACTGCAAATAATCTACAGGTTGGGAGGAAGTGAGCTTCTGCAGAGACAGAAAGTGACCTCTGCTGCAGCAACACAAAGCCAGTCACAAAAATGCAGTATACAGAAAATAGCATATTTTAATCAGCTTATTGTCACCAAGAATTCCCCAAATCTCCCCTCTCTAACATATTGTCTCCACCTCAACAATGCCTCCTGATGACTCACAACCAGTTAGAAAACCTTCAAAGCAATGAAAGATTAGCCAAGGGTGAATAATTTTCTAAATAAAGATGCTTTCACATCTTGTAGTTTAAAATTTGGAGCAGAAATGCCACTTTGAAATTTTGTCACACTGTGAGACATTTGATAATAATAGGTCCCCGTGACTGGACCATCACAGGAGTCAGCATTGATGTTCCATTTTGATAAATTCTTTAATGGGAACATCAAAAGTGGCTAACCCAGCTTGTTCTGACTGCTAGCAACCCACTCTAACACATGCAGAGTTAGTTATGTGTCACAGCCTCTTTAACTGCTAATCCAAAAAACCCAGAAATGGGTTCAAAATAGAGGAAAGGCCATTCACAGAGAAAGCGCTGTCTCCAGCATGGAATAGCGCTTTGTAGCACAAAGCCATCCAGAGTTATTCAGCAGATGAGCTGGTTTAGAAAAGTAGGCCACCCAAAACAACAAGAGAAATCCAGGTAGCTTGGAGCAGACTGCAAATCCCATGGATTCATTATTTAAGGCGTTATCTAACGGGACAGGGAGCATCCTAATTGTCACTTGACTGAAACAAGTCCTTATCACTGTGTGCATTTATAGCACTCCGCCATACCCAGTTATATCATATTTGCTGCAAGTGTATCCCATGTGGGTATAATTATGAGAATTACCCTCAACATCTTTTTTCGAGATGGAAGGCACACAGTCTGTTGATTGTTGGCATTTCTCTTGTCAATGAGATGTAAAATTCAAAAGCCACCGTTGATTTCTGATGAGGACCTAAATAAATCATTACCGTGTCTATAAATAGAGAGTTGCTAAGCAGTTGTGAAAAAACGACTTCATGTAATTATTTATGTTAAAGCAAAAGTAATTAATTATGAATGCTCTGTGACAAGCTAAACATTCAAACGCTGGTTGAGAAGCTATGAATTTGGGTCAAGCTCACAGAGAGGCACAATAAAAAACCGCTGTCTCTGTGATTAGAGATGGTGAGAAAAAGGATTTGGCTTGGTGTGTTTATGTGTGTGTTTGTGCGCATGTGTAGCTGCATTAACGGGAATGAAAGCCCACATACCTTTAGTTGCTTTGTGTGTGTGTGTGCTTATGTGATGAGCAAAAGCAAGCAGATAATTTTTTTTTTTTTTTTTTTTGGAGGACTCTCTCTTGTCAACCTCTCCTGCGTGGTCACAAACTCAGTTCCGATATGTCAGCAGTATCACAGTTTCAAAGGTACCAGAATCTCATTAAAAGCTTATTCCAGCTGCGTATAATTGTTTCCACCAAACTCTGTAGGGTTGCTATGGATACCTCAGAGGTTACCAACTACCAAACATGAAAACTCAGCACAGGGTGGGTAGTCTCTGGTGATGAAGTGTGATGCCATGTGTACTCCTTGAGTGGATGCCCCAAAATCTAAACATAAATACTACAAAATTATAGTTTAGAAAAATCATTCCGTCAGCTTACGGCGATGCACAACAGGGTACACAGTCATATTTATACAGTTATTAATGCATGGTGTGCCAGCCGGATCGCTGCCTCTGAAGCTGCTGCACAGAGAAACATTGAATATTGAACATTGAATGCATTGGCATATTAATATCAGGCATCTGAATGATTTTGGGAGATTAGAGAACAAACGCACGCCTTGCATGTAAATGAGACTGGTATGATAGAAATTACAATTAACAATATTTACCATGAAAGATTGTATGCAAATGGTGACATTTCCTCCCTTCACTGATTCAGAGAGCGCTTCGTCTCACAGCAGATACAGTATGTTGGATGAAGCGTTCACAGTTGTATCCTCTCCCCATCCACATTATCAGTGACTGACTGAGAGACAGCGTTTAAGTGACATCTGATGCTTTCAAGAGTAGTACTGGTGACAAGGCTTTTGAAACAAAAATGCTCCCTCTGAAAGTAATTCTTTCTCATCCAAGACATTCAATTGAAATAAAGGATTCTTGCATCCCTGCTGATTCACTGACATCACCACTCCTCAGTAAAAACACTGCATTTTAATGAAGTGGATATTTAAAATGTCGAAACCTAGCATGGCCTGGATTATGTAAGTTCCAAGCCGTAATTTATCGGTGTGAAAAGTGTCACGCAGCCCCTGAAAAGCAAATGTTGTGCAGGAAGCATTTTATATCACGAGTGACCTTATAAATAATCATTTTGTGATTACCAGCTGAATACAAGCTGCATTCGAAAACAACATGGACCTAGTGTATAAAGCAGGTGCACGGTTCTTTTATTGTACTTTTTCATTAAATATAAACTAGATTGAACGTGGCAGCAGGAATTAATTGAGAAAAAAAAAGTAGCTGTTTGAGTGGTGAAATTGAACACCTGAAAAGACAGGAGAGGTGAGTGCAACGCGTCAGGGACAATAAAGTCCATCAATGTAATCAACAATGAACAGGCTGGTGGGAAAGAGGCCATGTGGAGGCATTTTAATAAAGTGGTGACGCTCCTGCTTTTGTCATTAATTTACCTCAGCCTTCTTTGTCTTGAATGAGTAGCTACGGGTCAGGTCTTAATAAATGCTGCAGGACTGGGTTGCTGAACGCACGACTGCTCCTTTGCCCTCGACTGCACACTGCAAATTCACGAACACCTACACCAGCTCTCATCATAATCATAACAGGTTATCAGAACCTGAAATTCATAACTGAGTTATAAGCCGTCAAAAATTTAATTTCAAATGGTACAAAATAGAAACGCGACCTCTGGTGACACACGCTCAGTCATTTTGCAGGACGTTTAGGTGCAGTCCTGAGCAGAGTAAAAAGAAAACAATGAACCTCTTCTTCAGATTTGAAATGGATCAGTGGTTATTGTGAGGTTTTGGTTCAGCAGCGTGTCCGCTCTGGAATTGGTCAGAGATGTTTCTAATTGTTGCTTTAGTGTTTAATTTATTTCTTTACCTCTTTTAAACATGGGTTTTAACTCCACTCCCAACATTTTTATCTTCCTCAGAGAGCAGTCTGATCAAAGGTCAAACCTTGGAGAAAGGAGTCACCCAGTTATATATGTGTGTGCTACTGCTGTAGTCTCTGTTAAAATCCCCTTTTTGCCTGTCTGTACCTTTCAGCTGTACATTCAGACAACCACCCTGACCATCTCCATGAACCTCAGTGCCTCAGTAGCACTGGGCATGCTCTACATGCCCAAGGTGTACATCATTATCTTCCACCCTGAGCTGAACGTACAGAAGAGGAAGCGGAGCTTCAAGGCCGTGGTCACTGCTGCCACAATGTCATCGCGTCTATCCCAGAAGCCCAACGAGAGGCCCAATGGAGAGGCCAAGACTGAGCTGTGTGAGAACCCCGCTGCTGACCCCATGAGTGAGTAACCTCGTGTGTGGACACACCACAAATCCTCAGGGACACATTTACTTAAGCACCGAGCTCAAGTTTATATGTGGGCCCATTTTTGAAAAGAACTTTCAGTCAGATGCATGTGTAGAGTTAAATATACAACACTGTACTTTCAAATAGTGTTGAATATGATCATACATGTTATAATCAACAAAATATTAATTAATGCAGCAATAAACAGGCAAGCAGGACTTTTATTTTCATATATTTTCAATAAATAAGTCCACAAAAAGAAAAAGAAAAGATGGCTTTCTATTTTTTCCTGCATCTTTTCCATATTTTCCTTTCCTGTACTAGAAAACCTCATTCCCAAGATTTAATTGGATGGCAGCTTGGCTAGAATTATGTTTCATATCCTGTAGAGAGAACCCAGTTATCTTGTATTCTGATAAATGGCAAGACCTTTAGCCCAAAGCATGACAGCGAGCGTGAGAGAAGATGGGGGACATTGCTCTGAGGAGAGATTTGAAGAAGCAGGGCTTCCTTTGTCACTGGAAAGAGAGGGAGATAATCTGTATCTGCTGCCGTGTGTTACTCATACCACCCGCCAACTGAAACAGTAAGCATGATCCTGTTAGCAAAGATAATGCGGGGTATTAATAAATGAGTGCAGCAGCCTACATTTTCCCACAGTTAGGTGATACAGTGTTTGTTTTGGCTGAGAAACAGGAAGGCTATAACAAGTTTCACAAGGGAAGAACTGCAAGGTGCATTTCAGACGCACATCGCCATGGAGGCTCTTCGCTCATCTTTAAATGTCAGGAAGAAGACAGAGAAGATTGGCAGTTCATGCAAATCACACATCTGAGCTTCCAAGGCCCTCTTCTCCCACAACAGCCGGAGCGATCACGGCACCCACGGGGGCACCATCCCCCACAACCCCTCTTTGAATTATGCCTCTGAGGTGACAGATTTTCCTGGGAATTTCTCCAAACACCCAACAGTTGTCACACTCATCTGTCATGAGCACAACAAGCTTGTGTATGTCAGTGCAAATGCGGGCACGCATGCATCCTTGTGTAGCTGAGAGTGTGAGATCTGCACATGTAGAGCCGAGCTGGCGTAACAGTAGATGGTGAAGATATCTTAACACGTGTGGTTCACTGAATGCTTTGAATTGAGCGTAAAATGGAAACATCTGTAGCAGCAGCGCGTCAAAAGTCCCCGAGCGGGACAGGCGACCTCTGGCGGGTCCCTCCCCAAAGTGCGCCTGTTCCGATGTCATCTGTTTCTGATGGGCTCTCACCTTCTGTCTTTCCTACATTAATATCTTCTCACCTCGTCCCACCACCTTGCACACGCGCTCCCCTCCTCTTGGCCTTCATTTTTAGCAACAGTGGAAGTGACATTTATTAATGGCGAATTTATGTGCATGACCGCACTGAAACCTGAACCGTGCCTCCACCATCCCTAGAGATTGTCCGTCAATTCCTGTAACCATCAGAGCACCAACCACCTCCCTTTCAGGGCCCATCAGCGCTGCAGGAGATGCCTCCAAGTGATTTATAGGTGTTAGCGCATTAGCAATTCCTGCAGATTTACACTGGTAGTGATATGGTGTAATATCTTCATGATTACGCCTTTCAGACAAGAGCATTTGCCCTGTGATTCTGTTAAATTGTATTCAATGCCCTGTATCATTATTCCTACGAGGCATTTTTGGGGATGTCTTGATGCTTCTCAGATTTAATTCATTTTATTTATAAGTGTAGAAGGTGGCGAGAAAACACAACCCAACAAAAGGAAGAACCCTAGATAAGGAAAGTTGCACATAGAACTCTTAAGATAAGCAGCTTTCAATTAAAAAAATTAAAGAGGTATTCGAAGGAACTGGCTCAGTCCCAAACCTTTAAACACACACAAAAACACCTTTCTCAAAACTGTACGATCTAACTTAATGGATACTGTACCAACGAGAATCTGTTATACATTTACAGATGTTTTATTCATCACATTTGTGAGATGAGACCAGAAAATGCAACTGTAAAGAAATGATGTTTTTTAATTGCATAGCCCATGGGAGCTGGTCACCATAGCAACATTAAAGCAGTCGAATGAGAAGTTACAGCAATGCCTGTGATTAAAAGAAAAATGTACAACAACCTTTTTCCACAACGCAGAGATTGCATTTCACAGGCAGAAGCAAATATTTTCGTACTTGCTGCATCAGTCTGAATCTCCACAACATCACACTTTACCCAGAAAAGTCATCCAAATGCAAAGATTGAACTCATTTATACCAAGAAAGAGCTTGCAATAAAATAGAATGCAACAAAAAAGACAAAGAAAAAGAAAGAGCTTTCACTCTGAAGGGTTTAAACTCAAATTGGTTCCCATAATGATGCCAATGCAGCAGGACACACAAACACAAACCAACCAGGCACTCAGCCACATCCTGATACGTTTCCATGGCAATCCAGACTGGGATCGCATTGCATGCCCGAGCATTTGTTCGGTGCTCACTTGTGTGGTGTTTGTGATTTTTATCACCAGTTAACATCTGAAAATAGAAACTGAGGCTTTACACAGGGGCACTGCTCGCTGAAATGATACATAAGCAGAAAATATTGCTCCTGATTGCACACAGCTGGTGATATGAATTCACGGCACAGCAGAAAGTCTTTACCAAAGAGGATGATGCCTTTTTATCTCTTCAAGAGGGTTTAGTCTCTACGTTTGCTTTGTTTTAGCAGCACTCACAGTAAATCTTATTCATCACCATAACATGTAATTGTCAAGCAGGAGCCCGAGAATACGGCTGGGCCTTAAGGGGTTAACGTCTTTTCTTCTCTGTACTCTTTTCTCAGGTCAAGCAACCAAGAAAACATATGTGAGTTACAACAACCTCAGGATCTGATCTGATCTGCTTGGATACAAAAGTTCTTTGTCCTTCATCTGTCTTTGGAAAAGTGAAGAGAGCTGTCGAAGATCAGAGGAAGACAGACAGAGAGCACAGGCGTCCCAGTACCACCTGCAGTACCTATGCACTCCAGGACTGTGGATAGTATCCAACCCTCATCCAGACGTGATGCACGAGGCCTGGAAGAGACTAGCAAAGCTTTAGGCCTGTGTGGCTGGGTCGGCTCTCAGAAGTAAACTGCAGGTTGTAAACTTGTGTTGTGGCCCCCTGGTCTGCCTCTGTCACAGAGTGACTGCCCTGCTAAAAGGAGTCACTGTGAATGAGGACCACCGCAAACATGGACAATGGATCTACTTCAACATGTTCTTTTAAAATATCATTAAAGCCATATTCTTCTGGGCTTTCCATTATCAGTTTTTCTGTTTGAATTGTTTATAAGTGATTTTCTTCTGTGCCTCTTTTTTTCTTGAAGTTGATTTAATTATCTTGAACAGCAGGCTCTGCCATATACAGTATTTTGTTTTTAAGATTTCAAGTCGAATCAATTCAAGACCATTATTATGTCGAAGTGATGGGCATTGTTAGTATATTTTTTTGTAAATATTTGAGAGTATTTTCATGTTTGGAGCACTCTAAAATAGATATCCAGTCTTTATTCAAGTGGATTTGGTTGGTAATGAAAAGCACCACAAAGTGTTCACTTTGCATGTGCCAATGTATGTCTGTTCCATTTGATGTAAACTTATTAAAAAAAAAAAGGAAAAAAAAGAGAGAAATAAATTCTGAAAGTGACAATGAGCTTCAGCTTCCTTCTGCAATTTATTATCCGTAACAGAAGTGAACTGCGTTGAATGATGGAATATGGCTTTAATCTGTATCTGCAAGCATGTTTGTTGTACATAGTTTCGTACTCGGTCTGTTTTGCTTAGTTATGCTGTGGGATGCAATATCAGAGCAATCATGCAAGTATGTTGTGATGTCTGTCAAATAATGAATATGTAATAAAATAATTTTGTTATCTTTTATACAATGAAACCAGGCAGCATATCATAGTCATTTCTGGGCATGTGCATGGGTGAGTCTGTTGCTGAGAGTGGGCACGACTGTGTGTCAGAGCAGCAGATCTTAGAGCATGTTGAAAATAATATTGGATTATATGCACTTCATGGGTGTGATGGAAATGTCATGTGCGGGTGGGTGTACTACCACACCCAAAGACTAAAGCTTATTAGTGAGCCGACGGAGCGGAGACGGATCCAGGCAGGAGGAAAGAAGGTCCACCCGCTCAAGTGTCCATCTATTCTGCTTCTGTCTCATCCATTGTCTTTCTTTCTCACATCTGCTCCTTTCAAGTCTTACCACCAATCACAAGAAAGATCTACTGTAACATGTCGGATCAATTTGTCCTGCTGATGACCGAGCCATTATGTGTGAACCATTCCAGTTGCCTTCAAGCATAATGCTTCTATTTTCAATATTGATCATCATATAAAAGCACGACTATGCCACGCATGAGAGACTTCTGTTCCTTCACCGAGTAAGCAACTCCCTTTAGGCTGAACAATGGCAAATGACATATGATCAAGAGATGACAATTTTTCTTTTGCGTGTGCGTGTGTGTGTGAGAGAGCGAGAATAAGTGAGGAGGGGAGGGAGGATATCAAATCCTTACCCACACAGGTTTTCTGTTGTTTCTTTTTCATTTGTCTGGCATCTCTCTCAGCTCCAGTGGGACCAGATGGTCTTTACTTCTCATTCGCACAGTCTGTCATTTTGTGTTGCACACAGCCAAGAAAAATCCCACTTACACCCAATTAAGACTAGCCTCTCCCCTGGCAAATTAATTGCCTGTGTCAGTGTCTGTGTGCAAGTAATCAGTAGGGGCTGAACAGAGTTGATATTTCCAGCTCAGCAAAAACAAAAGAAATACTGAAAAAAACTTCACGAAATAAGCGTTTGATATGAAACAAAAACGTATAATTCTTTGAACGGGCTGAACATATTTGAAAAGCAAAGCGCAGCCAGAAAAGGTTTATGACGACCTAAAATACTTTGTGGTATGAGCTGCTCCAGTTCGAATCTCTCAAGGCTCTTGTGTAAGGGCCCACCTGCTCAGTATGCACCTGCTCTGTGAGCCGCAGCTTCCTGAGAGATTTGAATGGGAAATACATCAAAGCAAGGAAACTAGCCATGGAGGATGGAGAGCAAGGCAGAATCCAACAACTTGCATGTTTCTAACTTAAATGAGTCAGTCACAGTATATAAACATTATATATAGAGAGAGTATATGTTATCTGCATTATAGGAATTTTACGGGTCTTGCCAAGAGTTCTGGCTCTCAGGAGATGTCTGGTTACAGTCTTGTCAAAACTGTCCTCACTGTCAAAAGAATTACAAGACTGCATGAACCACTTTTGGATGACAAGGTGACACTGCTCCTCTCAGAGACGAACGCCTAGTGCGACATGTAAAAGTCCTAGCTCCGAAAGACTCAGGCTCTCTTCTGTCTGAGTGTTCATGTCATTTTAGTCCAGCTCCGCCTTTGAGGAAAGCCTTCTTTATCTTGTCACAGCTTCTGATGCGCTCTTTCACAGACAATTTGGTGATGCTGAGTCTAGATTAGCTCTGTTTCATGGCTCCTGGGCCTTGGGCTCTCCTATCTCTCCATAAATGTCCAATTATCCAACTGCAGCCAGAGTGAAACCTTATCTGCTTCTAGTCGGTGACCAACTGAAGCCTGATTTAATGCGAGGTGGAAAAAGACACACTTCATTCCGCTTACTTTTTTTTTTTTTCCTCTGGTGCATCAAATACTCAAAAGCTCCCTGTGACGCTTTTTGGTTCCCAGCATCTTTTCCTTCCCCCGCATCTCTTCTGTTCTCAGGAAAAGAGGCCAGTTACTGCTATCAGCACATACCGACACCAAGATTTCATAATTAGTGTTACTGTAAGATAGCTACTTGTTAGACATGAATCATCCACGTCTCCACACAGCCACTAATTATCATCTAAAGGAAGTTCAGTAAATCATGACTCCACTGCAGATATAGTGTTTGTTTGCTTAAGAATACTGTAGTTCCAAAAAAAAAAAAGTCTTTGCTTCTTGGTGAATATATTATTTGGGGTCACCGAGTTGGTCCACCAAACTGCACTTTGTTCCGCTTAAGCTGCACTGTGTGTGCCTATGAGTGTGTGTGTGTGTGTGTGTGTGTGTATGAGTGTTTGCCTTAGCGTTATTGAATTTTTAATCAGCGGAAGAGACCAGGCATCATTCTCATCACATTAATGTCTCCTGGTATTTATTCCAATCTCTCACCACTCTTGCCCCGTAGGGAGGGAGTTGGGTGGGTGGAGAGAATACATTTGAAATTTGCTCGTTGACAGTCGTTAGAGATATGGATTCTGACAGTTCACAATTAGCTCAGTCACCTCCTTTATCTTCACTCTTCTGGGAGAGCACTGGCTGAGAGATTTTCACCTCTCTCACCGCCTCCCCCTCTGTCTTCTCTTCCAATCTCTTTGATATAAAAATTTCTAATTCCAGCTAATGATTATCAGACAATACAAATCGGACTATATGGATTTAATTGACTGCTGTGTTATTAGGATGGCTGAGTGAGACGAATGCTCCTGAGAGCTCACAGCTGAGTAGGTGTGCTAATCTACCGTTTGACTGCAATCCCCACCCCACTCCCCCCAGTCAGAGAAATGTATTCCAACTAACCAGAGCTGGTGTACATCCTGTGAGTATGTTGCACATGTGTTCGGGCTTGAACGCGAGAAAGGATGCAACTCTCTCAAACTAGTTTGTCCTTATATTAGATAAAAATTGGACAAGTTTTACCAACTATGCAACGCTCAGACTGAAGACACAAATACTAGCCAACAATGTTTATACCATGACGGATCACCTGTGTCTTCAACAAGAGTTGACATAAATGTGGAGGTGCTGCCTGGCTGTGAAATTTCAACTTGAAAGCTAAGCCCTTTATTTTAAACAGCAAAGTATTAACGACATCCCACCCACGTTAAATTCAAAGCAGGGTAAATTCCCAAAGAGAAACAAAATATTGATGTAGAAAAAATGTCATTTACCAAGAGTAATATAAATCCACATCAATCAGATAAACGGCAGAATCTCAAAAGACACAGAGTATCCAAATACAACTATTTCTGCAAGGAAGTGGAATGTAAAAAAAAAAAAATGTTAAAAAAAATATTGTTTGGCGTTTTCTGTGTATTTAGTCTTTCTTCTTAAAAAAATTCTGAATTTAGGCATATAACTCACTGGCATGAATTCACCTTAAAGAGCTTTAATACTGTGAGCTTTGCTTTGGGCATTATGCAGGAAGTGCACAGTTAAATGATGATAAATCAATTCAAAGTGTGAATTATAGTCTTACTTTGCAAAACTACATTGCAGGGATTGTGTTTCTCATTTTTCAGTTGGCGGTGGAGTGTGAAGCACTCACCATTTGATTAAACTCTACCCAAAGGCTGCATCAATTATGTATCTTCACAATGGAGTTAATGGACTGCGATAGCAGCTGAAGATGACTTGACTAAATTTCTACATGACATGGTAAGAAAAATATCACTTTAATAATGTAACCCTCCTGAACAGCTTGTCTGGAATGATAAAACATCAGGTCAGCCTCCAGCTTATTAAACAGAACTAAAATGTCTTCTGTTAATTTTTTCTGTTTATCAGTAAAACATCGCCCTGACAGATCTGTGTCCTCGAGGAGAATCTGAAATGCATGTAGATACAGTACACTCTCTGCCATGCATGACGCAGCGCATACCCTTTAATGCACCTGTGTGGGGATTGTCTGTGAGAGAGTGAATTTCTAAGCTCAGCTTGCAATCCAGGCACCTTGTGATCCAGCTACTATAAGTCTAGTCCCTGGGGTTCTGATCCCATGAGTGGACCCTCACAGAGAACAGAAGGGGCCCGGGAAGGCCTGGCCACATAGTCACTGACCCATCTGGTCATCAGGCTGGCAGGGAGTCCACAGGATGCAGAGAGTAAAGCTCTGCAGAAACATACAGCTCTAACGTGAGCCTGACGGATCACACAATGTCTGTAAAAGCTAGAAGTGGTGTATGACAGCAACATACTGAGTAACCCTCACATTTATATTAAGAGAAAAAAAAGTGGTCCTTTTCAGGTCTTAAAAATAAGTCGATGCAATGAAAACAACACATGATGCATTAGGTTTTTCCATTTGTTATTTACAAAAAGACAAGGCCAAAATGCAAAAACTTTGTGGAAAAAAATAAGTACACACCACAATTTAGTAGATTGTAGAACCACCTTCATGAGCAATCACTTGGAGAAAAATCATTCTGCATGACCTTATCAGTCACTCTCAATGAGTTTTGGCTCACTCTTCTTTACAATATTGCTTCAGTTCATTGATATTTGCAGGCATTTGTTTATGCACAGGACTCATAAGGGCCAGCCAAGGCATTTCAATAATAGATGAGGTGCTTTGACTCGGCCACTGCAGCATGTTAATTCTTTTTCTTTTATAGCCATTTTGTTCTAGATTTGCAGATGTGTTTGGGATCATATCCTTAGTGAATAGCCCAATTTCAGTCCGGCTTTAGCTGTCAGGCTACGTAGAGTTTATGGGTGGCTCGAAGACTGCTGAGTGTCCAGGTCCTGTGGCTGTGAAGCAGGTTCAAATCATCATCACTCCACCACTGTGCTTGATTGCTGCTGTGAGATCATGTTGATATACAAACATGGCATACATTATGGCCAAACATCTTCGATTGGGTTTTATTTTTCCAAATGACAATGTTCCAGAAGTCTGTTCATATGCAAATTTGCAATGCAAAGCTGCGGTGCCATGTTCTTTATAGAACGATAAGACGCTCCCAAGGGAACCCTTCCAAAACAAGCCGTACTTCTGCATAGTTTGACCCTTTAACTCGCTGAGACCTCAAGGGTCTGGGATGTAGCTGTTTGGATTATATTGCAATTTCTCTGAGCATTAGCCAGTCTCACCTTGGGGTGAACTTGCTGGAATGTTTACTCCATGAAAGACTGGCAGCTGTCTGGAGTCCTTTTCACAATAATCTTTCTCACTGTAGAATGAGTCCAGATTATTTGAAAATGACCTAATAACCTTTTCCGTATTCATGGGCGACAGCAAAGATCATTGCTGTCTTTATGGAAGTGTTGAAAAAGATATGAAAAAAAAAATAGTAAGGAGAATATTTTTTTGTCATGTCAGAAAGGGTACATCTTTTTTACATGACTAATGATACATGGTCGACACTTGGACAGTGCCTTTGCAACCTTGTTTAACGTCTACAAAATACTTGACAGTGTCTTTTTCATTTACCCATTTACACACATGTATATTGCTTTTACTTTTCATCATGGAATCTATAAACCGTACGCAGAACTCTGAATTCATGTATCAATGAGCATACTGGTGGTAATGTGGATATTAGTATCTTGCCCTATTAAATTAATCAATACAGTTCAACCAATGACTTTCCTGTCGAGGGATGATTTTAAATACTGAATGCTTCCATATGACAGGAGGTCCAAGAGTCTCCAGCTAAAATCACTCCACACAGAGGGTGATGGGCAGCAACGGTCTTGCTGCTGAAGTATAAAACCGCTGATGTACAAGCTTGAAAATGTTTCTAATCACCTCTTATGTGTCAAATGTCTGCTGGCCCTGAAGAAAAAGCCTCAGCCAAAAATGTTACTCTCACTGCTCATTTTTTGTCTTATTTTCTTTTCGTTTAATCTTTTTTGACGTTTTCTCAGCTTTGTTGTCCTCTTTGAAAATCCACAGCTTCCACAAAAACGGCCCCCTTCTGTGACTGAAGTTGAGGATTTCCATCCCTGTTCTGGAGTGGATCCAATTTAAGAGATAAGACACGAAATGCAATTACTCCACACTTTCTAAATGTGTGACTGAATCAGGGTCTCACAGTTGTTCTCCTCTTATCTCACTTTCTAAGTATGAGTGTGACTTAGGAGAGAACCATTTTATCATCAAGGGGAACTGACTTAGGATCACTTCTTTGCTGATGCACTTTTTTAAATAAATAGCGCCACATGCATCCGTGACGCCGTAGCTGAATCATATTTTGGGTGTTGGTAGCCCTCCTGGAAGATAATGAGTTCAAGTAAAAGAATTTTGTTATATAAGAATCTTGTCACTCTAACATGCAGAATTCTGACAAATGATTAGTACAGTTTTACACTGTTTACTTTACATAGACCCTTCATATTATATGTCTACAAAAGATATGATCCTATGCAAAGAGCACTCCCATCATCTTTGCCTTACTGTGATGCTACTGCCATCTATTGATTCTTTATAGATATCTGTCTAGTTTGTATTTTCTTGAGTCTTGAGAGACTTGTCTCTCAGTACACCATATCAGATTGCAAGATCTATCCAATTATTAATGACAAATGACAAAATGGGGTTCTGGGGGGGACTTCGTCTTTAGTACTTTGAGAAAGCAGAATTACTGTATCTACCAAATGATCTTATTTTATTCTTTCACACGATGGCACCAGAGACAGTTTTAATGGAGGGACAAGAAAAAGACTGAGGTGAGAAAAGGATTTGACTTCCTCTTGAGGATTTTCAACACCCGATTCAAAATCAGTGAGAGAAAAAAAATAAATTTCACAGTGCATGAAATTGGTTAACCTAACCTTATTTTTTGTTTGATGATTTGGAACATGTGAGTGTAACTAAACAGCAAAAACAGAGGAAATCTATAAGGGGGCAAATGCTTTTTCGCAGCACTGTTTCCATTCAGCTTGGCTTTGTGGCTTTTTCTTAGAGAAGAGGGTTTCATGTAGCTCCCTAGATATCTAAGGCACATATATTTTGTGTGTGCTCACTATTTTACCACATCTGAAGGAAAGGTTTGACACAAATACAGCATAAATGTCCCAAAGTGTACTGCATATATGGTTGTCTTATTGCCATAGAAATCAGCAATATTTTTAAAAAGCTAAAATGTGATAATAAGGTTTTCTACTCTTGGCCATAGATCGATGATCGACTTTATAGTTGTATCATCAGATCTTCGGCCGTATGTTTTGGACACTAAGGTAAAAAGAGGAGCTGAGATGTCAACTGATCACTACTTAGTAGTGGATTGGATCAGATGGCGGTGTAATGGTTTGTATGCGACCCCGAATGCACAACACAGACAAAGCAGAGTTCTTTCAGGTACGAGACCGTGTTTATTAAAACAATCCAACAGAAAAAGTCCACTGCAGGAGGAAAGCAGTCACACGCACAGAGTGCGAAGTCTGGGTCCGCCCAGAACTGGGGAGTAAACCCAGAAGTCCTGTCTTCCAACCCCAGACACAGTCACTGGAACGAAACTCACAGGAAAGTTCAGTGAGTTATCCACAAGGAAGTAATCCACAAGGAAAGTAATGAAAGTAATCCACAAGGAAAAACCAGCACGAGGAGGGTGAGGGCGAGTACTCACAGGGAAGACACAAGGAACTCATACGCGGGAGGGATGGCAAGAACTCGCACAGAGCTCCGGAGTGATCAGGTATTTATGCCTGTCAAGAAACGAGGCCACGAGCTGCAGGTGCGTGATTAGGTGACGAGCCTCAGGTGTGGGTAGGAGCGCACCGCGCCCGCTCACGTCGCCAAGCGCGCAGCTCTCTGGCCGCGCGCTGAGACGTGCTGGGCGTGTCCCCCTGAGTACGGTTCTGCTGCTCAGCCGGTGGTGTCACGACAGGCGGGGGAGAATGCCAGTCAGACCTGGTAGGCCCAAACGTGTAGTGGGGGTTTGCTGGGAACGTCTAGCAGAGGAACCTGTCAGAAAGATTTTCAACCGACCGAGCTTCAATCACATCCCGGGGGAGGCGGGGGCACATTGAGTCTGAATGGGCCATGTTCCGCACCTCCATTGCTGAAGCGGCTGACAGGAGCTGTGGCCTTAAGGTCGTTCGGTGCCTGCCGTGGCGGCAATCCTCGAACTCGGTGGTGGACACCTCGGGCAAGAGAGGCCATCAGACTGAAGAAGGAGTCCTACCGGGCTTGGTTAGCTTGTGGGACTCTGGAATCAGCAGACAGGTATCGGCGGGCCAAGCGGGCGGCAGCTTTGGTGGTCTCTGAGGTGAAAACTGGGGTGTGGGAGGAGTTCGGTGAGGCCATGGAAAAAGACTTTCGATCGGCCCCATGGAATTTCTGGCAAACCGTCAGACGGCTCAGGCGGGGAAAGCAGTGCTTCACCAACACTGTATATAGTGGAGGTGGGGTGCTGCTGACCTCGACTGGAGATGTCGTTCGGCGGTGGAAAGAATACTTCGAGGACCTTCTCAATCCCACCAACATGTCTTCTGTGGAGGATGCTGAGCCTGTGGACTTAGAGGTGGACTCTTTCATTACCGGAGCTGAGGTCGCTGAGGTAGTTAAGAAGCTGCACAGTGGCCGGGCTCCGGGGGTGGACGAGATCCGCCCTGATTTCCTGAAGGCTCTGGATGTTGTAGGATTGTCTTGGTTGACACGTCTCTGCAACATCGCATGGAAATCGGGGGCAGTACCTCTGGATTGGCAGACCAGGGTGGTGGTGGACCGGAGGGTGTGTTCCAATTACAGGGAAATCACACTCCTCAGCCTCCCTGGTAAGGTCTATGCAGGGGTGCTGGAGAAGAGAGTTCGATCGATTGTCAAATCCCAGATTCAGGAGGAACAATGTGGGTTCCATCCTGGTCGTGGAACACTGGACCAGCTCTATACCCTCACTAGGGTCCTGGAGGGAACATGGGAATTTGCCCAACCAGTCCACATGTGTTTTGTGGACTTGGAGAAGGCATTTGACCATGTCCCTTGGGGGGGGTCTTGTGGGGGGTACTCCAGGAGTATGGGGTGCTGGGCCCGTCGTTACGGGCTGTCCAGTCCCTGTACAAATGGAGTGGGAGCTTGGTCTGCATTGCCGGTTGTAAGTTGGATTCGTTTTCAGTGAGAGTTGGACTCCGCCAGGGCTGCCCTTTGTCACCGATTCTGTTCATAACGTTTATGGACAGAATTTCTAGGTGCAGCCAAGGAGCGGAAGGGTTCCGATTCGGTGGTGTCGGGATCTCGTCTCTGCTGTTTGCCTATGACGTGGTCCTGTTGGCGCCATCGAGTGGGGATCTTCAGCTCTTGCTGGAGCGGTTCACAGCCGAGTGTGAAGCGGCAGGGATGAGAATCAGCACCTCCAAATCTGAGACCATGGTCCTCAGTCGGAAAATGGTAGAATGCCTCCTCTGGTTCGGGAGTGAGGTTCTGCCTCAAGTGGAGGAGTTTAAGTATCTCGGGGTCTTGTTCACGAGTGATGGGAGAAAGGAACGGGAGATCGAATGACGGATTGGTGCAGCATCTGCTGTGGTGCGGACTCTGTACCGGTCCATTGTGGTGAAGAGAGAGCTGAGCCAAAAGGCAAGGCTCTCTGTTTACCGGTCGATCTTTGTTCCAACCCTCACCTATGGTCATGAACTGTGGGTAGTGACCGAAAGAATGAGATCGCGGATACAAGCGGCTGAAATGAGTTTTCTCCGCAGGGTGGCTGGACTCTCCCTTCGAGATAAGGTGAGAAGTCATCTGGCTAGGATGCCCCCCGGACGCCTCCCTGGAGAGGTGTTTCGGGCATGTCCAACTGAGAGAAGACCACGAGGAAGACCCAGGACCCGTTGGAGAGATTATATCTATCGGCTGGCCTGGGAATGCCTCGGGATTCTCCCAGAGGAGCTGGTGGAGGCGGCCGAGGGGAGGGAGGTCTGGGCCTCTCAGCTGAAGCTGCTGCCCCCGCGACCCGATTCCGGACCAAGCGGAAGTTAATGGATGGATGGATGAATTAAATTATTTTTCAATTTTTAACTTTGGAAAGACAGAATAGAGAAGCACAAAGCTGAAATTGGATCAAACTAAACTCTGGCCCTACTAACAACTGACTCATAGCGGTGGATTGCCTGTGTGCTTACTCTGTTCGTTTTCGTCTCAATTCATAGATTTATAAAACAGAGCAGGAGGGAATCTTATTTGACAAAAATTACAAAACTAAGGGAACATGCAAATGTTTCAGATTTTTAAGTAAACCTTTCTGACAGCAGCAGCATTTGGGATAATTACAAGTCACTACAAAATTTGATCTTTGAGCTTACTATCAGACTAACTTCAATGCGTGTGGCCTTTTTATTTGTGAAATGACATCTAGCAGGCTGCCCATAGGCCGAAAGAACAAAACATGTGCTGTGGCGGTTCACAGAGAAAAGCAAACACCAGTTGGAGTTGTTTCTCACCGTACTAGCTGAGGAAATCTTGAAAAAGTGTAACACACTCAAAAACTGCAGCACAAAAGAGTCATTAAACTGCTTGTCTACCAAATAAAACAGGGACTCAGTGGTTATAAACAAGATTGCCTGCATGCGAAATGCACCAAAAAGATCTTCAAGGAACTACTGAACGAGCGTTGGCTGAGGTTTACTGAAAAGACACGATTCTTTAACAATCGTTCATCCATTCTGGTAAAATATCTGTATATGTAGAGAACCCGTGCTGATCCAACCTGCTGACTTCCCAAGATCTCAAACTTTACAGCTTGTTTAATTCTAGGTGCTATATGTAACCTCTGCTGTGCATAGTGGTCATAGCTGAAGTTGGCTGCTCTAGTATTATTGAAGAACCTTTCTGCCGCAACTTTACAAAGAGGAAGACTATCTAGATTTTGTTTTGAATTTACTAGTCAAAAGTCCAGCCCTAACATCAGTCTGTCCACTCTTTTGTCAACATTGGAGCATCATGGATTTTCTTCAGGTATGCTGGTTTCTCGCTACATTTCAATTCTCTCAATAATTCATGTGATTAAAAACAGTGTTTTTTGTGGTACTGTGTAGCTTAGCTGGTTGAGCAAGCACCTCACGTACAAAGGCTTAGGCCTTGTTTTAGAGTCTTGGCCTGTGGTGCTTTCCTGATCCTTTGTCTTCCCCCACTTCTCTCTCCCTATTTACTGTCAAAAATAAAGGCTACCAGACCCTTAAAAAGAGAAATATTTAAAAGGATTTGCATATATCTCCATCTGTACTGTATATTATTAAAGGATTTTTTTTTTCTTCAGAAATGAGTACTGGGTGCTTTTTTCTGGAAATGTGTGGCGCATGCTTCAGACCAAATACGAAAAAGACCGTCCAGTCACATACACTTCTGTGATGGCTGCATTAATGCTGAAAATGACAGTGAGAGCTAACATGTCAGACCATGGCTGTTCAGAGTGGCAGCAAGTTCGAGTCGCCCCTGTTGCTTGTTGTGTCTCTCTCCACAGTCTCCTGGCCGGGCAGAAGACCAGCGGTGGCGGACGACTCCTCTCATGGCGCTGAACAACTGAGCAACTGAGAAAAAAAAATTTGTCCCAGGTGCAATAAGACTTTTTAACCTCTCCTCACTTTTTTTTCAGGACACACACACCCTCACCTGGACCGAGCAGTTGTTCTGCTTTTATTATCGTCTTAGTGTTTGTTTGTTTTATTATTGTTGTGTATGTTTTAAAAGTGGTTGTTTCTGAGCCACTGGAATTTTGGAATTTCCCCATAGAGATGAATAAAGTCTATCTATCTATCTATCTATCTATCTATCTATCTATCTATCTATCTATCTATCTATCTATCTATCTATCTATCTATCTATCTATCTATCTATCTATCTATCTATCTATCTATCTATCTATCTATCTATCGCAACAAATGCTGCCGTCAAGCCAACATCTTATTGAGGGATATTCATGCGTTTTTCAACAAGACAATGCAACACTCCAGTCTACACACATTACAAAGGCATAACTGAGGACAAAGAGGTAACTAGGACTGCCCTGGCGTGTCTGCAGACCTGGCATGTAGCCAGTCGTCCCCAGTAGAGAATATGTGAACTTTGAAAAGTAATTAACATTAGTCTGTTCAATAATGGTAGTCAATAATATTAAATAATTGTGGATACTGTCGAAGTGAGAAAAAGCTTGTTATTTAGGTTATTTAGTTAATTGTACATGTCTTATTTTTTTCTTTTGCACACATATGAGTTAAACACCTAAAGAATATTTTCTCACAGAAGGCTGCCTAAAACATATCTGCATTGACATGCACCACATTTTTATTCCTGTACACGGACCAGTTTAGAAATTTCTCACATTAAGACTGAGCAACAGATTCCCAGTCCACCATTTGTAACGAATCAGATAACCAATCAAAGTGCAGTGGACTTTTCAGCATGAAGACAGGAGCTACAATTGAGCTCTACAAATGAAAATATAAATGAATATATAAGATAGGATGTAGCAATATCTACCCAAACAGCTAAAAATAATGTGCTTTTTGAACACTGAATTATGTAAATCTACATGAGCTCTAAAATAAAGTTAAGTTGTAAATTAGCATTATATAGGTTATTTCAGTGAATCCTGTGATTTCACAGCAGCAAACGTTAGGAGCAACTGTCACGGCTGATAAATATGGGTTTTCTTCTGCCCTAATTTTTTTCCAGTCAGAGGAGACATAAAAGCTACTTTCACCTTTTTATGTTTATGTTACCACCAGACTGACTGCACATCAGCGCTCCAAAGGGTTGAGTCTGTGACAGTCGCACTGGAAAAGTTGTAGTCAAAGCATGTAGCACGCTGCCTTATGAACTAGTCTGGGTAATAAATTCAGCAACTTGCCATATTTTCCTATTTATGCTGAAACATGTTTGTATTTATACTTGTTAGCTCACTTTCTGTTCAAAAGAAGGATCCTCAAGGGTAGACAAAAACGTGGGTCCAAAAAAGTCCTTTCATGGTTTTTTGATGGCCACCATAGTTTTTCTGGCACATTTCAGAGTTAAATGCCGAGAAAGTGGGAGTTCAGTTAGCTGCAGTATCCCTAAATGCTGCTAAAATCCAACACTTTGCTCCCTGAAGTCATAAACTCAGAAGAGAAAATAATTCAGAAAATGGATCATGATCATTTTTCCCTCATGGGGCTTCAGCATGACCCACCTGAACTGCTTCTTTGAAATTATAAACAAGCAGGTTTCCTTGTTTCCCTTTAAGTTTTCCTTTAAACCAGTGGTTCTCAACCTTTTTTGAACAAACGCCCCCCTGAGCCACCATGATGCTCTTAACCCCCCCCCCCCAAAAAAAAAAAATAAAATAAAAAAAGAAACAAAAGAAAAATGTGCATGTGTGTCTGTAGGCATTGATTTTAATTTGTGGGAATGGAAATAAAATGGAAATAATATTATAATACTTTAGTTGCACTGGGACTGAAACCTCTTCAGTTGATCTTCTGGACTGTGAGGCTGAATTTCTGAGATTGAACTGCAAGATTAAATTTAAATCAAATTGATCTTTCTACAGAGAGAAAGGCCAGACTGCCTTTTATGATTTTTGAATTAATCACAACATTTGTAAATAAATTCTTGGAACTAAGAAAAAAATAGCAGCAGAATTTGCTGAAAATCTGTTTTATGGGTAGGCTAATTGAAGATGCCAACAACATCATGCACACTTCACGTGAACAGCGGTGAATTAACTAATCAAAACCTGGAACCACTTGTGTGTCAAACTTGGCCTGGCAACGAGAAAAAAAGAAGAAAAAACTAAACAAAAAGGGAACGACTGCTGCTTTTCATTTTTAGTGGGAGCCCTGTGCTTGGTGGGCTGCTCCTAGCTTTTTCACGTCTGGACACATCACCGTGAGCTTCAGCCTGAGTGGACCAGAGCTCACGAGGTTTAGTCGATTTTGCTATTTTGTCTGCATGTGGAGAACTCGGCTGAATCCCTGTCCAGTAAGCTGAGTCTTTAGATGCCTTGTCTGGATGTTTTTTAGAAAGATGCTCCTGTAATCGCGACGCCTTCATGGCTTCATTGGAGAACAGCTGCTCACATAGCAGCACATCTGCACATGTACGTTGCTCTGTGACGGAAAAAAATAAATAATTTATGTAATTAGCATTGTACTGCCGGCACTTTTTCTTGTTTTACACCATTTTTGATTGTACTGTAAATGTTTGTGATTAAACGTGATTACGTAGTCTTGATTGTGTATGTTTTCATTGGTTGTTGAATGAAGCCCATGAAATGTGTTGGAAAGGAGTTTCTCTGCTGCTGTGTGTTGTCAAGTGACCCAGGAGAAGTTGGAATTATCCCAGCTTTGTTGATGAGATTGTTCTGGTATAATGTAGGGGATTAACAGAAAAGTGGTAATTAATGTGATTTGTAATCACATTATTCAATGATCAGAAAGATGTATTGTAGATGTATTCTGTATGATTTATTTCTAGTTGGATCAAGACTGTGCGTCTGTGCTGTCAGCGGCTGAGGTAAGCTGCCGTGGGTCACTGTGTGCCCAGTGGAATGAAAACAACGGCTATGTTTATCAAAACAGGAGGAGAGATCCTGCAGCAGCAGGTGATGTAATGTAAACACAAGCCAGTACTAGTCAAAACAAGTGAAGTAACAGAAAAGTGGTGATTTATGTGATTTGTAATCAATTCCTAATCAATGAAATGTATGAAATGTGTGTGCGATTCTAGTCAATGATCAGAAACAAGATGTATTAGTAATTTTGTAATAGATCTGTGTTAGTTAGTGTATGTTAAAAGAAAAACTTATTTTTGTTGGGTCAAAACGGACAGAGACAGAGCAGAGCGTGTTCCTCACTGGAATGTCAACAAAGCCGAGTTTCAAAATAATTCTGCCAGCTCCGGGCCACCAAGACACAACAATGGCGAAAAACAGTCAGCCAGGTGCGGACAGTAGCGGGGGCACGCTGACCTCAGCAGTGACGCCGTGACTGGACTTTGTGCAGAAAAAAGGGTGAAACTGAATCAATCCAGCAATGGCTCAATTAAGGACATTATAAGACAGATGTGAGGTATAAATCATTGAATAAGGATTAGCGTTAGCTGATAAGCTTTAGCTTAACGAGCTATATGGCCAAGTAAACAAAGTGACCTTGTGAGTCTGGTGGTGGCATGATGTCATGATGATTAAGGTGAACGCCCCTGCTGATCTGTAAACCTATGAAATTATTGTGGGACATGGCCTGTGAATTATGCATGATGTAAAGGACGGATTATGTAAAATTATGCACGCCTCTGTATATGTGAATAACCAATCAGAAGTGTCATGTGAGTTTGAGGGAAATTATGTATGCATATGCAAAGGTGAGAGAACCAATCAAGAGTGTGAAAGGCCGAAAGGGGACAGTTCGGGGCTGGGGCAGGCTGGACGAGAGAAGGAGAGAGAGAGAGAGAGAGCGCATAAAAAGAGAAGGCAGAGGGACTCTGGGTGGATTCCTGGAGCGACTTCAGAAGAAGAAGGACTATCTGGGACCTGGACGAGCGACCTCCATCCGGAGGATTAACTGGAAGGATTTTCTTCAAGAAAAGAAGACAGAAAGACGCTTGGAACAGGATCTACGAATTTTCCCAATTCTTGAAGGAATAATTGGAGCCTTTTTGGTTAGCCTAGCTCACCGCTAGTAAGGAGGAGGAGGGGGCCAACCAGGGTTCCCCGGGGGCCTAAGCAGGCGCTCTCTCTCTCCACCCTGCCCAGCGGCCTTGAACACGCATAGTGGCCACATGCGTCTCTCAGCCTGTCCTTGGACCAACCAGATGAACTGATTCGTAAGCCACAGCTTTAATTTGCCTCTTTATGTAGAATTAGAAATTGTATAACCAATCAATGCTGTTGCTTAACCTTGCTAATCTGCTTTAATAAATATAAAAACTATCATAAGATGTCGTTGTGGACATTACATCTGTATCCAGAATTTTGAAGACTTGTTTATGCCTCTGCACTAACACAC
Source organism: Hirundichthys speculiger (assembly GCA_018398805.1). Taxonomy (NCBI): domain Eukaryota; kingdom Metazoa; phylum Chordata; class Actinopteri; order Beloniformes; family Exocoetidae; genus Hirundichthys; species Hirundichthys speculiger. The sequence continues at coordinate 801,717 of JAGFBZ010000693.1, read as the reverse complement.
AGGTTCTTATGGGTTATTCTAGTCACAATATTGTCAAATTGTCCCTGAGGCTTGCTGTCCGAGCCACTAAAGTTTTCCTAGTTTGTAACAAGTGCCCAGATCTTAAGAGGAGAGCTGCCGTTAACAGACGTGACCGATAGCTGGACTTCGAGCCACCCGGCTATTCCTCTGAGGACAGTTATTGGAGTGAGCGGGGCATACGTTTGGAAGTAGGCAGTGAGAGCTAGGCGTATCTCCTCGACACCAGCTTAAATAAGTTGAGGAAATCTAGCGAGGAACCTCTCCTAGACCGCAACTTCTTACCTGAAGAGACGGAGAGCTGGTCCCGGTGACAGACTCTGCTAGTCAGAGACTGAACCAAAACTGGGGGATCTTACAGTGTTTATGGGCGTTACTATGGCGACCGATCCCGCTTGGCTCATCTGATTCTGACGTAGAGAGAAAAGGAGATTTTACCGGGTCATGGAAGCAGCAGACTCGGGGTCTCAGACAGCAGCTTTAATTTCTGAAAGGAAATCTGAGCACAACATTTTATTGAAACATAAATAGATTTGAACTGTTAAAAAAAACCTTGAGAAACCATGGAAGTTTAAAATAGAGTTCTCAAAGCCCCTTATTTGTGCCTGAGCGCCCCCTTCTCAGTCCTGATGTTTCCAGCACCCCCCCAAAGGCTCAGAACACCCCCTGGGGGGCAGCACCGCCCCCGTTGAGAAACCCTACTTTAAACCATAAAACATGGTCATGTCTGGTGGATCTGTGTCATTTCAGGAGAATATATACGTTTTGCGCTTACATACACTGTCTCTTCAGACAGTGTCTCCCTACAGTAAAGGTCTGTGCAGCCCTCTCTACATTTAATTGCATATAATGTATATCATTACTCAGCTGGATGTTTTATCTATAGATTAAACATTGATGGGTTTTACTAATATGATGGGTTAAAAAAAAATCCAGTTTCTCTGAGTCTCCATCCACCCAAGTAATGGCTTTCTTATCATGCCTGATCTCTTCCACACATTTGAATAATGTGGTGTTTTTGTTCCCCCATATTTTGTATCTAACTTGAGGAAAGCCAAATTGAAATATCTGCAAATAGTAATTGCTTTCCTGATATGTGTCTATGTTCCTTGAACTCCTTGTGGTCAGTCTGGGAAGCCTCCAGTTCCAGATGCTGGTCTGTGTGTAGGGATTAAATACGCTGCCTACAAGGACAGTTCACTTCAAAAAAGGTCCTCTATTTTGTCTGAAATCTATAACTATTGGTCGCACATGTTCCTCAAATACTTGAATGTTGATTATTTGCAATATGTGTTGTTTGGACTACATATAATGATCGAGATCAAAGAGTCTGCAGATAAATACGTGAGAAAAAGCCAGTCCATGGTTCATCTTATGACGGTGATCCCGTTGCTGTGTTGTACATAATTTAGAGCATAAACAGCTTGAGCTTTGAAAGTGAGTGGGAGGTTAGTGGAACCTGAAGCCACTGCTCCTCTACTTGCAGATGAACAGCCTTATAAATGTTTTAAATGACCTCACACAGTAACGTGTCTGTTGACCGTGCACCAAGCTTCAGCTTAAAATGCTGCTCACAGCGTTTAAGTCATTGTGAGGAGAAATCATTTCTCCCTCTTTTTTTTATTATTTTTTTTTTTTTACCTTAGTTGCCCAGAAAACGAATTTCTTAATTTGTCTTCCACATGCTTCCACATGATTGGGCTTCTTCCATGACTGATGTTGAGGATTTTCATCCCAGCTCTGGAGTGGATCTAATTTAAAAGATAAGACAAAATAAAATTACTCTACACTTTCTAAATGTGTGACTGAATGAGAGTTTCACAGTTGTTCACCCTTATCTCACTTTAAGTATAAGTCTGACTTAAGCCAGAGCTAATATCTTTGTTATCAAGAGGATATGATTAAGGATCACTGCTTTTATGTTCTTAAAAAAACAGCATGAAATGCACCAGTGCCACCTTCACTGGATTGTGTGTTGAGCTTCAGCTGCCTTTCTGGAACCTATCAAATAGAAATAAATACAAATATCTCAAAAAAAAAAAAATCTTGTTATTCATATGTGCAGCATCTGACAAATGATTATTAGAGTTTTATGTTATGTTTACAACAGATAAAGGCTTTTAGTTATTTGTCTATGAAAGATAAGATCTCATACAAGGAGAATTTTTCAATAAGGCAGGATGCTACTGCCATCTATTGATCAACAAATACATTTTCTTCATGTCTCAGAGTCTCAATATCCTGTTTCTAACTGCAAGATATGCACAAACAGTTCTGACAGATGGCAAAATGTAGTTCTCAATAGACTTCCTGTTCAATGTTCAGGGCAACAAAATTCAATCTGTCAATGTCATAAAGCATTAAAGTTCACTTTCTTTATTCTTTCACCAGATGGCGCTGCAGACATTGTTGATGGAGGGACAAAACTCGGGCCTGATGTGAGAACTGTTTGATTGCCTCTCAAGCATGTCCAGTTCTGAACTCAGACAACCCACAAACCTCTTTTTAAGAGTACAAGAAAATCCAGTCAGAAATGTAATGTAACCATATCCACTGCAAAGTCTTTGTTTTGATTCATTGTTTTAAAATAATAATAGTTCTGACAATGAGTGCCAGAAACACAACAATGATGCCACTTTTTGTTTGTTTGTTTTATTTAAACACAGTGCATCAAATCATGAACTTCGTCATTGTGTCATCACACTGAAGGCATCCTCTCTGCCTGGGTACAAGAATAAGATCCCAACTGATCTAGCAGCAGTTCAATTCTACTTTATTCTACTTTATTTATTTCAGAAAGAAAATTATGGGAATAAATAAACAAATAGCTGTTAGTTAACTAGATGCAGGATGTTCACATCTTCACATCTCTGTTCACACTGCCAAAGAAGAAGACGAGGAAGAAGGTATTATAAAAAAAAGAATGAGTTTCTTGTACATATAAACACGCCAGTAACTGTAAATCATGGGCTAATGCTTCTTTCTTTAACCCTGAATTCTGAAAAATGTTAGGATGCTGTGTAAAACGTAAATAAAAACATAATGCATTGATTTTCCAAATTTCATAAATCCATATTTAATTCCCAATAGAAATATAAAGAACATATCAGATGTTGAAACTGAGACATTTTACTATTTCGTTGAAAATATTAGCTCATTTTGACTTCGATGGCAGGAACACATCTCAAAACAGTGGAGCAGGGTGATGTTTATTATGGTCTGGCATCCGCTTCTTTTAACAACTGTCTGGAAACGTCTGGGAAGTGAGGAGGCCAGTTGCTGCAATTTAAGAAGAGAAATGTTGAAATTAATCAATCTAAGCTGATTTTATTTACTGTTTTACATTTCAATAACATTTTATTGTCTTTTTATTTTGTTTTATAAATGTAAGGTTTCATTTGGATGTAAAGCACTTTCATTATCAAATTTGCTATAAATTTGACTTGGCCATAACAGGAAATCTACTTTATATGTATATTGTAATCAGTTTAGAGGTGTATAGTTTTCACCTTCACATGTTTTACTTATCACAACACACAGCAGTGACTTGACGAATAAAGCTGATGCTGATAAAATGTTTTTTTATTGTATGATATTAAATATTACAGAATCCACATAAGAATTTGTTTTTTTTTTCTTAATTTGAAAAAAAAAAGAAGAAAGAAATGAAGGAATTTTTCACCAAGTGATTTTGATGCTACAGCATGACCAAAACCCCAGGTTTGACATTTTTCCACTTTCTCTTGGCACGTCTGCATTCACATCTGAGGGTGCAGGTCCTTTTAGTCCTAAGTGGTGCTACAGCATCCAAGATGGTAGTGCGGGTGGACTTAAAAAGGTTCATGAGCTCCTACATGGTGAGATTGAACCAATAATGGAAGGTGGATATTAAATATGTTCTCTTAGTCACATTAACAATTATCCATTATGTTTTTATCATTCTGCATTTAGTCTAGTGGGAGACAAAGTGCCTAATGGACTAATGAGGTTTAATATTGTGATGCCCCTATCATATTTGATGGTGCTGCTATTATATCATCTCCTCTATTCCTATTCCTGAATATTACATCACCTTTTTGCCCCTCGGGCACAAGGGAATATGAGACTATTAAAGTTTTTTGTTTCTGTTTTTATATATTAAGAAAATAGTTTGTGCCAATAATACTGTGAGATGAAGTAGAAATAATGATTCAAGTGTCTGCAATGAGAGCCAGACAGAAATTATAAACACAAAAAACCCCAGTTATGATTAGAGCTGTCAGTCACTGAAATTCCAAAGACGCAGAAGTTGTTTCAAAAACACTAAATGTAGAAATCTGGAAAGTAATTTCAAATAGCCATGATGCAAATAATTTGTACTCATTCAGATTTTATCCATCTTGTTTTAGAAACAAAAAGCAATGAAACACATTAAAATGACTGCATCAAACACATCGCCAACAGAGCTACGCCCTCCATACAGGTTTTCATGAGGTTATTTATTTTTCATATCATACATCAAGTTTCATTCCCCATAAATTATTAATCCATGGGGGAAGAGGAATTGATGGAGCGAGAGATTGTCAGGGCAGAAATAGCTCAACACTGCATTTTCATGCACTCTTCTCATACCCAGTTGCTATTATTGATCAGCTTAACTCAGTTTATAGACTCTAGCTACTCAACTGTGGCTGTTGCAGCTGGAGGTTATCCTTCAGAGTTTACATCACAAGTACATTTCAACATACAGTGGATATACTGCTGTAGAACTGTGGTAGCTTACACATGTTTCAGAGCCATTTATTTCAAGGTTTAATCATTTTGTCTTGCTACTTATTAAAAGAATGAGAATGTTTGTTTTGTTTGTTCTCCCCAAAACAACTTCAGTCCACAACATGGTGGCTTGGAGGTTAGCACTGCTGCCTTGCAGCTAGGAGGTCGTCTCAAACCCTGGTCAGACCTTTGAGTGTGCATGTTCTCCTGGTGCTTGCATGGCTTTTCTCTGAGTTCTGAGGCTTCATCCCACACTGCAGCACGTTACACCGATGGGTGATTCAGAGTGCATGTATGGCTGTTTGTCTTCATGGTCCTGTCCAGGTTTGTCCTCTCCCTACTGCCCAGAGACAGCAGGGACAGACTAGAGAAGATGCCAATGACCATGAATAGGACTGAAGCAGGTATAGAGAATAGATGAGTTAAGATCCAACATGAGATGTGGCTCTTCAGAGTGATCATAGTCAGTCATGTGCTTGTTTAAATACCACCTCACAACAGCATATTAGCGTCAGAGACGACCTAAAACCTTACAGATGCTAAAATGTCCAGTTTTAAGTGTCTGCTCCCTTCAACCAGCTGTAACAAAAAAGTTAATTCGAGTCTTGCATCAGTTAAACATAAATTATTTGAGATAGACTTGTCTGCTTGTTTACATGTCAGCTGTAATTGCTTCATTAAGATCAGAGAAATAAATCAGGGGTTGAGGCTGGTGAAAGTTTTTGTAGCATGTTTACTTCTTGTGACTAATCAGTTGAGTGTGAGCCCAGAACAACTTCCTAAACTCCTGAGCGTGGGAAGGACGCTGTGTCAAGGTCACAAGGCAACAATCCAACCCTGAAACTCATAGTCTCAACTTTGCTCAAATGTTTCCAATAACGGGTCACTGAAAATATAAGAACTTTATCAAGAAAACCCAATCCTTCTAGCGACGACTGCCTTCAAAAGACTCGTGTTAGTGTAAATGTCTTTCTTCCGTATTACAATGTAACTAAATTGATTCCAAATAATACTCGTTACTCTTTTATATTTCCCATCATTCTGACAGGCACCATTATTCATCATTTAGCTCCATGGTATTTCAATTTGTGTTTGGTGCTTCCCTATCACAATGAGTCTCAATTCAAATATCTCCAACTAGGAGTAAAACGTCAGTACGCCACAGTCAGTCGCTCACTAATTTACAGGACTCAATCACGCAGTCGACTGTCCCGAATTTGTAATATTACCAGCATCACAACAACAACAACAAAAAGAGGGCAAGGTAGCTAGCACAAGTGCATGGAAATGTGACTGTATCACAAGATGATTTGTTAGTTCTGAAGTGCAACTTCATAAATTTTAAAAATAAACTAAAAGTCTAAAACATCAAGGTGAATGCTTCAAAACCTCACTTGTACTTCTGGGATAAATATTCACCCAAATGTGTGAATTTTTGTGCTTCATGGACAATGTGAAAAGAATCATCTGCTAGAGATGTCAATATTATTAAAGATAAAATCATTTGGGGAAGCAATGCATTCTTGACATTTTGAGAGGCCTTAAGGTTTTTTGTACAAGGTGTAACTCCCCATTATATCATTTGAGGTTTCTTGACCCTGTGATTAACTTGCTAATTTAAACTTTTTGTAAACAAGTCATTTTTATGAATTAAAAGTACTGTCAAGAATAAATTTGAGACCAAGTTAAAAAAAAAAAAGGGGGGGGGGGGGGGTGACAACTTACAAATGAAACAATAATCTGTCTGAAGATGAACAACTTCTGGACGAGTTTACCCAATAACTTAACACAACTGCTTGTCAGATATTAGGTTTTTTTGTTTTGTTTTTTAATTCAGTATCCAATTTGATTCTTTAAGTGACCAAGTTTTTTACTGGTTACATTACACAGCTTACATAGAATTTAAAGATTTTTCCTTTTTAGAACTATGTGAAAACAAATCCAAGTTTCCTGTGCTGTAGTTAGAAAATACACATTCGTCAGAGTAGCAGGAGACTGCATCAGTCAACCAGAGAAGGTGTTTGAGCTCTTTTTAAATAAGACATAGTAAATGTTCTATACTGAGACAATCTTAGGGACAGATATAAGTCTTTGTCATTAAAAGATATAGAGCACTCTTAAAATATCAGTCTCACAGCAGCTTCCTGTTGTGCATTTGGTTTATTACAACAGTGTGAGGACCACTCGCATTTGAGCAAACCCCAGCCATACATGAGGCAGTTGTAGCCCGCTTGTGTTAACTTTGTCAAGAACGTGACAATAAACTGCAAGACTCCACATTCATACACCCTACTAGATTTCATATAATGGAAGCAAAAATAAAACCATGAGGGGAATAAAATTAAATCGCATATTCGATACTTCAAACTTGCTTTAACCCTGTCTTAAAGTTTGCATAGTTTGTTCAGACTTGTAACAGAGGACTCACTCACATTGGCAATGTAAATATAATGTACTGAATTAACATTTAACCGTATTTTGCCTTAGTTGCATTATCAGCTTTTTTTTTTTTTTTTAACGCCTTCATACAAACACACATCCAAGGAAACATTGTTTATTCCCCTTACACATTCTCAAATAAATGGGACTATACACCATCTGAGGCTTTACAAATAGTATTACATTTTATTAATATGTTTTCATAAAACAAGTTTAAGACTGTATCAAAAACTCAGTAAAAACATTAGATTTTTTTTAACCATTTTTCTTATGGTGATATCAGATATGAAATGTACATAATTCACATACTGTTGTGGTTTATTTGTTCCCCCATCACACAGAGATGATGCTTTACTTTTATGTGATGGTCAAGTAAACAATCTTTTATACCCTCACAAACTATAAGACTTTTTTCTTATGATTGTGATCATAAATCTAGACATACCATTAAAAAATAAAATCATTTCCCACTCAGCCCCTCTTCCCAACTAAGTTTACTGATAAAACATTAACATCATTAAGTTGGTTGATTTCACAGGCACACAATTATGTACATCCCCGTGTACCCCATGTCTCATCTGAACTGACAGCAGGCAGCGCACTAAACCTAGCAGTGCAACTCCTGGAGACAGAGCAGTGATAACAATACTCTATGCCCACCCGCCCCTCACGCCATTGCAACCAACTGAACACAAGACAGTGGACCCACTTCATTAAAAGATTCTCAGCTTGCTGTGAACCACAGCATTCCAATGGCCCCTTTGTTATTGTTGTGGCAACCCTATAAGGTTTGCCTTATGACCACAGACATCACCTTGGCAACAGCAAAACCAATCACCTTACAGGCAGCTTCAGTGGCACAAGAGAAAAAAAAAAAAAAAAACAGAAAGAAAGAAAACAAATTAGGCTACAGTTACAACAGGCGTGATAAGAGTAATGTCCTTTGTGATCAAATACCAGAGGAATTTCAGTCATGTGGGGAGTTCCAAGAAACCTGTTTTCCCCTTCTTATTGGCCTACCACTTATTGTTTTTAAATCCGTGCAAGACACATAGTGCAAGGTTTAAGAAGAATTTGCATAAGTGCAAGATCTGCATGTTATTGTCAAGAGGGAGGAAAGTAAAACAACAGGGAAAATCTATGCCTGAGAAACGAAAAAAAGAAATTCTGTGTAAATAAAATGTTTCATGCTTTCAGCTTGCCACTTTGTATTTCATCCCCTCTAGAAATAACAAGCGCAAAATCTTAGTAAACCTAGCTCAAGGGCAGATAAGAATGATTTAGAACTCATAAAGATTAACATTGTGAAGGAGAGCCTCAAGTCTGTTGTCATGGTGACATCTGCACAAAGGCCCTGTGGACATCTTTCCTTTTTCTTTATCATTTTCTATACAATAGAAATAGTACATCATTGAAGATAAAATGGACTCCTCTTGGCAGAAAGAAAAAAAAAAAGAAAATGCAAGAAGTCAAAAGCAGATCTGAAGGACAGAATAAAAGAATGCTGGAAATACAAATTGTTCTCCATCCATTTGTCTTGTGACAATAGCAGAATTGTACCTTAACATTGTCTTAGCCATGATGGTCAGATATATATGGTTGCCTGCTCCTCTACAAAGTCAAAGCCATTTCATTGAACACAATTATAATTACTCCTGGAGTAGTTTCTGAGAAGCATCCCTACAGTGCACCCACTTTCCAGACTGAAAGCTCCAGTGTGCGTTAGGGGGGCACGTAGGGAGGTGGTGACCTGTATGCCGTCATGTTCTTGGGGCGTGAGCCTTTGCCTTCAATGGGGACAGTAAATGGAGGAGGGGCTGGTAAGGTGGAGCATTTGGATCATCATCTTGATAGACTGAGTAATCCTCCAGCAGATCCTGGTTGAGCAGGGTGCTGTGGGGACCAGCCATGTTGGGGTATTCTGGAGGAGGAAGCGGGGGCTTTTCTTCCTGAAGAATAAGAGGGATGCTGGAGGATGGAGGTGACTTGGAATCATCTAACTCATCTGCAAAGATTATGGGAACGCCCTTCTTGATAAAAGTGGCCTGTTCCTCCATGGTCATCTTCCCTTTGCGTTTTTTGCGGTAGCAGACCATGGCAATGATCCCGGCTATGAGCAATAGGGCTGCCACTACTACAGCGGGAATAACTGTATGAAGGTAAACATCATCACTGCTCCTACGGCTTGTTCCTGGGGAAGGCAAAACTGTAGGAATAACAGGAACCAAGACCTCTCCAGGTGGGATGAATGTGTATCTCTGGCATTTATTGGTGCCACGAACAGAGATGTTAATAGGTTTGAATTCAGGCTCCATGGCTTTGATGAAGGCCGGTTTAGGTGACCCTTGGGAATCTGAGATTCTGTTGCTGAGAACTGTGATCTGATCCTTTGGACAAAAGCTCTGCTGGAGGCTGTTATTGGTCCATTCAACAACAATGGAGCCCTTGGTGATGCTCCTCAGGGTCACTGTGCTGCTGTTACGATCACCAAGGGCATAAGCCAACTTTTTGGTCAGAAGAATCTTCTTGTGGACATCATTGCTCAAAGTTTCGGGTTCACCATGAAAACGAGCAGCAAACACAACTGATGGTTTGTCGCTGAAAGGCCAACGGTTGACTTGAACCTCAAATGCATCCATGATGCTTTTCCCACCTTTATCCGTGGCCAACATGAAATATTCATGGGTTCCCTCATGCTGTTCTTCCGGAAGGCCATACAAAAGCTGGATAGTGCTGTTGAACTGAATCCATGATGTTTCATTCACTGCATCTTTTGGATTCTTCCTCAAAGTCAAACGCAGCTTGTCAGTGGTCCCATCTTCTCTATCATAGAATGCATCAGAAGCTATTTTAACCTCAAAGTATGTGCCAACCCATGCGGTCACTTGATCAATGGGATTACGGATCTCTGGATTCTGGTTCGAATCTGGAGCGAGAGAGAGGGGGGTTGTTCGTCTGGGTGGTTTGGCAGTGGTTGATTTTGGCTCTCGGGGAGATGGGGTGGAAGTTTTGGTTTTCCTGGGTTTCTTTGTGGTGGAGGGCTTAGGTCTTTTAGTGGTGCTTGGTGGTGTTGGCAAAGCAGTGGCCTCCACAATTGTAGGCCGAGTCATGGTAGGTTGGATTGGGACAGTGCTTGTAGTTCCTATTACTCTAGTAGGTTGGGGAGGTCCAAAGACGGGTGTATGGGCCATTTGATCTCTGACCCTCATAGTAGGCTTCACTGGAAGAGGCAAAGGGCCGCGAACAGGGGGAGCCGGATAGTCTGTTGCAGGAGCAATAGAGGGTGAAGTGAGGGTGGGGACAATACGCGAATAGGGCTCCTGGTAAACAGTTGGAGGAAGCAGAGATGGCACTGGAGTAGGAGTATTGTACAGCTGCCGCCTAACCCGTTTCAGTCCATGAGGTTTTTTGTTTACAATGTGCCAGCCAACCACTGGGTAACCCAACCTGGCTGACATTGTTCCATCCTTTGCCGAGGACTGGACACTGCTAATGTCAGGAATGCTGCTATAATCCAGAGCACAACCAACTTTCCATGACAGTAGGGCCCCATTCTCAACCACTTTCTTTGCATTTCCTGGTCCAGCCATGAAAGCAGACATGTCAAATAAACGGTTGTTGACAACAGGAACCACCCTCATGTGCTCCAGGGGCACATGTGAGAATTTTCTCATAATGCTCAGCAAGTTGACCCTCTGTTCAGCAACCATCTTTGTCAAGTCAGCATCCAATATGACTGTGAGAACAGTGACAGGCTCGTCAGAGCCACAGGTGAAAGGCTGTAGGCCACCGATATCAGATTGCAGAGTGAGCAGGGTGGGTTCGGTGTCAGCCCGTTCTTCTGGATATACTTCAATGGAGAACACTATACTAGGGTAAGCTTGGCTTCTTGTCTTCGCAGTTATATCCTCACCAGACACCAAGATATGATATACACCTTTGTCTTGCTCCAGGGCTAGCCCTCTTAGAGTGCAGCTTTCTTTATCCCAGTGTAACCAGGAAGGCAAAGTATTTTTTCCCATCTCAGTGAGCTGCCACAGGAAAAGGAAAAGCACAATTACCATTTTTTTTTACTCAATGTGCATAATTCTGAGATAAACGTCAGGTACAAAAAAGGCACTGCTACATTTCATTACATGCTTGATCCATCAAATAGTACAAATGACTATAAATGCAAGATTAAATTTTCATATCCAAGAAACATATAATTTGAAGCAGTGAGAGTTAGATGATTGTTTTTATTTTAAATGATGTGAATAAATTATCATACATTATAACCCTGTACTTAATTCTGCTTCATATTAAGCAAGCTGTCAAAGACATGGAAATAAAAATTAAAGTAAATTGAAATATGTGGTGTAAAAGTAAAGAAATACTCTCACTTTCTCTCATACCCCACCCCTCCTTCATTCCATTTAGTTTATTGTGCTAAATATGAACAGGATGCAGAGTGAGCTTCTATTCATACTAACTGTGTGAGTCATCACTCATCATTCTAGTTGTTACTATATGACAGGATATCATTCTGTATCACTACTTGTTCCAGTAATAATCCCTTCTCTCTCATAAGCCTGACAGGAACAAATTGCAATACAGTCACCTTCAATCCACATTGCAATAAACACCAAAAGGAATGAACAGAATACAATATCATATATTTCTACAGTGACAAAAACACTAACTCATGTGCCAACTGCAGTTTAGAGGAGGCAGAAAAGCACAAAGAAATGTAGTGTTGATTTTGTTCCTTATGACCGCAGACTGACTGCACAGATCTTCAGAGATACCCAGTTTGATATCCTCCAATCCAACTTCAATTCAATCTAAAATACTAAGCTTCAATTTAAACTTACGACAGATTAACTTTAGCAAATAAAAGGACCTCTCAAAATGACAAAAAATAAAAATCCTATTCTATTGTAGCTTACATGGTTAAATCTACAAAAGGCAGACATCCACCATTATTTGCATCAGTAAAGAGTTTCTTTTTTCCCCTTGGTCATTTTATATCTTAGGCATACTTACATGGACACTGCAGCTAGCCAGAGTAGGTCCTGGTGGAACCTTCAGCTGGAACACCTGGCCCACAATTGCTGAGGAGTCAGGGATGTTGGTGTGGCCTCCCACATTCTTTGCAGAAGAATCTAGAAGAGCTGTGGGTAGACCTTCACCTACTGAAGATGCTGCAGCCTGGAACTCAGAAAGCATGGAGGACTGCATGGAAGCCTCCAACTCCACAGAAATCATGTCTGCCAGTGTCTCTTGCTGTTCTGCCATAGTGCCGTGGGCCAGGGTTGCCAGAAGCACCATCACCACATGAAGAGTTCTGCAAGAAAGAAGTCTGCTCCTCCTTGCATTGCCAAAGCTCATGCCTCTCTGTTTAAAGCGCATAGTAATAGACCTTTGGGCTGCCCAACAGATGTTGATGAACAACTGAAAAGGCCACATGCACTCAAGTCAGTCTGATGATATGCTTCTGGGTCAGATTCACTAGTGATTGGCTATGCTCACAAATGCAGTGGTTTCCTTCTTTCTTGTCCGCTGTGATCCATGAAGAGCTGTTTGGCAGCCTGTCAGACAGCCATGTCAGTCCACTATGAGAGAATCGGGAGGGGGGAAAAAAAACAAAAACATACATGAGTATGCGTACACACATATATCAAAACATCAATATAAAAAGGTGCAAGTAGTTTTAGTGACTACACCAGAGTGTTTATGAATCCAGTTTCTACAAATAAACTGCAAACTATATTTTGAAATTATCATCACATAATATGGCGTTACATCAAGGTAAGGTGTTGTGTTCGCATTGTTCAGTTCTGTAAAAAGATCTGACTCTAGTACACTATTCCAGCATCTATACATGATATAAAATTCACAAAATATTACTTTTTTTCTTTTTTTAAGTGCATGGTATACACTGACACAACTTTGGGTTGTCAGACAAAAATGACCATCTCTGAAGAACTTTGGCAAAATTGTTCATCATAGCTTCAAATCGGCAGTCCTCCATTGTACAATGCAAGTTGTTCAGTGAAGGAAGGTCTCGCGACCAAAGATTGCCTGTGATAATTTTCATAACGATGACCAGGACTGCATTTGACTTATTGTATATATAACCTATATACTGCAGGAGCCTGAAAAATTGTGGCCATAATTATCAAATGAGAAAAGTAAACTGCAATCTTAGACAATTCCAATATTAGTCAAGTTCTGACATGTAAGCGGTTCTTTGTCTCGGTTGCAAGTTTTAATTAGGTGCCTTGTGGGTTGAATTTAGGATTTTTTATTGTGCTGGCTAAGCCAACCCCAATCCTGTAGCATGCAAATGGGCAAAGGAGGATCAGCCCTTTGCATGGAATCCTAATGCTCACTGTTATACTGGGACATAACTGAGTAAGTACCAGAGTACCAACTAGCTACAAAAAAAAGTTGTATTTACATTGTTTATTTACGGCTTGCTTGCCTAACTTAATTAGGTACAGTAGGCCATACACAGCATTCCATATTTTGTCATCATTTATGTTATAGAAAATTTTAAAGCAGAGAGAGGCTTACAGGATACCCTTACTATCCCCCATCTGAGTACAGGACACATTTAACATGTTATCTCCTCAGAAGACAGCAAGATTAGTTACTATGTTAATTTTACTTAAATAAAAACTGTTAGGATGTTTTTGGGTGGGCTAAGAAGAATAAAAAGTGACGCAAGATTTTTCTATTCAACTGTGATCACACATACTGCATCCTATTCACATATGTTAAGTTATGGACATTACTGGAGAAAGTTTCTCTCTCCATTTTTCATGTCATACATTTAAACTTTGTTCCAAATTACAGAGACAAGTATAGGTATCTATAAGTAGTATGGGTCTTGGCCTGAAATTCTTATTTCATTGGGTGGGTGGGGGGTGGGATTTGAACTGTTCTTACTTTAGATTGCATTTGATTTGCACCTTACTACAAATGAAGTCTCTCTGACCTATATATAGTGATGTAATCTGACTTTTGATGAAATGAGATAAGATGAAATAGACATTTTCAGACTTGTTTAGGGATTTTTTTTAGCACCAAATGTTGCAATCTTTTAAACAAACTACTACTGCTACTTTTTGTAACTTGTGCTGCTTCAATCACAGAGGCAGACCTTGTATCTGCATGTAATCATAACAATCAAGAAAACATGGCAGTTGAATACCCAACAGTATTTTGCTCATTAGGTGGTTCATAATGACATTTTTGTTATGAATTGGACTTTCTTAAATTGTGTTGGGTCACACACGTGCCTGAAGACACCATCCTCTCTCTCTCTGGTACACAACCAAAGAGTTCAGTACACAGGGTATTAAGCCTTACACACAGCACTTCGAGACGAGACTTTTGCGCCAATATTCCACTTCGTTTTGTTTGTGAGCAATGCCAAGGTAGAACAATGGGGCATTTGTGTCGCACTTCTGTTCCTCCTTGATAGGTAGTAACAAAGGCAAAGCAGATGGTACATGCGTATACATGCAAGCCGGCACTGCTGAACACTACACTCTTATCATTGACATTCCTGCATGCTGTATGTAATCATACACACATGCTGCACTTTGCCACCTCCATTCAATCTATGTGAATTCCCTAATGAAAACAGTAGTGGTCCAACAATGACAACTTTTTTTTTTTTTACGCCTACATAGCACAATCTCTTTCTGTGAAGAGCTACTGCCATAATATTTTTTGATGTGTGCCAAAAACTGATGTGAGCCTATCTTAATAGATTGCAATCAAGTTAAAAAAAAAAAGAAAAGCATTTCAGCTCTACTTCTGTATGAGATTTTAATATTAAACAAAGCATTGCTACATATCTCTTAGCAACCCAAGTTTGTTAAAATCTTATATTAAAAGGCAGCAGGTTTTTTTATTATATTTAAAATGAAGCAATGCAAAAGAAACCACCTTTTTATCTAAAATACATTAGATTAGGAAAAATATCTTGTTCAGTGCCAGGTAACCCCATTTTTTTTTTTTTTTGCATTGTAGAAAAGTAATTAGTAACTGAAACTATGTTTTGTTTACTTCCAGAAAAAGCATGCCCTTGGTATCTTGAAACATATTTTCGCAATTTTATGCTCCATTTTTATTAACAAACTTAGTTAATTCAATGTTTGTCTTTCTTTCTCTGAATACTAGGTCAAAAAAAAAAAAAATGCTCCAAACCACCAGTATGAAATGTGTTACAAGAATACTCAATGGCTGAATCTTTTAACCTACCCGATGGAAAATGAGCATAAAAACAAAATATGTTGCATCACACCTTCAGGCAATTTCCACACACACACACACACAGGTGGGGGGAGAGTGCATCTAAGCATCAAAGCAAACCCTCCACAATATGGCCTAGATTTCATTGTCTCTCTCAAAACTGTTGATCCAATATTAGTTAAAAGACAAAACAAAAAATGCAACAATGAGTTTGGCTTTGCAAAATTCTGGGTGTTACAGATGCTGACTGGAACATGATCAATAAAACATTAGCAATTAAGCATCTCAACATAAACAGTTGGTATCAACTATTCTCCATGCAGGTGCAAATAATCTATGGCTTGACAAGGCAACATAAGATGACATCAAGATTGGCAGTCAAAATTCAAACTAATGGGGGGATGTGGGGAGCAGAAATGGTGATGAACACATACCAGTTAGTTTTACCCTGCCGTTTCTAAACAGGTTGGGGAAGTGATAGTGACAATAATGATAAACACTGAATCAACTGCAACAGTATACAGCACTATAAAATATTTCATAAGAAACTTTCTGAAACCGCTAGCTTTATTTAAAGCTATGCATTTCCTTAACATTTACCATTCCTATGTTTACCCTTTTTTCATTGAAAGGTAATCACATAATTTCAATGGTACAGGTTTTACTATGTGATTTCAATCCATTTCACTGAGGCTTGCACTGCTGGGAGGACAAAACTGTTTTACAGCCATCCATGCAGTGTGCAGTTCAACAGTAGTTAAAACTTGAAAACCATCAAAAATAATTAGGCCTCCAATGCACAGTGGCACTCAGGGCCAATTGAATTGACGTACCACATGCAGCAGCCTCTGGATAGAGCATGAGCTGAATAACAAACATTTCCACAAGACAAGCTTGCTTTGCAGTTGAATGTTTCCCCTAGTGTTGCCCTCTCTACTCTAAAATATGTGAGGACTACTGAAATATGTGGGGTTAAAAAAAAAAATATATATATATAAATATATATCAGCCCTTGCCTGAGCAAAAGTCTAAGTTGGCATGGTGATCTCAGAGCAACTTTTTTCCCCCTTTTGTTTCTGCTGGAAGATCAACGCATGCTATAAAACCCAAGATTGAGGTTAACATGTCATTTGGTTATTTATTTCAATTCTGAGCTCTCTAAAGCATGAAGACAGTGCAAACTATGACACAAATGCAAGTGCATCGTGCAGTAAGTATAGTGTTTGCTTTGCACCATGTGAATTAGCTTACATTAGCAACATTATGAGGTTGCAAACCACACCAGAGTATACGGATAACTTTCAAACAGTGGCGCTCGGTCCCTATGAAGCAAAGGGCCCCTGACCCAAATATTTTTTTTCAAATGCCATATTTCTGGTAAATACAAACACGAAAAAGTGGTAATAACCAAGAATAGCGTCACTGAGACTCAAATTAACTACAGCTAGACTCAAAACAAACACAAAAGAGAAAAACAACTACAAAGAGACTCATAATGAGACAGAGCAGGATCAAGGAGACTCAGACAACCTCAAAGAGATAGCAAATATCTCTCAGCCTCCACAAAATTATTCCAAATAACAAGAAATAAAAGACAACTATAACATTTACAAACCTAAACCCTAATCAAATTAAAAGGAAGAAAAAAAACAAGCACCGAAAGTGAATGCAAATTTATACAGATATATGATTTAAAACACACACTTACACATATATAATAAGACTTAAAACATTTCAATTAACAATGATATCTGTAGCTATGTGCCTATCAATCAGGGCTCTTGTCTCTGTATAGGACTGTAAGGGGGACTTTTCCAAATCTGTGCCCAGGGGCCTGCTGCTTTATAATCCGGTCCTGTCACTCGTAAATCCAGCGAAACCAATCTTTCCACCTGTAACAGCAGTCGCCACATAGTTCAGCTGCTCCAGAAACAACAGATGTCGTTCTGAACATGTGAAAAAGCAAAACACAAAATAAACACTATAATCAGGTGTTTCGGGATTGACACGGATTCCAGTCCCAACGGCCCGTTTGCTAGCTAGTTATTGTGTTAAAGACAGCATCGGCTCACTAACTGCACATTAGCTCCCGGGCCCGTTCCCGATGGACCCAATACACGAGGCCTTTGGAAAAGACAACGCCACCAACGACGTCCAACCTTGATAAATCATTTCGCAGCCTACATTGGATAAAGACTCGGACATTAACTGCGTGAAACGCTTCAAAACTGGCAGCTGGCATGTTTTGCAGCTGGCTGGGTTACTGCTGTCCTACAGCCGTCCGTCGCTGGCGCAGGGATGCACCTGCTTTATTCTAGGCGGAAACGACCAGCCAGCCGCTGCTGGGGCACCCACCGCACAAATATCAAGCTTACTGAAAATACTTCAGTTACCCTTAGCTCTGTTATATTTATATATGTTTAAAAAACCCCAAATAAACATTTTCTTTAAGGCAACATCATGTTAGTGGCAGCACTAACGCGAATCAGCTCACTTTCTTACACTGAAATCAGAAAAGGGAAGCGAAGATAGAGGTGGATGAGCCACCGAGGAAGGCTAACTAACAAGCTAACGGCAAGATGTGCACACTGTTAACGAATATAGCGCTTGACCTGCCCTGTCAGCAGGCGGGAGTCCGCTCTAACTCCGTGGACGAGTTCACTTTTCAAACGTTAAAACGTAAATGATGCTGGCCATGACATGAGGAAGAGGACCCAAAATTCAAACTGACCTTGTTAGCGAGCTAACGTTAGCTAACTCGCGCCGTAATGTCTCCTCTTCTAAACGGAGAACGCAGCGAAGACTTCTTAGGATGCCATTAAACATGCGCTTCTCCATCAGCTACACACTAATATTTAGTGTGTAGGTAAATAACCAAAGTCGGGGAACATATGTCCTCAGCGTTTGTTTGGTCTTGAGATGGTCCCCGGCTCCTTCGCTACCCCTCCCTTGCTGCCCTGCTCCGCTGTCCTCCTCCTCATACAGGTCGACAGGTTTAGGCCAGTCCTCTGTGCACCAGCACAACCCCGCCTCCTTTAAATGCGTGGAGGTGCAGGTAAAAGTGTAAACTGATACGCCGCCAGTCACCTCCTAATTATATATCGCCATTCTTAATTATGATGATCTCCAAAACATTTCATTTCATGTTCCAAGCTTTTGTGAGCCAGTTACTTAGTCCTGAACTGCCTGGAGTCAGAGTGGGTAAGGAGGGTTGCAAGTAAAAGCCTGGAGGACCCCTTTGACTGCAAAGCTCCTCCCTGCAAAACAGAAAACATGTAGTCATGTAGTCCTTGAAAAGTTCCCCCTTTGTTTGCAGGACATTTGTGGCCAGTGTTGATATTACATTTCAGAACACAGAAGTAGTTTAATTAGATAATAACCATCCTTATAGTCATTGTTGCGTGCCAAAAAATGTACCAAGGCTGTCTTCGACATTTTACTAAACTGAAGAATGTTCAGTATGTCTTTAATCTTTTCTCAATGTTTTATTTCTCAGTTGGCTTTTCAATTAAAACTACTAACCTAAACATGGCCAAACTTTCAAAGCCTTGCATATAACAAATGGATTTTATGTTTGCATCCTTACAACTATGGCATTGAAAAACATTTATGATAAAATAACACAACAGTTGATTTTTTATAAGCATACTGTCTCAAACATAACCTCACTAAAATTCCTTGTTTATGTCAGAAGACAATTTAAAGCTGGTGAATGTATTTTTGATATCTGTCTTTCTTAAATTACTTAAAAATAATAATAATAATAATAAAGACGCTTTAAAAAGTCAGTTCTTATTTAGCCCTCTCATTAGAAGCTTATCTGTGACTGACTTAACAGAGAATGAGCCTACTTTGATCTAAATGGAATAAAGGTATGCAAGAGAGAATTCAACAAGGGGTAAAACAAAGCACAAGATTCACAATATTAATTGAAAGGAATAAATGGCCTGAAGGGTATTCCTTAGCCGAGCCTCACAGCTTTCTTTGCAGTAGTTTTTTACAATTAATGAGAATAGGTATGTTGTTCAGAGCTTATTTCATGTTTATGAAAGTGTGTCTCTTTGATGATGATCAAAATCATGAACTACGGACATACCTTAATTTAACTGGTTAATGTTCTGTGGTGTGCTGTACCTTTTTATTAGTAGGAAAAGTTGATGACTTACCTGAAGGGATATTGGTTATACTCTGTCTTGGCTTGTCTTGGTTTGTTTTGGTCCTCAGCATGGGTTTATTGTATGAGGTTGGTAAAATGTCTAAGTCTAAGTTATTGCTGGAACAAGTTTCTTTCTTTCTATCTGTCTTTCCTTTCCCTCTGATTCGTCGAAGATCATTCACAGTCTAAAGGTTTGTTCAGGTTTCTGAAAAGACATATAAAAGAAATTGCTTCTTTTCTCTTTCTTGTGGGAAAAAAATGTATTTATCAGCAGCACATCTCATCTACTGAGAAAAGAACTATATTAAAATAGTTCAGTCAAATCACTCCTATTTAAGTTTGGTATTAGTGGGCAAAATAATATTTCAGTAAAAACTACAAGCTGGATGGGGGTTGTTGTCAAGGTGCACACTGCACACATTTTGCAGCAATGTGCACTTGCGTCAGTGCATTAGTTCACTGGGAAACATTTATTTGAGGAGTGAATGAGTCACAAGATTAAGTCATGTGGTTATTTAGGGGTTCAAAGTATCAAGTGTTTAAGGATTAGGTGTTTAGCAAAATATTTAGTTAAAGAACACCAATGCCCAAGACATCTTCTAACTTCTTTTAAAGATATTTCTCTCTTCTCTGAGATAGATATAGATAGATATATATAGATAGATATATATAGATATAAATATATATATATATATATATATATATATATATATATATATATATATATATATATATATATATATATATATATATATATATATATATATATATATATATATATATATCAATGCAAGTCTTTTGGGAAAGACATAACCAGTTTGGTTTGTATATATGTATATGGAGAAGACATTCAATCATCTGCATTCTCTATAGGGTTGCAGAAGAATCCTTAAGATCAATTTTCTTCTCCTTGACAGCTTCATACACTCCCATTAAAAATTGGAAGAAATGCAGACAAAGAAGATGTCATCCCTTTGTGGAGATTTCTTTGAGCAACTGCTAACATTCCCCTGTGGTTTTAAATAGGGCATGAGTTGGACTGGGAAATTTATTTGAAAGAAGGGAAAGTTTAAGATGAACAATCGGCAACAAAAGCAACAATCAGTGATGTCATCATACTAAATGAAACCGCTTAGCAAAAGAGTGGACAAGCAAATTATTCTCTTTGACATTGTATTTTACAAAGCCAACACAGAAACGTTTAGCATGAAATATGTGGTCCATTTAGATGACACATCAATCATACACAAATATACACTAAACTGTGCAAATGTCTTGCTGCAGAAACTGACTCAGAGTTCATGGCAGCTAAGAAAAGGGCCTTAATATTTAAATAACACCTTTGGAAGGCATGAGTGGGATTTAAGACAGTGAAATGGAGTCTGTCTGTAACAGTTCACAGAGCTGTCAATCATTAAATCCCTCTGACTCTTTGCTTACTGCTGCAGGTCAACAGTGTGGGAAAAAAAAAGAGCACACATTTGGATTCTGCATGTAGAGTAAATCAGATGTCGAGCATTTAAACTAATATTTTGCCATAGTGAATAAACACTGGTTAAGAAATTCCCTCAGACTTTGTTTTCACAAAAATAATTCGTAATCACATAGCTGTTCCAGGGAGATACTTTTAAATCACAGATTGCAATTGCACATTACATAGCACATTCAGGGAAATGAGACTCATTTTTTCTAATCATGTTGTAGCTGATTGTCTCTAAATCGAATGAATACGCCATCTGCACAGACAAAATATGAAAACTGTATCAGTGTCAACTGAGAAGAATAAATGCATTTGCCAGCAGTTGCTGCTCTCTCATTCTCCTGTTTAAACTCAAGATGGATGAAGGATTTTCATCGTAAACACATCACCCAGCTCTCATTTCACAAAAACACACACATAACAGTGCTCGCAGGGCTACTAGACCATGAGAGCCCCACCACAGAGAGGCTTTCTTGTGATTGCACATATCAGTCTGACTCTTGATCTCTGAACACAGAGAAGATTTAGGATTAGAAATCAGCTGACTCCCCACATTTACTTCCAAGTGACTTATGAGAAGGGTTATTCTGGCTGAGGAGTAAGACCCTCAATGAAGCCTGTCTCTCACAGTAGTTGATTAATAACATTTCTTGGCTTTATAAATAGAAGGATCCTATCCCAGTTTTCTAAATTATTCTCATAGATCCCTCTTTTCCTGACCCCAATTTTCATCATAATAATAATTCAGAGTACCTACGGTAGTTTATTGGTTCTTATATGACTAATCTCCAGGGCCATTTCATTAAAATCAGCTCTAAAAATTCTTTGATGAATTTTTTGTCATCATGCACCTGTCAGAAGCTGTACTTTCATCTGAAACGTGCCTTCTTATTTCAACACTTATGTAGAGCCAATTTTAGAGCTGCAGAAAAGAAGATTTCCTTCAAATTAGGTGTTTTCACCATGTAGTTTCTGGTTGTCCTTTCCCCTGAGGTATTTGCTCTCATGCTGAAGATAAATATAGATTTTCAAGAGGCACCTTTGTCACTTGTGCATGTTTACACTAACCTAGATGATTAGAGAGCCAGCGTGCTGTGAAAACGTCCTCTTTATCTCCAAGTAAAACAGATTATCCAACAAATAGTTTGTCTTGTTAAAATGCAAATGAGGACTTGCAGTTTCTGTGTGTCATATTTGCACATATCTCAGTGTTAATTAATCCCATAACAGTCTTGCTCAGGCAACTTAACTGATAATTTGCAAATTATACTGCATCATTATTCCACCATCAGAGACCCTGAAGGCTATTACGGGGTATTGGACAGTTTTAGATATTCGACCAGCGGAAGATCAGACTACTCCATTAAAGCATAAACACATAGCTCTTCTAAGGACCAAAAGAACTCTGAAGAAAAAAGCTCTAATGACCATTGTGACTGGGCTTATAGTTCTGTTATCAGCGACAAACAGGTCTAATTTGGCTCTGAATCACATTAAGAGAACATTACCAAATACAGAAGTCATCAAATGAAGTGGCCACAGGATGACCCCAATAAAGAACTAAAGTCAAATCAAAACCCACTGAGAAAATAGGGCCTGAGTGGAAACTGAATGTTTACTGCAACTTTAGCAGTTACGTGAAATTCTCTTAATCCAATTCAAGCGTGCAGTAACAAGATTCCTACAAAGCAATCACATGAACCTTGGTTATATAAATATGATGGCATAGTCACCTTGCAGGTCTCATCATTCTTATTTGGCAGTTAAGTATCTCAAGTTATCAAAGTGTTATAACCTCTAAAGTCCTGGATTTAACTTTTTTAAGTACTGAATTTATCATTCCAGTACCTAAGATTACTTAACTTCAAAACATGAACTTTATATAAACTAGACATTATGATCAAGACGTGAATCTGACTCATGGGCAATCCCCTTGCTCTATCAACTATCTTTACTCCAAGTGGGACCAGAAATTACAAAGTCAACATGTTTGTTTATGCTGACATACACTCAAAATCAGTTGGAAGAGGGGCAATGAAACACAAATGTTTATTAAGTATATAAGTAATACCATTCTGGAAGATTCTGCTTGCAATCAGCAGATTTATTGGGTTTAGGTGAGAGTGTCAGCACTTAAAAGGAGCAACCTCCTATTCAGCAAGTCCTACCACAGTTACAGGTTCACCCGTTTAGTGTCTGGACTGTAACACGTGCCTGGGTATAGCTGAGGACAAGAATCTAAACTTTGATGTGAAAGAACCTGCCATCTGCAAGAAGGGCCAGCAGTTTCTACAGACCTTTATTGCAGCTCTTTCAACTTAATGCTTCTCATATAGACAAAAGACTTATGGTTTTATGTTGCAGTGAGTCATGGGCGTGCTAGCCCTTTTTTAGGGGTGCTTCAGCACCCCAAAAACCTGGAGTAAGAAATGTTGTTATTCTAAAATTTAAGTTCACATTTGACAGGCTTAGATAATCTCTAAAACTTAATCCATAGTTTGTGGTTTAAGTTTATATTTTAAGAATGAAAATGAAAATGACCCCACCTAATGGTATCGTCCTCTTCTCACTAACGTTACTTCTCCTCTTCGTTGACCGTTTACCAGTTAGCGCGTTAGCTCAGTTAGCATTTCAAATTTCATTGAAATTTTTAAAGATTTGCATGTTTTCCAGTCAGTTTTTTTCCCAAAAGATTATGCTCTTCTCTCATAAATGTCATAATGATTATCCAAAATCATTTTTCAATAAACGTTTTTTGGTTTTGTGTGAAAAAAGATGGGGTTGTGGGTTGTGGTGGGGCTAGGGTTGCCACCTTCCAGACATGAAAATAAAGGACAATTCCGGGCAGGCACTGAGAGTGACAAGATGATTGGCACACACATATAAAGATATGGGCACAGAGCGCAGCAGGTCCTGTTGTCCCGCCACAAAGATCTTGCTGGCCTTAATGTTTCCTCCTGTATTTTATTTTGTTCATTATTGTTAAATTTAGTGTTGATGTGTGTGTGACAGATGTGTGTATGGGGCGTTAATGAAAATACGGGACAAATCATGTCCCGTATTAGTTCAATACGGGACGCAACATTTTTTTCTCAAATAAAGGACAATTTCGTATTTTACGGGACGGGTGGCAACCCTAGGTGGGGCTCATTGGGTGCTCAGCATCCCTAAAGCTCTGACCCTAGAATCGTTCCTGCAGTGAGTATTTTAACCTTTTCCCTGGTCTCTTGGTTTGATAACCTCACAATACACAACAAAAACTGTTTGCGTATCATGAAAATGGCCAGTAAGATAATTGGCATTACCCAGCTTTCCTTGTCGGATATCTGCAACAACAAATAGTTTGGATGACGAGTTGAAGTCTGTGGTGACCATCCACTATTTCAGGAAGGAATTTGTTCCTCTCTCATCTGTTTGGAGGTACAGGCTATCTAGGGCAAAGTGTAGTCGGTATAAATTTTCCTTTGTCTAAGTGCAATAAATGCCATTGGCTGGCCATATGTCTAGATGGCATTTTCAGTAGCACTGTAGCACTTTACCGATTTATTTTTATATCCATCTGTCATTGCTGAAACTCCAATGAACTTTTATTTTTTAAAAGAACATACACATCTGTTTTTAGATTGTATCTTAGGTTACTGGAACTGTTTTGTCTCCTGTTTTTGTCCCTTTGTCCTCATTACCACTGCTGTAAACCGAATATCCCCCGGGGGACAATAAAGGTCTGAACTGAACTCGAGCATCCAGCACATGAACATTAGCGACCTTCTTTTTTCTTTTAAATGCATTTGCACCTATTGTTAACATGCAAACACAGGTTTGGAGCACTGAAAAAAAAATCTTGTTTGGAAGAACAGCTGAGTGAAGATTTCCACTCACAAAGATTGTTTATATGTTACATGTGGACTGGAAGACTGGAATTTGTACATTTTGATGCATGATTGTGCATCACAATTCCCCCTTTATTGGCATAAAAAAACCTTGATAACTGGACTATTTACATGTTTGCAGCTGACTAAACTTAGGAACAGAGGCATCAGAATGAACTATATAGATTACTGCTACATGTTGCAACACAGAACATACCACATAATATTGTCAGTTTTGAAGGTGAACTGTTCAAACCTTTAGATGGTGGAAAACTTTGAAAATGAAGTGACTGTTGCTCCAGGAGAGTTAATCTCTGAGTTAGCTCATTCATCAGCAAACCATGTGGAAATGAAATCACCTGTTAATTCTCTCAGAAAAGTTGGACTCTGAGATGTTTAGTGGGAGAAGGGCATAATGCATGACAGTGAACATCTCTGGACTGTCAGGATGGGTAGTTTATAAAAATAATAAGATGTGCCACTTTTTGCGTATGTAGTTAGCTGTCATTGTGGAGCTGCATTGTGCTGGTTATGTTTTGCATTTCCTTTCCATTGAGATGGAGATTTAATTTATTTGTAAATGGTTCCATCTATATATATATATATATATATATATATATATATATATATATATATATATATATATATATATATATATATATATATATATATATATATATATATATAGATGGATAAAATTATGAAAAGAATCAGAGTCTGGGGAAATGTCCATGCATATAGAGAGGAAGGCTTAAAAACACTGTTGGCTAGCATGATTTAGTTAAATTTGTAGATATATTTTCAGTGGATTTGGCCAGTGAATATACTGAAAATCCATCCATTGTCCTTACCCATTTCATCCAATTGAGAGTCACTGGGTCTGCTGGGGCGTATCCCAGCACTTGAGGATGAGACGCAGGGCATACGGTGTGCAGGTCACCAGTCCAACACAGAACCACCCAACTACAACAACTGTGGTCGATTTAGAATCACTAATCAACATAACCAGTAGGGTTGAGCTGATATCGTTAGTTATTTGTTGTTTCAAGACCATCATCAATAATGTTGTTCCAGATCCATCGTTGCAGAACAACAGTGTTGGTCAGTTCCTGAATCACCCTTGTTAATGATTCGAGTCTTCGTACTGAATGAGGAATCACGTGTCCTGAGGTCTCCATCAATCCTGGATCCTATGAGTCCTCTGGCTGGCTGGCTCCTGACAAAGTACACAAGGCGAGTTTGCAGATTCACGGAAAGACAGTGGACTCATCGAAAACGCAGCAGACTCAGATGATTCAGATGAAGTGGGTCATTGACTCAAGTTAGCTGACTTATGGGAAACACTCAGATGATTCGATTTACTGACTTCACTCCAGTCAGTGAATCAAAGTAATAGGTTCTGAAATAAACAAGTGGTTAATTTTTTTTTCATTCAATTTGGTTATTGTTTTACATTTAACATATTTTAATTTGGCAATCATTGGTGAACTTGTGATTGACTTGCACATGGCCAACAACAAGTGTTGGCCACAACACTAACTCACTTGAGTCAGTGTTGTGGCCAATACAGTGATCCCTTATTTTTTGCGGTTAATGGGGACCAGCAGCCCCCCGCGAAATCAAGGTCCGCAAACGGGACCCGGATGCTCCCGAGCCTAAATTATGTGTTTAAAATATGTTTAAAAACCACAAAAAAGTAGCGAGGCACTGCAGCAAAACAAGACAAAGGCTCAACTGTGGTCTTTCTGTTACCTTCACAGCCTCTGGTCTCCAAACCGTAGTAAAGAGTAAAGTGTTGACCCACTAACCCGCTGGTATTGTGCTGTTTTTGGCTCATAATTAGCGGCTAACATGCTAACAACAACAAAAGTGCTTGATGTCCCCCTGGTCCTAGTTTTTGTCTACTTAGTTCCATTTCCATCAACAACACTGTCAGTACCGGACTAGGACCAGCTGTTTCACAAAATAACAAAAATTCAGTAGTTTCCTATCCCATCCCTGTAATCATTTCCTCTCGTTTTAACCACTCATGTAGGTCCTGCGTCTGAGGGTCCGCGGACCCGTGGAGGCTGCGACGAGCGCAGGTTCGGCACGGACGTTAATTTGGCCGTGCTGAATGTGCGCGCTCTCTTAAACAAAACTTTTATCATAAACGATCTGATTTTAGGATAGTAAGCTTGACATTTTATTATTAACGGAGACATGGCTTGGCACTAATGCACCTAACGCTTGTGTGCAAAGCCCTGGATGACCCTTCGGGTCTCCACTATTGAGCATCAAATTAAGAAATTTAATCTGACTCAGAATGACATACTAACTCCGCCGGCCAAAGTGTCAATAAATGTTACTTTTTAATTGATTTGATTTAATTTGATTTTACCGGGTTTTATATTTTTGCATTTCATGTCATGTTATAAATAAAATTCGGTGGAGATGAAAAGAAAAAAACTCCAAAGATGACTCTATTTTGATTAATTAACAGAAATTTGATGTTGAAAAACTAAACTAAGCACAAAAAGTAATTGAATTTTGTGTTTTACAGATTATTTCTTTGTTGTGACAATAATTCTTGGCAATAAATCTTATACTAAAGCCTGTTTATTTTCCTTTAAATGTGTACCACATTTGCAAGGACTTTGCATTTGTCGATGAGCAGCAGAGCTGAGTATATGTGGGTTGCATCCATGACAGATTTGGCAAACCTTGTCTGCCAATGCCAAACAGCTTCTTTTTTTTTAGCTACTGCTATTGGCTCCTGCTTTGAGCTTCTGGCATTTCCAAGTGTTAACAATCAGGCACCTGATTGTCCTGAACATGTGGAAGAACGTTATCTTCAGCAAGTGAGTCCAGATTCTGCCTACAGCACAAGGACTGAAGGGTCAAAGTGTGGAGAAGAATGCTTTGGCCATTACTGCACTGATCGAGTAACATCTTTTGGGGGAGGCAGTGTAATGATGTGGGGAAGCATGTCGGAAGCAACTCCATCTAAAATGACAACGCTCATCCCTTTAGAGGAGGTGTTAATCAGAGACTACCTCCATAATTTGGAAGTGGAGAGGATGTAATGACCTGCCAGCAGTCCTTGCCTCAACCCCACTGAACACTTGTGGGATCATCTTGGGCTTGCTGTTCATGCCAGGGTGACCAACACAACTGTGTTGGCTGACTTGCAACAAATGCTGGATAAAGAATGAGATGACATCTTACAGCAGTGTGTGACCAGCATGAGGAGGAGGTGCCAGGCTGTTGGCCCTGTATACGGTTCTTTAACACACTACCAAGGCTCCTGTTTCTTAAATTAATAAATTTAAATTGTTAAATTGCTGATATGTCTTGTTTCTTCAAATCTTAATCATCCAATCCACCAAAGAAGAGTCAACATAAAACAAAAAATAGCTGTTTGGCATTGGCAGAGAAGATTTGCCAAATCTTTCATGATTGCATCTCTGCCGGCTTCCCAACAGTATAAGATTTATTGCCAGGAAGAACTGTTACAACCAGAAAAATAATCTACCAAACACAAATTGCCTTACTTTTTGTATTTAGTTTATATTCTTGCAGGAAAATATCTTAAAAACTACATTCTGTTACAAAACCTTCAAAGTGATAATGTTCTCTTTACTCCTTTCTTGTCTGCTATTACTTCTGCTTGTTGATATAAAATGTTCTCTGGGATATTTTGCCATCTCATCTCGACACAAATCTCCACTGGATGCATCCTCAGTAAAATGGACATAGCTAGGACATGTCGGGGGATTTGGTCCGTACATGTCTAGATGCAGATTTTATAACTGGAGAAGTACCTCAGTTCAAACTGATGACGTTTCACAAGTACACAAGAACACAAGTACAGACAAGTATACGTAGTCAGAGACCGTCTGTCATTACCTTTACAGCAATTCTGAGTGGGCTGCTGTAGGACTGCACTCCTGTCATTAATCCCAATGAAACATTAGTGAAGGGAGATTAGCCAAATTTAGAAAGAAAAATGGGGTCAAACTTTCATCTGATGACCAAAATCACTTTTTAAATTTGCTTTGTTATAAGGGAACACACTAGTTATCCCTTCAACTAGCATTAGTTATCTGATTAGTTATCTCATTCTCTAATTCAACTACCTTCAAATCTTTACTGTACTGTTTTTTTTTTAAGTGGAAACAGACTTTTACTCATTACTTACAAATGAGTTAGAGGATGAGCCAGAGAAGTATGAACCCAACCAGATATTTATCTTTACCATTATTTTACCTGTGTGAACGTGGGACAAGTGATTGGGGGTTGTTTTTTTTTTTGTTTGTTTGTGTTTTTCCCCCCCCCGGGGTTGCGCATGTATGACGTCGCAACAATGTGATAGGTCTGCTGCAGCTATGGACCTGGAGTAACATTATTGATGAGGGTCTTTGAACAACAAATACCTGGCGATGTCAGGTCGACCACCTGAGCAGACATGTTTGTGAACTTTTGGGAGAAGCCCGAGTACCCGTAGAAAACCCCAAATCACAGGGGAGAACATGCAAACAGCACAACTCCCAAGCCAGGATTTTACACCAGTTCCTTCCACCTGTGAGGCAGCATGCTGATCATCGTACTACCATACTGAAAAACATGTGCTTCATGTACTTGTGTCTGCAAGATTCAAACACTTTTCTTTTTTTTAATTTCATTTTAGAGAGTATTCCAAACCATCTTGAAATGAAGTTTGTATATATTGACGTACAACCTCATAGAGCTTGTATATCTATAGACCACATGTTATGTAATGATCTCTCCAGACAATCTTAGATGTCAGATTCACATAACGTTTGTATCCTTTATATGTGGGAGAGTTAAATTCCTGTACGTGCGGCAAACCTGTTCAGTGTAACCTGAATCCAGGTCCTCTTCTTTTACCTCAGTGCTCTAGATAATTATCAAACTCCTGTGTTTACTGGACCTCAGTGGGCTGAGAGATTTATTAACCAGTGAGGAACATGTAAGGTCTCAGGAATGTGCTCCAGGTTTTTCCATTGGACCTGATGGTGACTGGCAATTATGCCGAACGCACCTCTGTCTCTGTAACTTAACATGAGCTGCCAAGTGTGTGGTGCAGCATAGTTACCTATTATGCCTCTGAGACCCTGGGCTTAGGGAGGACAGAAATGTGGAAAAAGCAAGGATTTGGGTCCCATGTGTTCACTTAATGTTACCTATCAACTCCAGCCCTGGGTGAGGGAGACTACAAATCCGATCAAATCATGAGTCAGAGCCGGGGGATGCATTTCAACCTGCCTTATTGCCTCCTAGTTGCACGGGAACAGCACAGACTGAGATAGAATGAGTCAAAGGCAACAGGAATCACAGCCACAGATCCAGCCATGTGATATGTGAGAGAGATTGGGCATCTTGAACAAATCACATTTTTTGTGGATTTGTGGAACCCCCCCCATATACAATATGTGGCATAATCAGGGTATTTATAGCAAGTAAAAACTCCACATCTTGCCATCAATATGTTTTACATCCATTTTTTTACTTATGAATATTCACTTATGTTTCCCTTCAAATCATCCCAAAAAGGTATTTTTGGGCCATCTTGCAGACAGTTTGATCTGCCCACATGTTTTCTGTGAGGTTCAAAGTCACATAACTGTGAGCACCATCCCAGAAGCTCCAGGTCTTGTTTCTTGAAGATCACTGCTCCATTGTAAAATCAGGTTTCTTTCTGGTTTCACTAACACATTCAGTTATACATTGTGACATTTGAAGACACAATCTGTTGATTTTTTTTTCTTTATTAGCATAGTTTCCTTCCTTCTTGTCACACGTAATCATTGGTGTTATTAGGTCCTCTCCATACTTAATAGATGGCAAGGCCTTCTCTTTATCAAATTTGGAGTCTCCATGTAATTTAGGAGACACAGCACACAGCTGAAAGGGACAAAGAAACTTTCACAAAAAGTGATTTGTATTTGTACTTTTCTGAACTTTGAGAAGAAAATAGAGCTTCCAAATCTCACACTAATTTTATCTTTGAGGGCCCTGGGACAAGCTAGAGTTGTGGCTAGTGCTATGATAAAAACATTTCCTACAATGAAAACTGTGACTGAAATGGCACCTGCAACAAAGTACATTTTTATGCTTGCTCAACAGCAGAGCGACCCCCTTCTATTTAAATGAAGGTACAAGTGAAAATACAGGTTAAAAAAACTCTATGAATTCTAGTTTACAGCGAAACTCTGAAAGGTAAAAAAAAACTTTTAAGATAAGGATCCTTATTTTATGTTTGTCTGCTGCACTGTCTGTGTTTCTTCACAGTGATATTTCCAGAAAAATATGGAATTTTCTTAAAGGTGGGCATAATTGTATATGTGTATGTATGATTAAAAGCAAGTAGTCACGCAGTCAAGATGAAGGAATGGAAACATCTAAAGATGTTTGTTATGTGCATGCGCATATCCACCCACTGCTTGGTCCAAGGCTGTCTGTGCAGCTTTGCTGTTCCGCAGGGACTCTTCATGATACAGCACAGCTCCCAGAGCAGGGAGCTTGGTGCTCATACCAACATCCTGTTATCCAAATCTGTCAGCAGTGTCTCATATAACAGTTAAGAGCCTAATCTACAGGGTGGGCAGGAGATAGAGAAATACAAAGCCCCTCTTGTTGCTTGCTTATCATTCTCCACATTCCTGGAATGTGTATAGACATGTGCAGACAAACAAAACCTTGCTCGAGGATCTTTCCGCCTTGCCCCCCTTAGGGTCAGACATGCTGTTGCACAGTGTAAATCACAATGTGTGGCCAGACTCATTTTAATCTTTGATGTCAACGTACCTCTCTCCTACCCTTTTGTGTGTGTTTTTACCTTGCATTAAATAGAAGAGCGGTAAAAACAGTGCTGGTGTACAGATTGAGCTTAATAAGGATGGGGACAAATTGGTTGGCAGCCTTACAGCTCATTGAAACAATGATTCATTCCCCCTGAAAAATGGTCACATTAAAAGGAGTATGAAAAGAGTGTGAAAAAATTTTTTTTGATTGTTTATTCACAAGGATATGCTAAAAATATAAAATCAAAAAATTATTATTAGGTCCATTTGGAGGGGAAAAGTGACACTGTGTAGTTTGTTAACATTGTGTGCACCACTCAAAGGAGAGTACCAAGCATGTTAAAGGTACAAAGCCTATAATACCATCTTATCTTCATGCAGTTACATGTTCCTGTGACCACAGTTGCAAATATTGGTAGAGTTTAAAGTTCACCAGACTCTGGCTGATCTCCTAGGACATGACCACAAGATTGGCTTACAAAGGGTTAAAACTAATGAATAAACAATAGCTTCAATAATCAAAGCCTAGGAGCACAAACAGGCACAAACTGGCATGCTAAACAGCTCTAAAGCAATGTGTTTCTAGCAGTTTCAGTTCTTTCCTTTTCTCTTGTTAGCTGCATACTTGCAAACACTTTGGTCTTTATCCTTTATATAAGGCCTTTTGACTGCAATTTATCTGCATTGATGAAGGACAGGCATGCAAAAACCTGTTTGGCCCTTAATAACTATGACTCACACAAGTAGTTGCTTGTTGCTCGGGCTCTTATTTGAAGGAACAAACTTATTCATCATTTAATGTTGGTATGTTTTTTCCCCATTATATCAGTGTCAGCAAATGCAGACTATGTTGATCCAACCACTAACTTTCACAAGAGCTGCTGTCTCACTGTACTGTCTCATTACCTGCCTCCCCCACCCTGGTGAAATTCTGAGATCAAAAGCTGTTTGAAGGTGCTTTTCAAATGAGACACATGAGACTGTACATAGAGCATTTCTCTGTGTAATTATGACCAAGGGCCTTGATGGAGTCCTGTGATATAATATCAGTCATATGTTTTGTGTGTGTTTTTTTTTTTTTTTTACCTATTTCTGTTTAAATGTAAGATAAAAGTGCTAGTTTACCATGTAGCCCCCTCTGTATTTTGTCCACATAAATGGTTGCAATCAGGAAGAATTCATGAGATTTGTTACATCCTCATTTACTTTTGAAGTTTTAATTTTTTGCTCCTTTGTTCACCCCTTTTTGAAATTAATACCAGGACTTCCCACATAGTTATTGGATTAAGTTCCTGCCTATGGGCTGTTTCCAACCACAACGCTGGAAACCGTAGCCTCATAATGTTGCCTACATTGCACAATTGTACACCTGCAGATGACACATTATCCTTTAGTCTCTTTCAGACATCGCTCGGAGCGAAACTTCCTCCAACATCTTGCATGAATTTCATGTTCTTTTTGTTTTTCCTTTCATTTCTTTACAGAATTAAGAGAGCATGTGACTCGGCTTTGGTTTTTGTCATGTTAATGGAGCATTAAGAAGAATACCTGCATTAAATGCCCCCCTTTTTAAAGTGGCATTGTTAAAATTGGAATGTGGTTTGGGACAAAGCTTCATTTGTTTCACTGCAGGAGTCACTGTGGGGACTCATTCTCAAATGAAAGGAAAATGTAGCTTCTATTAAACTGAGGATGTTGCATTCACAAAGCAGTAAAACACTACTTTTATGGATATGTTTTAGCATTTGAATGAAAGATGTCTTCCAAGAGGTGTTAGTGTGGCATTCAGTTTGAAATCTAAAGACAGGGAATGTCATTGCCATTGCATCTTAAACAATCAAAGATTTATGTTTGCAATTTATATCAGAAAATACTGAAATCAGTAAATATTATAGCAATCTCTTGTATCTTACTAAAGATGTCAGATGCGCCATGACTTGATGAGCTTTGTTTTGTCAGCTCACAACTTGCTGGTGGCCTGCTACCTTGTAATTCAAAGAAATTATAAGCTTGAAGAGGTTTCAAAGGCCTGGGGGATGTAAATACACCTTGAAGGTGTTTTGATGCAGTCATGAGCAAACAAGGTTTTTTCAAGGACGCATTGATGATGAGCTGCAAAGAGATAGCATTCATAATTTCCTTTCAACCTACGTTTTGCTGGAAAAGTTGGAGATGGCTTCACTGTGTCTGTAACAATAATGGCATAATGTAGCTTTGAAACCAGATGATGTATGGTTAAAGCCTCGTGCTTTTATTTCTGTGCGTGTCAAATACTTTTCTGTTACCCAACTTTTTGGGGATGCCATGGTTTTGTTGGTGGAAGAACAAAAGAGGAATTTTGTGAGGATGTAAAGCAATGTTATGCTTCAATAGTTTGTGAGCGGTGCAGATCACTGCACTGGTAATTGCTGTACAGCAACTAAAATTATTGTAATTAGGCTCAGGCAAAGAAATTATATCTGCAGCAACAAATTTGTGGCCACTTGCAAGCAGTTATTTTCATCTTAATGCTGACATAAACTCACCGTGCATCATAATTATTTATTCTGAGTCACATAAGTCTAACATTCACTCTTTTTTGAATTACTTTTTTTCACTGACTGGTCTTGAGAGATGTGACTGGATCGGTCGCCTGTTAAATATCCAACTTTTTTTTTTTTAAACAACTGTCTGCATATATATTAATGGCTACTGCCAAAACCTGGCAAAACCTGGATATACGTACATGCATTTAATCTTCTAGAAGATGCTTATTTTCTTTTGAGTAAGTGATAGTGTGTCCTTTGAACATGTCATTTTGCTTAAAACCCTGATTTTGTTTGAGAGGATTAAAATCACTGACGGTGGAGCACAAAAGGACAGGACAGATAAAGACACTAAAAAAAAGACACAAGACAGACAGTGATGATGTGGTGTGTGTAGTATATGTGGTATAGTATATGCTTGTTTGTGCGGTGCACTCTGATGCATATAGATAAATGTGTGGAGAATTGTGTTGTGAAAGTGTTTTATCCACACCAGAGCTAAAGCAGTCCAGCAGCCAAACATAGAGCAGTGATGCTGACCTCCAACGCTTCAGCATCAACCAGTGGCCGCAACCACAACCATAGGCTGGATCACAGTTGGTTCTGGTTGTGTTGGGCCAGTGTTATCCAGCAGACCTCCACCAGTGCACTGGGTTTCCCTCAAGGCCCAACAGGAACCATCCAGCCCCGCCAGCCCCTCCACCAGCAACAAGTCCAGTCAAGGCGATGAGCTCTTCACAGTGAGATTCTGCTAAATATGCAACTTGCTAGAAAGCAAAAGTTGTTGGCTATGTCTGGAATCACAGTTTTGAGCTTCACACCAAAACTTCTTCATTATCTTTTCTCTACTTCCTTTGGGGGTCACCACAGCAGATTATCATGTTCAGTATATGAATTTGGGATAGGTTTACATCAGGTGATCTTCCAGCCTCAACCCACCCTATGAGAACACTGGCTTGTGACCCTTTAGTGGCTGGGTTTTGTGATGTGGGGTTTAGTGTCCTGTGCAAGAATACTTTGACAAATGATGGGGACAGGGATCAATCCAACCTTCCAGCTGGAGGGCAATCGACTCCACCCACTGAGTCATGGCCTCACAGCTGAACAATGCCAGAAAACTTGATCCATCAAGCTGTTTGGGAACTGCAGAGTAAAGCTTTTTTTTTTTTTTTTAATCTTTTTTTTAAATTATTATCAGTTACCCAATATTACTTTGTAATTTGAAATGAATATTGATTTCCACATTTTAAATTGATATGAATATTTATGGCCATAACTAGCAAGGTCTTTATTACACAAACAGTCCTCTTCAGTTTTCTATTTTAGTTTAGTATGTCACATCACCCATACACTTTTTTGTTTATTTATCACATATTTGTGGGAATGGTATGAATGAGGCTATCCAATGAAATTAGAGTGCAATGAATTATGTCACATCAAGCTAAAATTAAATTAAATTAAATTAAATTAAATTAAATTAAATTAAATTAAATTAAATTAAATTAAATTAAATTAAATTAAATTAAAATTGAATTAAATTAAATTAAATTAAATTAAAAAATATATGGAAACACATCACCTTTTATATTATCATCTTGTGTGGATGGAGGATACAGATCAATGCAAAAAGAGCCCTGTTTCTGTAAGTTATTTAATACTAAATCTCCTAAGTATTCAAACTCCACCCTGTTCTTACTAATGTCTCCTTTGGGTGCAATGCTTTAATCAATCTTAAACCCCTCAAAGGAACTGATGCAGGAATGGACTTTCTAATATATGTCACAATGATCCAAATCATTATCACTGTGGTTAACACTTTAAGCTATCACCAAGTATGCATATGCAGGTGTGCGCATGTTTTTATGTACACCTATCGTTTTTATCATAATTTTAAAGACATACAACTGACAACTACCTAAAGATTGGGTCGTGTTTTAATGTGAATTATAAAGGAAGTTTTTTTTTTTTATTTTGTTTTGTTTTTTGCATTTGCATTTGTACAAAAAATATATTTTATGTTTCATAAGTAAACATCAGAAAAAAATATCAGGCCATTACGTCTTGCTTGAGAGAGAATTAAAGATGAATTCAGCTTTCATGAAGATCAAGCAACTGCAGACGTTACTTTAATGAAAGATTAACCTTCTGTGAGCCTCCGGCTGCAGAAGCAGAAGTTCAGCCCTCCTACCCATGTTTTCACTCGCCATTAGAAGAGACAAAGACAGGAAGCCCTGAAATGCAGTGCACAAAATGTTAAGCCATGCCTGTGTCTGCGAGGAGCTAAAGAGAGATGCTCCCAAGATCATTGTAGTTTTCGCCTTGGTGCCATCTCGTGTTGTTTCACTGCCACTCACTATAAGGGTGTTTGTCAGGCTTCAGTGCTTTCAGACAAGCAGGAATGGTGTAAACTGTGGTCGGAAAAGCAAGCGGGTGTCTTTGGCTGATTGAAGCTCAAGCAGGGCTTTTGTGAAGTTTGATCACCATCTAATTTTCAGCTCTATTTAATTGCAGATATGATGATGTAACAATGAAACTTAATTTAAGCTGTTCAGGCTTAACCAGTACTAATTAGAAATTCCCCAAACACAGACGCACATCTCCTGGGAATATCAATCTTTAAAAATGTACATCCAAACCGTACAATAAAGTGAGAATTAGCAAAAAATTCTCTCTCTCTTTCCTTTCAGCCATACACTTAGAAGAAAAAAAAACAGAGCGAAACCTTAGTTCGATTTCTGTGCAGCAGACTGTGTTTGCACCACTTCATTGTTTGTGACACCTGTATTAAAGCAATCACAGTTGCTTCACCCAGGCGATGGCGCTGTCATATGCAACAATGCACCCTTAACTATGTCAGCTTGACTGATAGCTGGCAGCAGTATGACCACACACCGCCCAACCTCACTAAAAAAAGGGTAATAGATACATTTGTCCACATGTCCAAAACCTAGTATTGTCATTATAAAGGCCAGACAATGTGAGAAGGTGTTGTTTTGTTTGGAGCAGTGTTATGCCAATGTAAAGCCAAGATTTAATCCTGTAGTTATGAATATTTCAGTTAAACCATGTGTAGTTTTTTTTTTAAACCCCCAACCCATGAATCTGTCTTTCAACTTGTTCATCTAATCTGTTGATGGCAGCAAAGTGGAAATGTGAATTGCAGGGTTTGGGTTGTGTCATCATGCTGCATTGCACTTTTTGGAAAGCCGCCATGTTGGTAACCACATGTTTGGTTCTGTACATCAGCGGTAATACAGTAACTGCATGTTGTTCTGTCTAGTTTAATCTTTTTTGGACAAGGTATATCTTTCTGTATTAGTCCAATACAGTAATTATGGTTTAATGCTGTTGTGTGGACAAGTGCAGAAGTGGTTCACATGGTCATCATTTAACGAAAGGAGACAATGGGAATAACACAAACATGCAAACATAAACATGTAAAGCAATGAACAGTGCTTCTATCATGAACATTGATACAGCATTTTGTTGTCACCAGATCATAAAATGCAAATTGATATAGATGTTCAGTCAGTCATGAGTTAAGTGTCCCCTTGCTTTTTGAGCAGTATAGATATCAAGCTGGTGGTTTGCATCTTGTTCAGCAGGATAGGTTTGAAATCACACAGCACCTCCTACTGTCTGAAAGGCAGCATCTAGCTCTCTAACTGTTTGAGATATAGCACAGCGGATGTTCAGAAAAGCTCTGAAGTGCCTGACTCATATGCTGCACCTGCAGAAAAACCCTGTAGTTCTGCTTCATAAGGGCTCAGAGTGACCTCTCCAAAGTTTCTATATACTGCTTCTTGTCTTTTTCCCATATTAAGGCCTAATGTGGCTTAATTCACTCAGAAGCACCCCTTGATTATGGTTGTTTTTATTTCTAAAGTTTACTGGCTGCCTGTCTATTCTCCATCCCCACATAACATTCCTTTGACTTTCTATTCCATCCTGATCGCCCACACCCACATACTCATACTTAGTGATTAATCAGATTATCTTTTCAGCTAGAATAAAGTTCAGCTAGATTTTTTTTAAGCAAAATATCATATGATTGTGTTCAAAATCTTTCATTTGAAAAGTACTTGATGAATAAAGACATCATATAAATAAATTGATGTCAAAAATGTCCCTTCACCATCACCAGCACTCTTAAAACCAGTTCTCATACCAACGGTCTTTGTGGAGTCTCCCAGATTTTTATATCATTCTTGTTCCAGATTTTTCTCTGTTCTTGACATTTAGTAACGTCTGTGATTCTGAACAGTTGTGTCTACTCGTTCCTTTTTTCCCTTCTGTTTCCAGCCCAAGACAAAACATTATAATCAAACATACAAAAAAGAAGAACATTCATAGCGGTTCTAGCGAAACACACACACACACACACACACACACGCACATCAGAAATGAAGAGTTAAAAATCCATTATCTGAAAAAAAAAAAAAAATCGAGACTGCTTGTTTGTGCATTGTTCGTATTATTTTAGATGAATGGGAGTCCCCTGACACAGAAGCAGGGAAGGCTGTTGAGATCAGTTGTTTCAGTGACTGAACTTTAATGGGCTACTGGGCGCAATTTTGTTTGACTGAAAAAGGACACAATTAATATTATAACTTCATTCTTGTCATTTTATTTTCGCTTGTTCTAAGAAAATATGCACAAATTTTCCCCTTTTCAGAAATTGTTTCTGTATGACAGAGCAACGGGAATGTCGAGAGCGACACTAGATGGCGCTATGCGACAGTGAACTGCGGCACAGCAAAACCTTCAAAGGAAATGGAAAAGAGCTTAGATTTCCACGGTTCAACCATCGACTCTGATCGAGTCACGTATGTGTTGCATTGGGCGTTTAGGATGTGGCCCGAGAACCTACTTTAAAACCATTTGTTGCCTAAACCGTGTGAAAACAGAGAATATCATAGATGTGTTGACAAGAGACTGTTTTGACTTCCACTTAAGTTTGTTAACATACATGACATATTTAAATGTGCCGTCAGGTGGAAAACAATTTCACACATGATCGACATCCTAAACATTATCAAGCATCAACTAGACGCTCTCGCACAAAGAATGCGGTAAGAAAAACAAAATGTCCCACTACCGAGGCTGATTCAGCAGTTACTTTCCTGCTTCTGCCAGGATTTTTCACCGCGCTGAGGCTCAGTGATCCTGACTGTGCCAACCTGCGTCGCGACGCACAGCAGAGGCGCACCGCGCTCACGATCGTGGCCCTGCGGGGACGGCGGGAGTCGCACCAGTCGAGGCGGGGTTAGAAACAGCTGAGCTGATATCAAACAAAAGCATATTTATCTTTTTTTTTTTTTTTTTTTTAAACATTCTCCTTCGGGATCTCCCCTTTGGCGGCGGTCGGGAGTGTGGTTGTGTGTGTTGGTGTGTGCGTGCGCATGTGTGAGCGCGCACAGGCGCCCAGGACTCCAGTCTGCTGACACGCAGGGAGACCAGTCCGCGCTGCACCTCCGTGACACAGGACTATATGTGGATACAAAGGCCGGCCAGCAGAGATCCATGGGGATAGTTTAATGGGAGCTGCAGCCGCGACCTCTTTCATGAGAGCAGGTAAATGAAATAGCTTTATTTTTTTGATTATTATTATTATTATTATTTGCCGTTTGGAAACGCGCGGTTTTGGGGGACGTGTGATCAGTTCTACAACTTGAATCCCTGTTATCCGATAGATTTAATTATATCGGATCTCCAACGTGGTCTCGTTTTATTTCTCAAATTACGTCAACCGCGAGACATGTATTTCACTTCAGCCGATGACTTCTTCTGACGTTAAATCCCGATGCGAAAATAGGGATTATTTATTTTAACTTTGGAAGTGTTGATATCTTCTATGAATGCGACAAGTCCCTATTTCATGCGAGAAGTGCGTGGGTAGCGCGGAGCTGCATTAATGAAGCCGTGAACTGACTGAGTTTATAAATCCTGCACATCGCAGAATAAAGCGTCAGGATGAGCAGGGGGACAGCGGAGGAGACAATTGGTCTCTTGTGTTTTATGGTAATAAAAGCGGAGCCGGTCCTGAGCACAAAGATCGGTCTCAACACTGGTCCAGTGGGCGCCTGCTCGGTGCTGAAGCAGCGGGTGTGTGTGACAGCACCATTATTCACCAATATGCCTAATGGCACCACAGTTACACCATATAGAAGAACTGCCCTGAATTAAAGCAGGAATTTAATGCAGATGGAATTTGGTTGAATATTACATATTTTGCTTTTTTTTTTTTTTTTTTTTTTAGTTATTAGATGAACAAGTGATTGAGATTTGGCAGCTTAACTGCACAACAACAGCACTACAGTAGAGACTCATACAGACAGTCTTTTGTCCCCCTGATTATATGGAGTTTTTTTTTTTTTTTTTTATGAGGGGGGGGGGGGGGTCCAGCACAAACGTCCTAATTATTAACCATACTGTAGAAATTGATCCTTATATTTCTATGAGCTGTGTTAAAACTTGTCCTCTTTCTACATTTACCTTGCTTGGACCTAAATCTTGTCATACCGGAAGGACAACTATCACTTGTAAACCAAAAGGGACTGATGGTTTGATATTATTAAAACAATTCATTAAAAAAAAAAAAAAAAAAAAAAAAACATCTGGGTGGGGACCTGCTGACTGATTCAGGAAGTTGTGGTTCTTTCAGCAAAATGATTAATCTTGGTAATCTTGATACAGACAGGACATGTGCACATGGCCTTTTTTGTGAGAATTTAGTTGGATCTAATGTACTGTATGACAGTTTCATGGAAAACATGGTCAGATTCATCTTCCTTACCACATAGTGGGATCAATAAGAAATAAAATTGTATTCAGTGGGTGTGTGTGTGCAGTGAAGAGGGCATCTGCTTGAGTGGAAATGCACAACTAAGTCTATTCCTGGCAACTGAATAGAATGTACAATTTGGCTGATGTGAGGCACATCCAACGGTTAGAGGTATTCCAGAGGGTACGATGTCAAGCCATCATGTATTGCTGATTTTTTATCCAGATTCAATTCCTTAATGCACTCTGAGAGTCAGAGATCTAATAAGAAGTGGAAGAACATCTTCAATAATGAAACCCCACCTGCATCTCTGCTGCAGAGTGAGGGCCGGGGCTGAGAGGCTTCATAAATAACAGAAGCCAGACCTGACGTGTGCT
Organism: Hirundichthys speculiger; assembly: GCA_018398805.1. Taxonomy (NCBI): domain Eukaryota; kingdom Metazoa; phylum Chordata; class Actinopteri; order Beloniformes; family Exocoetidae; genus Hirundichthys; species Hirundichthys speculiger. The sequence goes on along the minus strand of JAGFBZ010000693.1, from coordinate 760,264 downwards.
CCTCCAACGGCTGGGAACTGCCAATAATCCCTCTCATCTAGTAAAAGGCTGTTCTTGCAGAGTGAAAGGAGAGCAGGAAAAACTGTTTTAGTTAGCAGTCATCAAGTAAATGTTGTCCAGTGCAGCAGCTTCACTCAATTCTACTGAGAGAGCTCATGGTGAGAGCTCTCACCTCCTGCTTTATAGGAAAGTAAGAGGAGCATGCTCTTGGATAATTTAGACATTAATAAAACAAAGTTTTGTTTGTAGTAAATATTATTTGTATTATTCTGCTGATTTATTTCTGAGGTCAGCATTTTTTTCACTTTTGCTTGAAGGTCCCAGTCTAAATTCTGACAAAGGCCTTCTGTCTGGAGTTTGCACGCTCTGTTTGCGTGGATTTTCTCTGGGCGATCCCTCTTCCTCCCACAGTCCAAAATCAGTCATGTAAAGTTGAATAGTGATTCAAACTGACGGAAGCAGTTAGTATGAGCGTGCACGGTTGTTTGTTTCTGTGTGGCCCTGTGATGGATTGGCAGCCTGTCTCAAGGTGTACGCCACCATTCACTCACCTGGTAACAGCTGAGACAGGCTCCAGCGCCCCCATGACCCGGGATAGAATTAGAGGTGGGTTTTATGAATAGATGGATGAATGGATTACATTATGCTTTTAGGCTCCCCATTTTATGAGGTAAATTTCTATTATCATCTCGAAACAGGGATTAATTTCTATGTTGTTGTCTTGTTGTTGTTGCTGAAGCATTGTTTGTGATACAAATTAATTTTTTTTCCCAGCGTTTGAACTAAATCCCCTTAAGTAATTAACCTGCATTTGAGTAATTAACCCATATATGTCACTGTGTAATAATTACAGCCTCTTGAGGCTTGTGTACACCTTCCCCAGCTTTATTGGTTGGGTTTTGCTTTGGGCTCATCATCCTTATGTTTTACAACAAACACTTGTTAACATGCGATTTTAGCTTCACTGAAGAGAAACAGTAGATTTATTTGCTCTTCTGAAAAGAGGCATTTTCCTCGCAAACACAATGTGACCCTCGTCTTAGGACAGAGCCGGTGGCTGACAGAGCTTCAGGCTGTCACAGCTATGAAAAGACAGCACTGTGTTTAGCTCTGGAGATAGACCCAGCAGGCCTCGTGACACTCCTGCTGTGTCGCCCAAAGAGTCTCATGAGCATGATTTATTTAGTTCAGAAGTTACCCTCAAAGAGACACTTTTCACCCTGTCTGCTCCGTACAGAGAATGGCCAAGGAAGCAAGGCAGGTATAAGTACACAACTCAAGTAAGCAAGCCCCGCATATCAAAAACAAACAAAAAAAAGAGCTACAAGACTTCTCTGGTGACAGTAATCCGCTTTGCTCTGGAGCACATGATTTTTTTCTCTCAATTGGCCGTCTGCATCTGTGTGTGCATTGTTTAATGTCACATGTGAGGAGAGCAGCTTTTTATCCCTTTTCCGCCGGCAAGTACCTGAAATATTTAATAGGGACCACACTATTTTTGGGTGTGTGCTCAGTTTTTTTTTTTTTTTTTTTTTTTTGGTGGAGCTTACGTAACATGTAGTTTGAGCTCAAGGCTTTGTACCAAGAAACAGGCCATTAAATCTACTACTTTAAGCATCATAGGAAAAAGCATGATTTTGCTACCAAGTAAAGAACATTGCAAAGCTGAGATTCATGTTAAGAATAAAGGAAGAACTCGTAAACCATCTGTCCAATGATAGATTTAATTGCAGTGTTAAATACAGTGTCTTATGTGTCAAGTAAGTGGGGCCACTCCAGATCGTCTCAGGTTCCTTTTTTCTAGGAGATATTGATCAGCTTGTCTCCCCCCCCCCCCCCCCAACTGTCTCCATCTCTCCCTCTTTCCCTCTCGGTTTGCCTCCCATTTCTGTCTCCAGCTCTCCTCTCCTCTCTCCTCCGGGGTGTCAGATTCTCTGACTCATGCCCTGGTGTGGAGGATGGGAGGAAAGCGGGGATGAAAGAGAAGAGGGAAAAGTCATTTTGCAGATAGAGAGTGACCTTCATCCAGTAAGAGGGATGGGATAAAAGCTGGAGTTAATACCCTGCCAAAGTGTATTCTTCACTGTGCCAGAAAAAACCATTGAGTATGATGTATGGACCCAATAGGGGCCCTTACATAGTAAAAATAGCATGTCATTGTTAGGCAAACCAAATGATCAGAAAATCCTAGAGTTGTGTGAAAAGGGACAAACGCCCCTGAGAAGTCAGATCATAACTGCAGAATGCAACATGCTAAATCACATGAAACCGTCTTTTGGTTTGCAGATGAATTTGTAACTGAGAGCTCACTGACAAGTCAGTAGGACCAGGCCGCACTGCCCCCACTCGAACTAAAGCCAGCATTAATTCAGGCTCAGACAGTGCCACTGTGTGTCTAGATCCAGAAGCCACTTGGGAGATAACAATTGACAGCACATAAATGCAGTTCTGTAAGGTTCATTATCTGTGTTTTTGTGTTGTTGCACCCCCACTGGCAATAATGAGATGGAAGAAAGGACTCAGTTTTATCTAATGAAAGAATTGCATCCTTTGCAAAAACAACAGCATCAAGATCTGATCAGTGCTCTTTCAAGGGTATATGCTTATTGAGAAGTGGCTAAAGTAACTGAAACTGCCTCATCCTGGAGGCTTAATAGAGTGTGCTATTTCTACTGCTGTTCATCAGTGGCTTGATTCTGCCAGAGAAGTTGATCTATGCCTGCGCTCCATAGACGACTTGAATGTAAGCTGTGGTGATGAGAAGAAGCCTTGACAGTACTGATTGATGCCTCTTTAACATATGACGCGGGGCTTTCTAATCTCAATAATGCATACAAACTGTAACTCATCTGTCAGTGGAGTGGGATGAGGGTTGTTATGACTGCGAGAAATGAAAAACTTTAATTTGCAGTTAAAGTGCGCAGCCAAAAATATATTTTAGGCAATGAATTGGTAAAGTTCATAGCTGAGATCTTCCATTTTATAGCCTCATATAGTTCAAATATGTGATACTAGTAAGAAAAGACAGAGTTTTGTAAGACGTGTAATTTTGTCCCAGGGCTTTGAGTTGCATTTCAAATTCTATTATATTTTTCAGGGCTGATTGTAATATGGCCTGCTATGAACTAACATCTTGATATAAATTGGGTATACACTGCTTCTAGCCCACTGACAGCTGGGATGGGCTGCAGCCCCCCGTAATATGACCCTGAAAAGGATGAATGCAATATTGAGAGACATTATACATTTTAGGTCAAATTTAATGTCAAAATTTTTGTGATTCTAGCTGTGTTTTACCAACATGTGGAGCCACAGCTTCTAAAATGATACTAATGAAAATGGATTTTCTACAATAGATTCATTTTTAAACTGGACGAATAGTCTAGGGATTAAACTCCTTTTCAGGGGCTCAAATTTGAATAAAGATACAGCATTATCAGTTAAAATAATAATAATCTTTAATGCTGTTCCAGCTTTTTCCAGCAATAACTGGTTAAAGTGTGTAACTCATGGACATCATTAAAGAATGGATTATCTTATTTATAATGCTTGGCTAGGCATTGTCTTCAAATATTGTTTTCCCTGTGGTTCTTTTTGTCTCAGGTTTTGTCTTTAGAGCAAAGCACATGATTTTATTCACAGTGAAATTGTGAGATTAATTTAGTCATTGTTTAATATTTCTCTTTATCTTCAGAAACGTATGGGTTGTTTTTTCAGTTATTTATTTATTTACCTATTTATTGAATTGTTTTGGTCATTGCCAATGTGTGCTGTGAATCTCCATCCTATCAGCTTTGGTGCATTTGGCTAAATTGATAATGTACTCCCATCTTTTTTTTTTTTCTTTCAGCTGTTCCTTTCAGGGGTTGTGACAGTAAATCATCTGCCTCCATCTGACCCCATCCTCTGCATCCTCTTCTTTCACAGTAACAAACTTCATGTCCTATTTCACTACATCATAAATTTTCTCTTTGGCCTTCCTTTAGACCTTCTGCCAGGCAGTTCCAACCTCATCATCCTTCTGCTGATATATATTCACTATCTGTCCTCTGTACATGTCCAAACCACCTCAGTCTGGTCTCTTTTTCCTCTACCTCAACCTCTGCCTCCTGTCTTTTCCTCAGTGCCACAGTCTCTAAACCATACAACATCGCAGGTCTCACCACCATCTTGAATAACTTTAATTTCATTCTTCCTTATACTCTTTTATCACACATCACACCGGGCACTTTTTTTTTCCACTCGTTCCAGCCTGCTTGTACACGCTTCTTCACCTTTTTTACATATTCTCCATTTCTCTGGATTGTTGACCCAAAGTGCTTAAAATCCTCCACCTTCTTTACCTCTGCTTTCTGACGCCTCAGTGTTCCACTTGTGTTCCTCTCATTCACACATGGACTCTGTCTTGCTGTGGCTAACCTTCACTCCTCTCGTTTCCAGAACATACTTCCACCTCACTAGACTGCTCCCTGCTCTCACTACAGATCACAATGTAATTTGCAAACATTAAAGTCCATGGAGATCCCTGTCTAACTTCATCTGTCAGTCTGTCTATCACCAAAGCAAACAAGAAGGGTCTCAGAGCTGATCCTTGATGGAGTCCTACCTCCACCTTGTAGTCCTCTCTCACACCTACTTTACACCTCACCATTGTCTTACAGCTCTCCTACATGGTGTCCTGCACCACGCTAATATAGTTCTCTGCTACTCCAGACTTCCTCATCAATATCATAGCTCCTCCCTCAGCACCTGTCATGTGCTTTCTCAAGGTCTACAAAGACACAATGCAGCTCCCTCTGGGCTTCTCTTTACTTCTCTATCAACATCTTCAAAGTAAATTTTGCATCTGTAGTATTCTTTTTTGGTATTTTCTAATATGTAACCACACTGCTATTCACAAATGCTCACTTCTGTCCTTAGTCTAGCTTCCACAGCTCTTTTCCATAACTTCATTGTGTGGCTCATCAACTTTATTCCTCTGTAGTCACAACTGGGCATGTCACCCTTGTTCTTAAAAACCGGCACCAGCACACTTCTCCATGCCTCAGAAATCCTTTCACTCTTTAAGATCTTGTAATATGTCATAGTCAAAAAGTTTACTGCCACCTCTCCTTGGCACTCCCATACCTCCATCAGGGCCAGCTGTCTTTCCACTCTTCATCCTCTTCAACACCCTCATCATCTCTGCTTTACTAATCTTCGCTTAATCCTGGTCCACATTGGTCACCTCTTCTACTCTTCATTCTCTTTCATTGATCTCATTTATAAACTCATCAAAGTACTCTTTTTCATCTCCCCATCACACTTCTGGCACCTTTTAATAAATTTCCATCTAAATCCTTAATCGTCCCCGCCTGTTGCACGTCCTTCCCATCTCTATCTCTCTGCCTCACCAACCTCTACAAGTCAAGTCTCTCCCTCCTTGCTATCTAAGTTAGTATATAAATTATCATACATACATGTTATTTGTTTGGCCTGTGCCACTGCGATCTTCACCTTTTGCTGCATCTCCCTGGACTCCTGTCTCTTCAGTCCTCTTAGTGTCCAACTTTTTTGAAGCTAACCTCTTTGTCTGCACTGGAAAAAAGGCCACTCAAAAAATAAGTAAAAAGAAAAAAAAAAAAAAAAACTTAATACAAGATGTTTTTCTTAATAAGCAAAAAATCTGCCAATGGAACAAGTGAAAATTCGCTTTTCAAGATGCACTGTCTAAAAACAAGCTCCTATATCTTACTGAAATTACTCTAGGTGATTTTGTCTTTATTAGGTGTGATGAGATATTTTGACTAGAAATTAGAAAAATACACTTGGTAAGATTTTGAGTTTTTGCAGTGTGTGTATACCCCCCTCATTCCACCAAGTCTATTTTTCTACCAGATGTCACACCGAGTGCTCTCTTACCCAATGGTGATCTATCACGTCTTTGCATTCACTGATCTTCTTCAGGTTACAGTGTCTATTCAGCATATAGTCCACCTTTGTGCTCCTACCATCCACTCATATAAGTAACCCTAAAGAAAGTAGTCCCAACAGCTATTTCCATCCTTTTTGTGAAGTCTACAACCATTGATGTCTGCACCAATCATCACTTTTTTTCTCTGGAGATAATCTGCATCACTTCATCTACTTCACTACAGAATTTCTTCTTCCCTTTCTGAGTCACATCCCACCTGTCGGGCATAATTACTAACAACATTGAACATCACACCTTCAGCTTCAAGCTCCAGACTGATCACTCGATATGACACTCTTTTCACTTCCAGAACATTCCTAACATGCTCCTCCTTTAAGATAACTCCAACCCCATTTCTTTTCCCATCCACACCATGATAAAACAGTTTGAAACTGAACTTATAGCCTTGCTACCTTTCCACCTGGCCTGCTGAACTCACACAATATCCACCTTCTTCCTCTTCACCATGTCAACTAACTCTTTAACTTTTCCTGCCATAGTCCCAACATTCAAAGTCCCTGGTCTCAGCCCCAATCTCTTGTTTTTTCTCTTCTCTCTCTCTATGGAGTTGCCTTCCTCCTCTCCTTCTTTGACCAACAGTAGCCCAATTTCCACCAGCGCCCTGTAGGTCAACAGCACCGATGGCGGTCATTGTTAACCAATGCCTCAACTGATCCAGTATGGAGTCCATGGGTCTTATGATTTGAGTGTTTAGTTTGGCATAGATTTTACGTCCTGCGACAACGCTTTACATTTATCTGGGCTTGGTATTGACTCAAAGAAAACACTGGCTTATGCCCCCTTTAGGCTGCATTGGCAATGCATCCCTATACACTTTAGAATTTTTCCAGGTGATTCTATCTTCTGTTATATAATCAATAAACAATAATAATTCAGTGACATTGAGAGCCATGTACTCATGTCATCACATATTTTCTACATGCAGCACAGGTTATGGTATGCTCACTCCTTTGCTTTAAGAATTCTTTGAGCTTCATATTATGGGTTCATAGCATCAGTTTTCAAACACAAATGTTACTATAGCTGATCAAATGATGAATAAATAATAAAATAATAATACATAATCAAATCTGAGTGATACATGAACCAAATATAGAAGATGGATGGAGGGATGAATGGATGTATGGATGGAAACATAGAAAGTTTAGAAGCAAGATCAACACCTTACTGTGTAGTGTGGCATACTGTCATGCTGCAGAGATTGCTGTTGTCAGGGAGTGCCGTTGCTATGGCAAGGGGGTGTATTATGGGAGTGTGTGATTGGTATACAGCCATGTTTAGATGGGTGGAGCCTGTAAAATAAGAACTACATGTACTATGCCAGGACTCAATGTTTGTTGTCTATTTAATATGTTCCTGTTTTACACAGAGACTTCTGAACATTTACCTTTAAACAAAGTGTAGCCAGCTGTACTTTTCTTATGAATGTAACCAAAAACATAAATAGCTGAATATATATTCTTGTGTACATATATATATTTAAATACCAGCTTTCTTTGGGCATTACGTGAAAAGGAGAATTTGATGAATTGGCATGAAATGATCGAGAATGTGAGAAATGTATTGGAGAGAAAATATGTCAAACAAATAAAGCTGCAGATTCCATCCATCCATCCATTACCTATAATGTTTCGCCCTATACAGGGTCACGGGGAAAACTGCAGATTAATGGAGATAAAAAGTATCATTTAATAATTTATAGCAGGTGATAATGGTGCAGTGTGCAGGTGTGTGGAGACTTGGGTGAAATGTGGAGAGTAAAGAGGTATGCAAAGCAAATGTACACTGAAACAAGCTGTTGACCGTGTTTACAGACTCTAACAACATGCAGTGCTTTATTTGTCACTTATTTTTATTTTTTTCTTGGGTAAGCTATCCAGATGGAGTGAAATAAAAGCCCTTTTCTCTTATTATGTGAAATTGAAACAAAATTAAAGCTAAGACAGTGAATATACATATGCCATGGACTTGGATGTCACTGAAAGGGCCATTACAGAATGCACACACAACTTCTAAATATATTTAGGGGTTTTATGACAAATGTCGGTGCTTGGAGCTAAAACTACATCAGCAAGCTCACAGAATCTTGTCAACATGCGATATGAATCACATGATGTTGTACAATGTTTACCATCTTTATTTAGCGTGATCGTATTGCGTTAAGCTTTTATTCATGATCTGTAAGCAGCCGGATTCTGTGAGCTGTCATTACTTACCTGAAGCAGAGATAACAGATAGAGAGGTAGAGTGGCACGATTTTTGTTTATGCATTTTCTCAGAAATCAGTAAACTACAGAATTGGAAAACTGCTGACAGTCATCCAGGCTGATGATTGGCATATTCCTATTTTGAATAAACTGTAATAGTAAAGTTCCACCAGATTTGATTTTTTTTTTTTTTTTTAGTTGCACTTTAAAGCATCATATGCAATGTATTAAAAATACAGTGCTGAAGTTTTAACCTATGAATACTATCCCACATTTAGGTCTAATGGCTGCAGTGAACACAACTGTTGTTCACTGCAGCCTTTGCCCCTAAATGCCCCCCACTCCCCCGTCAGAGGAAAGCCAGGCTGGCTCCAGGAGCAGCAGACAGCTCAAGGGTCCGATAACCTTCTCTGGGGTCTTGTGGTTGACAGGCAAGTTGCACGGGAGGCTGACACGGTTATGCTTGAGCACCAGATAAAGCAGGGGGACGATTGGAGAGCACAGTGTGCCAAGGGCTGACCCGTCTCATTATATGTAACCAAGCTGAGACAGACACACAGGGAGATGAAACGCTGCTCTTTAATTTCAAGCCTCTCCTGTTTCAGCCTCTTCTACTTCTCCTGTTTGTTTTCCTTTCTCTCATTTTGTTGGAGTGAGATTGAAGAAGTGCAGCTGAATTGTAGAAACGTTTCCTTCCTAATCAACTGCTTCTGTCAACATCAAGTCAAGCTCTTTGTCACATAGATATTCAGCTATATATTTAAAGACAATCAAAGTGTGTTTTTCTGAATGAGTTTTTTTCTTCTTTTTTCAGTAAAGGAGTCTTTCATAAATACATTTTGCGTCAAGGTTAATGACTGCTGATTGTCGGTGTGTTTCTTTTTCCTCCTTGAAAGATTTTTGTGGGTGATATCACACATTTTGTCACAGATTTCCTCACACCAATCAGTAGTGAGCAACATCTGAATAAAATCTTTAAATGTTTGCTCAAGTTTCCAGCTCTGTAAATTAAGCATACTTTTAAACATTTAGGATGTTTTTACTTAAACTGATTGTGCCAATGAGATTTAGTTTCTTCAACTGAGAGGAAGGCTTTCTCTGTTCTTCTTTGTGGATTTTTTCAGTTGCAGTCTTCCTTTCAGCCTGCGACACAGCTCATAAAGCTACAGTATCTTAGTGATGCCTGCCAGTGTGTCCTGAGGCAGTGATGTGGTTAAAGTTAATCCAAATACGCCTTCCTTTTTGAACACTTCATTCACATGAAAGAAAGTTCATTTCATAAAAAAAGCATCTCAACAAAGCTGCAATGCTATTGAAATGTAAATGTTCAGGGTCATGAGAGCATGCAGGGTTTTTTTTTTTTTTTTTTTGCACAGTTTCATCAATTCAAGGCTTTCATGCATCCTCTTGCCTTCAGTGTGTGGTCAGATTCATAAACAGAAATTCCACTGGCTGTACTTTGTGCTTGCACATGAGTGGCCTTGAATGTGTGCGCACATGTTATTCCCTCAGTATCTCATTTAAGTTTAAAGAAGACAGACTAACCACTTGTCAAGAGAAGCCTATTGGACTATTTTGTTTCTCTCTTGTATTTTTTCATCATTGTCAGAGGACATAACACTGTCATTGTGTCATCCCATGTACTCAAACTTTACAGTAATTTGAATTGGTTCATGATGGATGCACAAAGTCCTTCTGCTGATCAAAGCCTGTCGGCTCTTGTATTTCAAGTGGGAATTGTATGTGAGTGTGTGTGTGTTCCTTTATCCCAGCTGCTGTATGTTGCTTTATTTGCCTTCTGTTTTGGTGCGTACAGATACACACACACACACATACACACATACACCCATGCACATGGTGGTGTGTGTATCAGGGGAGCGTGGCGTCAATGGTCTCTCACCTCTTGCCCTCTCTGTGCATGTGTACACACATTGACACCCTCTCACTTATTGCTTGAAGTGTGCCCACCCTTGGGGTACACACCATCCTCTCCGCCTCCGTTTATCTAACCCGCAGACACTCAATACCCCGGACCCCATGCACGTACTGTATGCAGAGGGGAACCCTGTTTCTATCTTTCACCATGGAGGCCTAGGCGTGTCCTCATTCCTTCTTCATGTTCCAAGCCAGCCCAGAGCCGTCTGTTTGGTGGTTGTGTGAGGGACATGTTCGTCTCAGAACAGGTGTCCAGTCCTCTACACAAGTGGCTTTTACAACATCCTTTTCATCTCAATAGTGTCCCTACAGTGAAAGATCCTTAAAATATGGCCTAGAAAAAAAAAATATGTTGCTAGCAGCTGTCAAGAGATGTATTTTGTTTCCTTTTATCTTTGACAACTTTGATCTATGCTTATGGAAGTTAGACACAAAAATAACTGTGCTGGTTTCTAGCCAAGATTGACTAAAACGATCGGGTTCTAAAAGTTCTTAAAGCTCTGAGGCGCAACCCAGTAATAGAACTGTGAGCAGCAAAATATTAGGAACACTCTTTTTCAGTTCAATTCAAATCAACAAATAAAGTTGAACTGAACCTTTTCAAGCGATGGAGTCCAGTACACCACCATATGACCTTGGTAATAACAAAAATTTTAAGTCTCACTCCAACATTGTACATTTCAATATTGTTGCCATAATAAAAAAAAAAAAGTTCATTTAAGTAGTTTGAATATCACTACACCCTTTTCTTCATTTCCTTCATTTGGGGATCTATATTATATGTTCAAGGGCGCCGCTAGGGATTTTGGGCCCCATGAAAAGAATCTTTACAGGGCCCCCCAACACAGCGGCGAAATTTGTTGATCTTTTTTGATCATCATAGGGGCCTCTCTTGGGCCCCCCTCAATATGGGCCCCTATAATCCGTATCCTTTACCCCCCCTTTTCGGCGCCCCAGTATGTTAATTTTCTGTAGTTCATTTTAATCAAAAAACACATCTGAGGCTGAAGAGACAGTGATTACTTTTACTGCTACTTGATTAATAAGCAAAGTATGGCATGGTTTCATGGCAGTCTATCCAAAGGCTTTTGAGAAAATTGGCTCAAAAACATAAATGCCAGCCTCACGTTGATAAAAGAATAAAAGGCAGGGAATCATTAATGTTACTTGGAAAACAACTTCAGGGGACAAACAGTTTTTAGGACACTTTACCTAAGGTGATAAATGTCAGCTGGATGATTTTGGTAAAGAAAAAGAAAAAATGAGTACCAGAGAGAACCATCCTTTGAGAAACATGCTGAAATATCACTACAATTACGCTTCATATAATATAAATATGGTTTTTGTATTACTTTATAAAGAGAATATGTGTTAACTGTGTTACACTATGAGGGCTCACTGTGAATGTTGTAGAGCATGAGGGTTCAACAAATTGTTTGTGTAAAAATGTTGTGACTCATAAACTACGGCTTTCGCAGTGGGTACCTTTCAAGTTGAACGCCAATGGGAGGTTATGGACCATTGTTTTCCGGCAGTAGTCTCCATCACCATTATAAAAACACCAAACCGGGGGATTCCTTTTAAAAGACTGGCATTCTGTCTATCAAAAAATTATTGCAGACGTGTAGAATCAATGCCAAGAGGTACTGATGCTGTTCAGGAGGACCATAGTTTGCAGATGAACATTGTGCTTCATCATGTATATGATGCATTAACCATGATTAAGTGTTACAGATTTAAATCTTAACTATGTCTTTTTTGACATCACTGAAGAGACTTAAATCATGACATTTACTGCAGCAATTTCATTTCTCTTGAGGATCAATAAAGTATTTTTGAATTATGAATTATGAATTTGGTACTTGAAACTACAAAAACAAACAAACAAAAGAGACGAAAATTACAACGGACCAAAATGCTCGTCTGAAAATGTTTGAACCTCTTACTTGGTTAACAACAGACTGAAGTCTTTGCTGATATGCCAGTTGTTTTTGTGTCAGCATTTGGTTTCTCAAAGTGATGCTTAATTCAGTGTTCAAAAAGGTGAATACACAGTAATTCATGACTGAAACTCTTGTGTGATGTGTTCAGTGAGTCAGAGCAGGGCCGAGGTTATAACGAGTCAGTGTCAGAGAAGCAGGACTGTGGATGAGCTCTCCCCCTCTCTCTCCTGGGCTGACTGGATTTTAGCAGCTTGGTGCAGCAGTCTGCACTTGACTAATTTTCTGTTCTGAGTTACCAGGTCTAATTTAGAACAGAGTGGCTCTGTTCATCCTGGAACGCTGCTGCTTGGGATTCTGGAAATGAAGAGTTCAGAGGCACACCGCCCTCACAGAGACGCAGAGCACTTGCCATGTAATCAGCCCACAGAGATGCCCATAATGATTCCTGCAACCATTATCTCCTAATGCAATAAAGTGCTAACATTTTAGCCTTGCCTTTCAGTGTCTAAACATAATGACGTTAGCCCACGGGCTGCACAAATGGGCCTGAGTTAACATGTTCAGGGTGCATCGATCAAGCTTTATCTTCAGTCCCGGACAATGTATTTATTTGATATTTATGAAAATTGTACGGAGATGAGCTTCTGACTGATCGTTTTGAAAAATAATCCACAGGTATCACTTTTAGCAAGGCAAAGCAATGTTGATTTTATGCAATTTAATCTATTAAAATAACACCAAACATGTAGACTTTAGAGCCATCACATTTTGAGAGACCGAAATGTCAGGTGGTGTCATGGTCGTGATGGAAAGAAGACACTATTAAAAAAATGTCAAGCTCAGTGTCATCTTAGGAAAGATCCATGCACATAAATAAAAACAGCCAAGCGATGCCGGCACTGCACTCGGCAGTAACATCAATAAACCTGCCATAAGGAGGCCGTTTAGGAGCTGGAGCTTATCTAAGATAAATATTTGTTAAATATAATGTCTTCACATACCTCACCATATAACTTGCAGATTTATAAAAACACTCACACACATATAGTATATCAGGCAGTGTTAGGATTTCAGCTGTAGGCTGGTACAGTTGCACTGTAGGCTGGTTGGAATGCATCTGGGAGACAAACATGTGGCCCTCATGAGTCAGAGGAGACAATAATTTGTTATTGTTGTTACAGAGTACGAATGGTTCATATGAATCATATAAAAAAAAAAAAAACTTAAAAAGTATAGATTAATCATTGTCATTGGAGACCATAATTTAAATCAAGCACATTTTATTATAATATCGAAAAAAAAGATAGTTGTATAAGTCTATTTTTAATTAGCACTATAAATTAATTGAACTGAAATTACTTAAGCAATTGAAGTGGTAGCGTATATTGAAAATTATATTAAAAAAATGCTGTAAAAATCAAGATTTAAACCTATTTACCTGTATGAAATGGTATTTTAGAAACATGTAGGAAACACTGCAGCAAACCATTTTCATCACTGACCTGTGCTTGGTAAACCAAAGGTCCCACTACGAGAGGAAGAACACAGGTTTCATATATACCAAACCAAAACTTTAAAATATGTTTGTGTGGGGAAAAATAAATCATAAAAACAGAAGTTTCAGACTGCCCTCCACATAAAATTGCTGAAGAAATATCAACAAAATGACTTCCTAATTCTTATTTGGCTTTAAACTAGTAAACAGGTGAGCAGAGGGTAAAATAATATTAAAAAACAAAATAGTTGAGGACAGATTTCAATGTATTTATTTTAGATTTTAATTGAGAATAAAAATAACAGTTGTAAAAACTCTTAATTTAAAGTTTTCCATGTATTTGTTATGCAGTGCCATCACATTCTGCTTATATGCTGTATTCTGCTTGTGATCCTTTGTTTATTTATCTTTCTGCCTTTACTTCTCCTGCCCACACTGACAAATGCAGTAAAATAAACTGAGAGGAAACATGAGTGATTCTATGAGCTAATTATACACATCAAGCTGAGATTGTGAGCAGCCAGGTGTCTCCCACATTAATCATCATGCCGTGTGTCTCATAGCTGACATGCACAAAGCTGCTGCCATATTGTCCTTCTGGGATCGGTACAGATGCTTTTCACGTGCTGTCTGAGTATAAATTCTGCTCTTCCTTCTTCCTGTCACATAACAATAACTTATATGAGTTAATGAAAACGGTTACAGACAGAATTTTTCTACCTTAAACTGTGCTCATCTGGACAAAAATGCTTTTTTTAATCACTCAGCTCACGATGAGAGAAATTTCTTGCTAGGTAGTGAAGACACTTAGCTCGTTAGTTATCAACAGCCACCCACATCTGAGCCAGAGCTCTGATGAGCTGCAACATTGCTGATACTTCTGGTCCATATATAACTAAATAAGATGTTTATAACACACTTGAATAACACATACTTCGTAGTAAAATGATAGTCATAAAATCATAGTATGCAGCTTGAAAGTCACTTGATTTTATGAATGTATTTGGTTTTAACTTGGATTTGCCTGCTACTTAGCTGAAAACCACTCCAGAGAGAGTTGAAGGCCATGGCTTGATGAAGCCAATAGGATCACATCATCTGCAAAAAGCAGGAATGAAATCTTGAAAGCATAGACCACACCCTCTCTGGCCCTTGGCTTGCACCTAGAAAATCTGTCTGAAAAAAATTCAATTCAACCCCCACTTTGAAACAAATACGACTTACTACCAGCAATGTGGACCAAACACTTGCTCTGTTTATATAGGGACTGAGTACCCTTTAACAACAGACTTGGTACCCCATAGTCTCGGAGCACCCCTGACAAAGTACCCCAAGGGACATGATCGAAAGGCTTCTCCAAAACACATGTGATCCTGTTGGGCAAACTCAACTCCAATACCCCCTCCAAGATCCTAGTGAGGGTAAAGAGCACATCCAGTGTTCCATAGTCAGTACCAAACCCATATTGCTCCTCCTGAATACAAGGTTTGAGTATCGATCAGGCTCTTTTATCCAGCACCCATACACAGACCACTGAAACCCACCGTGTCTCTCATCCTCCCCCACTATCTGATCCAACTAACACCCAGGTGGTGATCTGTTGACAACTAACCTCCTCTCTTCTCCTGGTTGTCCAGAACATACAGCCGGAAATTCAGTGATACAACTATTAAGCTGTTTATTGAACTACAACCCTGGATGTCCTCAGTGCCACTTGCAGTTATGGTCACCCTGATGCTTTGTTATGTACAGACCCTGACTAGCACAGAAGCCCAACAGCAGTCAGGGTCAGATTGGCTTTTTCACCGCGAAGCTATTCCAGGTAATGCTGTCATTCCCCACATGAGCATTGAAATCCTCCAGCAGAACAATGGAGTAGTCTTTATGGGCTCTTTCCAGAACACCATCCAGGTACTCCAGAGAAGGCGAATTATTCCACACTGTTATTTGGTGCATAAACACAAACACATGTTCCCCAACAGTAAGGTGAGGGCAGCAACCCTTTGCTTTATTAGGGGAAAACCCTAGCATACAGGCTCCGGGTCAAGGGGCTATGAGTAAGCCTGCTGCAGCCCACTGCCTTACAGCCTGAGCAACTCCCAAGTGGAATAAGGTCCAGATCCAGACATTGGTTCCAGAATCCATGCTGTATACCGAGGTGAGCCCAATCTATACCAAGTCGGCACCTCTCAATGTCACACACAAGTTCAGGCTTCTTCCCCACTGGAGAGGTGACATTTCATGTCCCAAGAGTGAGTTGTGGAAGGTGAGGTTCAGCACTCAAAGGCCTACGCCTTCGGCTGCTGCCTATAACACACCCCACCAAACCCTCATGGCCCCTCATGCAATTGCTGAGCTCATAGGAGGAGATAGCATCCATACTGAGTGCAAACAATCACACATATATGAGCATGGAAGATATATACGCTTCATCTTTCAATTTTTCTTTTCCCTCAGATAAGCCTTGAAGGACCTTGGAGAGCCAGAGAGCGAATCCTGGCCTTCGCCCTACTCTGTGACTGGCGAATGAACCTTGTTCATGCGTCTCCCTGCGTGCCACTCCCACAACACTATGAACTGTGAGCAGGAATTTGGAGACGGGGGCTTGGGAGTGACCCTCACGCTACGACTGCTCATGCATGGAAAGGTTGTTTATTAAAGAATGCATGCTGCAAGGCATTGTGAAGATTTATTCTAGCCCAATAAATTTTAAACCTGATTTATGGAGTTGAATTATATTTTCTCATCTTTTCCTGTTTTTTTTTTTTTTTTGTCTTGTTTTGTTTTGTTTTATTTCATCTCCCTGTATCCAGGAGGTTGGCAGCATCATAGGAAAGGTAAGGATTCTTATACTTAATAAACATTTCATGTATAAACATTTATGATCAAAGAACAGAACTGTCATCCTTTAACAGATTCAGCTAATCATTTACAATCTTATTCCTGGGTGTAATCCTTTGTAAATATAAACGTTATTTCATATTTTCCAAACCCAAATATCTTACTGGTGGATTTTATGTGAATTTATTGTAAACATTCGTAGAATGATTTTCTTTTCCATCTTGAATCTGCTTTGTGATCACAACACAAACACAAAACTCTTCTGAATATCCCAGTCCAAAATATAATTGCCTTAAACCAATCCTCTCAAGACCTCCTTGCCACCCCCACCTCCCATAAAGCAGCAAAGCAATCCATCAAACAAAAACATTAGTGCTTCGACTGCAAGCCTCTTGTTGAAACCGAACTCCAAAGACATATTACTGTTGGACCCTTGTGGCCGTCTTTAGTGTCTGTTCTGAAAGATTTGTCAGGAGCGTGTTACTTCAGCATTCTCTGCTACCAAACCTAAAATATATCAATCACAAGAGGAAGAAAAAAATATATATATGTGTGTATGTGTGTGTGTGTTGTAAATAGAAAGTGTGGGAAGGAAAGGTTTCACAGCAGATGTACAATACACCAAGAAAACTGGACAAATCTTAAAAAAAAAAAAACAGATGATGAAAGAATGGTTGAGGAAGAGGGAGATGAGTTTGATTTGTACAATGCAGCTGGTCAGAGAGAGGCACTTAGTCTGCAAGTACCTGCGCTAATAACCAACCACACCACTCTTCCTGTCTCTTTGGCAGCCCTCTCATCTCTTTCCCATCAATAAAAGGCCAACGTAATACCCCACAAGTAATACATTTTCCCGGAACACCGTTAATGACAGACTAATCCAGCTGTGAGATGATACTTTTGTTAGAAAATGGTTGTTAGATTGCACATGAGGATGTGAGTAATTTGGACGGACCAAAATAAAGTGGGGTAGAGATAAAAAGCAATCTTAAAACCAGTGGAGGGTGGGCTGCTGTGTGATCCATTTCTGACACAAAACATTCTTGACTGGCGAGAATCATTCACACGGGCTGCCATGAACCATCACAGCAGATGTACCTCGCATTATTTACTTGATCTGCTTGCAGAGGCAATGCAGAGGACAATGCCAAGATGCATTGCAGATAGAAACTCTAGACTTGTACTGTACTAAGAGGTCGAGGACATTGTGATGTTTGAACCGAAGCACATTCCACTCAGTTTAAATCTGTCTGTCTTGTCTTTTACAGAAAGGAGAGACTGTGAAACGAATACGAGAAGAGGTACAGCGTCCATGATTTGGTCTTTTACTAACCTTCATTCAAACTGCTCTTTTTGTATCATTTGTGATTGCAGATTACATATGTCTTCAAATAAGAAGTTGTAGCAGTAACTCAGAAACAAGCACAGTTTGTCCATGCTTTTTTTAAATTTATTTATTTATTTTTTTTCTGTCAAGACTTGAGGCAATCTTTATCCAGCATGTTTATCTGAAAACAAAACATAATTTAATCTTAGTGGGGCCTCTGATGCTGCCCAGATTTTCTGGCAGTTGAATACATTTATAACAAAATTCAGCTCTCCCTGTCCAGGTTTTATTCTAAAAAGTAAACAGTAAACAGCAAATGCTAATTTTCCAAATTAGCATTTGGGCAATAACAGCAACTTTTCAATTTTAAACCCTATCTTTCTTTTCTTCATTGCACCCCCTCTCTCAGGACTTTCCAAATCCCCTTTCTCCTTCTTTTTCTCACTTAAAACAACCCCACTTTTCCACTGTCTGCCCCTCAATTCCCCCTATGAATCCCAAGAACACAGGCAAACTAAAACCGCTTGGTTAACTCTCAGTATTAAAAAGTAATTAGTCTGATACTGGTGGTGGCACATTTGATTCTTTTGGCAGAAAAGGTGTTACACTGTACTTTATAAAGCAGAATGATAAACAGAGGTTATGGCTAAATGATGGGACAATGCAGAACCACTAGATAAAGCATGGCAGCCATCCAACCGTCCATTCACACTTCCATCCACCCAGGCAGTTTGAGGTTTTGTTATTTCCCTATGAGCCTCATCTTGTTGTTCCCTTTGTGAGTCTTAAGGTCATAGGAGGGAGAATGTCTCACTGGACTGACAGGAGAAAATGTGGCAGAGGTCAGAGCACTGTCCTGTCTCTGCTCATGTGCCTGTAACGACACTTTCAATGGCACAGACCTTCAACGGAGATGAAACAGATTTATCAACTGTGGTGAAAATTGCCTTCAGTCTTACGTAAAGAAATGTGTTTTAGTAGGTTTTAGTCTCAGACATGTGTCTGTTCACTTTGGACACCTTTACCACTTTCAGGGACAGCTAGAGAGTCTTAGAAATGTGCAATATTTGCTTCCTTGAAAAGATTTGATTGATTTCAAGTCTGTAAGACAAGGTGAGTCCTGTTGCATTGCAAATTTGATCCACAAAGATAATTCAAAGTGTTAAAATGTTAGAAATATCAGAAGAAAGAACTGTCTGAAACAGAAAACAGCACAAAATATAAGAATACAACTGAAGAAAAAAAAAATCAAAGGCAACAAACATTTGCAGAATCCATTTTTAGTCAGTGCTCTGCCCTGCCCTAGAAACATGTCAGGTATGGAGGATCTGTTCTGTTCTCAGCATTTAGATTCTGACATTTAACAGTCAGGAATGAGGCACAAAAACAGCTTGAAAACCATTTTAGCAATAAAGTAAAAAAAAAAAAAAAAATAGAAACAAGCACATGAATTGTCACAAATGGATGCTTCTTAATATTCTTTTAAGCTGGAGATGTGTTGAAGCCCAAAGATAAGCTACACAGGGAGGAAGCTGGAGTCAGAAGACTATCAGCTTGGCTTAAGATTAACCCACTTAGACTGGAAATTGGGAAACAGCTAACAACGGCTCTTCTGAGAAGCTGAAAAAAAAAAAGTACCAACCAGCTTTTTCCCTCACTGTCTCTAATCTTTACTCTCAGCAAACCAACTGTCGGCTACAACCTCATTTTTAACTTTAAGACAGCATCACCCACATAACTCTTAAGAAAGCCCATAAGGGTAATCACCAATTTGTTAAGCTTCTCCTTTATCGTTTATCTTTCAACGGCCTATATCGCATGTCCTACAGAGCAGTGCACGGGTTAACATCTCAGAGGGCTCCTGTCCAGAGAGGATCATCACCATCACCGGCTCCACGGACAGTGTTTTCAGAGCCTTCACCATGATCACATACAAACTGGAGGAGGTAATGCATACCACACGCATGAAATCAGCCTAATTATCAGTAGATTAAAACAGTGGAGCAACAATTATTATATGTTCTCTGAGGGATTCTTATAGAAACAATCAATCAGGTTAGCCATGAATATGGCCGTAGTAGTCATGACAGAGATAAAATAACTCGTTGGTGAAAAAGAGGGAAAAAAGCCCATTTTACTGCATTATGATGTTATCATCTTTTGAGCTAAATCTCAGAATTAATGTGCTTTTATGGGTATCATTTAACCTCAACTGAAGTAATGGAGTAAAAAAGATTTTTGCATTGCATGGCACTTTATGTCTCTTGCAAATTAGATTGCTCTGCAGAGGAAAATTTGGATTAAATGGATCCAGTCAGTGTTGCAAAACCATTTCATCTTATAAGAATGACATGGCATATTTTTTCACATATATTATACTTATGATTTTTTTTCCCCACTAAAAATTTTAAGGGTAAGACATTTTCAGTTCAGTTAATACAAGTGTGTGTGTGTATCGTATTTATACCTACTAATGAGAGGAATTTGTGTAAATCTGAGCTATAAATGACAGTTTCCTCATGGTATCAATTCCCCTGGAGAATTCCCATCACACCTTTAATTACTACGGTGGACGTTTCAATCAGGTATAGCATCATATTGGACTTTGTGACAAGTAAACAGCTTAAGTCAACAGGACTCGGTAAACAGTGGCTATGGAAACACGGTGCAACCTTCATTGAAGATCTTCACACACTTCTTTTCAGTTCTGAAACCCCTGAGTTTCCATGGCAACACGTTGGCTGACCTGCTGTGCATTTCTTCCGCCATATATTTGACTTATTGAAAGTCTGACAGCATCAATTAAAAAATGAAGCGGAATGATTTGATTTTTGCTAACTGAGTATTCGATTTAGCATTTTGTTTCAGTCTCAATAGTTCATGATTAACAACACATACTCACTTATTTATCTCATTTGGCTGTTGATCAGTTGTTTAGTGGATAATGAGTTCACCAACTGCTGCCATATTTATGCAAATATAGAGATCTCATAATCTGGAGTAATTTTACACTAACACAGTACATGCCCCACATTATCGTACATGGTTGTTGTTTTTTTTTTTTTGGTTTGTTTGTTTGTTTTTCTGAGGTGTGAAGGCATAGGAATATTTTGCAATGCAGTAAGCTTTTGGGACTTTATTTTTGGAACTCTATTTATTTAGATGGTGGTTTTATCCAGATAAACTTACAAGGCATGAACACATTGGAAGCAAAGCAGTATTTAGTATCTTGTAGAAGAACTTTTTGATATGTGAACTGGGGAAGCTGGGGATCAAGCAATCACCTCTCTGAGTGAAAGATGGCCACTAAGCTACATCTGGTCTTTTTTTCAGTATCTAAGCAGGGTTTATGCAACCCACTGTCTTATTTCCACCAATTTCGCTTTAACAGTCACTTTTTCCATCCATGGCATCAAATGTATGCCCAGAGTCTTGTGATTGTACGGATGATGGCTGTGTGTTCCTCTTCTAATGAGACAAGACGTCAAGAGAGCCTGATCCAGCTGACTAAATATAGACACAGCGAGGAGAGGCGCAAGAGGCATATCAAAATATGCTTTTAAATCAAAAGTTAACAGTCATTGGGATGGATGATGCCTTCTCTTTCATGAGCAAAATCCCTTGAGGCAAAACATCCATGCTGTCCCCCATAAGTCAAACTCTGTTAATTTAACTGCAAACTGGCCCCAACACAAACCATTAAATATAAGAACAAGCAGTGTGTTTTGCATTCTGTCACACTTTTGCTACTGGTTTGAGAGGCAGTGCAGTCTATTTACATTTCAAAGCTTCACAGAGAGACGCTGTTCATTAATTAAAAGCTCAACCTTCACCCATAGAAGAGGAGATGTACTGTAAGTTTGCCACATGTGATGTGAAAATACTCTAATTCAAATTCAAATTCAAATTCAAATTCAAAATACTTTATTAATCCCCCAAGGGGGAAATTCAAGTTTCAGTACACCAGGAGAAATCTGGTGTACTAGGGGAGCTGCTAGTGTCCAGCGCTCCTTTTCATGCCCGGTCCCGTGGTCCGAGTGCTAACTCCAGATAACAGCCGTTAAAACAGTTAACAGCCGTTAGAACCAGTATATCTCCAAAACGATGACAAGTGAGATATCTCCAGGTCAGAGGAGGAAACACCAATGAACCAGACCATCTCCCCTGGGAAGACCGAGCTCCATTCAGTCCGGGGAGCGACTGAGCCGACCCAGAGCCCGGTTCATCATGCGGACCGGACCAGGCCGTTGTCATCTCCCCCGGCGGTGCTGGGCCCCACCAGGTCACCAGACGGCCCCTGCCAGATCAGCTGACCCATCCGGCGTGTAGACAGCTGGACGGGGGCAGCATGCCGCCGCCGCTACGTTGGGGTCTCCTGTCCCGGCTCCGCGACGCTGCAGCCCGGATCCAGTGGGGTGGTTGCCGCGGGTAGCAGTTCAGGGCTACTTAGCTTAGCTTAGCTTTCCCGAACCGGCCTCCAGCGACACCGTCCATGTCCGCGGCAGCAGGTCTCCACCAGCCGCAAGAGGACCGATCCGCCCCCTGCAGACAGTATGTCGACATCCGACCGCAGATCACCACAAACCGGGCACAAACTGGAGGGTCCAGCGTTCAACGTCCAGCATAGTTGTGAAGGCTTTGGTGCAACTACTCATTTCATGTAATAAGTTGCACAAAAATCAGAAATAATATGATCATCCACACATCCGGGCACTATCGCACTGCTGCTTGCTTAGCTGATATTTAACATTTAACCTGGTAATGAACCTGGATCTGATGTAAGAAAGTCACATGACCTCTTAAACCCACTTGCACTGTTGTTAACACCTGGGATTTAACCTGCAGGTGAAGGTTTGCCTCAATTCAGTTGCTGTGTCTTCAAAAAAATATTACTTATACTTAAAACCTGGTACAGGCAAGTTTAAAGAAGATTTTAAGTAACTTCTTTAACATAAGGAGACATGTATCTCACTCCAAATGCTACATGCATCCCCACACACAAGCATCATGTGTTACCATAGGTGATGTTAAATTTAGCCTAGAAATGTTATTCTTGTTAAATCACAATATCATGCTTCTTATAGATGTTAGAAGTGACTATAAGACTATAGGGTTGCCCTTTTGTATCTTGTCAGTCTTTATAACTTAAAGAGGCACTAAATGTGTCAGTGTATGTCAATAATTATGATTCAATGACAATCCAGCAAAAGCGCTTGAGTAGATGATTAAGATGAACACATCACATCAGCTTCTTTTAAACACTTTAGTGATGGCAGGGTTCAATAGATATTTATTTATTACCGTGAATAAACATTATTTTTGGTTGATGTGAAATCAATTTGTACATTCATTTGATGGCATGTAGGTTCCAGACTCGCAGGGTTAAAACTGACATTGTAGCATACTGGTTTCAAGCCAGTTTAACTGCAGATCGGCTAATCCTGTTCAACTTTTTTGTTGTGGCACTGCAGTATAAATACCCATCCGAGCATGGCTGTGGCTCGAGATAGCTTCTAAATTCAAGTATAAGTCAGGCATTTAATGACAAGATTGAAACAACTCCTCACATATATCATTTACGTACATGTGAATTGAATCCTGTATACAGAGACAGTTAGCTTAGCTTAGCAAAAAGACTGGAACCAGGAGAGACAACTCGTCGTGTCTTTGCAAAAGTCAAGAAATTTCTCAATGCAGTAGATGATGGATTTGTGGAGTTAAGGGTAGGTGGATTTCCACTGCTTTCAGTCAATAAGTAAAGCTGAGCTAACCAGATTTTCGTAGCTAATGGTATAGCTCAGCAAAAGAGAGTGTAGTATTTAAAGGGTGTTGAACTGTTCTTAGAAATAAATTCTTCAATTAAGAAAATAAGACTTCAAATAATTTTGTCCCGACATTGGGCAATGGTAGTGAGAGTCTGGTAACCTTTACACTGCTCTACAAATATGAAAAGAGTTTTCTTACACAGTCCACTTATTTAGTTCTTTTCAAAAGATCTCCCAGGGAGTGCAGGCTCAACACGGTGAAAGGTACAGCACACGTCGACAAAGTGCTCTCACTCCAACTAAAAAGCATGAGGCACAATTTTCCTCACCCTCCGTGCTGTGTTCAGTTTCTTCTTTTGAACAGAAACCACCGGCTTCTATAAATGATTAAACAGTCCTCTTAAGACCACATAGTGAACTGCAGAATGTAGACAACATTGCTTGCGTGCCTCCTGTGGACTTTTCTCCCAGCACGTTCAGCAACACAGAAAAATGGAGAAATTAATTAGGTGCACCTGATGGGTTGCTCTCTGCTTTCTCCGCCACTCTACTAAAGTTATACCTGACATTTCCAGCATTGACACCCACCACTGTTTCTGTTTTTTTAATTCATGTTTTTCATGTTTTACAGCAGTAAATTTAAGCTTGGCTACTGTAAATTTTCAAGTCCAAACAGAATTCAGTGTGAGTTTTTTTCAATGTGTCTTTGGAGTTTGAGAGATGGTTGGAGCTAGTAAAACGCTGACTTACTGGTTGATCGGCTCATCGTGATGTGGCATAATTAGGTTAATATAACCATCACTTAATTCTTTATTGTTTGATATGTTTTCAGTTCAAGAAATCAAGTTTAATAAATGAGGATTTCATAAAAATCCTATTTTGTGTTTTTATTAATGTAAATCGTTAATCTTAGCACCTATTAAGGCTCAGGTAATACCATTATTATTTACGTTTGCACTGTTTGCAGTAATCTTCTCTAAGTCTCTAAGTCTGTTGTGGAGACTTCAGTAGTATCTGCAGTCATCTGTTGGGGAGCAGCATCAGAGCCAGTGACTTTAAGAAATTGATAAAGATGACTGGCCCTGTTCTGGAGCCTCTGGAGCTGATTGTGCAAAGGGGGATGCTTCATGAAATGAAGAGCATCGTGGACAACCCTGACCATCCTCTAAACAACAAAGTGATTCAGCAGCTGAGTGTCTTAAGTCAGAGGCCTCTTCGGATCCGCTGCTTCACAGACCGCTACAGGAGATCCTTCCTGCCTACAGCTATAAGCATTTATAATGAATCACTGACAAGACTTAAATAACAACAACTACTGCAATAACTGAATTTCCCTTTGGGGATGAATAATGTACTTTTGAATTTAAATGAGTTTGAATTATTCTATTTTCCTTAAAGGTGATCTTTTTCTTCATTCTCTTTCTGTCCCAGTGTCTCTCACCAAGTTTTTTTTCTTTTTGTTCTTTTTTACATACTCTACCTCTCTCCAGGACCTGATTGCACTAGTGGCCAATGGCACCATCAGCTCCAAGCCACCAGTTACTCTACGCTTGGTCATCCCTGCTAGCCAGTGCGGTTCGCTCATTGGAAAGGGTGGAGCAAAGATAAAGGAAATCAGAGAGGTGAGCAGACAGAACAAAAATCTTCTCCACAAACAAGTCCAAGGCTAAAGAAAAGAACAAATTCAATCCTGAAATGGAGTTGTGGTTGAAAGTGAGCAACATCTAGCTTGTTATCAGAACCCTAGTTGAATACTGATCATCTGTGATGGCGCTGGGTCCCAATAATGCACAGGACATGGATAGATTGCGCATGTGTGAAGGTACTGTTTTTGATGAATGAGAGACATATAGATTTTTTGAGCAACAAGTGGTGCTACCAAGATTACATCTTTTTCCAAGGAAGATTTTGCTTATTTTGGTAAGAAAATGCCAAAGCACATTCTTAACTGATGAAAACGTTCCTCCACAGAGCCTAAGTACTAAATTCACCTGCCTGGAGTCTAGACTGATCACCCAGTGAAAATAGTTCACCCAGAATATGGCAAACAAAGCCTTAGATTTTGCAAATACTGGCTAAAATTTTTGACAAAAAGTTTAAAAACAGAGAAAGAAAGATTTTTAATTTTTTTTTATGTGTCACAGTGGCAACACACTGTAAATGTTAATTTTAATCATCTCTGGTGTATAGTGCGTAAACCACCTTCTTGTGTAATTTGAATTTGGTTGCACTGCAGATAAAATATACCAAATTGGAAAGCAACATTTTAAATCGAAGCTTCATAGCTTCGTAAAAGAATAGAAATGAGTGAAACAAGCAAATAAGCCCAGAAACAGCCCTGAACACAACATACTCTGTGACTCAGCAGTGGCAAATTTGAAGGGAAAAATTCCTGGCTCCATTCAGGCCCAGTTAAAACATCAGGATTAAACTTATCTGATGTGTTGCCAGAGACCTCTGACTCTAAGTTTAGCACTGTGTCAAACTACAAATAGAACCTCTCTCATTTTAACCTTTACCTTCCTCTGTAATAGGACCCAGTTGATTTTCTGAAGTTAAACTTATTTTATCATCTTCATATCTTCACATCCCTGAAGTGTCTCATGTTAAGATTTTGTTCGTTTCCACAAGACACTTGTTACATTGAAGACGTATTATTGATTTTCATAATCAAACTGTGACATCCACGGGAATGTTGCAAACAACAAACCAACAAACCATATGGCAACCTAACAATAAATACAGAAATGAAGAAAAACATTACAGAAAACGGGGACATGAATAGTTCACAAAACATTTCACAAAATGGATCCAAAACATAACAAAAAGGGGCTGTTTATGGAATATTTATAAGGTGTTGTTGAGATATCTTGTGTTCTATAAAATGCTTTTTGTGAAATGTTGTGTTTCCTGTTCTGTTGATGAGTTTGTTTTAAAATGTTCTGTTCCTCCCCTCAGGCCCACTGTCGAACTAGTGCTCTTTGCCAACAGATGTGTAGTGTCAGGGGAACAATACAATATTAACACTTAAAAAAAAAAAAAATCTTCTCATGTTGACGATGTTCCATTTCTGTCTAACTTGAGAAGAATCACAACAAAATATACAACAGTGTTATGTCTCCATGACTGCAGGTGGAGAGTATAATGTCAGCAAACCAGCCATGAAGCACAAGCAGGAGTCACAGCAGTGTAGTGACAACTTTCCTTATCTCCTGAATCAGACTAATCCTTTTTTAAACCCCTATCATTTGCAGAGCACTGGAGCTCA
Source organism: Hirundichthys speculiger (assembly GCA_018398805.1). Lineage (NCBI taxonomy): Eukaryota > Metazoa > Chordata > Actinopteri > Beloniformes > Exocoetidae > Hirundichthys > Hirundichthys speculiger. The sequence continues at coordinate 733,509 of JAGFBZ010000693.1, read as the reverse complement.
GATACAGGTGGCAGGAGATTTGCTGCCCAATTCTACTGAGCGAGGGGTGACGATATCTGGGACCCAGGACTCAGTAATCCAATGTGTCAAGCTCATCTGCACAGTAATCCTGGAGGTACGAAGCATACCACTCCTCTCTTTATGCCACGCACCCACATCTAGCTGACATTTGTTGGAGCGTTGCCGCTGCAGCAGTGAGGACATGATTGCTGTCATGCATGCTTTCGTGCATGTTTTAATCTCAACGTGCAGTTATTGTTCATTCAGCTGCAGCAGAAGTGAACGCATCTCGGTTCGGCTGCATTCCTCTTTGTTATATAAGTCTTGTGAGTGTGTTTCACGGACGTTATCTACATTCATGTAGAGCTCAGAAAACACAAAGAATGTATCCTTCCTCTGCACTGGTTTGATTTTTTTGTGGTGGAAAAAAAAAGACACTGAATACAGGGGAAAGGTGCCACTCTGAGGTCAGGATTCAGCATTGTAAAAGAAGACACTAAACTGCTCTCAGAAAAAAAAAAAAAAAAAAAAAAAAAAACCCAAAGTGGCCTGCAGCACAAACTGTCCACCTTTAGACAACAGTTCTCTTGAGAAAATCAAGGAGGAGATGAGAGAAAAACAACCCTAAGCACAGTTTCTCCCTGTGTGCTAATGGGAGTGCACAAGTCCTTTTTTGTTTTAGCATTGCAGCTGGACATGACTGACTAATTGCTAGTTTGATCCAGTTTTTTCCAGGGCTTTCTTCAAAGGCTTGCAAGTTTCATTAAGATTCTGTTCCAGCAGCATCTTGCTTTTGGCTCAGGGATTTAAATTATGCAAAGTTGCACAAGGAATTTCACTGTGACTGCTCCACATTTTAAACATCAATATGTACAGTATCACCAATGCTGCACTGACTTGATAAGCTATGTGGTTTTCTCTCTAACTATATTATATCAATTTTCTATTGGCGTTTGGAGAATTTATGTTCAAATGTTTCTTTGTTAATAGATGCTTGACTGAAGCAGAGGGTTAAGCCACTATAAAGTCTTGGGGTGTGATACACATAAAGGCCCTGAGCTATTATTCACAAAGAGCACTCATGATGCTGCTTCCATTGCGCTGCATAAACGCATGGCAAGGATTACTGTGTATATAACAGCTTCAGTATCTAATGGTTCCAGGGAAGTTAGGACTATTTCCGGGCATTAATTTCACAGCGGTTATTTTTGCTGTAACCTCCACAGGAATGTTATTATCAACAAATCAAAGTTAAAAAGGTTTTGTCTGAGCCACATGGCAGCCCAACACAACGGCTTTGGCAAAAATACGACAACAAATTTAAAAATAAATTATTATAACGAGCATATTATTTTAACAAATTGTGTCAAACTGTTTATGCTGGGTTTAGGTAAAAAGTTCTGACCACCTTGATATGTTTTAAACTCCGTAGTCTCCACCAAAAGGTGCCACCATCCCCTATCGGCCGAGCCCTTCACCTGCTGCTCTCCTCATCGCAGGGAACCAGGTGAGAACATAAGATTTTATCAGACATGTTGGGTAGCTTGTAAATTGTACAGTGATTCACACACATACACACATATACAAAAAAAAAGGAGGAACTTTACATGGGGTGAGGCTGGGGGTTATGTAAGATACACTATATTGCCAAAAGTATGTGCTCATCCATCCAAATGATCAGAATCAGATGTTCCAGTCACTTCCATGGCCACAGGTGTATAAAATTAAGCACCTAGGCATGCAGACTGTTTCTACAAATATTTGTGAAAGAATGGGTCGCTCTCAGGATCTCAGTGAATTCCAGCGTGGAACTGTGATAGGATGACACCTGCGAAACAAGTCGCGAAACAAGTCGTGAAATTTCCTCACTCCTAAATATTCCACAGTCAACTGACAGCTGTATTATAAGGAAATGGAAGTGTTTGGGAAGGACAGCAACTCAGCCACGAAGTGGTAGGACACGTGAACTGATGGAGCGGGTCAGAGGATGCTGAAGTACATAGTGTGAAGAGGTCGCCAACTTTCTGCAGAGTCAATCACTACAGACCTCCAAACTTCATGTGGCCTTCAGATTAGCTCAACGACAGTGCACAGAGAGATTCATGAATGGGTTTCCATGGTGGAGCAGCTGCATCAAGCCATACATCACCAAGTGCAGTGCAAAGCATCGGATGCAGTAGTGTAGCACGCTGCCACTGGACTCTAGAGCAGTGGAGGAACGTTCTCTGGAGTGATGAATCACGCTTCTCCATCTGGAAATCTAATGGAAGAGTCTGGGTTTGGTGGTTGCCAGGAGAACGGTACTTGTTTGACTGCATTGTGCCAAGTGTAAAGTTTGGTGGAGGGGGGATTATGGTGTGGGGTTGTTTTTCAGGAGCTGGGCTTGGCCCCTTAGTTCCAGTGAAAGGAACTCTGAATGCTTCAGCAGACCAAGACATTTTGGACAATTCCATGCTAACAACTTTGTGGGAACAGTTTGGAGCTGCCCCTTCCTCTTCCAACATGACTGTGCACCAGTGCACAAAGCAAGGACCATAAAGACATGGATGGCAGAGTCTGGTGTGGATGAACTTGACTGACCTGCAGAGTCCTAACCTCAACCCAGTATAACATCTTTGGGATGAATTAGAGCAGAGACTGAGAGCCAGGCCTTCTGGTCCAACATCAGTGTGTGACCTCACAAATGTGCTTCTGGAAGAATGGTCAAAAATCCCCATAAAACACTCCTAAACCTTGTGGACAGCCTTCCCAGAAGAGTTGAAGCTGTTCAAGCTGCAAAGGGTGGAGCCTACGTCATATTGATTAAGGATGGGATGTCAACAAAGCTCATATGCGAGTCAAGGCAAGTGAACGAATACTTTTGGCAATAGAGTGTATGTGCATTCTGTATAACTAAATAACCTAAGTTTGAATAAACGTTTCATGTGAGGACACTAACGGCTCAGTCAAGCTATCGTAATTCAGAATTCGTAGCAAGTAAGTAGATCTAGGATATGGATAGATGTACAGATAAATGACCCAGAATTTAAAATAAGCAATAATCAGCAAAAATATTCACTGCCAGTGAAGAAGAGAAAACATTTGGATCTTTCAGGAACATGATTTGCACATCACAGACATCTTAAATTTGATGCTTGGGGAAGTTGGGGATAGAGCAAAGTAAGGACAGTTAAAAAAAAAAAAAAAAAAAAAACTCAGTGACTTTGCATTACAGATTGCACTACAAAATGACATCTTACAGGGTTGCTTGGGTAGCTTGGTGGTTTAGTAGGTGTCCTCTTGCAGCAGTTGCAGGTTCAACTCTTTCCCCCAATTTCCCCATCTCTCTCTTTGTAAATAGAAGCCACAAGAGCCACAAGAGCTTTAAAAACAACAATAACAATAATAATTCTGATAGTAGCCTTCCAGAGTTGAAGCTTGTTTTCAATATATGTTTTGAGTTTTTATTCAAATTCAGATTTGCATCAAATCTGTAACTATAACTTAATACCTCTCATCTGGCAAGCAAATGAATAATAAAAAACAAGAATAAATATTCTATCAAAAAGAATTATGCAGTTTGGCTTGTTAGAAGACTAACATCAATGATTTAGGATGAACATTGAATTTAAAATCCAACATTCATTGTGACAGTTTAGCCTGAACCAACGTGGTCACACGCTGGTGACAGACCAACAAACAACCATTCAGATCTCACATCTCAAACGTATTCATCACTTATGGCCGAGAAATATTTTAAAGGACTGTTATTTGAAGCAAAACAGGAATATTACACAAAAAAAGTTTTAACGTCATTGTTTACCATTCTTGAAAACATAAACTGTTTAAAGCACTTGTACTCCTTCATTACCATGAACATTATATTTTATTATTTATTTGAAAGATTGTATTCTGCAGGGTTATTATAGTTAACGAAAACTAAGACTAAAACTAAAACTAGCAATGAAAAAATATTTCAGTTAACTGAAATAAAAATAAAAACTACAATAAAAAAAAAAACGAAAACTAAATAAAAACTACAATGAAGGATGTAAAACTAACTAAAACTAAACTGAATTGTAGATAAATTCAGCTTCGTTTTCGTTGTCGTTTCGTTTTCCCTCGATTACTGCCATAGAGATTACTGCCTGTCCTGCAGCAGCCGCTATGCTACCCTCCCTCCAGAGAGGGGGCAGCATAGCGGATATAGACCTTTTCGGGCCAGCCCCCCGGAAGTACCCCGTCCGCCATTGTTGGAGGGTGCTACAGAGCATAGATATCTATAAGAAAGGCTAGATGGCTCGAGGCGGAGTCACCAGCGTCCCTACACGGCGGCCATCTTACTACAGCATAGCAGTCTGGTACGCCCTATGGTAGCTGTCGGAAGGTGAGTTATCTGCATAATCAAAAATACTCTTAACTCGCTGAAATCTTGACTGATTTCCAAGCGGTTTTGTTATTACAAACCTTAATAGCGTGGCTATGAGTCGGGATGCTTGGACATGTTGAAATTTCTACTTTTGTTTGAGAAAAAAGACTTAATCGTTCAGCACAGTTGTTTTGGATTTCTATTCAGTTGTTTTTGGTTAGGAAGTTAGGTTAGAAACCTGTTTTTCTGTTTCCTTTTTATTTGGGTGATAGGCAAGCCAGATTAAAACCCAGCTTGTTTTGTTTATTGTTTTAGGCGATGCTCACCCTGAGCTATTTAATTTCGTGTGGGTAAATAAAAAACCCTTGTTATTTTGGACTGCATTCGTTGTCTTGTGATTCGTTTCGGAAAGTGGGGAGGAGAGAGGGATCCTTATGCTATGTTCTGGTAGTCCCTTGGCCGGGGCATAACAGACCTGTACATGGCATCATCAGTTCATCAATATAAATGTCAGTGCATAGTATGTTGCCTATTATGAAGGAAGATACATTTTAAAGGTCAGGTAGAGGAACACAGAGATTAAATATTTTTATTTGTCAAAGATTTAGAAAATATAATTTCATGTTAGCACCTCATTTGTTTCAACTACTGTGAACTTTGTTAAATTAACTCACGTGTCTTCATCTTGGATATTTAGGCCATCATATAGAAAGCATAAAGATGGCTCAAAGGGCCCCCTTCTCAGGGGCCAGGACCAGGGACCAGGGGCATAACAAAATAAAATACATATATGTTAATGTTATGTGTTGTTATAGTTATCATTATAATAGAAATATTACTAATATAACATACATGGAATGATTAAATGTTTATATATAAATGATTTAATAAAACTACCTTGTGTGTGTAGTCCTATAGCTATTGCTCTACCTAGCTGCTTAATGTTTATTTATCCATAGTTAAAATTATTCTTGAGTATGCAGGAACATAACTACAACTCTGAGGTTTTAAAACAACCAAACCGTTTGAAAATCGGTTTAAAATTAAGCAATCTGTGGTTATTGAAATGCTTCATGCACCATAGACTTTGATGTTATGAGTGGGCGAGCTGCCTGTGGCAAGATGGCCGCTAACAGCGTGCGTGAGCCATCTAGTGTTTATATATATATATATATATATATATATATATATATATATATATATATATATATATATATATATATATATATATATATATATATATATCAGCTCGCAGATTAACCAGTGTTTTTCTCTTTCTACAAATATATATTTTATAATGTCGAGTCGGTCGAGTGGGAATAATGTTCCGTCATAAACTGTGCCAACAATGGTGTGAAAATTCGACAATGGAAGAAGAAAGTATGAACGAAGACTGCCTTGTTTGCAGAACAAGAAGTTAGGAAGACGTGGGTGAAAAATATCAACAGAAAGAACTTTGTTCCAAATGAATACAGCCGGGTGAGTTTTCGTTAACATTCAATCTCGTACTACTTATAGTCTCGCTGAGAGTCCCGGACGATTCTGGCCAAAAGAACAGCAGTATGAGGCTACTGTAGCCCTCGGTACTAGCACAAGCCTATAAATCAATGAATAAATAATGAATGAATGACTTAGGAGAATGATAAAATAAATTAAATATAACATTAACACATAGCCTAATTTACCGCTCGCGTTAACATTACAGCAGCATAATCTTTATGGCTTGTTGACGTTAGTTATAGCCAGCGTTCCACAGTTTTTAGTGTTTGATTATGGGAATAGATCATGCTATTTCCATAACCAATCATTAAAAACAGCGATAAACTACCTTCATCTGTAACTGGAGGCCACTGCCTAACATCATCAATCCAAGACATGTCTGCGTTATCCGTAACAGATCCTCCACGCTGCTGTGTTTGGGTTACTTGATGGAGCACCGCACACTCCAGTTATGGCGGGCCACTAGGGGGCGCATGTCCACAATTTTCAAGTCAAAAAGGTGTATAATCTGCTGCATACTGCAAGAAGAAGAAAAACTAAAACTAAGACTAAAACTAAATAAAAACTAAACTGAAACTAGTCAATTCCTCAAAATAAAAACTAAACTAAAACTACTAAATTACTTGTTGAACTAACTAAAACTAAACTGAAATAAAAAAGCAAACTGGAAAACTAAATCAAAATAAAAACTAAAGAAAAATTCAAAACTATAATAACCTTGGTATTCTGTATTTGTTTTTGCATTGTTTTTAAAACATGTGTCCTGTTTTGTAATACTTTGCTTTTGCTTGTACATCTTTGTGATTATGGAAAGCCAAAGCAAGTTTCTTCAACTTATCACTACACTTTGTTCTTAGCATTAAAGACAAAAAGAACAAATTTGTAAAGCTGAAATCTATATTTCTATTTCATAATCATTATTATATTTTTAATTTGAAGCCTAAATAAAACAGCTTGGGAACAGAGCAGACCAGGCCTGAGGAGGACATTATGTGGTCACATATTAGTTATAAGAGTGAAATCTATGAACAGAATAGTCATTCTGATACATTTTCCCCAGTTTGATAAATGGTGAAGTAATCACAAAATTAAAATATTCATAGTTTTTCTGGGGACCCCTGGAGGTCCCTCAAGGGCTGCTGGGGGGTCGACTCTGAGGATTATTGGATGGATAAAAAGTCAAGGAGCTGCTGGATTAGTATTTGAGGCTGACCTACATGAAATTAGAAATGGCTATTAAAGAATGCTTCTGGAAGAAGGATGATGTTTTGCCAAAAATGCTCTTCTTCATTGGATTCTTTACTAAAATGGTGTTGTGACAAGGCTGATGTTGAGGGTCCGCCTTGGGGGATTAAGTGGATTTCTTTGTGCGTGCATGACGGCAGGTCTGAAAACGATAGATGCTGCTGGTTTAGAAAGGGGCAGATATTCATCCTCCCATGGAGCGAGTCACAAGATTAGCAAGTGAGACTGGAGACCTGCCGTCTCCTCTGGCTACAGCAGCAGCCAGATTTTCTGCATAGCTGACAGCAGTTCTGACAGTGCATGTGCTGCCTCTGACTCTGCTCAATTTATGGAATGGCTTTGTGTTTTTTTATATATAGTAAGCAATCAAATTAAACCCAAGGCACAATCTTGGACACTGAGAGATGACTAATGAAGGCTGCGCAGTGATAAGTATGTGTAAATCTTTGAGAAATTTAAGTGGACAGTTTGGGCGGGAGTCATACCTTCAAGCCTGTTAGGTGTATGAAAGTGTCAGAAATATGTACTTGTGCCAAATCTGATCAGGAGAAAATGTTTAGAATAAATTGAAGACTTGAACTCATCAATGACTTTTTTTTATAGCTGATAAATTTAATTTACTATATTTACTACCACTAATGAACTCATAAACATGGCAATATTTTGGCTGCAAATTGAAACCTCTTCCTTTTCTTGTGTGTTTCATGTTTGTAGGTTTATGAGACATCAGAATTTGCGCCTCACCCTCTGTATTCTGTCATTCAGGGTGGTCTGGACCTCCAGCAGGTAACTGGACAGTCATTCTTGAAAAGTCAGCAAATGATCTCTTTTCTTCTGAATATAAAGATCTCTGTCGCACTCAGTTCGCCTTAAACATTGTTCTCCGAACTCCCGTGTAGAGAATAGGAATGAATGCGAGGATTTGAGTGGTGAATGAGAGCAGAGGTTGTACAGTATGTACACAGTTGCACAGTACATCATATGGCATGAGGCATTAAAAACAACAGCTGAGCGTAAGCTGTAGCTATTGTTCTGGCCTGTCATGGGAGCTATAAGCCCTCCTGAAACTCGATCTTGTCCCCCACCACAGCTCTGAAGTCTCTTTTTTAGTCCTGCCTAGCTCTGCACCAGAAACCCTTTGGCTTTAGGAATATTCATTCCCAACAATAGCAGCTACTGTCATAATTTAAGAATGGAAACAACAGCCCCTCACTTTCGAAAACGAAACCCACAAATTCAAAATTTTTGATCATTCTGTAATTGGCAAGAGCATTGCAATGAATTTGTAGGGTTTGTTTGTGTCCCAATATAAACACAGCTGCGATGTATTGATGGCGAGCAAGGATGAGCTTTCCTTTTTAGTTTATGACCATATAGGATAGAGTAGTAATTGAAGCCAGACTGCTGGCGTCAGACAGAATTGAGTTAAGCTAAGTGCTGTCTGGTGAGGCCATAACTGCAACGAGTGAGGGCTGCACAGACACCACCCTTACTAATTTGGATGGATGGATGGATGGATGGATGGATGGATGGATGGATGGACTGGACTGAAATGGCATGTATTTAACTGGACTTGAGTAAAGTAATGTCAGAGCACAGAGATTCATTTTTTTCATTAATTAGCACAATGTGAATAAAATAAACTATAACACAAATAAACCAAAAATTCCCCAAAAAAAAAAGAAAGGGAAAAAGAAAAAAAAAAACAGTACCCAGGGGAATACAGTATGTCACAGTATTACACCATATTACATTTGAAACAAGAAACCACAATTACATGCTGTGCAGAGAGGGTTGTTGGAGAATCTAACCACTCCACATTGCTCCAAGTCAGCCTTGGGGGTGCACTATGAAGCAAGATAAGTGGGTTAGTAAGGTTTAGAGAGACTGAAGCCAGGAAACACAAAGATGTTTTTCTTGTAACCTGACTATCATGGTAACTTATGTTGAATTCATAATCTGCTCCAGAGCAGGTGATGGTCAGAGTTTTGAATTAAACCATCTGTAAAATCCTTCACTGATTCACATCACAGACATAATCATGTTGAAACAGTGTTTGGATATCAACAGGCAGAAATACTCAGTCTTGAATCTTTTTAATATTCACAAATACTGAAAAAAACATTAAATGACAGACAGAAATGTAATAATTCAACTGTAATTTTCTCACTTTGTAAGTGCGTTTAGGCTATAATTTGATTTTATTGCCATATTTAATCACACTACAATAATGATTCATTTTTGAATCTGTTTAATTCAGTGCTGCAGGGATTTTAACTTTAACCAAAAATCAATCATCTTGTCCTGAAACTGATGTTGAACTAACAATTTGTGATACAAATTCTCAGGTGAGAGAAAAAAAAATATCCAAACCCAATGAGCTGTATACAGATGAATTGATGGATGGATGAATGGATGGAGGTACTGTCACTCCCATCATATGTGTGTGTGTGTGTACATGTGTGTGTGTGTGTGTGATATATATATATATATATATATATATATATATATATATATATATATATATATATATATATATATCTTCACAGTGTAAAACTCTCCACAACTACCAATGGGGTTCTTCTGCTCTTTGAATTGCAGCAGGTATGTTATTTTAGTCAGACAACACTTGCTTCCTCGTGATAAACACTTGAAATCTTGGCAGCTAGGCTCTGATTTAATAAATTCCCAGTTTTAAGCCATACATAAAGACTGGGAGTAATAAAATAACTGAATCCCCTGCACAATCAGAGTCTATAGGTGGACCTGGGGCGGAGGCAGGAACTTTAATCACAGCAGCAAGCTGTGGGTCAGGGACATCAAAAGGCATGTATGAGACATTTTGCTCATTAAATAGACCAATAAGCAGGTAGACTGGAATAAACCAAGTAGAGGGGCAGGAGCAGGCATTCAATGCTGCTTACGTTAGTATCTGAAATCTCTCCTGGGTTTCAAAAATTAAAGGGGTAAAGTTAAGCAAGACTCAAAACATGGCAATCCAAAACCAAACAGTAAAAAATATCCACACAAAAACAAGCTCAAATACAGATCTCGAAAAATACTGTTTAAATAACTACTCACTAGATCTAACTGAATTTCTTTTACAGATAATAATTTGTTCTCGTTGTGGCTTTGCCTGCATAAACTAATGTACACTTGTATTGTGATATACAGAATTTTAGTCATATTTAGAAATACATGGCTCATATAACGTGTCACCTCCACCCCTCATACACTGTAAATAACTGCTCATATCAAGGTCTTTGGATTGTCCAGCAAACAGAGACACTGTTGGCACAGATGTCCCTATTGAATTTTTTATAAGCTATTCTTAATACCGCAAGCATCAGAAGCAAAGCGTCATTGACCTGCTCTAACTGGAATGCTGTTAGAAATAGCAGGAATAGATATTTTTAAACCTGGTCAAGCAAAGAATAAAATATTGTATCTGTATCAATTCACTGGAACCAAGAAGAAGATTTTTTTTTCTCTCTCTCTCTCGCATCTCTCTCTTTAAAAAAAAAAAACTGCAGGTAGTGACAGTGAAGCACTTTCATTAGGAGGTTGCAGATTTATTGCTTCTGTGGGACGTTTTTATTGCTGTAATTTACCTAATGTAGGACACTCTCTTTCAGGCCTACACTTTGCAAAACCAATATGGCATTCCACACTCAGAGGTATGACTGTAAATAGGAGTATTATCATTTTATAAAACAAGACAAGTTTACATTTAGGTGTGCAGCTAAATCAGGTTGTTCCTTTTGGTTTTACAGCTGGCCAAGCTGCACCAACTGTCCGTGCAGCAAGGTCTGAGTCCCCTCGCCCAGACTGCCTCCACCATCATGCCTGGTATGTATGTGGTAGTATTAAACGGTGCTTTCTTTATCCCACTCCATTTGTCTGTTACCCAACATCTGTTTTTTTTCCAATCTGTAACCATTTGTAGGTTTTTAAGCTTCCCACAGGTGTGAGAAACAAAGACCTGCTGTCATTAGCCATGCAGATTATGAGCTTTTGACTGTAAGAACAAGAGGCTTGATAGCCATCCTACTCTATATATACCAGCCTATAGAGTACAATGATATGTTCTGCAGAGTCAGAGAACTGGGAGCAAGAAAAGAATGAGGGTTGTGTTAAACATCAGCCCATTCAAATGTAAATGGACTCTTTTTAACCATGTTTCTGCTGAAGCGGTTTTTCTAGCATGTTAGGGTTGGCTTGTATGCATTCACTTACTAAAAGATGGGAAAGAATATTTAAAATGTCTGATATGTCAGTTTCATTCAGCTGATTCTTGTATTTTTCTCTCGTCAGGGATGGACTCGAATTCTCAGACATCTCAGGAGCTGCTAATTCCCAATGATGTAAGGAAAATCAACTCATGACACTGGGCTTCTTGTTTCCAGAATTAGTGTTTTCTCATGCAATCTTCATCTCACATGTACACAGCACAGCAGCAGGTGACTAGCAGTAACTGCAATGACATTGCAGTGTAACTTCAAAAGAGATGGAAGGCACAGCCGCAACTTCCTAATTATCCTCATTATTCTAACCTCAGACTAAACCAAGGTTAAAGGGATTTTCAGCTGATATGGATCCTTTCACATTATCTTATGGGCTGCAGTTGCAGTATGTCTTGAAGTGACTCCCATGAGTGATCAGTAAATCCTCTCATGTTCTCTGACCTACTTAGACGCTATCTGCTGTCAAAACAGCCAATAAGAAAACAGAGAAAGATCCTTTCCCTCTTCAGTTATCTTCTGCCAGGGTTTAATGAACAGACTAAGATCTGTGAGCAGAAACCATATGGAAATAGTCTAGCATTGGTTCTGCCTTGTTTGGTCAGAGAATGATATCAGCTCTTACTGTTAAATGTAGCATCATCTGAGGAATAAAAGAAATTTTAAACTGCAGTGTAGCCATTCATAATTTAGAACTTACAATTTAAAATTTGGCTCATATATCTAATGATTTATATGAGTGACACTTTGCTCATAAAACTCAAGACTTGTGTTTAAATGTTTGAAACAGCTGGACGTTGTAGTGTTTTGATTGCTTTACTCAAAGGGGATCAAATAATGATCTTGTTCTGGATCATTTTCAAGAACAACGTGCTGGTATTTAGCAGCATGTGGGTTCCTAATACACCACTGGGTACATATTTTAACAGAAAAAGCAGCTCGTACCATCGATTAAAAAGGAAATAAATTAAAACTGAATAGATGCCTCAGGTTTCATCATAATGTGTGGAAAATAGCTAGATGCTTTGACACATTTCTGACATGCCATACGGTACAGCCACCCCATGTGCACCCCCACACAGAAAGCAACACAATGCATATGAGGAATGAGAGAGTCTAGTGCTGTATGTGACAGGGACAGCTGTGAGCTCCAGCCATTGTTCCAGAAGAGAGGACTTACAGCCGTGACTGAGCCTTCATAAAAAAAAAGCCCCCTCCCTCAGGCCGGCCACACCACAAGCCACAGTCTTGCTCTGTGCTCATACACTGAACGCTGAAGGAGGCCTGGGTGAGCACATAGATGCTTTTAGAAAGTGTGGAAACCCAATCAGCATTATGCTGAACCTCTACAGAAGAGAGAGGATTCATCCGGAAGAAATATGGTTGCACCTTTCACCATCCCATCGGCTCTTCCTGTGTCTTTTCAAATAACTGACTCAGCAGGAACTAAATAATATAGAGGACCAGCGTGTCATGCTGCTGTTGATGAATGCTTAGAGTAAAAATAACCATATGTTGAATGTCTTCCACACTTATTTAATGTCAGTTTTTCTCATTTTTGCTTTCTTATTTTTGGTTTAAGGTTGTTCAGTCACAAATGGCAATAGTCTGAGGTCACACACGCTAAAGTGGGCGAGCTGTTGACAGCTGGTATCTATTGACAGCTGGTGGAGATTTTTCAGCCTCAGTGGGGGAGAGTTGTTATCAGTGATATGAGGTCCAGAGTGACCATTGTCTCTAGAGTAGCACTGCAAGCTGACTGCTTTTTGTGCGCCTTCACACTCCTCCCACTCCCCCCCAAAAAAAACTGCTGAGCCAATAATAACTCGACAGACCTGCAGGTTGCTGTCACAGATCAGACACTGTGGACCAGAGACTGCTTACTTCTCCGGAAAGGAATGTGAAACGCAGAGGACAAACGCTCCACAAACATTATGCTTGTGTGAGTGTTAAACTGTATTTCAGTAAACGTCAGCCACTGTTCAACCTCCAGCACACTCACATACTACAAGCACTTCATCTCTGTCTGGCATGTCCGCTATATATTTGGCAGCTTACCCCTGTCACTAGAGCTCCTGACACCCCACACTTGAGTTGATATGTGTCTATGAGCTCTGGTTCTGCTAAATGTCCATTGTCACGAATAGGCTGGGATCCAGGTTGGGTAACTAAAACAGCACAAAAGTGATAATGTATTTTGGAACGCAATAAAAGTCTTGTCATTTTCTAATCTGCTCTGGGCTTAGAGAATACTCAAGCCAATGGAACTGTACATCATATATTTGAGTTATTTTTCCATTATGTTTTCCATTAGCGCGGAGAAGGATCTAGCTGGCGTGCTTTTGGGAAGTGATTTGTTTGGGAAGTCATCACCACTCTGAGGAATCAATAACCTTTTAGCTACTCAGAATAATGAAAGGCAAATGTTCCTTCTCTCGTCTCCTTACCAGTGCGGACACAGTAGCAATTAAGGGAGACTCGAGGGGGTTAAAAAATACATTTGACATGCATGATGGATGACCAGACCACTGCAGACAAGCAATGTAATTGGACTATTTGAAGTGTTCTGCATTAGGTCAGCTAAAACAGCCCCAAAACAGCAGAGCAGGTTTGTCTGTCTTTGCCCTTTTTGTTATAAGCCCTTTCATCAGCAAAATAGATCCAACATTAAAAGTGGGGCTTTGTTAAATCATAAAATTCCATTGAAATGAACGTGTCTACAAAGTTTTTGAAGCTGTCATCAAAATTATTGATCTGCCGCCAACTTTCCTTTGCAGCTGATTGGCTCAATCATCGGCCGTCAGGGCACTAAGATCAACGAGATCCGGCAGGTGTCAGGAGCTCAGATCAAGATCGGTAGCCAGCTGGATGGGACAAGTGACCGCCATGTCACCATCACAGGAACACCAGTCAGCATCAACTTGGCCCAGTACCTCATTACCTCCTGGTAAGGCTGCGTGACATCTGTACCCATCTAATGAGCCGCTGAAAGACAAATACATTGGTTGAAAAGGGTCAGAGGCCACCCTTCAAATCATAATGAGGTGTGGCCCTGTGCTGCTGGTAACTGTATTTAAGAATATGAAGAAAAGCAGAATTTGAAGGTAGGCCACAGCAATGCTTTTTTTGATTCATACCTCTTTTTCTTTTTGGAGATGTAATCCAAGACATCATGTTTCAGTGAATAATTAAAAAAGAGACAGGAGAATAAATCTTATTACTGGCCATAAAAATATAAATAAATAAAACAAAATACAAAGAGTCTTAAATAATCCAAACTATGGCATTATTTATTTAAAATCAAATTTCATTTTTTTCTATAACTAACTATAGAGTAAAAAAAAAAAGTCTCACTGTTATGCCATTTATGATTCCTTGGATGTACCCAGTGATTGAGAAACCCATCTTTTAATTAACCTAAGAATTTCTGCAACCGCCCGATGATTTATTTTATTATTAGTTTCCAAATCAAAGTAATTAAAGAACATTTTCTAATAAAACTTTGGGGGTTTGCTGAGATTGGCATTTACTTTACAGCTGCTTGTCATCCAATACTAATTCATGTCTAAAAGCATTTAAAAATTGGTATATTTAGTATCATGAGCTGGGGTATGACTTATCCTTCATATTAACTCCTTTAGCTTTATGTGTTTTTCTATGAGAAATATATGCTTTTCCTCTGAGAAACTTCCACTTTGACTGAATCTTTGGAAATTCCAGTCAGCACCCTATTAACACAAGGCTAAATCGAACAAACATGTTTGTGCATTAGAGTCACCATTGAGAATTCTGGGTGTTTGTACTTTTGCCTCATCAAAAACGTGAATTGGAGTGATCAACAGCCTCATAACAATGACTCAGTGAGTCTGATGTTATTGTGCGTGCTCTAGAAATGCTCAATGGGAAGTCACAAAACAAAAGTTGAATGGTTTATCTAAGTCAGGATAGTGACATGAGGCATCTGCTCAGTGAATGTGCTGTACTTGGAAACCTGCAATTAAAGCTGTCACTCGTATCTTTCATAACAAATGCAACCAGGCCAAATACAGCGACCTCCATGGTGAAAAATGTCAAAGAAGAAGATGATATTGTTATGAAACTAAAGTGGCTATAACTGATTTATTATTTTGTGTCTAATTCTGGAGAACTACAAGACACCTTGCAGAAAAACAGCTGTTATCCAAGTCTAATAAGCCCAAACAGACCTGTTTAATACTGTCAGTTGAAAGCCATGTTTTGAAGAAGTTCCCATTATATTCCAATAAAATTATATAATTTATATATGGTCTTAATGGTGGGGCTCAGCTGAAGTAGGCTTGTAGTTTTCAGTCCAGCAATCTAAGTGGCATCACTTCCAACACTAAATCAGACTTGTCACTTCTCCCTCTTCACATAGGCAGTATTTCTTTCCCAAGACTGTAAACAGGCTTTGATATTAGTGGATTCTACCCGTATTTTTTTTATTTTTATTTTTGCAGCAACAGTGTAATTGTCTAATTCTCTGCGCTGTCTCCATGTTTCCCTGTCCTTCCTCCCCCTGTCGTTGCTCTCACAGTTTAGAGACAGCCAAGTCCACAGCAGCCACCATGGGATCTCCAGTCGACCTCAACATGGCCTTCACCCAGCCAGCCTCCCCTGCCGCCTCCCCCTTCACCCGCTCTGACTGCCGTGAGCACGCTGACCCCGGCTCATATGCTGGGCACCCCATACGGTGCGCTGCCCCTCTCCGGGCTGCTGGGGGTGAAGTCTGTCCCTTTTCTGACTCTGTCCAGCCCCGCCCCCACTGTGGCCGTCACTGCAGCACCCACCCACACCACTCTGGCTGCCTACACTACCAAAATCTCCTCAGCCAACTGCATCAAAAAGCCAGAGAGACAAAAGTTTTCTCCCTACTGATGATGCATCTGCGTGTAGAGTCAGATGAAGGACAGCAGCAGTGTTCTTTGAAAGAAAAGAAGAGAATGGAGAAGAAAGAAAATGCCTGATGTAGCCATATTCGCCAGAAGAGACGCTCCTGACTTTTATTCTACAATGCAACAATGGAGACCAACGGATGACGCCATTTAAAGTTATTTACAATTATTGATAATTTGTCAGTTTCCCATGAAACAATGGACCGCTTTCATCATCACCATTATTGATCATTATAAAAAAAAAAAGAGCTGGGACCTCACCTGAGAGACACATGTTTAACACTTTTTGCATGTGTATCTCGAGTAAGAGAACAGCAAAGTATTTATCCTTCAATAAATTTGTAAATTGTACTCAAATGATAAATGCTCTACTGTATGATGCTTTTATACAATGTCTGTTTGCCTCTTAAAGTTTTTAAGAAAATTTGTAAATGTCTGAGGGGTGTGTTTCTTCTTTTTTTTTTTTTTTAATAATCTGTGCTATGGTATTGTACTTTACTTTAGTGTAATGTCTGTTTTGTTGGGTTTTGTTTTGAATGTGCAGCTTGGTTAATCTCTATTTATTAGTATCGTTTCATTTATTAAATGTCTTTTGTTCCTGATGTGGCAGATGTTTTTCTGTGTCTTAAGTCTTTTCATTTGCTTTTAAAGGCATTGAAGTTTTGAACCAAATCAGGTCACATTAAAGTAGCAGCACAGGGACACATGTGGCTCCAAATTCAGGTTGTCTTTGTTTTTTTTTTCCCCAGACACACTCGACAGTCTTGTTGGAAGAATTTTATGAGAGATATTTGACATTAGTGCACCTTTGTACACTGAACAATATCTGTGGAATGAGACAGTACAACTCTAGAAGAGCAGAGATATCAGCCTCCATGGCATATGAGGAAGTGTGCACGTACAGAGGCCAATACAGGATCGCACGCTGTTTTGTGCAAAGAGCACCCTCTATGCAAGTCCCTTAGGAAGAAATGACTCCAGGGGAGATAAGTTGGTGAGAAATAAAAAATAAATAAATAAATATAAAATAAAAAACAAAAATCACAGAGTGAGAAAAGTGGGGTGGGGGGGGGGTGGCTCCGCAGCAAGGCTGTAAACATGAAATATCTGCATGCACTGCAGCATCTTCTGTCTCGGGAGAGGCAACTGGGATCCTTTCATCCTCTGTCTTTTTTCTTCTTCTTGTGCCTGCATCATAGATATGAGGGACGCTGAGAGAGTGCAGTTCTCCTTGATATCAGATACACTTAAAGGCAAACTATCTATCCATCTATCTAAACATGAAATTGGACCAAAATCAATTCAAAAATGAGAACAGTAAAAGGCATAACACTTAAAAAGATGTAAACAAAAAAACAAACAAAAAAAACACAACAGACATTAAGAAGAAATCTGCATGAGACAGTGTTTTCTGGTTGTGTGTTGCGCTTTTCGAAATATCTGTGAGCTCTGAATCTCTATTCTGTTGTAGTTGTGTTTTGCTTTTCACAGCCTCCTGATATTTATTACAATACTTAAAGCAACTTATGACAGGAACAGAGAGTGTACTCAAGCTCTCATTGGGCCACACGCCACTTCTCACTGCGAAAGCGTAAACTGACTTGCAGCAGCAGTACATTCAAGGTATTTGAAGAAAGTTTGTCTGTCTATATTTATTTGTAACAGACCTCTGGGATATGTTTCTCTATTCAAGTTAACATCTAAAGATGTTATATTCCAACGTGGAATCTAAGTGTTAGTGAGGTTTGAGCTGGTGAGAGTGCAGATCTTTGCTGTTACTTTGTCTTTTTTTTTTCTTTTTTTTTTGTACTGTGGTGTACCCAGGGGTTGTGTGTCATGCTGTCATCGTTCACACAGGCACAAGCACGTCAAGCTCACGCGGACTTTATTAGCACATTGGAAACAGTTCAAGTGTCTGCATTCCTACCGCTTCCAGACACAACCCTGCGATACCGTTCAAAGGCAAACAGCGCCCTCTGCTGTCCAGTCAGTATACTGCGGCACAAAAAAAAAACAAAAAAAACAAAAAAAAAACAAACAAAAAAAAACTGAGAGGCGTTAGAGCTGATAAAAGATTGTCTTTAATGTTTGGCATTGTTAATGAATTCCATACCACAGCAGTTATGGGAGTAGGAAAACCACTTTTACAACCAAACACTTTTTGATCATGCGAACACCATATGTACAGGAAAGCACATTGAAAAGTGTATAAAGTATTTATATGAGAAGAATGTTGGAGACAGCCACAGCCTAATGGATTTGTCCTTTTCCAAACACTGATTATAGATATTTATCTATTACATTAATCTCTGGAGTACATGTATATACACAAAACAACAATAAACCTCTTTAGGGCTTCTGCAATAATTCTCAAAAATATTTCACAATACTGCTGTATGTACAATAACAGAATTTACAATGAAAAATTCTACTGTACCCATATTTTGAGCATCACTTCAGTCACCAATTGTCCTCAATGCTGTCAAGCTCATAAAGAGATATCCACAAACTGTGTATATCTAGTAACCTCAACTCCATACAAAGTACAGCAACCTATGCAGTACCTTCTGTCTGTTTCAGGAATACACTTTCACAACTGATGAGCTCACATACAAAAATAGATCTTGTCTAGTCAGCTGACAACTTGATATACAGGAACACAAAGCATCCACCTGCAAAAAACAGCCAGGAAAACAATTCATTATTAAAATATTAGCTAAATCCTTCCAACCAACGACAGGACAATAAACAATGCTGTTTTTCCTGCTCTGCGCAGAAACAAAAGGAAACCTCTGTCGGTCCAGCCCTCAGCTTTCTCATGTAACCCATCATCAGTTTTCAGTCAACAGAAGGTGAGTGAAAAAGAGCTGCAGACAAGATAAGAAATATTAGCGCTACAAAACGAACGACAATCTGAAACCAAAGCAGGATGAAACCATACAAAAACATCACTAGATAAATGTCCTTATTTCCCCATTCAGGGATTGTACAGTCGATGGAGTGGAAATGGCTGCCAGTAAATGAGCGTCACACAGTCCAGGTGAGAGGTCAAACTGCATTTTGAGTGCACTTAAGGCAGGTAGGCAATTCCAACATTGTCTGTGTGGGCTCTGCAACGGAGCCAAACAGACGCAGCCTAACGCCACTGCTGCTGTCCAGGTTCAGCCACAACTGCTCAACATGATCTGACAGAGAAGGAAGGAAAACAGAGGCCAAGGGAGTGGCGTTGGTGTTGGTTCTGAGTCTCCAGCAGTGGCTCGAGGTGTGAAGTGGAGTCCTTGTTATTCATTCACCATGAACATGAAAACTGACAGGTGTGGGATGTGTTTGTCACTGTCCTCAGTTTCTCCCCAGTCTGTCAAACGTTCTCATTCCCAGAACAAGATAGCATTGCCACACAAAAGAGACATAAAAATCTTTTTTAACAGAGACTGAACTTAAAGCACTTTAACAGAAGCCAGGATTGCAGCTTGTGCAGTACAAGTAGATCTCATCTGAATACATTCATGTAGGTGTCCATACACATGGTATGGACAGGAAATCTTCTGACTGTTAATGTCCTTAGAGATGCCAGTCCATGTGGAGAGCTGCACGTCCAGCCACAGAGACCTGCAGTTTATACCAGCCCGGCAGCAACACATTTTACAGTGCGCACCATTAAGGAGCACTTAACAGTGTTTCTGAAAAACAATAGGCATAACCCTTTGAAAACACTAGAATGTAGCAAATTTATCAAAATAATTATTCGTATATATGGAGCATTTAAAGCAAAGAAGTCACTTCACTGTCAATAATAACCTTTTATAGTTATTATGATGTGAAAATGACACAAAGAGCAAAATTAGGGGAGTTCTGAGCTGATACTGAACCTGGGGTCATGGTTCGTGATGTTTCACAAAACTCCTGTCATATTATTCTCAAATGAAAAAAACATGCTCACAGACGAGTT
Organism: Hirundichthys speculiger; assembly: GCA_018398805.1. Classification (NCBI taxonomy): domain Eukaryota; kingdom Metazoa; phylum Chordata; class Actinopteri; order Beloniformes; family Exocoetidae; genus Hirundichthys; species Hirundichthys speculiger. The sequence continues at coordinate 713,313 of JAGFBZ010000693.1, read as the reverse complement.
GTACAGCTGTGTACAATCAATATCAGTTTTTGAACAAAATGAATCTGTCTCATTGTTCAGATATTTTTTTCCCCTTTTGATCATATCAAAGAGACCATGTGGGGCAGTGATGGCAGTTGTGCCTCAAACTGCAGCTTCATGGAGTTCACTCCTATTCCTTCCTTCATGTGCACTGACTTTAAGACACACAGAAACTGCTTAACATCAGAAGTATTATTTTTTTGCTAACTCTCCCTTAACTCAGTGCAAATGAAGGGAAGAAGACAGTATAGCTCTAACTGAAATTTAGAAGGAGCCTGCCACATCACTGCGTCTCCTCGTGCTCCTCGCTGATGCACTGCTCCCAGGCATGTTTCCCCTGGTCCTCTCTGTGGCCATGAGGGGAGTGGAAGATCCTGCGAGGCAGCGGGATGGGCTGAGGGGGCAGCTCCTCCTCGGGGATGCAGCCCTCTCTCAAGTAAGGTTTGGATGGCACAGCTGGAGGTTGAGGCCTGCGATAAGGGATATGATGAGGGCCATGAGTGGGAGCATGGTGGTGAGGTGGCTGACCATGGGCGTGGTTGTCCAGGCCGGGGTGAGCATGAGGATGCGGGTGGCTGTGTGGGTGTGAAGCAGGACTGCGGTAGTGGAACGGACGGACTGGGTCCATGGAGTCGATATCTGGTCCACCATAGTGGATGTGAAGGTAGGGAGAGGGCAGGTACTCCTCAGGGGGGGACCAGAGGTGACTGGGAAGAGGCTCCAAGGCATCGCTCCTAATGGGACCAGGATCTGGATACTGACCTCCAAAGTTACTTTCACTAAGAGAGGAAACCCCACTACTGGCGCTGCCTGACAGAGTGGAGTTACTGCCTCCCAAAGCTGATTGAGGACTGGTGGGAGAGCCAGGAATTGGGTGGAGAGGAGACTGGAGAGACAGAGCCAACAGAGGATGTCAGTTGTGTATTTCTCTTAAAAATATCCCAACAACCTTAAAACGGTACCACATAACCTTTCACCCTAAAATGATAGTTTCAAAATTGTTTGTTGCACTTGACTGACTTATTACTATGAATGGGACCCGTCCGACTGACACACCCCAGCCCAGCCTGGAACTGAAGCTCTGTAACTCAGTGGTGCATCCCAGATAACTCTTGAAACATTATGTATTGGCAGCAACAGTTAACACCTCTACAAGCTGAATCTGTTGGCCAGAAAGTTTACGAAATGAAAACAGTAAACAGTAACTTGGATAGTAATTCTTCTGCAAAAGCTATGTGTGTAAATGGGATACAAGACCTTTGCTGAACTCACCATCTTCTGGCCAGGACAAATAAGTAATGGCTTATTTTTGGCGGACAGCATGCTGTGTGCTGCTGCTGTGGTTTCTTGTTTGATGTGATCCAGACTGGAATTTGATTCACTCTATGGTTCCGCTGAAACTAGTTTTCTGTATTGGTTCCTGTCAAGCTGTGTCCCCTATCATGCCTCCACAAGGCTTACAGGGGTTAACCTGCTGAATTAAGGCACATGCTGTTTTGCTTTGTGTTAGCAGGTTCTAAATTTTGTAAAGTAAATTCAGCTGACTAGTGCTTCTTTGATAGCATCATGGCTGTAAAAATGTTCATGTACTTAACTTTGTTTGTAGTTTTTGTTGCTATCGGATGTTATGAGTTGTATGCTGTGCTTTCACACGCTTTGATGGCAGCATGGCAAAAAATTTCAGAGGATGCATATATATTTGTAGAGTTAGGCCACATTACAGCTAACTATGCTGCTTCTTTAATAATCTGCACAGGTTTTGCTTTCTTTGCTGGTTATACTGGGCTTCAGCTGGTCAACAAATCCACATGTACTGCTATCTTATCCCTTCAGTGATAAAAAAGGTATTTTTGAATTGAGTTTTATTTGTAATCTTTGGGTAGGGCTTGATTCTTGTCTCGTATTTATGATGGTCCTGGATCACACCCAAACTGTACAGGGGCCAGGGGAAAAAAAAAACAACTCAGTACTTCTGTAGTTCTGTTTAATTCAAGCAATCTCTACACTTATTTTATATGCAGTGTGTGTGTGGGTAAGTAATGTATATTTACATGGAACTTTTCTCAGACATCAGTCACAGAGGGTGAGAAGAGGTTATAGGATCAAACCTGCAATATAAGGAGGGACCTCAAAGTCAGGACCAGAATTTTAAAGTTAATTCAATAATTACTTGGAAGCCAATGAAGAGACTTTAAGATAGAGGTTATATGAACGCCCCTGTTTGTGCAGGTCAGAAGCCTTAAAGAAGTGTTTTGAACGACCTGTAGACAAGCCAAGTCCTTCTGGTTTATACATGTGAACAGGGTGTTACATTAGTCTGATCGAGATGCAACAACAGTGCAACAAAAACTCATCTTTTGACACCATTTTTCTGAATTTGTTCCTCAATTGAAAAGAGCTATCTTTTATTTAGCAGTTGTTTTCAGTGGTATTTCAAGGACATTAAAAATTAAAATCATTAAAAATCCCTCCTAAATTTCTAAGTCTTGGCTTTATAGAATGGCTCAAATCACCCAAGTGCTGTTAATAGTACTGTCTGGGCTGATGTTGACCACTTCAGTTTTGTCTTTATTTAGCTACAGGTAATTCTCACTTAAACACTGCTTTATTCTTAACAGGCAGTTGATTCAAGAACTCAGATTCTCGGCCTTGGAGGTCCTGAAGGAGCAATACAACTAAATATCAGCAGAAAAGAGATGGCAGGACACATCGCTAAACTGATGAATTATCTTCACTGAGGGAAGGATATACAACAAAAACAGGATCGGTCCTAAAACAGAACCCTGAGGTACTCCACATGGAAGACTTGCACGCTCAGACGTAATCTGGTTTGCGGAAACATTGAAACTCCTGCCAGACAGATAAGAGGAAAACCACCAGGAAAACAGATCCAGACATTTCGACCAGATCATGCAGTCTGAGTGGACTATAACTGTGCATTTCCCTGAGTCAGCTGACATCACAATGTCACTGGACACTTGAAGCAGTGCTGTTTCAATGGTGTTTTGTGGAAACCAGTATGAAAACTGTCATAAATGTTATATTGATCTAAAAAGGATGTAGGTTGCTCGGATACTGATTTTTCTAGTATTATGGACAAGAATGGGGAGTTTCGATATTGGTCTGAAATGTTTTGGCTCAGTTGGGTCCAAGCTGTGTTTATATTATTATTTTTTTTGTTTTGGTTCTACAACTGCATGTTAACAAGAGTTGAAAGTGAGAAAATAAAAATTTCAGTAACCAAAGGTTACTGAAGTCTGAGGAGTCTGGGGACATCAGAGGGACATGAGGAAAGCTTCACTTTAGCTACTAAGGCCAAGACGTTGTCCAGTGTGACAGACTTAAAGGCAGACCAGGTTCAAGGAGAAGACTCAACACTGGTTGAAATACAGCAGGAAGATGGTGAAATGTTTTCCTTAACTCCTTAGATTTTATCAATAAAAGCTTATTACAAAACACAGGAATAAGCGGGAAAGCAGGAGCCATAATGGAGTTGATTGAACTGAATGGTACTTTGGGATTTCCTTTTTTTTTTTTTTTTTTTTATTAACTGCCCTAAGTCAATAGAAGTAATCGGACCCGGTATTTTTTATCCTTTCATTGAGAGAAGTAATTAACTTCCTAAGCTGTAGTCTCTGAACCTCCAGCTTGGTGGATCTCCATAGGCGCCTGGCTTTCCAACACAATTCACTTAGATTCAAAATATAGTCATTAATCCAGGGGCATGACTTTTTAAGATTGATTGAAGAGGTCTAAGACTTGTGTTCTGGTGAAGCTGAGAAAGTCGATAATGCAAGAAAACAGTACTAAGCAGTGCCAAAGAATGTTGAAGAAGCATAAAAGTCATATTTTGAAATAACTAAGTAAATTTCCTTTATAATTGAACAGAAATGTTGTGGAAAGGCTTTAAATGAGTTGTTAATGTGAAGAAACCCACCAACATTTGAGTGTTTAAGCTCTTTAAGGTTTCTTCCAAGATGATGTACAGAACTGGTCATCAGCTACAAGAAAGCTTTAGTTTCCTCACTTATTTAATTTGGGTTCTCTTTACTGACTTTTCAGACTGGCGGTAAATCTGATACTTTTCATATTATCCATGGAGAAATACTGAAGATTCAAATGCAGCTGCATGTCGTCACTGCCTCGTCCACAGTAAAAATCAAAAGTCTCTTATGGCAGTACCTTTCGGAGCGATCGAACTGGCAGTGCAGGAGGAGGGTCACTGTTTTGGTGGTGAAATGCATCACAATGCATCATGAAATGTCCTGAAAATAGAAATTAATTAAAAAAAAAAAAAAAAACATGAGTGTGGAGAAAGAGTCTTGTTAAAATAAGTAGCTTCTTCAATCCTTTCTAAACTTGACCAGCTCTAATTCTGTGAGCAGACATCAGATTAACTATGTAGTTGAAACTGTTGGAGTAAATAAATGAAACAAATGTGAACTGTAAAAATAGAACTGTGAGGTGAGATGAAACAGTACCTGGTGGGAAGGACCTGGGTGGGACAGGCGGCATGATCACACCTCCAGTAGAAGCTGGCATGTAGGACACCTGTTCTCTGTTCTCTCCATCCAGACTCCAGCTGCTGGGAGCACTGGGAAAGACTGGAGACGGGGGAACAAAAGCATGTCACGCTCCACAAACATCTCATGTACGCGCTAATGCTTCTCATGTCTCTGCATTACCTTTCTCAGGTAGATTCATGTGCTGTTCAGCACAAGGCTTACAGGGGCTAACTTGCTGAAGTAAGGCACGCTGCATGTGGTTGTTCTGATCAAAGAAAACAGCAAAAAGAAACGCCAGATCATTTTTCAATGATTGTCATAATGTACTCAATTTTTAAAACCAATCATTTTTCAAAGACCCCCCCCCCCAATTTTGCACCATGTGTATTGTATTACAATCTTACCTGTCCATTCTCTGCCAGGTTGTAGTACATGGAGTTGTTGGCCCTCTCACGATGAGACGGCAAAAGCATCATTACTTCTCGGTTGTGTTTGGCCTTATCGGGCAAAGAGGGAGAGCCTGCACAGAGAAATCACAAAGATGTACCTTTTTCTCCATTCGAAAAATCCCATGAGGCCTAACATTTTAGCCTGTGAACTTCCTGTGAACTTCCTGTGATACTTACCTCTGGCACTTGACGGAGCAGAGTTAATAATCTGGGAGGAGTTGGAGCGGATTGAACTCAGGCTGGAGGAGGACGGGCTAGGCTGAAAACCAAAATTATCAGAGGGCAAATTAATAAAAAAAAAAAAAAAAAATTTCACAAATAAGTAAACAATAAGTTATATTTAGGTTTGTATTACAACAAGACCTGTTTAAACATTAGTCTCATACCTGATTCTAACAATTTCTGAGATTATATATATGCATTCATTTTTTTTGAGTCCTACCTGCATGTGCAGTGCCTCTTCAGGGTGCTCCCCCATCAAACCATCAGTCATTATGACGAGGTTTCCTGCCTCGCTCGAAGTGTGAGACGATAGAGAGGAGGATGAGTGACGGATAGAACCTTGGAGGTTCAGAGGGCTGCAGGACGGAGAGAAGGCTATCTGTCAAAACATTTTTCTGTGTGCCTCTTAATCGTCAGGATTTTTCAGGACTTCATTTTATGTACCATGTTTCTAAAAATTTCACGAGGGGCAGAGACTTTTGACCTTTTGAGAAACACTGTTTTGTTACAGGATAAAACACATTAAATGAAGTTCGAGGGGTTTGGTTCATGTTGCAGTTTACATTTTGTTTAAATAAATAGTGGTCTAAAGTAATAAAATAGCTGAGAGCATTTCTTTTCGGTATAACATGGTGTCAGCTTTCTCCTGGGCCTAAAAATTCCCTGATTGACAGTTTAGAAAAATCATTGGTTGGAATAAAAGACTTTGAAAAGCCTGACTACTTCTATTGGAGGTCATGTGTTTTGATTAGATATCCAGCACCATTTAAGGTTTTGATGAAAGTTCTGGTTATTCATTTATTTTTGTGCAAAGATGCACGTCTGTGTGTGACTGACCTGTGTCTGTGCATGAGGCGCACACTCTCAGGGCTCATGTGGTTGTGGGACGACAGGATGCCTCTGGGAGAGTTAACCCCTGTGCAGCCTGCTGGGCCAAATCGATCCACGCTGGGGACACCCTGCTGGCAGCCAACCATATACTGCTCTGAATATTTACACTGCTCACATAAAATACGTGAAAATGGTCACATTAAAAACATGAAAACTCAAGACATCTGGGTCTACTCACATGGTGCAAACCCGTCCTCATCATATGGAACTGATCTACAAGCTTTTTGTGAAGGGGACGCATCTCTGGATGCACCAGCTTCTCGTGGACGGCCAACCCCACGCCGAGGATGTGCACCTAGTGATGGAAAAGACATGAAAAGGCAGCAATCAAGATATTTGCTCATTTATATTGCAGGGTTTATCAGGTAGCTCCACATATAGTGAATATTTTAAGTCAGACCTGCTCCTGCATTAGATCCTTCAAATGGGTGATTCTCTCCATATCCTCCGGGTGACTGCTGATGTATTCCTTATCAAAGAAGGCCTGTTGCAGAGCATCAAGCAAAAAGATAAAGATCTCTCAGAACACCGGTTGATTATTTCTGCACTCATCTCTCCCTTGTTCTGCCTTGCAGCAGTACCTCCTGATATCTTGCGATGCCTCCGTTCACAGCAGCATCTATGACGCCATTCAGGCACATACTCAGGGGGTTGATGTTGCTATGATGCTGTCTGTGTTGGTACTGGCTGATCAAAGTCCTCAGTTCCTGGGTCTTATTCTCCACTACATATATGGCATTCTCAAGAGGGCTCACCTCCATCTGGAAATAAATACACAGTGAATATTCACCCAAAGTTGTAATATTACAGGAGTAAGTATGTGTAGGTATGCAAGAATTCCAGGATGATATGGAGTCAAGGGGGCTTGATAAAAACATTCAAGCAACTATAACTTATTAGTCAGTAAAGATGAAAGTAGGGGACTCCTCACCACTTCTCTTCTTTCCACCTCTGCCCAGCGGGAGATTCCTGGGAGAGGACGTGAAAGAATCAGGGTTGTTCTCTCAATCCACAGGCTCTGTAACACATGCAGAGAAATAACAGGTCATGTTTTTGTTCTCTATCAGCCATATCTGGAATTATACCGAGGAGTTTTACAGAGGGCCCGATCTTCCACCAAACCTCCTAAAGCCACTATTAGGGGTTGCGGGTAGCGGGAGGGGCGTTTCCGCGCAAAGAATGCAATCTTCCACCTCCCTAAACCTGCAATCTTACCTGCGCTAACCGCTATATTATGTATAGGAGTGGTTAGGGCGTTCCACCTGTTAAACCAATCAGAGCGTCAGTACTCATTGCCTTTAAGAGTAGGTTGCGCTACCCGCAACCCGCAAACTGCTATGGAGCAACTTTTCATCCAGATCAGAGCAGCCTCTCATGCGCAGCTCGTCTGGGACTATGCTGTAGAGCTTCCTCCTCTTCCTTCCTTCTCCTCCTCCTCTGCACTGATATATACATAAAGATATTTTTACACAGACAATTCCTTGTCTGTGTAAAAATGGTGCGCTCCCGGTAAACACGGACAGGCAGAGCTGAGGGAACATATTCTCAGCAGGGGGTGCTGGGAGTCTGAGACGGCTGTGCGTCTTGGCGCAGCGTATGTGCTTCTTAAAATACTGCAGAACAAATCATTGGATGAGCATTTAAAGATCAGGAACAATTAATGTTCCTGTCCCTCCTCGACCACCAAGCAGTTTCAGACATATTCGGAAATAAATTCCCACATCCAACCTTTTCCAGCTTGACACCAGAGCCACGGAGCTCTATTTGATGATCTGACCTGTTTAAAAACAGAAGTGACTGTTTTTTGAAGGGACGGATTTTGAAGGGAAATGTCCCAAAGATCTCCTTGGTTTCCTCCTCAGTAAATATCTGAATGAGATCATGCCACAGCTGTACAGACTGACGTGTCTGGCCGTGACTATTCCCACATCCACCACAACTGCTGACCAACATCCTCTGACCTCAAGAGGATGTTGTAAACAACAATGGCGCCCACCGGGTTCAAGCGCTCCAAAGTTTGGCCTCACTTCGCAAAGAAAGATGGCAACAAGGCAACTTGCAGTAATTGCAAAGTGGAGATAACAGCGACGGGAGGGAACACGACTAACATGCAGAAACATTTGCGCACACAACATGCGATAATGGATAAACGAGTGTTGTGTTTTTGACACGCTTCAAACTGATGGATCTCAACCCAGCAGTAGCCAAGTGGCAGTTGCCAAGCTAAGATCACCTCTGCGGTTACTACGGAAGGCAACTCTGGTAAGTAGCTATCCCACTGCCGATGTGCTTCTTTGTAGAACACGCTACAACAGTAACGCTGTGCTATTAAACGAATGCCTTCTGCATTACACTTAGAAGATGACCGTGATGAGAGAGAGAGTCTGGCTGGCTCAGAGGCTGCTCACTACCTACTCTAGCAGACATGTTTATTTTTCTGCAAAAGAATAGTTAATTCTTCATAGTATTTGCAGATTTGTACTATGCACTGTTCCGTTGTATTTGATAGTATTTATCTTTCTTTTTTATTTTTTTTTTGAGTGCTCAGTGAGCTCACATATCCTTTAAAAATGGAGATTTTTTTTTTAATTTCTATTAGGAAAAATATGTTAGTAAAATTTGCACAGTTACATATTACAACGGTTAACACGTTATCTAGGCTTTGGGCTTCTTTTGACCTCGCTGTTGAGTTTGTAAGCTTGTGACCTTCTAAGTAAAAAAAAAATGATGCTAATAAAACTGTTCTCCTTTTTGCCCAAATTAGAATCGATAAGAGAATCGATAAAGAATCGAATCGTTACGCAGAATCGATAATGCAATCGGAATTGGAAAAATCTTATCAATTCCCATCCCTATATATCAGTGCAGAGGAGGAGGAGGAGGAAGGAAGAGGAGGAAGCTCTACAGCAGAGTCTCAGACAAGCTGCGCACGAGAGCTGCTCCGATCTGGATGAAAAGACGCTCCATAGCGGGTGCAGGTACCGCAACCTGCTCTTAAATGCAATGGCTACTGACGCACTGATTGGTTTAACAGGTGGAACGCCCTAACCACTCCTATGCATAATATAGCGGTTAGCACAGGTAAGATCGCGGGTTTAGGGAGGTGGAAGATTGCGTTCTTTGCGGGGGAACGCCCCTCCCGCTACCCGCTATCCTTAATAGCGGCTTTAGGAGGTTTGGTGGAAGATCGGGCCCTAAATATGCAACTTTGACTGATGGCATCATAATTATAATACTGTGGCATGTAAAAACTTTATCCAGCTTTTTCAGTCTTGCTTTACTAATGCTGCTCCAGGAAAAAGGATAGAAAATATGGCCAAGCCTAACACAACATCTCACATAGTCACACTTTGTCATCCTGGTGTTACAAAATTCGACTCCCTTGGGTGTCATTGTTCAGCAACCGTGGTTAAACTTGGAGAAAGATTGTACTGTGAGTCTTTTCTTAACCCTAAATGAATAACTGATGTCTAACTCGAGACAAACAGTAGGCAGGAACAAATGAATAAATCATTTTTAAATATGTCTTAAACAGGAATCACACCTGGTTAGTTCTTTTTATTCTTTATGTTATATTATTTTAATCCTTTACGTTTTACGCTAGTGGCAGCTTTGTCTTTAACTTTTCTCCTTGACAGAATATACAGAAGGAAAGTCCCTCAGTTCAGGTTCAGTCCTGTCCCCCTCCCCCATTACTCCATGTACCAACTGTTACATAACCAACCAATTTTGCATATTCGCCACAATCTTCTCCTTTAACCTGTACAGACGCAGGTGGGTGAACATATTTGATCGCCCATCCTGGTTATGAGTCACATATGAGACTCTGACTCAGTATACTGAGGCTTGTTTCCCTTGTGAAATCAATTCAGCGTTGACTTAATTTTTTGGGACTTTTTTCAGCTTCCAAATGACAAAGAGAGAGATATCATCCCCATTTGCAGATCAATTTTCAAAAAAGAAAAACAATCATCTCTTGGGTGCCTTTATGTTGTACAACATCATAATAAGGTGAACAACGTTAATTATGATGCTGCAGGATAACAAGCATCAACACGGCTGCGTCAGATGATGTGTGGGTACAAAGACAGACTCAGATACTGAGGTGGCGACAAGTTGAAAAATTACTGCATAAACTCAAAGCCTGGTTCCGTTTATCATCTTTTATGCTGGTTATCTTTTCTTTGTCCTTTATGCCAGTGCGGCTTTATCTATAATTTTTTCTTCTTGACAATTTTTTGACATAGTTTTATATTTTGAAAAATTATAAATCCAATATTCATCTTCAGTTCTTGGTTATATAATTGATAAACAGATAAGCTCAAAATCAAAATGAGCTTGGCTTCTAAGTAAGGTGGAGGCCTTCCTTACTACTAAAGACTTTGAGAGTTATTCGCGCCTTCATTACCTGTCAGCTAAGATTATTGTAACTCTCTCTACTTTGGGACTGATCAGTCGCTGCTCCATCACTTGATCACTTGACTCAGAGCGCAGCAGCTCGCCTTCAGACAGGGAGGAAACAACGTGAGACCACATCATTCCTGTCCTGACTTCCCTTCACTGGTTTCCTGTCCAGTTTAAGATTTTATTTGTTTTTAAGAGTCTCAACAGTATGGTGCCACCTTATTTCTCTGAGCTTTTAAACCTTCAATGTCCAATCAGAGGTGAAAGGGCTTTTTCTGTTGTTGCTCCTGAATTGTGGAACGGTCTGCCTTTTAATATAAGATCCGCCCACACCACTGAACATTTCAAATCATTGTTGAAAGTGCACCTTTTCTCTCTGGCATTTGCTCCATCTAGAGCACAATACCTTGGCTTTTATAATCTATAAGTGTGTAAGTTATTTTCAATCTGTTTTTTATCTATTGTTTTTTTCATAGTAGTTTCTTTTACAGTTCTAGTAGATACTGTTGCTTTGCTATGTTTTTATTCTTTTTATCTTCTTATATTAAATATACTTGCTTATTTTTAGGGATTTTTATTTGTTTTAATTTGTACAGCACTTTGATCAAGTGAGGTTGTTTTAAATGTGCTATGGAAAAAAACTTGACTTGATACAGCAATGTAACAGAAAGTGTTAAAGATGTACCGAGTAAAACACTGTGGCCCAAACCCTACAGGCTCTCAGATGTGGCCACTGGTGGTATTAAGCCGATTTACGTACATCATCTGAGACGAGTAAACACTGCATGAATTGACTGCAGGATTAACGGAGTTAGATCCATCTCATGTTTTAAAAGCATTTTATCTTATCGAAGTACTTTTGTAGGAAAAAAAGCAACAAAACAAAACAAGAACAAAAAAAAAAGGCAAACACTGAGCTTTGAAGCAAAGTTAGGCTGAGAGCCCCGCTGGTGGCTCATCGTACCCTGAACTCGTTCTCCCGGTCCTTGGGCCCCTTGTGAAAAGGTCTGTCATAGTGGAAGCGGCTGACATTGTTTATGCGGTAGAAACTCTTGATCCTCTCAGGCACACGCTCCAGCTGAGGCACATCAGAGATATCTGACACTGGAGTCACAGCGTAGATCTGCAAGTCTTGATGCTATGTGTCAAGGAAGTGTCAGAAAACTAAAAACCTATATGCATATTCACAGAGGACAATGAGAAGAGATTATTTATATTTACTGTGCGTCTCTAGAAATCAACCTCAACTGTTTCTATATTTAGAAATCAGTCATCATAAATTTATTCTAATGTATCCCTGCGACAAGAATTTCTCTGATCTTGGGGTTGTAGCAGTAGGATACATTGTGCGTCGCTCTGCAGGATGGTGTCATCTGGTTGGTTGGTGTGCTGCATGGCAATGGCTTGTGGGAACTCCCCCAGCATCCTTTGCTGGAAGTCCTCAAGCCGTTCATAGTCATAACCACGGCAGACAAATTCCTTGTTCTGCAGGGAAAGAAAGAAAACTGCTCATGACTGACAGAGACATGCAAACCACACAGCTCTGTTGAGAAGTCTTTGAACATGCATGTCACCAGATGTGAAGGCAAACCAGTGCTTCTGACCTGTTTCAGCCCTAACACTACTAGCTGTTTTGGTGTTAACTCGACTATTTTATCAATTTTTGCTTAAAAAGATAAACTGTTAAAAAAATTCTCCAATTCTGTCAATCCCAAAGTTGTTTTGAACTCGGAGGGACTGGCACTGTTGGTTAGTTATGAACCAAATGCCAGCATACCATTCCTTTTTAAGTGATGTGGTTGATTCTTAAGAAACAACTGTATTTGCATATACAGCAGTTAAGTAGTAATATAATCATATTTCTGTGTTTGCCAGCATGCTCCAGTGTTTTCTTTGTTCATCTGACTGTTGCTGAAGCAAAAGAGTATAAACTCTGCTAACACTACCAACAGGTAGTGTTAGCAGCTACTACAAACAGGCTTTTTGCTGCTGCAGCTCAATACTGCAGCTCTCTGCTGACTGTATGAGAGAAGTCACAGCAAAGACACAGGCTGGACAGCCAAGAGTTACCGTGTGTTTCCATCTACTGATGCTTAAGAGGCAAATTTGAAGAAAACAAGAAAGACAAGAGCAAGAGCAAAGGAAGAAGAGACTGTACATCTGGCTGCGTCAGTTTGAGGGCAGTGAAGATGAGACCAGAGTTTAGAAGTCTTACCCTGAGGAAGAAAGGAAACTTCCGGCCATAGAAGCCCATCCTAAAGAATTCTGGTTCAATCCTCTGCTGCTCAATGATGTTGTCATAGTAAGCTGCCTCCATTTTCTGTGACACAAGCATATGCATGTATAAAAGTCATGATGAGTAATGGTTTAATCACACACATAACTACATCCTCTGCATTTCCTGATGAGCGTGGGTGTGCTTTGGTGACTAGGACATTGTGTTGATGCTGTGAGCACTTCACATGGCACAATGCAGCACTGTAATGACAGAGGGAGCTGAAGATCTCACCTTCCAGCGTAGCAGAGGATGTGTTTGACAATAGCAGCAGCAGCAGCACTTTACTCACCCGTATCCAGCTGAGGCTCTGATAATCGTATAAAGTCTCATACTGGAAAGCCAGTTCACGGCAGAGAGAGATCCCATATTCCCAGCACTGCAAAGTCAGAAAAGAATCAGATAAACTAAGAATGAGGTACTAACATAAAACTTAGAATCCTCTATAATCCAGAGAGAGCTCTCTGTTTGGGGGGTCTATAGATTAAAGAAAGTGTTATTTGTTGTCCAGATTGTCCATATGCTGCCTGCCCCCCCCTCAAAAAAAAAAAAAAAAAAAAAAAAGATGTTCACATCATCAGTTGTCACATTTTGTTGGACTACTTTTAGATTTGATCTCAGGCCACATTTGCCATGGCATCCACCTCAATAAGCTTCTGTAATGTCACTTTTATAAGTGAAAGTGCTCCAGTACATTCCACAGACTCCCAGTCGGGTTAAGAAATGGCTAAACCATGAGTGAAAACGATATATCAGCTCCTTAAACCACTTGCTCACGTTCAGTACAACATAAATTCAGGTAACAGTTGACCTTATCTTTAGGGCACAACATAAGCAATCCCAGACCATAATACTGCCTCTACAGGCCTGCTATTTAGATTTCACCAAACATTAAAGATCATTCAATATGTTAAATCATGTTCAAAATATCATAGACTACATCTCTTCTTCAAAAATGATGGTTCACCATCACTCTAGGTTTTAAATAATGCATTGGGGAGTTGTTAACACAATTTTAACAATTTCAGCAATCTTTGTTGTTGCTTCGATTGTCTGATCCAGACCCATAAATTGATTCTTTTGAAAGTGAGTAACATGACATGGTTGTTTAAGTACTAAGAACCTACTCACTGCCTCAGTCAGGGTTAAATAACGTACTGTCGGCTGTGACAAATCAATCACTCAGTCAATAGTATTTACCCATTTTCTTTTTAAATCCAGGCAGTTTTGTTCAGTCAGTGCAAATACACTGACAAAATAAACAGTTGACAAAATTATAGATACAAACAATGAAAAAGAGTCCATAAGGGGCTTATCTAGCTACAAATTCATATTTTAAAGGTCAAAACAAAAAAAAAACTTATTTAGAATTTAATGTGTGTAAAGAAGAAGTTTACTTTCTTGTTTTCTTTCAGAAGAAAAAATCCTAAATTTGTATTTTATATCTAATTAATAGTTTTCCTTGAAATTTGAATGTTTGTATTATTAAATGTATGATTGTATTAGTTTTATTTGTTACAAGAGCATAATTCAAAGGATATGGATATTCAAAAGGATTTTTTTTTTTTTTTTTTTGCCTCACTACAATGTCTGGCACAAATTGGTAGAGACTTTGAATGGTTATTATTCAGTTTGCCCACTTTCATTTAATAATTTTTCATGATAGTTTGTGTCTCGGTTTGTCCAAGCTGCAGAAGGACATAAGATTCATGTTATGTCCTGTGTGACTGATCAGCGGGAAATACTCAAATCAAGTCAGACAGAGGTAACAAACTACCCTTTGAAAAGGATAAAAGTCCCTATCTGTTCCTGTTCCAGTCTATCCTACTCTTTTGAAATCACCAAAGTCACCAGACCTACAAGCTGCACTCACTTTTTTCATGGGGGTGGCAGTAAAAACAAGAGATGACAACAAGCTAATAAAGGAAGCTACTTTTGGTTCTTTGTTTCTTCTCAGCTGCTCCCAGGGTCCAGGAGGCATATTCCTCTCCAAAGCACAAAGACCAGCAAACTAATTTCATTTTTGTGGAAGAATACCGGCCAGGGAGAAGTGATTTAGGAGAGGAAATCACATTTGGTTTTGAACTGATATCTGATCCTCACTGAGCAGTATTGTTTTGTGTGCAAAGGTTAAATGTATACTCTGTGATATTTAAGGATTTAATTTTATCTGTGCTTTACTTCAGAGAATTTACACAAATGTCCACAGAAAGCATAATAACATATGTTAAACATGGGTTCAGTTTTAGATATAACCATTCAAAATAGGTACAATAGGTACCTGCTACAACATTAAAATCCAATAATGTGTCTGTTTTAACAATAATCAAATGACATGTTTTTAGAAAGTAGCTACATATGAATTCATCTGTCATTTCTATACTGTAGGATTGGAATGACTTTATTTCAGTAAAGGATCCCAGTACCTCTGTCACTACTGTATATTCTGGTTCAATAACAATGGGGTGCAAAAGTGTGAAGCATACAAAACTTCAAGAAAGATTAACTGCCTCACTTCCAAAGTTAATGAGGGCAAATTTAATTATGCTTGAGAACAGCTGCACTGCAGATGAGAACAAACAGCCCTAGAAAGAAAGAAAGAAAGAAAGAAAGAAAGAAAGAAAGAAAGAAAGAAAGAAAGAAAGAAAGAAGGTAAAACTGTAAAATCCTTGTAATTATGTCTCTGGGGACAGTTAAGTGAATAAAAGCCTCTTGTTGTTCACTTTTTACTCCCACTTCGACACCTAATGCCACTGGAAATAGAATAAAAGGCGATTACCGGATACATATATACATGCACCATATTTGCTGAAGCACACAGCCTAACCTTTAACTCAGGCTTGGAGTCAAAACAGAGGTCAAAAACTCTAAGTGATAAGCTAAAGCCAAATCTACTTGCCTTGCCCTTGTTGAAGTAGTGGAGGATTTTACGGCTCAGATTTTCCTTGCGTTGCCACTCGCTCTGACAGGGGTAGTGGAGGAAATCCCTGAGGGGCCGATCCTCCCACTGCAGCAGCTCCCAGTACAGCAGCAGGGTGAACGCTGCCTCTGTTGTAGTGCAGAAGAGTCAGTGCAATTATCTCCTACAGTCACGGCAACAGATGAACATTTCGCACAATCTGGCCACAGAGATGAATGCACCTTCCAGATATTTTGGCCGCAGTTTTTGAGACATTTTGGCAAATGTTACAAAACATGGTCAGTGGTGCAAAACAGAAGTCGCCCAGAGGTTGATACATTTTTGGATAAAGTTTACCAAAGGTTAAAAGAGCACTCTAACTGCTTTCACTGTTGAAATTATGTGAGCACCTTTTCAGTTTCCATTACCCTATGGAACAATGCTCAAATAAGAATGAGCTTGAAAAAACTGTTTTGTTTTTTCCATAGTAATAATTCATATTTCTGCAAAGAGTTCAGAGATTTCAAAGAGGGACACTGGGGCTTTCAGTCCAAAATAAAGTAAATGTTTTTTTTGTTTTTTTTTTTTTTTGCACAAATCGAGGAATGGAACCCTGATCACCTGAGTGAAAGTCTTGCTTTTTGTGCAGCGGTTGTAACCCTTTATACCACACCTGACTCTTCTAGCAAAGAGCCCAAAAGGCAGACTTTTACAGGCAGCAAAACATATTTAATTTCTACCTAACAGTTATGAGACTAGTGTGACTGATTGGCTCAAAGAAGAGTTTTCACTCACTATTAAGTTTTTTTGTTTTTTTTTTCTGATTTGGAGAAGATAAACATATAAAAGTTTTCTGAAGGATATAGTTGCAAAAAAAGAAAGAAAAAAAGTCTGACATCAGCTAGAACAGGGAAGAAAACACAGAATGTAATCAGACACTGTAAGAAATCAGTTCTGCTGTTATATTTACACAAACAAACAAGATTACTTTTAGGTGCTGCATGAAAATAGGTGCAGGTCCAAACATTAATCCTACCATAACATTTATAGTATTACCAATGCATTACTGCATCTCAAAAACTAATGTAACAGATTCGTCTCAGGCTTCATTAAATAAAATGTTGCTTAAGCAATTACCAGATTAGAATGATTGGGATCTTTCTAATCATGACCCAACTTGATGCCCTGAAATTTGGTGAATTGTAAATTGTTTTTTTATGCAATAGACCGAAAAACATGGCAGTGATCAAACAAGTATGAGAAACACTTTTTTAAAATCATTACGATTCTTTCTCCACGCATTGACTTAACCTTTAAACAAAAAAATGTCATGAAATCATATATCGAAATAACTGCTTTACAGTTTAGATGCAGTTCCACAGCTTTGTCTCAATTAATATTTAGAAATGTATGAACATCCAAATTAAGTGTTCATACACCCCTCATTTGTTTGATTGTTTGCAGCCCTTCCCACTCTTCTCCCGGCAGTCTAGTCAGTTGTTTCAGCAGCAACACCGCTCAACACAGCCTTTCTAAAAAGGCCCTAACCCTAACCCAAATTGGAAACCACGTTTCTAATTTAGTGAGTTAACACTCGTCGGGAACCTTTCACAAGCAGCGATAGCAGCAAGCTGACCGCTTTTCATCAGCTAAACTAAGTAAACTTCACTTAACATCTCTTAACCTTTCAACAAGACTTTAAACAAGTGATTCTGCTTTTGGTGGCCACGAGGTTCCACTCCAAATTACATAATCTGTGGATGCTCAGTTCATTTCAGCTGTTTTTGAGTCTCAACTGCTTTTCTCTTTCTCCTCACGATTGTGCAGATTTACATGGTGTGCCGAATAACAAATAGATTTAGAGCTGCAAATGTTGCTCTCTTTATAATAATAATACTTATTAACATTATTATTATTGATGGAAAAAAAAAGCATGCTTGGATGGACTAAGAACTTATTCAACAGAAATGCATAAACGTGTAGCTGCTTATCAGCCTGTACCAACTGAAAGATTTGCACTTCTGTGGGAAATCTGACTTTTATAAAGCCATACTGATGCTCGTGAAGTCATGGAGTAGAAGTTTATAGTAGAAGCTGCAATTTGTTCTATGGGATATCACAACCCACACGATTAAATAAATAATTGAATAAAAACACAGAACAGCACCAACTTCCCCAAGTGCTACTACACCACCATGTGGCCTCCTTCTGTTTACTCTGTGACTCTGCCCTGCTGAATCACACGGTGTGTGTTTTTCTCAGTGACACATGCAGAATCAGGCTCAGTCTTGAGAAAAATGCACAGTTGTGTTGTGTGTTATCACACTAAACAGTGCACCAACAAGCAGCTCTGGAGTCACGGTTGCACATACGTTGCAGATTGAAGAGAAAGAGAAGAAAATAAAGTACGTAGTCCACACCTAATTGTATCTGTCCACATCCCTTTACAAGATTGATCTAGTAAACCAGCACAAATCTACAAGATCCGTATTCATAAAGACATAAAACTGACAGTAGCTCAATACTTGTGTTGACAGCCAGCCCAGGCTGGTTTGTATAGTTCTAAATCGCAAATCAACAATCACAAAATAGTACCAATAAATGAAGGCGCTCATCTCTGAATACACTGCACAACACGCTTAAGAAATCACACACAGAGACAGCGTAACTTGAAATATATTTCAAGCCTTTACAGAAAAAAATAGTTACCATTGGAACTCATAGAGTTGCTATGGTCACCAGTCATGGGTCACAGAGTCAGGTACTAAATTGTAGGCGCATGGAATTTTTCTTTTTTCTTTTTTTTTCCAAATATTTTTCCACTCATGTTGGATTTTCTGCTGCTATTGTGTGACAAAGGTTGATTTTGACTTGTAAGAGTCTGTGTTAACTCTGTGCCTATATATCTGTAACCCTCTTCGTTTCTCATTTCCACTGCTCCTCTTGATCTTTTTTCCTCTCTACAGACATGCATATAAAAAGACGACTAAAATCAAAATCTGCTGTAACGTAAGAATTTCCTAGTTTTGGATGAACTGTTATCGTTAAAGCCGTTTGTAAAGGTTTGTCACGACAAACTTGTCGTCATTTATGTTTGCCTTGTCACAGAAATGGAGAAAAAGATGAACGTTTCTCCTGTTCAGCAGCATGAGATTCTGGATGAAGCGGTACTAATCTGCTCCTGTAGTAACAGTAACAGTCCTTCTGCAAATCCTTGAGCATCACTCTGTTCTCTGAAAAAACCCTGCATCACAACATGATGCCAACAATTACCAGCCCGGTGTGCATGTCGTCTCTGTCATTCTCCCTTTGTTGTGGTGCACATGAAAATACACACGGTCCTAACAGAAACAGTTAATAGTGCCTGGTAGTGTGATGTAGATGCTGCAGAGAAACTAACACATCACCTTCTTATATTTATGTACCTAAAATTGATATTATTACACTGTTGTTTCAGGGGGGTTATTGCATGATTTGAATAGATCTATTAATTAATGTTTCTCCTTCCTTGAAATCCAAAGTTATTCCAGAAATATTTGGCTCTGCAGCCCAGGCCTTATGATGCCAGTTGGAGTATCTCTAAAGCCCCAAGAAGAGACAACATACAGAATAAAGACGGTCGGTATTTGTGTGCACACAGACAGGAGCTCACAAAATGGTGCACATTGATAAGGTCGGTTAAGCTATGATGGAAGTCTGCGAGCTCTCAGATGCAGTTGCTCTTATCAACAGGAATTTAACTGAAATTTTTTTATGATGACACAAAATGTGCCCATGTGAAATTCCTTTCATGTTTTTGAATTCACCTGAATCAAAAGCTATTTGGCAAGATTTCTCTTAAAACTCAGTTAGAGGTTACATAAGAAGAAAAAGTAAAAAGAAACAAATGAATAAACAGTAGATGGTGTTTCTATCCATTAAAACAAGGAACCACTCAGTCCTTAGTGTTTATAATAAAGTGGGGACAACAGATTTTATTGCTCTATAGTCACATAACACTGAGCTAAAATGAATCACTGATTGGCAGGAAAGTTCTGTCAATATTTTCTATTAACTGCTTTTTTTTTGCCTAATAATGAATTATAATTTCAGTTGTATTAAAAAAAAGGAGAATAAATTGTATCATCTTTCGCTGACATTATGACTGGCATCTAAAGCTATTTCAAGCTCTGCAAAACACAGCCTCAGCTTTAAATATCTTCACAGCTCACTGATGTTTGCTTTATGTAAGTGATGAATGTGGTTTCAATTAGTCATATTTGGCAACATTTAATTGCACATAATGAACCCACCAGTGTAAATAATGTGAGTAAATAAAGAGCAAAATTTTCATTTAGCCAGTTAGTTACATAAGTTGACAAATACCCTTCATGTCCTGTTTTCATGACTGATAATGGAAATTACCAGACCCACAACGTAATTTGTGCCTTTTTTCTACTAAAGAGAAATAAATAATAAATCCCAGTGTGAAAAAAATAAATCCTAACAGTACATGATCATCTCTGACATTTAGACCGTCTGTTTAACCAAGAGTGTCTCCAGACACCCCAGACTCCTGAAACAACTGCTAGAGAGAGACCTCTTTTCTTTTTCAGTGGCCTTTCTTCATCTTAGGTGGAAAGGAAATAGGGGCAACAAAGAATCACATACCAGGATTCAAACCTGGTTTGACAGAAGGAATGTGGCCTCTGTACATGAGGCATCTGCTCCAGCGGACAAGCTGCCCGCTGCCACCAGTGGCGTGAGACTGCCGACGACCTTTGGAGGCCTAGCTCCTCTCTGTTTTACAATGTTTACGCTGCATCACAGTCAGTGGATCGTTGCTGGGACATGTGTGAAGTCCTCAACTAAATTAACTGGTGAAATGGAGACGCCAATCAAAATCACTTTCATTGCTGTGCGAAAGTTGCAAATAATATTTCAAAGATTGTTAGGACATAAAATGCTGTGGTCCGAGTTATGCTTATCCGTGACATTCTTCTCTTTGTTGAATTTACTTTACTCCTTGGATGCTTTCACCAGTAAAAACATAGTGTAAGCCCAGAGAGAGGGTTTGTAGATTCAAGTATCACATGTTTTTCTTATTACATGATATAGTCTGACTTGGTTTCCTCTCTACTTCCCTTTCCACCAGTGAAGGCTTCATTTTTTACAGCTGGAACCAGCAAATAATCATTGCAACACAACAATCTAAAGCTGCGTAACACAGAGACAAGACACAAAACTTCCCCGAGTATTTCTAGTGTGACCGGCTTTTAGTACAAAAGTGTTGGTAACACTGTATAATACAGCCTGGGAATTAGTCACACGGTGTAATTTCAAGTCATTTATGATGTTATTCTGCTGAATTTACGGTGTCATTTTGCCACATTAATCAGTACTTACAAGTACTTACAAGCCTACAGAGGGACAGGTGGGATTTCATTTTAGAAAGCATATAAATCATATAAGTATTTTGTAAGTGCAAGTATTGGGTAAATATATGAGGCATATTCTATAAAATGTCCTACAGGAATTCTATATTCTATAGGAAAGGATAAACAGATGATATACTATAGTATTATGGTACCAACGATGATCTGGGACTTATCAGTTATCTGTCTTAAAAATAATGTGCAAAAAAACTTTTCCGCTTTTTGTGAAATGAGTCAAAGTGATTGTAATTATTATTGTAATAACTTATTAAAATCCCTGACTGAAAATGTGTTTATAACACTATTTGACCCAGTTCATCAAAATGAAATGCTGTTTTCTGTTGCTTTTCAATGGTTTTGTATGTGCAGTGAGGAAACGTGGAGGAGAAACCTTCTTCTTAACGTTAGTTAAAAAAAAAAAAAAAAAAAATTGCATCTGCATGAAATTGCACAATAACAAACTGTTTCCTCTGTTGTGGCTTTTTTTTCATAGTAGATTTCAATTTGCTTTTTAAGCAAGTTCTGTTAGTTTTTCCTGATGTACGAACAGATAATGTAGTGTTTGTGAATGTATACAAACCAAATACCTCAATTTGTATGAGCTTTTTTAAAGTTAGGTGAGTATTGATGTTGTCATGTTTGATATTAGTTGCTGATCATCTGTTTTTGTTTTGCTGCACTGAAGAAAGAAAGGAAAAACCATTAATACTGATACCTTGTAACTGAGGACTGACAGCATTGTTTTGAGGGGGACAAATTCTGGCCTGTAACCCCAACATGAAGAGAAATCAAAAGATAATATATAATAATAAAAAAAAAAATTGCACTGTACGTCCTTTAGCATTCAAGTGTAGCTATGTTTGATGTGCCTTCATACACAGGTAACCTGACATTATGACGTCATTACAGTACTGTATGTTAGATGTTAGATTTTCATTCTCACATTACAATCCAACTTTTTCAAAGCTTTGCTGATCACCACCCTTCCCCTTAACAACTGCTGCACTAGTGAGAGAAAGATCCAAAAATCCATTTCTCATCTTGTACTCACATTTAATCTTCAAATTTTACAAACACCACAATTCTCTGTTCATTAGCTGAATGTCTATGGTTTAAGTCTTTAATAAGAAGGAAAATAAATAAATTCCACATGAACCCATAAAGTAGAAGACGTGTCAAATGTCCACTATATTAATATATTATATATAATATATTAATATATTGTGGCTGACACTTTACATTTCCAGCTGTCCTACACAGCTGCCAGGTTGTGTTTTTTGGGTACCACAAATATTTTGTCAAGTGTATTCTGGTGTCTTGTTAAAACAACTGCACTACTGATCCTCTTTGTCATTCTCCATCGATGTACTGACATGTATGCACGACACCATGCAATAGATATTAAATATTATATTATAATACAATAATAATAATATGATAATATATATAATAAAATTTACTGAAATCTAGTCATTGCCAAATCTTTATTTTTAAGCCTTATTCTCAGTCTAAATTTAGATATAATAGTCACCAGGTGGAGAAAAATAAATATAGAGCTATATATTATTTTTTTCACAACAATGTCTCAAAAGATCATTTGTTTTAATTGGATGCTAAGTATTAAATATCATCTAAGACGTTTTAGTACATAATTAGCTCGAGCTTTATAGGCGTGGTGGTTAAGTCACTTTTATGGAGCTGTCCAAGGTTCACTCTTGCTCAGTCTCTTGCTCAGTTACTCTCTCATTTTCTGTTCTGTCATTACCTTCTTGAGTCTCCTCTGCCATGATGTAGCTCTGTGAGCTATTTTTATTGTTGTTGATGTGTGGCACTGCTGTAAAATAATGTGTAGTTAACACAACAGATGACCAGTGTGGCAATCTAAGGTTACTTTGGGAGGGTCGGAGACAGGACCAGCGAGAGCTACTTGACTCCCCCTAAAAGTAATCCGATATTGCTTCTACTGAAACTGATATTACACTGAAAAAAAAGAACTTGTGTTTCTTGAAGAGGTAAATGAAGGTAAATGACATAGTTTACTACATGTCATTTACCAGGACAAACCACTGTAGATGCCCAGTATTTAAAGAGTACTTAGAGTGTGATTTATTTCTCATTTAAACAAAAATTCCAAATTGTTACTCACTTGCTGTTCTGTAAGCCTCGTAACCCTAATACTTACTGATACATACAAAGAAATTAAGTACTTAGGAAAAGAGGAAATTACTTTACAAGTCACAGGTTGTATCATGCAGTTGCACCTTCGTTTTTGGGATCTTTTTTAAAGAGAATGTACTAGTTGCATAGCAGCTATGTTTTACATAACTCAGCCCCAGTTCGTGGAAAAAAAGGAGCCATATAAGGAGCTAAATCAGATCTATGTCAGCAGCTCATAATTCATGAACACTGACATGCATCTTACATGCACAGGATAGAACATCTGTGTTTGTAATCCATGTACAGAATTTCTTTCTATTTCAATTTGCAAATGACTTCTCTCTTTAAAGAATGAAGATGTGTCTGTGATGCTGCAGAGACTATGGATGAGGACCGTGTCCTATCAATCAAGTCTCACATATTTAGTATCGTCTCGTTTGAAACAAAATAAACAGTATCTGCAAAGAGGTTAATACAATAGGAAATATTTAAAAAGAAAATAAATAAAGAGCAGAGATGAGTCGAGAAGTCAAGAAAAAGCTTCATATACCTGTAAAGTCCTCTGCTTGCAGATGCAGGTCACACAGTTTGTGGATGTAACGGATGTACATGTCCTCTTTGTTCACCTCAGACTTGTAGAAGTTCTAGTGTTGCATTAAAAAGAAAACAAACAAATAAAATATTATTCTACAAATGAAAATAATCATGAATGTGTCCAGACCAAAAACTGGCACAAATGTCTCACCATGAGGTTGACGGAGCCACCAATTTTCTTGTTCTCCACCTCATCTCCTTTCATGCAGTCCCTACTCATAAGGAAACATTTTCATTTGACTGCAAGTTTATGTTTACAATGCAACCCAACAGCGTCAGGACATATGCATTAGTTTCTGCACACCTGTAATCCAGCAGACGCTCAACAAGTCTTGTGACTGATGTGACAAATGAGATTCCAGTTTCTCTCCAGGTCTCCTGCTCAATCTTCTCCAGCAAGCTGGAAGAAAATACTTTTTAGCCAAGGATAATGAGCACAAAATACATACTGAATAAATCACAGTCTTATTTATTTATTTTTCTTTAAATAAAGGCATTACTCCTCACCTTGGATAAGGACCAAACAGTTGGGTTCTGAGGTGTGATGGCAAAAAAAACAGGATTATTTTAGAGGGAAATTCTAAAACAGCAGAAATGCTTGAGTGTTGCTTCACAGGTTCATGAAATTCAAATTTGATGCTTACAACAGGCTGAACAGCTCTCTGTGGTTGTCATCGCCTCTACCGTCCGACACCATGCTGTCCAGCTTATCCATCAGCTCTGCCTCCACCTTCACATACACAAACACATTCAGCCAAAAGGTGTTTTAAGTGACAGACAGGTGACAAAACAAAAACAAAAATCTGTATTTCATAATACATGACTGTCATGATGACCTGCTTAAAGTTGCCATTTTTCCTCTGCTCCCAATCCATCATGTCATGAAATATTGGGATCATGATATTTCGAACTTCAGTCTGAGGCACCAGGGTGACTCCAAGGAAAGGACCCATCATTCCAGGGATGAAGTGGGGCTTGTTGTCGCCTGGATCACAAAGATTCACATAAAAGATTGCCTTCGTTTGTAGCCACTTCATGAAAATATACATTAAATGGAGGTGCTTCACTGTAATGTGTGCGTATATGTGTGTGTACATGTTACTATTGTAAGTTATGATGACACACCTAATTTTTGCCACATACTGAAGAGCTCATACGCCATCATTACTCTCATATCACCATATCTACAAGAAAAAGTGGTTGAAAAAAAAGAACAAATGTAGAGGGTTAAATATATTAAATGAGTCATAACCATACAAACTGAAGCAGCTCCTTACTTGTCAAGGGCTTTCTTCCTCTTGGCCGGGCCAAGTGCTTCCAGCTGCAGACTGGGCTGATTGATATAGAGGACAGTGAGGCTGAAAAAGGAGTTCCACACCTAAAAAAAAGAGACATAAACAAAACAACTAAATAAATCATTTCTAAACAACATTTAAATTGTGTTAGTTAGACGTATATTTTTCAAAAATCACATCACATTTTGGGGCTCTCTGAAATGGCAGATGTCCTAGATATGAACAGTTGCACAGACTCTCACCTTAAAATCAAAATCTGTCTCAGAGAAGTTCTTGTGCAGCGCCGGAGACAGGAACTGTGTTGTCACTACAATGATACTGCGGAAAGAAAACATGGCACCGTCAGCTTAACAAAATGAGCTCAGAGCCAAAAAATGATTTTGAAAAAAATTGCAGCACAAGCGTCACCTTCAGAGAAAAATTATCTAGAGTATCTGATCAAATAGTTGGCTGTATTCCCTTACCAGCGCTTAGACAAGGACTGCATGACAGAAATGGCAAAGCAGACTCACTGACTGGTCAGAAGCCGCATGACGCTCCAGTCTCGGGGGAAGATGGTCAGTTTCATCAGATTGCGAAACACACAGAAAATCTTTAACAGGAACTCCTACGGAAAAATATGTGAACGGTATGTGTTTAGTCAAGGTATGCAGCAGGTAGGCCTAAAATCAGCTCTAACATCAGCTCAGTTCTGAGGATCAAAGACTTTCCCACCTTGAGTTCCTCCTTGCTGTGGAAGCTGTTGAGAAGATGGTGAAAGTGGATCTCTGTCATTTGTCGGAGCAAAGAAAGAAGACAGGAAACATACTCCCCCTATATAGAAGAAGGTGTGAGATACGGAGACACATAAACAAAGAGGTTAATCAAGTCAAAATAATAATTAAAGTTAATTCATTTTTATCATCTTTCAAAGAAGCACGTTGAGGGGTAGCTTACCGTTATCTCAGCAGTGCACTGGGGGCAGCGTTGTCCTCTGGATGTCTCCACAGAATGAGATTTGCTCATGATGGACAGCAGAGTCTGCAGCAGCACATCCAGCAAGCTCTCCACCATCATCTCCACCTCCTCCTGGACTGATGACTCCTGAAAAGCAAGAGTAAATCAGAGCAATCCCTCACATTTTGCCTCTCAAAGACAGACTTGGCCACCTGATTCAAGAATGGAATTTTATATGTCAGTTTACTGCTCATTTCAACTCTTATAGGTTAATGGGAGTTTCAGTGATATAAGTTTAGCATGTACATAGAACAGAGCACTGTACCATGGAGCTCGTCTTTATGATGGAAAAGATGCTGCTCAGGATCCCAGAACAAATGAGCAGCTCCCTCTGCTGGCGCAGATGCAGGTGGATGTGATGCAGAACCACAGGCAGCAATATACTACGGGACTCTGAGGATAGAGAGATAGCAAAGAAAGGGAGACACGACGAAAGTGAGCATGACACTGAAATGCACTGTGTGCACATTACCTTTACATGTTGTTTTAGTATTTTCAGGGACACGTGTCCTAAAACTTTCATGATTGCCTTACCGGGAAAGTAGAAGAGGCGGCTCTCAACTGTACGAGCAATTGATTGCAGTTTGACCACATCCATGGACTGGCCAATGTCCACTGTGCTGGGCATGCTTCCAAGGGTCCCCCTGACATATTCGGCTACTTCCTGAACAGTGAACATCTGCAGTAGCTCATCAAATATATCAGGGAAACTGTTCAACAGTGCTGCCTTGAGAGGGGAAGAAAGGACACAGAGAAGCATTTTGCATGAATGAATATATATGTGGGGAAAAAATATATATGGGAAAAAAAATTATTTTCTTTTTTTTACTGTACCCTAGATAGGACTAAACAGCTATGGATAATTGATGGATGGATGGATGGATGGATTGATTGTGCATCTACAATCTAAGTTTCTCCATATCTAGTCATAACAAGCATTAAAATAGCCAATTCTAAAGCAGTCACTATTAAAACAGCTACTTAAAAATGCATTATCCTCTTTCAGCAGGGTGATGGTTGCACAACGTTTGCTGCATAGTGGAACCAACACAGGGGGGTGCTATGACTTACTGATGAGGACGACAGCCCAGAGGCATGACCACAGAAAGGCATACAGCTGATCCCACCCCTAAACTGCCCAAGATCAAGCCAAGGATGGGGGCAACAGTGACAGTGAAGTAAAACAAGTAACAAGAATAGAACAAAAAGCAATCATATGTGGATGAATAAGAAAGAAAATAAAAGAAAACACTTGTGACAAAAAAAAAAAAAATAGGACTGCTGAGCAGATCTGTGAGCTTTCTGAACAGTAGAAGGTACGTCAGAAACTGTCTGACCTGCGTGAACACCAGATTCTCAGAGCTGCGGCTGTCCAGGCTCAGGACAAAGCGGATGGACTGGAAGAGCTCCTGGATGCTTGCTCGGAATTGCTCCTCCTCCCTCCCACAGGTGGCTCTCGAGTACAAGATACGGGACTGGACGATGAACTTGAACAGATACTCCAGTGCCTGAGGCGGTTGTTGGAAAGATGCAGTCAGTTAACGTACACATATGCTGCTTTCAGCCCAGTGATAAAGAAGCGAAAGTGAGCACCAAATTGGTTTAAGGTTAAAAATCAATACATAAAAAAAGCACATATCTCCAACCAGGTAATGTGATAGAGTACCACTCCCTCTTATCACATCACTAATTTAATTCAAAGACCACGCGTCAATATCTGCAGCGTTTTTCAATATTTTCTTTCAGTGACTCGATTCTCAGCAGGAGTTTCACTTGCCATCCCCTCATACGGTGTCGCATTTCCCCTTATCAGCTCTGTGTCTGTTTGACCATTTCCTTGTACCGTGCTAATTAATCCCTGCTGAATGAGATAGGACAGAGCCAGAAGGAAGTGGGGGTGATACTTTACCCTCATGGCTTCCTGTATGTGATCCTGTCGGACAACCTCAGCTGAGCGGTCCATGTACCACTTCAAACATCGAATCAGCTCTCTGCAGAACAAATAAGCTGAAATTAATACGATGCTGCAGGAATAATTGTTTCAACCGATCCATTGAAACGCAAAATAATGTTCTTACTTGTATGCCAAAGCACCAGCAAAATGATTTTGGATGTAGGAGTCCATGACAGGTCTGAAGTGGTAGTAACGGCTATCCCTGAGTAGGTTAATGATGAACACCTGAGCACACAAATGCATAGATGTTATTGTATATTTCAGCCAGCTAAAGGTTAAAATAAATGTTTTAATATGTGAACGCAGCAGTGTTCTTACCAAAGACTGGAAAACCAGCGGCCCATATTTATCAGTGTTGTCATCTAAAAGACAGAAGAGCGTATCTAGGACATCTCGCAAGAACTGTGGAGACAAAAGAAGACATTTCAGAACAACCGTCACATGACAGGCCTCACGGTTAACTAAAATAGAATCAAGGGAAATAGAAAAAGGATAGCCCAGCTAAAAACATTGCACTTTGTGTTTTTTTTTTTAATTGTGAGATAATGTACCTGAACATCAATCCTAAATACAGTGTTCCTATAAGGTTCTATCTCAGCAGATAACACCACAATAAAGGAAATATTAATTACTTTTAAAGATAAGCAGAGTGCACTTACTCAAAATTATGACATCATGAACTTAAGAAGAAGGCAAATATTCTTTACATAATTTTCTTCATATAAAAACATCATACTGCAAATCTATTGTAATGACAACAGAGACCTTAACAATTTCCTCTCCATTGATCTGGCGAAGTCGACCGAGGATGTCCAACACCCTGTCTGGATGGGCCTTCCAGTTCAGAAGAGCCAAGAGGTCCACTAAAAACAGATTGAAATCAGTTTCATCTGAATAGACTCAAAGGGGAATATATAAAGAGCAGTCGCATGTACTGTGAGGTGTTAGACTACCGTTTTGTGTGAGTTTGGTGGAGCAGAGTATCGTGGAGACCCAGAAGGTTTCTTTGGAGCTTCTCTGGAAGGGCAGATTGGTCGGCAGGTTGGGGCAGCTGTTGAAGTCCTCCTTGCAGCAGGGCAGGCTAAGGTACAGACCCTGGTTACTGAAGGTGGCATTTTCATCACACTGGAGGATGAACACAGGAAGGTCAGAGAAGAATAACCAAGATTTAGACTAACTGGTCCAGTTAAACATTAGTTTAAGTTGAAGGATGCGTTCATGTCGAGAAGCAGCCTGGGAGTGCTGAAACATTTGAATCGATCTTTTCAGAGAAATGTTTAGCATTGTGCTGGTGGGCAGATCCAAAAACAAAAACAATATGACAATAAGGATGAAGACTTAAAATGCAAATTAACAATTCAGATGAATTTAATGTGCTAATGTCATGTAAGAGCGAGCAATTTTAAATGTTGGTACATAAAGAACTGTAGATTTAATACTGCACAGAAATAGCCAGGAATCTCTGAGTAGAGTTGTTTCATGTGAAAATCCCCACATGTCTACATGAGCATACAGTTATGGAAAAAAATTATTAGACAACCCTTGTTTTCTTCAGTTTCTTGTTCATTTTAATGCCTGGTACAACTAAAGGTACATTTGTTTGGACAAACATAACGATAACCACAAAGATTGCTCATAAGAGTTTTATTTAAGAGCTGATATCTTACCATTTTCCATGGTTTTCTTGATTATAACCTAAATCACTTAAGTTTTTACATCAATAGCTATGGTGTTGTACTGCCAAAAACACTGCTTTTATGCATTCAGTGTTTTCTTTTCTGTCTGTTTTAGTCACATGATGACGTTTAGTGGTACCAGGTATTAAAATGAACAAGAAAGTGAAGAAAAAATGGTGGTCTAATAATTTTTTCCATGACTGTACGTATCCTGGTTACGTAGTTCACTTGTAAACAAATTGTTTTAATTCTAGGATCTGAAGTTTGCATATTTTTTGATGTAAAAATCAAAAACATCAGACTTGACGTTAAAACGTTTACGAACTGAAGCCGCACAGCATCAATCTGATCAGATCCACAACATTTAGTCCTCTCAGTCCCAAAACTCTGTAGGAGATAGTTAAGAATCTAACATGCATCAACATGCTGTTTAGACACCAAACTAACCAGCTTTTTCAAAACAGTTTTTGCTTCTCTCGAAATTGATGTGCTGAAAATTGTTGATGCATCATTCCAATCAGGCACTTTTAACAAATCTCTGAAAACTGCAGTTGTCAAGCGCTTTAGGAAGAAAAAAAATAAGGCTTGGAACCTTCAGTGTTTAACAATTACAGGTCAATCTCTAATCTTCCATTTATTGGAAAATTATTAAGAAAGTAGGCATTGATTCAGGTGAAGAATCTTCTAAATGTAAACTGGCTTTTTGACAATTTTCGGTCTGGCTTTAGATGAAATCAAAGCACACGAGACAGCACTGATCAAGGTCTCAGATGTCATTTATGTGAACACTGATTCAAGTAAAACATCAGTTCTTGTGTCGCTGGGCCTTAGTTCCACCTTTGACACTGTGGACCATTAAATCCTTCTTGACAGACAGGAAAACTGGGCGGGGTCATCAGGTCCAGTTCTCAGTGGTTCAGCTCATATCTTGCTTTACATGGGTCAGCACAAATCTGAGTTTATTCCCATGACCTGTGGAGTCCCTCACTTGGGTCACTGTAAGTTAACCTCCACATGTTTCCCCTCAGTCAGATCATACATGACAACATTACTGACCTCAGCTATGCAGATGACACTGATTTACTTGGCTCTTTCACTAAATTACTCTGGTCCATTAGACTCAGTGCTTGGAAACACGAATAGCTGGATGAAATCAAGCTTCCTTCATTTAAATCAAGACAGAAATAATTCTATTTTGCTAACAAAATGGAAAGAATAAAAGTTGCTGCCCAGTTTGAATCCAGAGAGCTCGAGGCAACAACCCAGGTTAGAAATCTTGGAGTTTAATTGGCTCGGAGCTTAGCTTTAACAGTCACATCAAGGCTGTAACTTAAACAGCTTTTTTATTACCTCAAACAAATATTAAAAATCAAAGATCTGATGTCCAGAGTAGATACAGAGAAACTCTCATGCCTTCATCTCCAGCAGACTTGATGACTGTAATGCTCTTCTGCCTGACCTTCTCAAAACGACAATTAGACAACTTCAGCTCATCCAAAACGCTGCTGCCAGAGTTCCAACAAGAGTCAGGAAAACTGAACACATTACTGCTTCTCTGAGATCCTGATGCTGGCTACCAGATACCTACAGCATAGACTTTAAAGTTTTGTTGTTAGTTCATAAATCAATAAATAATATGGGGTTAGAATACATTTCTGATCTTCTTGCAGAATATAAACCAAGTAGAGCTCTGAGATCTTCAGGAGGCCGTCAGCTGGTAGAACTTTGAGTTATAACCAAAAAGGTGAAATTAATTTAGCTGCTAAGCTGTACCAAGATGGAATAAACTTCCTGTTGATATCAAATTTGCCCCAACTCCAGACACTTTTAAAGTTAAACTGAAAACTTTCCCGATGCCTTTATTTAGTCTAATTTGATCCTGCTACTATTACTGCACTATTTTTACTTATCTATTCTAAGCTTTTTTCCCTTTTAGTCTAAATCTATTTTTTTATGATTTTATTATGCATTGATTTGCATTCTTATGCTGTTTTTATTTGTTTCTATTCTTTTCATTTTAATTTCTTTTGTAAAGCACTTTGTGCCTGTGTATGAAATGTGCTATACTTGCATTGGCTTTATTTGACATTTATTCCACAAATATTAAGAAACATGGATAGTCTCCCTGAATTGGAAACTAGTATATTTTAGCATCTTACCACTTTCTCCAAGTTTCTAAATATTCTTTGCTTGCAAAGTAAAGTGACTAGAAAAGTTAGAGTTCAAAAGAGGGAAAGAAAAAGAAGGGATAAGGCATGAAATGACAGACAATAGCCTGTGGGCATGCTTGTTACAGGGTATTTTTGGATCAGTCTCAGACAGTAGAGAGTAGAAACACTAAGCTGCATCTCATTCTAAAATTAATTGTAAATGCCAAAACACAAACATCTAAATTACAGCATGCTGAAATAACATGCAATAACAACATCAAACAACGTTGGATGTAAATACTTAAAAGACACAACAGAAGTATCTCGAAATTTCTTTATGTGTACATGGCTTTTTTTCTTGGACAATACATTTTGTTTGATAGTCAATGTCCCAACTGTTCCCCAGCCACAACAGTTCAGGCTGTGTTTAAGGAACATTAATAAGTCCATTAATAAATTCTACCTGTGGTAAATTAAGTGGCATGCTCCTCCTTAGCAGGCTCTACATTACTACTACGAATTTTAAAAAGAAAAAACAAATTATAACTCCATGCAGCAACCTTCCCATACCTTGTACACGTACAACTCATGGATCTCATCTGAGAGTGTGGTCCCATCCTCCCTCATCAGGGGAGTGAAGGCAAAACCGAACAGTTTTTTCTCCCCTTTATCTTTAGCTGAAAGGAAGGACACCAGAATACCATGCATCACATATGTATTTCCACCTTTGAGCGTGGTGTATTGATACACCTTGTGTTCTACTGTGACTGCAGCGCTGACTCACTGGAGCAGTGTCTGAACTCAAAGCGTAGATGGGACCCTCTGAAGCGGTCTATGGGAATGGGCAGCTTGACCATTTCACTCCAGCGAGGACTGTTGTTGTGATACAGGACGAAAGAGCGATACTCAGAGGTGTTTGGCTCCCCAGTGCCCAAACTGATGCAGTCCTGCAAAGAAAAGGATGCAAGAGAAGAAGGTTATAGTTATTCCTATTCATGAACCAATGATACGGTCATAAAATAAGTGATGAACGTATGTGTCATACTTTGAGTGTGTCCCCGTCAGCGTAGAGCACATACAGCGTGACTTCGATGTTTTTCTGGACACTCTTGCCGCCCCTCTCAAACTCCCCCCGCTCCAGGGTCAGATACAGGTCATTGCGTGTGTCACCTAGGACAAATAAACAGAGGAGGAGCTTTATTTAAAGGGCAACCTCACTGATTTTACACTTCTTTCTCAAATAGACAAGCAATATTACAGTATTGTTTTCGCAGCTCTAGGGGGAGTTCCAAGAAATCGACAACCAGCCTGATATTAAAATCACACTGTTGGAAGCACAATTAACTGTATGAAACCACGTCAGGATGACAAAGACATCTCTGAAAGACCGTAGAAATAAACACGTCTCCTGGGCTGGTGATATTCACAAATAATAATGTCAGCTTGTGCTCTGAACTCTGAGTGGTCAATATAAATAATGTAGATGACTATATAGGTCGCTGTTCTTTTCAATTCCAAATGCCCCCGTGGATTCAGTTTGAAATATACATGATTGACTTGGCACCTTGTCTGAGGTCAGTATTTAAAAGAATAAATAACATTGCCAACACTGGAGCAAGATATTGCAGTTATTTATAAAATCAGATTATAGTTATTTATACCCAAGTCATTTCCTTTGGGACAGATGACTCATAAGGAGTGGTACTGGGAGGTATTTCAGGCTAACTGGGGAGGAGAGAGGAGGAGAGGATTATACAATCTCAGTGGAAACAATGCTCTGCAATGTCAGCTGATGAAATATTCTGAAATAAACACACACCTCTCCCCTTCTCTGTCTTTGACTCATCTTTGAAGACCTCTGCTGTCTACAAATTTGCTCCAGCACCTGGCCTACATGCCAATCTCATTCAGGCAAGAACAAAACCCCAACATTCAACAAAATACCAGTCTCTAAATGAAGTAAAAGAAACAATACAACATATTAGTAAAGTTTCATTGCAGGTAAGATGATGCAACGTACTTTATTTAGCAAAGAACTATGATTACATTTAATTCACCACCCAAATTATATGTGACTACCTCCACATTATACCACGCCACTCTATCTACTGTTCTTTGCACCGAGTAAACCCTCTTCCATCTTAAATCCTTCTTATATCCTGTTCTCCTCCTCCTTCATCTACTTCCTCTCGAGCATCATCTGTGACCTTCCCCTACTTTTATTCCTCCAAGCCATCTGGCCTCTGGTCTCCACCTCCTCCTTGTGCCCGTTACCGCCCACTGCTCTTTGCCTCTTTACCTGGCAGGATGACATCTGGGAAACCCAGTTTGCGTGTGAGTGCCAAGGCCCTGTTGAATACAGCCTGGTTCTCCCGTCTGATCTGCTCCAGCTCACCTCGCAACAGCTGCAGGGAAATGATGAGGCCTGGGGGGGGTTGAAGAAAACACAACACAGGGACAAGAATAAGGGAAATGGGAGGGACAGAGGGATATTTAAAGGACATTAGTCAGAATGTGGAGGAAGAGAAGTCAGACATGTAGATGTGATCAGAGCCACAGCCGAGGAAAGGGACAGTAGGTGTCATTCGGAATTACACGATAAAAAATTGGGGGGAAGGGGTTCAGCACAAATCTAGAAACATATTTTTGCAGGGCTTGAGTCATAGGTTAAGCCATAATGTGTTCATCAGAATGAAAGAAACAGTGAACTGTGAATGTTGACCCGTACAGTGAGCACAGGTTCAGTTGTTTCATTCAGCAACATTCTTTTACACCAATGACAGAAAGTGATCTTCTCATAAAACCCAACAATTTAGCATCTCTTTCAGCAGCATCGTGATTTCTCCATCAGCTGTTATAATAAATGTTAATGTCATAAATACTAAGGAACATAGAAATCATTCATTATCATCATATTAAACTTCAAAAACATAGGCCAGTATTTGCTTGGACAATGCAAAAAATTACAGCAATAGACTTTTGAGAAATGGTTCTTTTTGATAAGTGCAGAAACTGCTAGTTCATGGATCAGTTGGTCAACAAAGAATACAAACATATACTAATTGCTTACATCAAATAGCAACCACATAAAAAGTGGTCTCCTGTTTTCAGGCCTCAAGTCTGGCACTTTGTTCATCACCATGTTTATTTTCTTGATACCAGAGATGATGAGGAAGTGGCACATTTGACTGTGAACCAGAAACTATGCATGTAAGCGTAGCAGTGGCTTGTCATTTACAATGTAGACAAGCACTAAATTATACTTTACTGTATCAGCATTTGTTTTCCCTCTTTAACTTTATTTTTAAAATGAACGTCATGCTGGACTGAAGAACACTTGAAACTAGCGATAAACTCATTAGGATAATGTTCACTGAGGAAATACACTTAGATTGAGCAGTAAGCATTTTCCTATTAAATGCTTGACCCCCTGTTGGCCATTAAAAAGAGTGCTTGCTGGTTTTCATATTTGGATGCCACGCCTCTCTTTTATTTATTTAGTCACAGTTTTTAAATATGAAAGAGAAAAATGTTCCATCTAAACAGTTTGTAATTTTGTTCAACAAAGATGTTTCAGTTCTTTTATCAAATATAAACATTGTTGTGGAGATGCAAATCTGAAAATCTGCACAAAATCCAAGCAAAATTAACTGCAAGGCTAGATACCAGGACATGCTGAAAGTTTATTCTCCTTTT
This sequence comes from Hirundichthys speculiger, assembly GCA_018398805.1. Taxonomy (NCBI): domain Eukaryota; kingdom Metazoa; phylum Chordata; class Actinopteri; order Beloniformes; family Exocoetidae; genus Hirundichthys; species Hirundichthys speculiger. Next base: position 677,715 of record JAGFBZ010000693.1, on the reverse strand, counting down.
GAGACATCACACCATCGACCAGTTTCCATGCAAAAATTCTAACGCTAGGGATAATATATTTACCATAGTTGGTGCTGGGGGCTGAATACTTTGTGTTGGACTTGCGGATGATGTTCTCGTGTATCTGGTACCACTCGTTCTCATTGTTACATCTGGAGAAAAAAAAAAAAACAAAAACAGTTGAGCTGTTAACGGCAGCCATTTGTGGGTCCAGATGGAGGGTTCAGGATGGTGTGCACGGGGACTACATGAACAGCATGTGTCCCAGAGCTGATTTCCTCCTGGAGAAAAGGTAGCAGCAGGGGGAGTTGCTATCAAGCAGCACATTAGCCCAAATGCACAGCATACTAAGCAAACCTGACAGCCAGCTCTCTACCAGCCTCTTTCATTACTGTGGACCCGAAGGCCCCTGGGAAAGGCATGAGGAAATGCACAGACTGGAGCATTATAGGAGCCGACAGTTTGGAGGCAGATCAGCACTGAATCACGGCTTGCTTTTTAAAAAGAAGGGCTCTTCATGTCAGCAGAGAAGTCTAAAAAAAATGACAGCTTTGAGCTAAATTTTTTTTTTTTTTTTAATGCAGTCATACTGTATATGGTTTTCCTAAAAGCATTACACAAAAACAATATCATACAACTGCATTTGAGGATGGCAAAGTGTATGAGAGCGTATAAGTGACCTCTGACCCGGAGCGGACATTGAGAGGGGAACTGCAGCTACAAGGAGACATTTGAGCTGTTGACTGACAAGAAAATTTGCTGAGCTTGATGTTATTTTGCTTTGCCCTCTAACTTTGCTCAATTATCCCTGTCATCCCTCTCGGTCTCCTTGCCACTCCCTCTCCGTCTCCCTCCTTCACATGGTTGGCCAGTGTACAGGAGTGGCTCTCTGTGGCGAAGCCTAACGGAGGAAGCCAGACTCACAACATGCCAACTGGCCTATCTCAGGCCTTGGGTGAGCAGCTATTGATTTTTCAGAGGACACTTCATTATCATTCAGGTCTAAGCACACCAAGTATCAACAGCGAAGCAGTAGGCTGTCACGCACATTTTCACATTAACACATTCCTGCATTACTGCATGGACTCTAACTCTCATTTGCAAGACTATAGAAGTGAGACACTTGAAACAATTAAGTAAGCTGAGAAAAAAAGAACGCCTCCAGTCTATGAACATTTTCATCAGAGAAATATAAGCAAAGAACAAATAGCTAGAATAGTTTCAGTGATATACTCACGTGTAAACTTTGAGCACAAAGTCCTTCTCCTCTTTAAGGTCTGTGATAGTGTGAAAAACATCACTCATGGCAAGCACAGCACAGCCATAAGGTCGTCTATACTGAACGTGAGGCAGGCCTTTCTTTGAGTCATTTAGAAGCATCCGACCTGAAAACAAGAGGAATGCACTGAAACTGAACACCGAAAAATCATAATCATAAAAAACACACTTTCGTAGATTATACTTTATTTACCAGTTCTTATAACATGTGCAACAATGTACAGGTCTCTCTTCAAGTCTTTACTGCTTAGGTCCTGCAGAGAAAGGGAACAGTGTAACTTGATTCAAATCGTTACTGAAATAGACATTATCTGTCTTCATGTCAATATCAAAAATATCCCACCGTGAAGAGAGCACAGAGACGATCAGCTTTCTCTGGATTCTTTGGTCCTCCATTTTTGTTTAGTTTCACCATAAACTTTTCACTGCAAAAGAAGCCAGTTCACAGTCTCAGAGCGTCTGTCAGCCACAGAGTTCCCAAGTCAATCTGTCAGACTGACATAGTGTGTAGACATCTGTCTGTGTGTGTGTGTGTGTGTGTTAGCTCACACACACAGACATGGAATATGCACTGCATGACCATTCAAGGCTGTTCACTGGATGCACCAAGATTCCTCAGCGTACCTGATCTGTTTGGCTTCCCGAGTATCGTAGAGAGAAAAGAAGACGTCTGCATCTTCACTGATGCTGTTGTAAGTAAAGCTCTTCAGATTGATGAAGAGGTGGTGTGAAATGGGGACACGGCAACCATCACCATGGCGCTGTCTCATGCTATCACCCTAGAAATGAAGAAGAATGTGACTACTAACAAGTCAGCTCTGTGCCACAATGAGGACCAAATATCCACCAATCTTTATATAGATGTTTATTTAGCAATTTAGTTGATGGACTGTAACAGATGAATAATTCAAAGATATACTCTTTGCACTGGGTTTTATTTTGTTGCAAGTACATGCTATTTACGGCAACCTTAGCAGACATGTCCAACTGGATCAACAAATTATGAAAAACTGTTACATGTATCTTTCTTTGTGGATTCAAATAGGGGGCTTTCATGCAATCAAATATACTATAACTCAAATATGTAATGATTAGGGCTGGGCAACGATTCGAATTTTTAATCCTGATTAATCGCATGATTTTCCTGATTAATCACGATTAATCGCATTGTATACGCAAAATCAAATCATGAATTCAAAAGTAGTGTTAGGTGCACTTTTATTTAAATGTTCTGCTGCCGTATGAATGAAAGCGCCATAACATTTGTTGTTCAAACGCTTTTAACATCAGCACTTGTCAGTAACACATATTTAGGGTAAATCTCATCTCAAAAAATGTCAAATAAAATAAAGCTTATTGCCACTGCCAGGGTATTAATGTCATCCTGTTTTTTATGAAAAAAAAAAAAGTTTACCAACAAAATCCTGAGCCACAATCAGAAGATTAAAACAGTCAGTTTCTGAGGTAACAGCAGAAACTTTTAACGGGGAATTCAAGCTGGCAGTTGTTACAAATAACCTTGTTTCTGTCAAATCCTCCGTCTGGGAGAACTTTAAAATGAAAATGTTCATGTAAAGGTTCTGTAACTTTACTGCTCTCCATGTCTGTTTTAGCTTTCCTTTAGTTTTGCAGAAGCCAGCAACAGACTTTTCAAAACGAAAGCATGTGAGAAACATGCATTAATGTGCGAAATTCATGAGTTAATCTAATAATAACGTGTTAACTTGCCCACCCCTAATAATGATATGTTAAGGTATGTTTTTTTTAATCTGTACAAAAGCTTAAGTGTGAAAACAAGACATTGTGTTTTTTATGAGGGTAATAAGTGAGATTTAGGGGCACTTATGAGGAGAGGCTAGGTGAGCTGTCTGGCCTTGATGCAAAACTACATTTAAATACAACAGCCCTTAACTGAATCAAAATTCACCACATCTCTGCCCTGGTGCTCCCACACTACTGAGAATCACTGGACACACTATTCACAGCACCATTTGTGCATGCGCTGGGGCATATGTGATCCCAGTGGGAATCAGTCCTGTCACCCTGGCAGCACTGGTGTGAGGTTTTTATGGAGCATGAAAGCAAGTTATAGGTCACCAGTATTGTACACAGCAATAGTAAAGAGTTTAAAGGTGATAGCCTTTCAAATACAACAGTGCCCTGACTTCAGGATACTTGTTTGGCACAGGAGGTTTGGAAGAGATTAAAAAAATGATAATAAAAAAAAAAAAGGATTCAAGAGAGACACAGAATATGAAATGTGTGACAGTTTCATGGAGAAGCAGCATTAAAATAACTGTACCTGGTTTGTGCTTTGCTGACCACAGTGCCTGCTGGATACATGCTGAAAAAAGAGGTACATTTCAGAAGAAAATGTCAGATCAGTCTATCCAGTCTTACACAACCCACACACTTGTTTACACTGAAGCAGTGTCAAACACACACTCCCTGAATTGTGCCTCATTGTTGCCTCAAATCTGACAGCACTTTCACCTACGTATGCTGCAGAGTGGCTACACTACTGTTCCTGCAGCACTAAGAGAAGCCCACATGAGGCAAAACGTGAGCATGTGCGAGGGAAGAGGACAAAGCCAGTATCGCCCACACACACACACACAAACGCACACCACTTTCTGCTCAGCGGCCTAAAAGAGCTCATCTACTCCTATACCTGAAGAGGTGCCAAGGCCTTGTGCCCTGCCAAAGACAAGCTCGCTTTCATCGACAGAGTCAGGAGGTTTTTTGGCAAGGAAGAGCCACGCCGTTGTTTCTGAACAGAGCATTTAGTGCACAAACATTCTACGTGTAAAGCTGAGAAACATGGCAACGGGATAATGGGAGGCTGCAGGGCAGTTGGAGAATGTTTTCATCAGCATATGGAGCTGCAGCCACTGACCAGAAAGGAGCTCCCTCCCAGATAACAGTCTCCAGTAGTATTACATTAGATTTCATAACATCTGTGCTGTAATAGCACATTTCTAAAATTGGATCTCCTTCAGTAGGTCTTCTCCCACTTTTCCTTGTTTGAGTATAGTTTTGTAAGTTCAACATTACTACAACCAAAATACATTTGGGCCATTATTTTTTCATAGAAATACGTTTCTCATCCAGTGCACAGTTTAAAGCCAGAAACACTAAAATATACAATTTATGAAAGAGAAAAAGGAAAACATTAAAACATTTATTTATATGTACTTTCCCATTGTACCACCTAGAGCTGTCACTTTGCATTATGTCTGCATTGCTAGCTGACAATCACACTTGTGAGAGTCACATGCATATAAGAAAAGGGACAACCTCAATATGGCGGTAAGATAAGCATAAAGAACTGATCACATGAGGCTGCTCCGACAGCTGAATGGTGCTGCCTCCAGTGAGTCACCTCCTTATGGATGATTTGATAATCGGTAAATTCACACATCCCTACACATCCAGCAACACATTCCTATAAGGAAAGTCAGGCTGTGTAATGATTTTTTTAAGGCACACAGTATGTACAAAAGCTCTTGATGTGCAAGTCAGTGAATCATTGCTAAAAATATAGTTCATGCATGCTGCAGGGACATATTTAACTGCATCTAATCATCCATGAGAGAAACATTCACATTTTCTTTTCTTTTTATAACTCAGTGCATGAGTTAGAACAACATGAATTTGCCAACCAACATACCAGTTTGTACAGCTCTGATACACTGATCTGATCAGGATCCACCATTTCAAATTCTTTTCTGGGAACAAGGTCCAGGCCAAGGTGTCTGGTGAAAGAGGATGAGGGGTGGATGCAGAAAAAAGAAAGTTAAATTGTTGTTAGATAAAGTGCATTCAGTGTTGCACAGTTAAAATCATTTTCATCTTGATTGCCAAACTCTATAATTAACACGTCTGTAAATTTAACCTTTACCTCCACTGCTTTTATCTGACATTTATATATATACTGTATTCTTTTTACCATATGAATACATTATCAGAAATCTAAAAATAAAAAATGCATATTTGGTGTCTGATGAAGAATTAGACACCAACGAAGTCTGATGTATTTTTGCTTACTGGGACAGTCAGCATCCAATCAACTAATCTTAGTTTTGAACAGAAAGCAAAGCCAAGAACAGGTTTCCTTGGCCTGTTCAATAACAAAAAAATCTTTTTATCATCACCTCTGAAAGCTCAATGATAAACTCAAATGAAAATCAAAGACTTAATGACAAGCTTAATTGCCACAGTGACTTCCTGGAGTTTTGACTGGTTACCTGGCAACTACTCAGGGCCAAGAGAAAGCAAAAGTTTGTATTTCATACAAATAAAACCATCACTTATTACAAATATTAGGGATTGTTATAGATTGTTTTCTTCATTTTGTAGCAGAGGCCAGTTAAATGTAATAGTTTATGAAGTAAAGTAATAATATATATACTGTGTGTGTGTATATATATTGAGGCTGGGCAAGTTAACGCGTTATTATCGCGTTAACGTATTCATTTATTAACACCGACATTTATTTTATCTCGCGTTAACGCATGTTGCTCACATGCTTTTGTTTTGAAAAGTCTGTTGCTAGCTGCTGCGAACCAGAAGACAATTTGCAGGTAAACATAAGAAAAAGCTTAAAAAGACATGGAGAACGGTAAAAATCCATGAAAAAAATTAAAAAACAACTTTACAGTTCGGGTAGCAACTCAGGTAGCAATATAAACAATTCCGTCTTTAAAATAAAATATTCTGGACTGCAACCAAACTTTCGTGTCATTCCTCAATGTTACATCAGATCTGCTCCATGTGTTCACTGTTGTGCTGTTCTCTTACTGGTTACTTCAGTGCGGCTCAATCTAGTGGCACAGATGTGTAATGACAACAGAAAGTCCAGTCCTTGACTATAAAACAAAATCAGTTCTGTGGCCCATTTTTTAATTTCGTACTTTTGATTCAAGTCTAAAATTGAAATATAAAAACAACAGGCTTTTTTTTTTTTGTTTTTTTTTTTGTGTGTGTTAGATTTTTTTTTTTTTTTTGATTGACAATTGAAAATGGAAAGAATGAATAATACATGGATTGTTGAAGTTACTAAACTTTAACATGGACATTTTCATTTTAAAGTTCTCCCAGATGGAGGATTTGACAGAAACAAGGTTATTTGTAACAACTGCCAAGCTGAACTCCCTGTTAAAAGTTTCTGCTGTTACCTCAGAAATTACCTGTTTTAATGTTCTAATTGTGCTGAGCCACAATCATTTTGTTGGATTTTGTTTGTAGACTTTTTTTTTCAAATTTCTATAAAAACAGGATGACATTAATGCCCTGGCAGTGGCAATAAGCTTTATTTTATTTTACATTTTTTAAGATGAGATTTACACTAAATATGTGTTACTGACAGATGCTGATGTTAAAAGTGTTTGAACAACAAATGTTATGGCACTTAGTTCAGTGGCAGCAGAATATTTAAATAAAAGTGCATTCTACACTACTTTTGAATTCATTATTTGATTTTGCGTATACAATGCGATTAATCGTGATTAATCAGGGAAATAATGCGATTAATCACGATTAAAAATTTTAATCGTTGCCCAGCCCTAATATATATATATTATATATGGCATTCATCTCTGTTAAAGTTTGCATAAAAGCTTAGAATGTAAGTTTAATAAAAAGCTTAAAAAAAAGAAATAATAAAAGAAAAGGCTATTTTTTTTAAGGCTTTGCTATAACAGCTAACACACAAATTTTAAATTACTATTTTGATTGTAACAAAGATTTACCACATTTATAGTATCTACAGAAAACCTCAGAAGGCCAGGATGAGTTTTTTGAGTCTAAATGTTTTTCGTGAGCTCAGCATGAGTTTGTGTTATAGACCCCAACTAAAGGGTCTATGGGGCCCACAGCTGTACAGTACTTCAGTAAAAGCACTGTGTTGTATTGTCCCCCAACCTCGTGCTCTTGTACAGTTCATCATACTGTAACTTGCCCAAGGCAGCAAAGCAACTTCAAATTCAGGAGCGGTTTCTTTGCAGCTACAGTATGAACGTTTGACCGTGTTTTCAGATTTGAAACAGAGCTCAGGATTGCTGCAGATTTCTGCCTGCATGGCTCCATGCATCATAAACAATCTTTTCTGCTTTTACAGTTCATTCAACCATGAACTTTGGCCAAAAGAGTGGTGTTAAAAAAAAAAAGAAAAGAATGTGTGTGCAAGAGTGCGTTGGATTTTATTTCAAACCACTGAGCACCTTTCCAGCTTATTTGGAGCCCTCATTGCTTTATCTCTGTCATGGACGCCTGCCACAGCTTAGTTGGAGTTTTAAACTGGCGACAGTAAGAAAATGACTGTACAGTTCCTCCAGGGGGATCTACATCAACTGTAAGCAGCTTCAGACTCACTCATCTGCTAAATGACCATAAAATTACATCATAGCAATGCTAAGGAAACACCCACACAGCTTATGCTGTAGTTGTCCTGTGCCAAAAAATTATAGTCTTTAAACAAAAGAAAACATATTTTTCATTGCAGAGGATGCCTTTTGCTTTGAATAACTGTTGACATTGCACAATTCACTCTACTACTCACTCATTGCCCCAGTCAAGTCGGACGGTGATGTGCCGTTTGATCTCACGAGTCTGGTCCTGAGCAAGGTGGCCCTGGATCAGCTGCCTACGCAGGTCGATGAGCTCATTCATCACATGACGCAGTTTATGGAACAGATCCACTTTGTGTTTCTAATGAAATAGCCAAAAGATTCATTTAGGACAGCCGATCTCCCTATGCAGCAACATCTACATCTTCATGTATGTACACTAATTAGTCACATTACTAGAACCACAGACAGATAAAGCAAATAACATTGATTTTATACAGTTCAATACATACCACCAACAGTGATACCCAGAGTGACAGCTGATTTGCTCAGTATGATCTTGAGCCCTGCCACATCACAAAACCTGCTCCAGAAATGCTTCAGAAACATAACAAAATACCCAAACTGTTGGCCCTCCAAAGAACCCAAATTCTAATCTAATCATGAATCTGCAGGATGCAGGAGAGCAGGGGAGCAAACCCAAACCATCCAACAACCTGCCGGGCCCCATGTCCCGGTGAATGACAGCACAGAACAACTCCAGCAGTCCTGCGTCTATGCACCGTTTGCATGATGGAAGGCTCGCACAATATTAGGTTTTAATGCTGTGGCTAGTCGGGATAAAAAAAAACGTCTTTTATATCGGAATTATAAGAAATAAAGTTTATATTTAAGAGGGTCTATTTTCTATTCAGGTTAAGCTCAAAACAAAATAATAACTTTTTTTAAACACCAAGCATTGTAAACGAGATGTAAGATCACGACTTTTGTTAACAGTAGATACAGTTGATCATAATTTTGACTTAGTATCTCATCATTTTGATATGCTATCTCATAATCATGTCTTAGCATCTCATAATTTTGACTCACTATCTTATAATAAGCACTTCATATGAAAACAAGATGGCAGCATTGTGAAATACCGCCATTAATCCAGTGCATTTCTCCTCTGCACCATCAATGCCACTTAACAGACCCCATAACAGTCCACAGAGACCTGTGTGCTCTCTCACAACGTCTACAGGGATGTTGTTAGCCTATTGGAAGTCCAATGTAATAGCGGTACTGACTTAATCTGGAGTTTATTAGATCTTGCTGGCTGTAGATCTGCTTAGCTTGACAAAGCTCAGCAAAAACAAACATGCGAACAACAAAAATGAAAAAAGACCATACTGGAGAGCCACGAGGTGCTGCACACATGCACACCGGCATCTTGTTTTTGTATTAAATTGTGAGGATGAGATAATAAGTCACATTTATGTGGTTGTACGAATTCTGAGATACTATGTCATAATTAGGATATACTAAGTCACAATTATGAGATGCTAGGTAAAAATAAATAAATAAAAAAAAAACGTGTGAGATACAAAGTCATCACTATGTCACACTAAGCTATAATTTTGAGATAGTATCTCAGTGTTTTTTTCCTCATGGTGGTGGTATTGGGCTTTGATAAGAAATAAACACAAAGAAAGAAAAAAAAAATATTCCCTTAAAACCCTGGTTTGACCTCATCACAGCAGTGAATTTTATCACCATTTCTTTTAGAGCCAAGGACAGCACTTTTAATTCAAGCACTCTCCTATCTCCCTAATGGTATGACAAGCCCACATTACCACCCAGGTTTGTTTGCATACATGCAAAGATTAAGTGCACCACAACGGCCATGCAAATTTAATGAGGATAAACACTGCATGTTCTCAAAGGCTAGTAGCTGATGAAAACAAAGATTTTTGTCAGGGTTGATGAGCCCTTTCAGACCTCTATTCCACAGGGTTAATTATGCACATTATAACAAATACACAGTTATGCCTAGGTCATTGCTCCCTGAAGTAATGCCATGAAGCCTAATTGGCAACAGTAAGGTGAAATGAATCAGCATCTATCCAATGTTACATCTCACTGTTATGGATGCAACTGTGGCAACATGGCCCATTATCACACAGGGGGTGAGCACCAAAACCAGCACAGTTAAATCAGGGCTTCACATTAGTCAAGCTTCAGAGGAAGTTACATCATCACATCAATGCCTCAGGCTGCTTAGTTGCTTAGAGCATGAGCAGTCCTCAGTGAGAGGTTATGTAAAAACTCCCTGCCAGCTCTGCAACATAGCCACTCAGTTCCAAATTCTGAAACTCTAAACCCCTACCAACCACATCTGCCTGCCCCCTCGATACTTTGCAGGATTAAGAATGCTTTAGTCTTTTCAGTCATCACTTTTGCCCAAAACATAAAGGCTGACTGAAAGTGGTTGATTTTAAGATGATGCAGAAACTGCACGAAGCAGGCCAAGATCAATCAAAGGCTGAATGACACAGCATGAAATTGCATACGACAGGACTGTAGGCCACTATCTGTGTCCAACCACAATTTTTTATTCCTACTAGGCTACTAGAGTATAAGAAATTACAGGGCAACAGTCAAAGCAACATGCTATGAGGAAAAAGCTAAAGAACTGCCGCTGCATATTTCAGCCATAATCCAGGTGAATCAGTACTCTTATAGGAAAACTTGTTTATTCCAGGTGTTGAATTATACGCATGGGAGAAAAGTATATTGAAATAGACTTTTCCATCAGACCCTGGAAAAGAATGGAAATAAAACAACAGTGGATGCAATTTCTTTGCAAAATCAGTTGTTCTCCAACTCCCCTGGAAATCTTGGTCGTGCTAGAACCACCCTCACATTTATTGCTTTGCGTTTTATTTTGATAGGAGTGAGATGTGATGTAATATACAGCTACTGACCACGTAGAGCTGCTTCCACAGGACGCCCCATTCCTGCAGTGTGGAGGTGGTTTCTGTGATAATAGGGTCCTCCAGAGGCACCACTGTCTCGCACAGCCTACAGCAAAAAATAAATGAATAAAAATAAATACAAGCATGTATGTGAGATCAGTCTCTAAAACATTTTTGGTACTGTTGCAAAATGCAGTCGATCCGCATCACATATATCAACTCCTTATAACATAGAGACTCTTCTTAGCACTCTATAAATTCACTGTTTAGTTCAGAGAAATCTCTTAATGAACATTTGTGTTCATGTTCTTACAGTGCATTAATGAAGTGAACAATTAACAGAGAAAAGCAGTAATGAAGCAGCTATTTTCTGACAAATTAGAAGGCTGCTTATTTGCACTGTAACAATTAAATTGATTTATGTCATTTACATGATAATACATTAACTACTTGTAAGAGAAAAAAAGTATTGCTACCAATTTTAGATCAAAAGCTAATTTTGTAGTATTGCCTTTCTTAGAGTTTCCAGGTGAACAGTGAGGGATGTGCCTTCTTGTAGACTTAGGTAAGCTAGAGGGTCATTGGTTGGTAAGTAATATATATCAGAGATTAATGTAGCCCAAGGCAAGTAAGCTCATGCAGAACAAGATTAAAACTCCATTCTGTCTAAACAGGAGGTGCCAATTCCTGTGATTGTGACAGGAAGTCCAATTGAAAAGAAATCAAAGAAGAAAAAAAAACATGATTACTTGATTTATTAGTTTAGTAAATATTTTCCAAAATTGTTCCTGATATCACTTGCCAGGTTCACATCATCTTAAAAACATCAGGATGGTCATTTTGAAAATGAATGTCCCCTAAGACTAAAGTGGACATTAAAGGTAGGGTCTGCTCTGCCTGTCTTGGCATCACTCCACTGTCAGAAGTGGCGCTAATAAGGACCTGTCTTATAAGACAAGACAACTGATGGCTCTGACTCAGCAATATATCAGGAACCAACAAATTTTTCTTGAAAAAAAAGAAAAGAAAGAAATTCTATTATGACATACACATTTCATAAATCCTTGTAATTATTGTATCCTTACCAATATTTCATCCTCATTACCAATGTACTGGTACTTGTGGTCATTTAAAAAAAACAGTTCCATAAACTTTCAGTCTCAAAGAGATATATTTTTATCCTATAAAAATTCAAGTATCAGTCTCCAACTCCACCCTATTATGTAATTCCTGGCAACTTCAACAAGTTCCCAGACAGCAATTCACAAACTAGTGCGGAAGATCATGACTGAAATGTCAGTCACTCTCACTCTGAGATGACAATGGCCAAGAAACAATGGCTGATGTCATGCTGTCTGTCTCTAACACAGATGTATTCATTTTACTGCATTTGCCAGAACGTCTTTTATCCTATTGACCCCTTACAGTTCACAAAGATCTTTTTATTTCATAAATATATCATCACTTCTATCATACACACACATCAATAATATCAGGGGTTGTCAGGCTGTTCAGTTAACAACTCACAAACACTTTGAAATGTGGACTGAAAAAAGGCATAGATCAAATAAGAATTCCTCTACTGTTTACACTTTGAAGTTACACATGCATCATTGCCACACAATCATTTTGTTTTGGTAAAGTAAGTAAATGCAAAGGAGCTGTTAGGCAAAAACCAGATCACACATACTTGCTCGGACATTCACAGAGAAACATAAAGGAGAAGGTTAGATCTCTTGTGGTGCATTGCACTTTGCTCATGGAGCCCTTGCCTGTACTGCAGAGAATTAACTCTGATACTGTATAATGTTTATGGAACAGGGCAAGCCTCTCCATCTGTAATGTAATAAGTGTGGGTGATTGTCTGTGAAAGGAACGCTTTGGAAGAACTACATAGATGCAGGAGGTGTGTCATGTCATTAACTCTATGAGACAGCAAAGCAGATTTCCAAAAGTGCAGCTCCTGCAGCGAGAAAGTGTGATAATGTCAATTTCTAAATCTCCACTTTTTAATAGCTTGAGTGAAAACAAGAATGGTAAGTGGTAGCTCAACTGGAAGATGATGGTTAAACATTCACCATGTCCAAAATCCCACTCCGCACTGAGCTATAGATCAGAAGAATGAAGAGCTCTGCTGCCTGTTTTTGTCTTCGCTTTTATTCTGGGCTGTGCAGCCAAGGCCAAAAACTCTAACTGCAGTCTGTGCACATTGTATGCATGTGACTGCGCATGCATCTCAGCAGCTGTTAGGTGGTAATTCTACAAAAGAATGTACTATTACTAATCACTAATAAGACAAAGTGAGATAACATAGAAAGATTTATAGGGCCACACATCCTCTGACACTGATAAGTTAATGAGCTGGTACCATCTATGTAAAGCCATTAGGAGACAGTGGGCCTGATTCATAAAAAACAAACATATTTCCACATCATCTATCAGCATGTCTCAGTAAAAGTCGGACAGTGGATGAAACAGCAGGCGAACTGCAATGGATGTGTACATCCATTAGCCTGTTGGGCCACATTGCAATGACTTTTAACAAAGTTTAAGCATCTAAGTGTCTTTATTTGTTTGGTAATGAACAAATTTGAATGTACTACACCCCCCCCCCACCCCCCCCACCCCCCCCCCCCCCCCCCCCCCCCCCCCCCACACACACACACATATATATATATATATATATATATATATAGATATATATATATATATATATATATATATATATATATATATATATATATATATATATATATATATATATATATATATATATGTGTGTGTAATTGTCACACTGTCTCATGAAATATGAACATGAATATGCATCACAAAGCAAATTGATCTTTCACTGAAAAGATCAACTTCTTTGAGAGAAGTCATTGATCTACTTATGCGAAACATAAATCCATCCACATTTCTAAATAAAGAGAGATATACCATAGGAGATGCTTGGAAAAACTTCAGGTTTCATTTCAGTTGAATATAGTTTCATTTATATAGCACCATCATGACATGACATATATATAACATCATGAAAGCCGACAACTCCAGATGAGCAACAGTGGGATTAGTCAACAGTGGGAAAAGAAAAACTTCCTCTTAAGAGATGAAACCTCTAACAAAGGCTTACTATTTTTTCTGGATGGCTTTTCCTTTTGGCTATGTTATGGAGCTTCTGATGCGCTAGTGGGGCACCAACTGGTTTTACAAGGCTGTTGAATGTTTAAATGTTTCAAACATTAAATATTTATATGGAAAACACACATTCTAGATTTAAGGGGAAAATGTTTTCATGTTGTTATCTATCAAGGGTTTAACCTCTTAGTTTTCGCTCCATCTCTTACTAGAAAGCCTAAGCCCTTAAAGACAGAAAAAGAAACTGTCACGTTGCGTCTAAGATCATGGATTTTTGTGACAGCTATTATACAGTGATCCCTTGCCACTTCGCGGTTTGAGTACTGCAGTTTTAGTGCTTCATGGATTTTTTTCAGAAATATATTATAATAAAAAACTCAAGAAATAATCGCTGAAATTCTGTGAAAATCCACCCCATGTCCCGGTCCCCATTAACCGCGAAAACTAAGGGATCACTGTACTTTTTTTACAGATGCAGTATCTTTAAATTGTTTACCAACATTTGTATCATGAGACTTTGTTATTTCTAACAATGTGCAGTTTAAATCAAAAGTGATGTGTATGGTTTCGACTAGGTTTGTCAAATGTAAAATGCTCATTGTACTACTGGCTGTAACACAAGTCCAAACCATAATCAATCTACCCCATGCTTAACTATAGAATATGTATTCTTTTCATAAAACTCTGATTTCATTATACCTTTATTCATTGTAGAAAAAAGGTTAATTTAAATCTTATCCACGCACAGGAATGGTTTCCAAAATACAGCAGGTTTATTTAGAGCTTTTTTTGTTTAATTGTTCATGCAGAATTTGTGTTGACATGTAAAGAAGATTTTCATTGGATGATTCTTCCATGAAGATAAAACATTATTTCTGCAAGGTGTCATTGCACAAATCTGAAGACCACCAACCATCATCTCTCCACAGATCTTTTGAGTTACTTTTACAGTAATCATAGAGGCAAATCTCTTGCCAAGTTTTTTTTTTAATCTAGTTATTTTCTTTTTTTCAGTTTCCAGACTTTAATTTGACCTTCACCAATCCAGTTAACCGCTGTTTGCATAACTGAATTACAAAGTGAGAAATGGGTATCTGAAAACACTAATGTGATTATTTATAACATTCTGCAGTTGTTATTGTCTGAAAAACTTTATGCAATTATTTTAATTTTCAGAGCTAGCATTGAGACAAATAGCTCCTTCTTTCTTTCTCTAAATATGATGGTACATATACTTGAATTAAACTGCTTTATCATGCAACTTACCCTCTGTTTGTCACTGTAGATTTCTTCAAGTGGACATAGCTCACAGGGAAAATACCCTGTAGACGGAGGAAAGTGTTCCATTAATATTTCTTGCAACACAAGGCCAGAATGTACAGCGATGTATTATGTGTGTGTTGCAGGCAACCCAAAACCATGATGAGTGGTTTAAAGTTAAAAAAAAAAAAAAAAGGCTGGCGCAACATAACATGCTGAGTGTGAGTTCACAGCTCCTTTGTATGCATGTCTTTTTGTGTGTGTTCTTCTGTGCAAAGAGAACACACATGAACCTCATTGTGTTTTTTCACAAACTGTGCAAAGGCAGGAGGCTGAGCAATGTGCAGGAAACACTATTGTGGTTTGGCTTAGCATAGGAAAGGAATGACAGACTGAGTGGTGCCAGTTGCCACACTTGCAGTTCATCTTTCTTATTCTAATCTGCCAGATGTGAAGAATTGGCAAAAAATGAGCACAACTAATTCTCCCAGTATGGAGAGAGGATGGGGGCGAATGAGTGTGGGCAGAGTACATAACAAAATGGAGGGGTGTTGGTAAGAACTGTAAATAGCTGATGAGAGTAGAGAAGGACAGCATGAAACCACTAACACCTACATTTACCAAGACTTGACAGTTTTTATGCTTTCTTAAAGCATTCCAGCAGCCCGACATAACACTCCAGTCTCTGGAATATTAGCTTAAAGCAGAATAGACGTATGTCATAGCAGCAATGTCACATTTTTAATAACATTTCATGTATTTATTTTCCACTGTGAACAGAGTCTGACTTGAGAACTAAGAAAGCTGGCTTTGGCCCCTCAGTTCTTTATTTCTACCTTACCAATAGCATAACAGCAGAAGAAATGTTGGTGCATCCTTGGGGCATCCGTTCTGCAGCCGATGCAGCAAGTGTTGTGTATTGGAAGTTAAATTGGGAATTATTTTTCTTTTCCAAATATATTATTTTAGTATAGTGGCCAGTTTTCAGATTCATACTTGCAACATCTTGCGGAGAGGTAATCAAAATATACAGGTCTGTTATTTGACTTATACAAAAGAGTTTAAGAAAGCTTTGATTGTATAATCTTATCCAAAAAATATTCTGTCATTTTCTGCTTTGATGATGGTGGTCAAGCATGCTGTCAACATGCTGGTCCAGAATCTCCCATGTTTATTGGACTGAGTTGAGATCTGGTCATTGTGATAGCCTTGGCATCTGATTTGTCATTAGTTCACTCAAATCAACTTTCCATAGATTTGCAATGATGCTTTCCCCGAAGTGCCAAGGAGACCCAAACCACACAACCAAACAGCAGCTGATACATGTAAACAGACCAAACCAGCTCTCAGTCTCAACTATACCTTAATCTCATTACCCAACTTTTTCTGTCTTTAGCTATTAGAGCTTCTTTTACTCATTTGTCACTGAGCACACAGTATTAAATAGAGGATGAATAGCTTAATCTTATTGATTTCCTCAGTTAGCAGCCATATTTTCAGCTTTATATTGACACAACAGTGTGTTAACCTTTTTTTTTAAAAAAAAAAAAAAAAACTTTAGCTAACCAGATGGCTGCAGCTACTTTCATCCTGGTCGAAGCTTACCAACCAGCTGGACAGCCTCAAGCTCATCAGCGGTATCCAGCGCCCCAGACCAATCCATGTCAGCTACACAAACCACTAGCCAACTATGAGCCGACCATACTCTGCTAGGACAGCTAGCTAACCGAGCTCTGTAGTTTTGTTGTTTAAATCTGACTAATAATAATAATAATAACAGTAAAATTCCTGACAAATCTGAGTGTCTTGAAAGGCGCTATCTAAATCAAAGTCAACTCAAGTCCTCTATAACCCCTACAAATTATCCAAAAATCGTAATTAAAAGCGAGATGCATATAAAAATCACACACCTGAATGCTGAAAAGTTATACTAAATGAGTATTCTGCACATTGAAAAATGGCATGCAAGGGCTCCTGTACAAATGTCTGTTTTTTCAGAAAGTGAGATTTTGCATCTTGAAGATGGCACTGTCCATTTCATACTTCTGTGCTATGAAGTCAAGACAACTTAATTAAGATGATGCATTAAAACAACCAAATGTAGGTCAGGAAACTTCTATTTTTGTAAAATAAAAACTCTAAAAGGTTTAGTTCTTAAGGTTTCTGTGTCTGCACAAAGTTATTTCTGAGTTGCACATCACTCCCATGACATTATCATTCACAAAAATGCACTAGAGATCACTTTTTATTGAAATCACAATCTGTCTGATTAAATCTAAGTTAATCTGTCTGGTTAGCTATCACTTTGTGTGGTAGAATTACCTTGATAGAGGGTTTCTTGGTGGAAAAGCCTCTGTACCAACCTGAAAAAAGAACAAATAGCACATTAAATATCTTTACCATCTCAAGGTGAAGTAATAATGGAATTAACTCGTTCAAATTGTTTGAGGATGAAATCATAGCTATAAGAACAAAAAACAAAGATTAAGTAACCTTGTTCCTCCCCAAAATAGAAAAGAAAAAAGGAAAAAAGTTGGGAGAGGGGCAATCAGTAGCACAAAAAATGATTACAATTATTATTTCAATGACAGGTGATGTCATCAGGTGACTGTAAAGATTCACTTGTTTTTATCATTAATCTCAAGCAGTTCATGAAAGGCTAAGACTTTGAGGAGCAAAATAAAAAATAATATAAAAGTTTAAGAAAATGTTCCTCAAAGAAAGATTGAAAGGGACGTGTATACTCCTCCTTCTACTTTGCAGAATATAATTTAATAATTCTAGAAATCATGAGGAATTTCAGTGCATAAAGGGACGAGATCAGCAGGCGTCGATACTCATTATCTCTGATTGTTCAGACTGCATCAAGAACTGTCATTCACCAATAGCTGATAGAACCACACAGGCAACAATGTACTTCGAGAAACCTTTGTCAAGCACTACAATAGAGTTCAGAATTCAGAATTGCCACTTTAAACTATGGAAGTCTAAAAAGTTTAGTCTCATGTGGAAACACACACTGGAAACTTGTATTGTGGTCACACAAATGAGTATTCCCAACCTTAATTTGGATGAAAAAGGTACTGTGCATGTCCCACCAAAAAAGAAAAAGTGCTATTAATGCTGCAAGCTAAAAGCCAGACTGGTATCTGCGCACTGGTATGAGATTGTATCAGTGGCTTGGCAAACATTCTTTACATTTCTATGATGAAAGCATTAATGCAGAAGGGTAAATTGAGATTTTAGAGCAGTACATGCTGCCTGATGACACCTATTCTGGGAACATCCATGCAGTTTTCAACAAGACAATGCAAAGACATTACAAAAGCATGGCGGAGGAAGAAGAGGTTACAGGCACTGGACCTCCCAGAATGTGAAGCAGATCTTTGAAATAAAAAATGTAAAAACAGTCCATACTGTTGCACACCTTAAGATGTGATTGCAGGAGGAATGGGACAAAATACCAACTGTGACATTTTGTTACTTGGTATTACCAATACTAGAATATTTGAAGCACTTTGAGAGGAATGGCAATGTTAAAACCTGCTTTAATGAGACAAAGTCTAAAAATCCCCTGTATAGTATTGTCATCAGTGAAATATATATATATATATATATATATATATATATATATATATATATATATATATATATATATATATATATATATGTACACACATATATACATATACATATACATACATACACACACACACATATGTGGACAAAATTGTTGGTACCCCTCAGTTAAAGAAGGAAAAACCCACAATTCTCACTGAAATCACTTGAAACTTACAAAAGTAACAATAAATAAAAATTTATTGAAAATCAAATAATCAAAATCAGCCATCACTTTTGAATTGTTGATTAACATAATCATTTAAAAAAAACAAACTAATTAATGAGGGCTGGACAAAAATGATGGTACCCATAACTTAATATTTTGTTGCACAACCTTTTGAGGCAATCACTGCAATTAAACGATTTCTGTATTTGTCAATGAGCGTTCTGCAGCTGTCAACAGGTATTTTGGCCCACTCCTCATGAGCAAACTGCTCCAGTTGTCTCCGGTTTGATGGGTGTCTTCTCCAAATGGCATGTTTCAGCTCCTTCCACAGATGTTCAATGGGATTCAGATCTGGGCTCATGGAAGGCCACTTTAGAATAGTCCAACGCTTTTCTCTCAGCCATTCTTGGGTGTTTTTGGCTGTGTGTTTTGGATCGTTGTCCTGTTGGAAGACCCATGACCTGCGACTGAGACCAAGCTTTCTGACACTAGGCAGCACATGTCTCTCCAGAATGCCTTGATAGTCCTCAGATTTCATTTTACCTTGCACACATTCAAGACACCCTGTGCCAGATGCAGCAAAGCAGCCCCAAAACATTACTGAGCCTCCTCCATGTTTCACCATAGGGACAGTGTTCTTTTCTTCGTATGCTTGGTTTTTGAGTCTATGAACATAGAGTTGATGTGCCTTACCAAAAAGCTCCAGTTTGGTCTCATCTGTCTAAAGGACATTCTCCCAGAAGCTTTGTGGCTTGTCAACATGCATTTTTGCAAATTCCAGTCTCGCTTTTTAATGATTTTTTTCAGCAGTGGTGTCGTCTCCCATGAAGTCCACTTTGGCTCAAACAACGACGAATGGTGCGATCTGACACTGATGTACCTTGGCCTTGGAGTTCACCTTTAATTTCTTTGGAGGTTGTTCTGGGCTCTTTGGATACAATTCGAACGATCCGTCTCTTCAATTTGTCATCAATTTTCCTCTTGCGGCCACGTCCAGGGAGGTTGGCTACTGTCCCGTGGGTCTTGAACTTCTGAATAATATGAGCCACTGTTGTCACAGGAACTTCAAGCTGTTTAGAGATGGTCTTATAGCCTTTACCTTTAAGATGTTTGTCTATAATTTTTTTTCGGATGTCCTGGGACAATTCTCTCCTTCGCTTTCTGTTGTCCATGTTCAGTGTGGTACACACCTTTTCACCAAACAGCCGAGTGACTACTTGTCTGCCTTTAAATAGACAGACTGACTGATTATGAGTTTGGAAACACCTGTGATGTCAATTAAAGGACACACCTGAGTTAATCATGTCACTCTGGTCAAATAGTTTTCAATCTTTTATAGAGGTACCATCATTTTTGTCCAGCCCTATTTCATTAGTTTGTTTTTTTAAATGATTATGTTAATCAACAATTCAAAAGTGATGGCTGATTTTGATTATTTGATTTTCAATAAATTTTTTATTTATTGTTACTTTTGTAAGTTTCAAGTGATTTCAGTGAGAATTGTGGGTTTTTCCTTCTTTAACTGAGGGGTACCAACAATTTTGTCCACGTGTGTATATATATATATATATATATCATACTGTACTACTTTATTGGATTTGGGTTGCATTTTAAGGCATTCAGTGAGTAAGTTTAGTGACAACATCTCGTCGAACTTGATCTACTGACAAATATTCCAGGGTGTATCCCAATTCTCACCCAATGACAGCTTGGATAGACTCCAGCTCTCTGTGTCATCCTGAACAGGAGGAAGCAGGCATAAAAAAATGGACTGATTGTGAATATGAACTATAGCACAAAACGTATGGAAATTCGGATTCAATAGATTATTCCTTTGTTGTAATTAAATAATTGGAATTTGATAATTGGAAATAAATCGGAAGACAGCATATAATCAGATGACCAAAAAGTAAAAGGAATAACATCAACAAAATGACACAACAAAACAGTATTAATAGTTAATGGACCTTTGGCAGTTCTCAAACAAAATAGCATATTTTCAAAAGCATATTTTACGGACTAAGGGGTTTATAAATTTGTGCTTTAGACTTTAGACTTAGTCGTCCCACAAAACAATCGATGTGCACTGGGGCTGAAGGTAAAGATACTTTTATGTACTTACTGCATGTTAATATTTGGCTTAGTTCAAATGCTAAAATTGAGTATTTCTGTTCATTACAGGTCATTTTCTCATTGTGTTAAAATCTCTGTTTAAATAACTGTTTCTCCTTTATCTACGCAGTCAAATCGTAGTGACATTTCTTTTCACCCTTGCTCAGAGAAAGGCTCCTGTAAAACAGTGACTATTTATGGAGGGGAAATAAGTCAAATCAAATTAGAATGATTCTTTAAATATACCTAAGGAAACTGTTATTTGGTTGTGATCTGTGTATTCACAAATCTAAATAATTATGAAATTGATGGATAAGCATTTCATCATTTTTTTAGCTGATGCTGATCCCTGAGCTCTCTATCAAGGAGGTTCTGAAGTTTCCTGAATGATGCTTGCTTTTGAGGCTTCCTGACCAGTGTTTGAGCTGGTGGTGCACATTTCTACAATAAAGATCAAAGTTAGGGGCTGACGCTTCAACAATAAAAACTGTTACATTCTACGACCTACAATGCTACATTGTCATCCAGGATGTGGTGGCGTCTGGTGTTGCCACCGTGGGATCCGTGCCAGAAGACCCAAAGCCTTCTACACCGATGGGGGGGGGGGGGCCTGAGGGGTTTTCTGTGGACATGGGTTGAATGTGTATGGTAGTTAGCTAGTTACCTAATGTTAGTTAATTAGTTACTTAAATATTTTGGTCACAATTATGAATCATGTTATTGTATTGTTTTTGGGTTTCATTTACTCAGCCACAGGTCTTTGCGAGATGAAAGTGTTTGTTTTGCCCCCTCAGGAGATCCAGGCTACCATAGCAGCGGTTGGTACCGCACGATGGCTGCGTCGATGCATCGATGGACTAGAGCTGATGAATAGTGATTATATTTGTTTGACTCTGCCTCGTTTCACTGTTAACTCGTTTCTGCTTGCTTACCTCCTAGTTATTTACTGCGGTAGAGACTTGGGGTGTTAGTGGCGGTCGGGAGAAGTGTTAAGAACCCGGTTCAAGATGCGGATCTGGGGGATCTGGGAGCTGCGGACAAATAAATGCAATGTGTCTACTTTGGATTATTCTGTAGTACGGTTCATAGTTAACTCCGATCAAATCGAGGGTCTGTCCGAGGGGTTTTGTTTACTGTCCACCTTATGTCTTATGAGGCCTGTTTTTTTCTGTTGGTCGTGTGCTCTTTAGGCATAGTGGGTTAGGGTTCCCTATGAAAGCCACGTGCGAGGTTCTGGGTGCTTGCGGCGTCGTCTACTGCCGTGATCTAGATAAGCTTTTCATATATGCAAAGAAAAATGGGGTGCAAAAACAAAAAGTGGGGACTGTTAAATGAAAACTGGTGCCTTTGTATAAGGTTGGTTCATAAGTCCATGACTTATGCTTTAGATTCCGGTCTGTTGAAGGACACGGTTTCTGTTATCGTTCTGGCTCCACCAAGTCTGCTAAGTTTTGACACGTAGCCGTCTAGAGAACTTATCCAAGGTCCTGATGTTTTCATGTGATGTTTAAAGACGGCTGTTTCCTACTGACAATTTGTCGTTCTGAATCATCCTGCATTCTGTGATGTGAGTTAATGGCGTCTTGATTTCGTATACAAACTGGAGATTAAACCCACTTTGCACCCTCTGTCGTGGATCAGTGCATTGTTTATCTGCCGATTGACTGCATCACCTAGAACACATTATAGTGTATATATTTATAAATAAGATATACCCACATTTCTAGATTACAAATGCTTCATGTCGATAAATCTTAGACCATTTAAAAGCCTGTTTATTTTCCTTTTCAATGGCGCCACTTTTGTAAGGAACATGTAATTGTGGTTTGACCAGCAGAGCTGAATGCGGGTTGAATGAAAAGATTTGCCAAACCTTCTCTCGCTATTGACTCTTATTTTGAGCTTCTGGTACTCCCAGGTGAGTCCTTGAGTCCAGATTCTGCCTACAACACTTCTCTACACTTAACCCTATGTGTGCAGAAGATGCAGAGAGAACAGTGACTCCTGCAGTGATCAGTAACCTCCTTTGGTGGAGGCGGTGTAGTGGTGAGTTGTGGCATCTCCCTCGCTGGAAAAACGAGGCTTGTCATCACTGGAGGCAGAGAGATAACGTGGCAAAATTTGGCAACCAGTGGCAATCCCACATCTCCACAGTCTGGGACCAAACTCTATCCACCAAGATGACAACATTCACCCCCCTATAGGGGGGGTTATTAGACAGACCACCTCCAAAATTTGGGAGTGGAGGGGTTGTAATGGCCTGCCAGCAGTCCTGACCTCAACCCCACTGAACACTTGTGGGATCAGCTTGGGGCTTGTGTTCATGCCAGAGTGACCAACACAACCATGTTGGCTGACTTGTAGCAAAAGCTGGTTGAAGAATGAGATGACATCCAACAGCAGTGTGTGACCAGACTGGTGACCAGCATGAGGAGGAGGTGACAGGCTGTCGTGCCTGTATATGGTTACTTCAACACGCTACTGAGGCTCCTGTTTCTTTAATGAAAAAAATTAAATTGTTAAATTGCTGAAATGTCTTGTTTCTTCAGACCTCAATCATCCAATCCATCAAAAAAGACCAAACAAGTGTCAACATAAAACATAAAGAGCTGTTTGGCATTGGCAGAGAAGACTTTCCAAATCCTTTATGAGTGCATCTCTGCTGCTCATCCCAGAAACACATGTTCCTTATTAATGGGGCTCCATTTAAAAGAGAAGCAATCAGGCTTTTCAATAGTCTAAGAAATATTGGCAAGAAACATTGTTACAACAAAGAAATAATATACCAAACAAATATGTCCTTACTTTTGTGCTTAGTTTATGTTAAAGTATATTTGCTTCCCTGCCCTGAAGCTTAAATGCAAACCACAACATTGACAAAGCCATTGGACCTGTGGGCAGTTGTCAGATTAACTGGGGTTTCCTAAACAGTATGTACATATATGAAACTTGCTCTAGTGCTTTTCCATAGGATGTTTGCTGTACTTATAAACAGGGGTGAAAGTAGGCCTGAATGGCCAGTGAATGAGAGCAGCTGCTTCTCCAAAACGCACATTCAAAGCAAGTCAAATAGTGCTTTCAACAACAAAACTTATCTGCTAATAATATACCATCTTGGGCATCACAGCATCTCTTTATCAACTGCTTCCAAGTTTTTCTAAATTACCTTTGAATTCTCTGCATACTGAGTTTTCATTACAGCTAGTTACAATGCGCTCTAGCTTTCCTGTTATGTTTTGACTTTCCATTTCAGGTGTGAAAGTCGGGCCTGCAGCTGATCTGACTGATATCTAGTCCTATGGTGTTTTGGCCAAAAGACATTTATTTCAAAATCTCCCAAGTGAAACATGTATCAGAAAAGTCATGATTTTCTTTTTCATTCCAAGAACACAAATGTTAAAATAAAATAAAATAAAATAAAATGGAAACACTTGACACCACAAATAGTAAAATGCAAAATTTCCAAGTACCATGTCTTACACTGGGCGTTACTACCTCAAATCAATATCATGATTACTTGAACATCTTACCTTGATTACGATTAATCAGTGATTATACAAGTTGTATTTCATTTTTTTGCCCTCCTAGATCACTTACAATGTTTTTTAGCAAAAAAAGGGCATATCTGTGTGATTTTAAAACAAGTGAATGAAATATAGATCACTTATTTCTGGTCACTAGTTGAATATATCGAACAATTTAAATAACTGAAATAACTGACAAACAAGATTAGGTCAGTTAGAGGTTCTGAATGTCAGTTTCAATTCATTACAGACAAGATAGGATGAGATAAGATCAACTTTATTTGCCCCAATGGAAATTAGTCTTGGGCTAAAGAGCATTTCCAGTGTTGCATCATAATAGCTATTGATATCAATAGTTTTCAATAGTTATATATTTTTTTCTTATAAGTGTCAAGTTACACAATAACTCTTACTTCAGTTATTTTGCTGATAAAAGTGTTTAGACTGCACCATTAGTCTGCTTTTGGCCCCATCCAACAAGTAGTTACTGTTTCTACCTTGATGAAGAACAAGTGTGAGAAAGAAAGAGTGAGAGTACTTTTCCTTGAAAACAATTAGTGTTCCTGACTCATTCTGCACTCAGAGGTGTATACTCATTTTGAATTTCATCCAATACTTTGAGCAGGGTTGATGTACAACAGTGGGCAGTGTTGTATCAGGTCACTGGAGCTGACCAGTCTGGGAGTTTTGGGGAGACAGGCAGAGTCCCTAACCTCCCCTTACACAAACAACTCTGGTTATATACACAACTCCATTGTGCTAAATATTCCATGGGGGAGTTTAAAGTGATCAAACTTTTAGGATTAGAAATTACTACTTAAGTGTGTTCAGACTTTTGATTGGTACAATTACCATATCTCAAAATCTTGGATGTAATACTGGGGAGAAGCCTCAGGCTGCTGACCTCTACATACCACCTATATTGTTATATAAATGTGATCACTTTTACCTTCACTCTTCTCCAGAATCTGTACAGTTTCTCCAATCTCCAGGATGAGCGCCTGGCATATTGTTGATCGGAAGTTGCAGATCACTGTGCAGAAAAAGGGAAAGACACACAAAAGACAGAATCACTGATATTAGAAATATCTAAGATGACTGCCAATGGCATATTGCAGATTAAGGTGCTTGGTTTCATGTTTGTTCCCTCGGATTAAGAAAGGTGTATCTCTCATTCCTGCATTTCCACACATTTTGGGGGTTGAAGCACTGCATTTAGTGTTGCTTTTTAATAAGATGTTTCATGCAAACATCTAAACCCAGTGTCACACAGGAACTACTGCTTAGTGAACTGTAAACAAGCTCCCACCCAAAGTGGGTAGTCACAGTAATAAGCAATTAATTCTTAAGTGACCTGATTTTGTGCAATGTTAAGTTAATTGAACTATCTCCCAAAACAGAGCCCACACAAACCACTAATAACATGGCTTAATGCTGATTAATCATAAGTCGGCATTAATCTAAATCTTCTAGGGCACCATCCTGCAGTCTTTGACCATATTCAAAAACAATATTCAAACATCCTGTGACTCAAAAGCTGATGACATGATTATTCTTTGGATGATAGATGCCACAGTGCAGGACTTGACAAGTGCATTGCCTCTGGAGTCTGTTTTTATCTGTGCTGCATTTCTGCTCAGAAACATGAACCATGCAGCCAACTGTTATAAAACCACAGTAAAAACAGACTAACATGAAAATGACAGTGCTACACTGATGATTTTAAAAAATATACAAATGGTGGCCCATCAAGGGGAGTTTTGTGTGAATCATTGTGCTAATGAAGTATTCAGGGGACCCAGTGAGGGGGAGGAAGAGAAGGAGGGGCTTGAGCTCAGCTCCATCACTTGTCTGAGGGTAACAAGTGCTCAGTTCCTGTGCTTGCGTAACTATGGCAACAGATCATCCACAAACTGGAGGGCTTTCTGCACTGTAACTGTTGCTGGGATCTGGGCATTTTTGAAGAGGTAGCTTATGAGGGCCGCATTGCACCGGGGTTCGAATAGACATTTGCTGTATCAAATGAAAAGAGATGGACAATCCTCAAGAGATTTCTTGTCACCTTTTTCAGTCTGCCAGATGCCCTTTTCCAACCAGGGCTAAGTATTTCCTACATCAGAGTGCAGTTCTTCAGTGGCCTCTGTTTCATTTGAATTGCAAAATCTCCTCTCGCAACATTTCAAAATTCTTCAAGAGTATCAGCAGAATAAGATATGCTTGTCATCTTTGAGAGAAAGAGGAAAACCACATCGGCTCATGTTTTCATCGTCCTCCAGCGGACCCCCCCAAAAAATAAAAAATAAAAATCTGAGCTCTGTCTATTCCCATAGTCACACAAGTATTTAAATGTGTCTGCAAAACATTAGCATATCCTCAAAACATAGCCAACAAAAATCATCTTTAGACTTCAACATGTTGAATGTAGGATGTTGGAAGGACTGGCAGGACAGGGAGTTAAAAATGTTGGCAAATGAAACGATTTCTTAGCAACAGCATATCAGTCCAGGCTGTCCCTCTATTTAGTTGATTCCACAATCCACATGGCATCTTATGATATTGTTATGCCGCTTTATTATGAGGAATTATGGGGAATTGAGCACAGGAGGAGATACCTGCTGTCATTAACTTTCCATATTTGTTTAATGTAAAGCTTACATATATGTCTGTTCAGCCCAATTAAGACCAAATGACAAATGCTGCTATTAAAGTTCAGGACTAAATGTGGTAAAACAACTTATACTCGATCTGTGAGGGGTGTGAATCTTTTACTATCTCACGATTCAATTCGATTCTGATTTTTGGGGCCACGATTTGATTCAAAATCGATTTTTGATTCAAAACAATTTTATTCATAATGATTTCTGATCTGATTTCTGATCACGATCTACTACCATTTGGCTTTGCAAGACAGATTGACAAATGGGGACATTAAAGTGTCTTTTTCACATTTATTAAGTTTTAAACATTTATCACTGCTTTTGTTGCAACTCTTACATGAAAGCAATATCACATACTGCTTCAGTAACAACAATAAAAGTGCCTCTATATTAAAAAAAATATTGCGGTTAAACATGCTGCCTTTTAAATTCTGAGGAAGGTGTCCTTACCAAAAACAGTGTGTGGTCCTTAACTGCTACTCTAAGTAGCTAGCGATGAAATAATTTTGCAAAACATGAGATCCGAGCAGCCACGTTTCTGTTTTGTAGAGAGCGGTGAAGGTCACAAAAGACTGGGTTGCTCTTGATGTCCATGCATCACATGTTAGTGCCACACAGGTCATTTTGGTTAGGGCACTGGCCACCTTTTTTTTAGTCTCTTGGTAAAGCTGTGGCACAGCTGTACAACGCATTATTAAAAACTGGAATGATAGTGTGGAACCATCATCTTCAAGGAAGAAATGTGGTCAGAAAGAAATCTTAAATGATTGTGTTCAACGATCACTTTAAAATTTAGTAAAATAAAATCATAAAAAAACAATAGTAGAACTCAGGGCTATGTTTAATGGTAAAAGTAACAGTATTCCCACACGCACAATGCGAAGGGAACTCAAGGGATTGGGACTGAACAGCTGTGTAGCCTTAAGAAAACCACTAATCAGTGAGGCTAATCATGAAAAAAAAGGCTTCAATTTTCTAGGTAGCATAAAGATTGGATTCTGGAGCAATAGAAGAAGGTCATGTGGTCTGATGAGTCCAGATTTACTCTGTTCCAGAGTGATGGGCGTATCAGGGTAGGAACAGAGGCAGATGAAGTGCTGCTCCCATCATTCCTAGTACCTACTGTACAAGCCTGTGGGGGCAGTGTTATGATCTGGGATTGGTCAGGTCTAGGTTCAGAAATGTTATTGTGCCCAAAAGAATGAGGTCATCTTACCACCTGAATACACTGAATGACCAGGTTATTCCATCAATGGATTTTTTTCTTCCCTGATGGCACGGGCATATTCCAAGATGACAATGTCAGGATTCATCAGGCTCAAATTGTGAAAGACTGATTCAGGGAGCATGTGACATCATTTTCAAAGATGGTTTGGCCACCACAAAGTCCAGACCTTAACCCCACTGAAAATCTTTGACATGTGCTGCAAAAGACTTTGAGCAGCGGCCCGACTCTCCCATCATCAGAACAAGATCTTGATGAAAAATGAATGCAACTCTGGATGGAATATAAATGTTGTGACATTGCAGGAGCTTATCAAAACAATACCACTGTGAATGTGTGCCGTAATCAAAGCTAAAGGTGGTCCAATGAAATATTAACATGAGACTTTTTTTTAATGAGCAACGTATAAAACAATTTAGGCAACCTGCATGGAAATTAATAAGACTCCTCCTCCTCCATAGTGCCTTTCACTGCTTCTCTCCAGCAGTGCTGCCATACCTGATGTGTTGGGGGGGGGGGGGGGGGGGGGGGGCTAATATGCCCAGTGGTCATGTCATGTGGGAACAGACTCACTGGTGTTTGAAGACCAAAATCCCTGTTTCTTGAATAATGCAGCAATGCTGCACAAAAAGAGCTTGTATTCAATGATGGTTAAAAAAAAAAATAAATAAATAATGTTGCAATACAAGTCCTTCCACAATGTTAGACGGAAGAATCAATCCATCATAAAACTGTGTTTGTGTTAAAAGGTTTGTCATGCATAACAGGGAGATACTCACACTTTACAGTTTTAAAGGTGTCAAATCCAATAACGATAACATACGCAATCAGTCCAAAAATATATTTCAATCTATGTGTCTAAGTGCTGTTATTCTGTTTCATTCTTCTCTTGACTTCTTAAAATCACTTTTCTGCTTCCTGTTACTCTGTAATACTGCAAATCTTAAATGAAAAATGTCAATCAAAATGAGTCAAATTAGTATCTATTTTTTCTTGATACAATAGTACACAACTAAATTGTGATTAAATGTAAATAAAAACTATTACACACTGTCATGCAATGGAAACTGCTGTTTTCAGTGTACATGACCTCATGGTCTTCCTATAGAATTAGTGATAGACATCTTCATCACCTTAAAGTGTGATGGCACACAGTGAAGAAGTAGTCTGCAGAGAGGGGGGGTCATGTCCTCAAATACCAGCAAATATACACTATTATGGGTAATAAATTGTGTGCTGCATTATCAGAATAACTGAGCTCTAATGGAAATACTGTACTGCGGAAGCATCTTATCAAAAATTAAGGGTGCTCATCGAAACTGTAGCACTTACATTGACTTATTTAATTCCTTTCTCATTTAGTTCGATTCTTAGCCATACTAGCACAAATTAAACTGGAATTGCTTAAAGGCTTCATCCTTGAAGACCAAGAAGGCTTGCTATCCTAACTTAAACAGTTCTGTCCCAGATCAAGCTAAGTTAAGACAGTCGTCGAGCTGAGTCATGGATTCATGACCTCTTGAATGCAAAATCATATATAGATTCAGATTACTGAACTGAAGTCTTCCTAATGTAAAGATTTCTGGAGCAGATCATTTTGAAATAGTTTCAAAGATCTATAAGACAGCATTAAAAGATGGATGTGTTTAAGGGCAACATGAGGACCTTACAAAAAAAAATCTAAATCAGAATGAACACAACTGACACATACGCCATGTGACCTGATTATGTGTCAGTTTATCAGATTACCTAGAATTGTTCACCAAAATGTAGCTCAATAAAATGTTCAGTGATAACGGGAATGAAATCATGCATTAAATTGTTGAAATATATCATTCGTGGCTAATCTGTCTAATTCCATTCTCAGTTGAACGTTCGCTCTATCTTTTGTTCTGGTAGACAGACATTTGATCTTAAAATTATTTATTGCAATGCAGTCTATAGTGAAAGAAGCAAGAAGTACTAATAGAAATTCTTGCCTACAAGTAAAACTTCTGTAATCTAAACCTTATTCAACTAATGCCACATATAAACCATGGATGACATGGATATATGCCTCAACTCTTAATGAGTTAAGTAAATAATGAGTTAAGTAAACATATTTAAGTAGCATTGGCAAAATGTATGTAAACCTATAAAAGTAATAATTGTAAAGAACAAGTCAACATTTTACGATTAGGACATTTTTGGATTCACATTACTGCTGCATCAATATCTGTTCGCTTTTTGCTACTGTAGATGCTTAAGGTTTGATCTCGCTTTTACCATTTTATTCAATGTTAGCTAGTTTCATCACATTCAAATAGATTTCACAACATCTGGTTTCACTGCACAGAAAAAGTGCAATATTTTTGTGCAGGAACTGAATCATGAAACTACACAAAATGGAAGTCAGTTACTCTGAATTAGTATTTGAGTAACCATATTTGGTAACATTAAATAACCATTATAGATAAGTCTGCTTTGATATTTTTTTCTGTTGTGACTGCTACTGCTACAGTTTGTGCCTGAGTACCATCCATGTGGCCACAGATTAAATGATCTGATTCATGCCATTTTTCTCATCTGGGCAAGTAATGACTTACAAGCAGAGTTACTTGCAATGCAAATGAGAAGAAAAGTTGCTGCTGACAGGAGATAAATCCATTAGTGACTCATTTGCAAATAAGACCATTTTAAAAATTGGTCAAGAACTAAAGTGTAGAACTTAACAAACTTAAGGGGACTGGATAGTGCCTGATTTTGATCATCTGCCTCTATTTTTTTTTTAACAATTAACAGCCAGCATTCCAACTAGTATATTTAGTCTTTTTGTGAAACAGACATTCAGTTTTTAGAATTTGTCATTTCATTTACTAACTAGAAAAGTACTTGGAGAGCGCAGACCTCCGCCAAGCGCAACAATTCTCCCATATAGCGATTTACACCATAAATATCAGTCATATATCCGCCTTCTGGATCAGATCCGGATCAGCCTTTGAAATTTGATAGAGGTTCCCATTGTCAATCCCTGAGTGAAAATTCATGAGTTTTGGGCAATAATTAATGGAGATATTGAGAAACAAAATTTTTGGCCCATTTACCACAATGTTATCGAGAATTTGAAAGTGATCCAGAATCCAGGATTTCTTCCGGATCACACCCAAAATGAAATCACTTCTTCCTTTTCAACTCCTGAAAATTTCATCAAAATCCATCCATAACTTTTTAATTATCTTGAACACAGACAAACAAACAGACAGACAGATAAACACTGGCAAAACATAACCTCCTTGGCAGAGGTAATAATTAAAGGGAAATGAAACAAGGGATTCGTAGATTTTTGGTGTGTAGTCATCAATAGTTTTTGAGTGGAGCTGCAGAGATACTCAAAGTCCAGTTTTGGCCTATTGGGACTCCACACAGAATTTCGTAAACGAATACTTCCTAGATAACCACAAATAAGAACAAAACTAAGGCTAGTTATTCTACGAACACCATCAGTGTTTCCATGAGGTAGTGTTCAAGGTTTCCTTTTAGACTGCACCTATTATGATAATCCAGTAGGCAAAAAAGAGGCCTTGTTGGTTGCTGACAGGCCACAGTGCTGTTTGTTATCTTTGGAGCGTACTATGTGTGAGAAGCAATTCACATAAAGTCAGGAAAGCAAATAGGGAATTGTCCAAAATGGTGCCAGTGATGAAGCAGGAAAAGAACTGATAGGAGTATGGGAAAAGTACTGCCAGCACAGTCCACGGACCTGGCCCTCATCTAAAAAGATATCTGACAAATATTAAACCATGTGTGTCAACACATTATCTGAAATGAAGAGGTAAATTCGCCTATAATTTCGATTGTCTTTACAAAGTACAGTGTGTACTGTAGTGTGTGGCAGCCCTTATTTCAGCACCGTTAGCTCCACGTTTCAGCACCATGGAGAGCGCCAGGTGACTCCTCAGACGCTGACGCGGAGGAACTGTTGCTTCCACAGACACGACTGGCTTCTCTTCTGCTTCCCTCCCGGTAAAAAAACCAAAAACTCACATTTATTTGCGCTTAAGAAAGAACTGCGGTGAGTCTGGATGGCGAAGCACACCAATAACCAAGAACGATGCGATTACTACACAACGTCCATAAGTGGTGATTTTGTGGGGGGGGGACTGCCACCGGGGCCCACAGCCTGCAGTTTTTGTAAAACGACCATGACGAATGTAATGCCTCCAAACAAAGTGTACGTATGTGGGCGTGTGCATGCGGGGGGAGTATTATGTGGCAGCCAGCGTGAGTAGCCCTGCGAGTATAACAAGCTCTAGAGCATCTGGACATGACTCATTCCCCTAATGAAAACCCTCTGTAGTGCAGTCATACAATATATACTATTTTGCTGCAATGGTAAGATCCAGCAGTCAATTTTAAACGCCTGTTTGTTTGTTTTTTATAGGTACATCTTTGCCCCCTGTTGCTATTATATTGTCAATATTTCGCTTCGAGATCGTTTTCTATTACTATTATTTTTTAATGCGGAGAACTGATCCCCTCTGATTCGGAACTTTTTTCCTTTCTCTCGCTCAGAGAAAGTGTATGTACTGATACATGACCAGTGTGAAACAGTGCAGTGTCGCAGCCGCCGCAGGGTTTTTTTTCCTTCTCTCTCTCTCTCTACAGGTACACTCCGGCTTCACTCCAGCCTACACCTGTTGGAGGGACGCAGTCACGATGCCCCCTCGTGGTTTCAACACGAATCGCGATTTTCCCCTTTTTCCCGCTCGAGATAAACTTAAAAGAAGACAGCTCTAAAATGCCAGCCTAACGCATTTTAAAAAAAATAAACTTAAAAAGGCAAAGCTATAGCATGGACCGTGATCAAACAACACTCCCGAGGCTGTGTGCAAATTGCAATGGCATCTTTAAGGTGGAGGGTTGTAGGCTGTATCATCCCACGCAATTTCCCTTCCTATGCAGTCACTGGCCGTGTATATCAGCCATTATAAGTGTATGTGTTTTTCACAGGATGTAATGGACTTGCTAACAGAAGAAAAAAAAAATGGGCTGCATGGATGGCAGGATGGCGATGGACAAAATCATACGTTTCATATGTAAATACTGCAATCACATCGCTTTACGATGAAAGTCTACAGCTAATTAAGAAAGCAAACGTTGTTAATGAACAAAAAGGAGAGGGGAAAAAAAAGGTGCAACTGACTCACCAACTCCGATTTTCTCCTCTTCTGTAGGTATCCACATATTTGGTTATTTTCCCTTCGGTAGAGCGAGCCACATTATGTCGATATGGTGAGATGATGCTGCTAAAAATGAGAGCCGGAGGCTACAGATGATCTGCTCACGGATTCGCGGGACCACGAGTCTCGACTGGAAGCTGCATCCCGGCGGTTGGATGTTCAGGGAGGGAAGACGGCCATCAAAGCCTCAATATTTGTGCTCCATTATGTCCCAGCGCGTGTCTCCGATCTGATGCAGTCTCCGTGTCCACCTAATGTAGCGCACATACACACGCGCGCCGGCTCGCGCGCGCGCGCGCGCACGGTGAGCGGTTTTCTGTTTCCCACAAATGGCCTTATTGCAGTCAGATTTCAAGGTTTTTCCTCTTCCTTGAAGCGTATTTAATTAATCCCGTGGTGTTTCTCTGGTTTGCCCGTTTTTCTGCCATCTTCGCCGAACCCTCTGAAGTCCATCTGTCCCTCAAAGGGCTGCCGAGGCGACGTGAACTGGCTCCATCGCTTGGTAATTAGTAGGCAATATTGTTCACTGGTCCGATCTGCCGAACTGGTGCAAGAAAATACTGAAAGAACTGCAATATACAATAAGCTGCGCCATCTTTATGGTCGTCACATGACTTTTTTTTTTTTTTTTTTTGTCAACACTGATGTGTCAAGTATTTGAAAATGTATACGCCTCCTCTTTTTCTCTCTGCATGCCTCCTCTTTGACCACAGACTGCTTTTTGTACTCCCGAGAAACTGGCTACCAGTCTGTCTT
The DNA here is from genome assembly GCA_018398805.1 of Hirundichthys speculiger. Taxonomy (NCBI): domain Eukaryota; kingdom Metazoa; phylum Chordata; class Actinopteri; order Beloniformes; family Exocoetidae; genus Hirundichthys; species Hirundichthys speculiger. Next base: position 643,458 of record JAGFBZ010000693.1, on the reverse strand, counting down.
TTGTGATTGGACGTGGCGACTCCTGGCCATAAAGTAGCTCCCGGTGTTACACATCAGGCCAGACCACCATGTGGGGAAACACCTCCTGGTTGAGTCATTTCCAAGAAGCAGACCCACCATCAGCTCGGCTTTGTCATAGTGCAGTCATTGTCCCATAAAGATGAGTTACTCCTACTCGCCTGTGAATTTGACTGAAATGTTTGACAAGCTGCCTTATAGATGCCACTCACAAGTAATAAATGATGAAATGTGAAACATTGTTTCTTCTTTATTATTCATTAATGCCTTCTTCATTGGGAGTTGTAGATAGAGAAGAGGTGTGATTTGAACACTTACTTTTGGACAAAAAGCTTCAGAAACATTTGTTCTCTCATTTAGTGCATTCTCAAATACATTTCTTTTTCATTGCAGGTTTCTGTAAACAACACGTGTAAGCAGATTAAGTAGAACTGATAAATCAAGTTCATATGTATTTATATAGGACATTGTGAATTAAAAAAATAACTGGCCAGTCAACACTGCTCAAGGAAGAAAACTATCTTCTGCCTCACAGCCAGAGAGAAGTCTAACACCTGCCCACAGCCAAGATCAGGTCAATTACCCGCAGCCCAGACTGGCAACTGAGAGTGGCCCTCAGGAAGTAGATCAAGTTTCTGGACCACGTTGGTCACACCAGATTCCGCCAAGACATGACCATCTTCACAGATTCCACAAGGCAGGTGATGTGGGAGCTGACTGCCCTTGGACAAGTCACACTGAAGAGGCGCACAAGCGAAAGCTTGCCAAATATCAGAAGCTGATGAGGCAGTGGAGGAGTCAAGGCTGGTGGACCCCCATCAAAGGGGTCTGCGGGAGTATGAGAGTTGCAAGGCTCTGGCAGGGCTGCATGGTGATTATCAGATGGGTCACCTGGGTGAGGGGGTCAAATGCTGAAAGACCTGAAAACCCCGATGACCTCAGGATGATGTATCAGTTATAATTAGAGGTTTCACAGAAATGTGTTTTTTACCACTTGGGATTTATATACATTTTAAACCAAGTACCTCCATTTTCAAGGTCTCAAAACTATATTGATAATTGATTGGTCAGGTGCGGCCCATTCCATGGTTTCATGAAATAAATAAAGACAAATTAATTTGATAAAAGGACTTCAGTAGATATCAGATGTTGAGTTGGCACTTGGGAGCTGTTTGTCAAGAGCTAGAAATATGAAGTCTAAAATCTAATGCAACAGAAGGAGGCTGAAAGATAAACATAAATCTACAAAAGAAGGGACAAAAACATTAGGCGTGGCCAAATCAACAGTTTTTCATTTCAAGGCCTGGAAGACTACAGGAGACAAGTTAAGTAGATGATCGCAGAATCCTTTCCTTGGTTAAGATAAACTCCTTTTGAGCTTCAACAGAAGTCAAGAATATTTTGGAGAAGGTAGTTATATCATTGTCAAAATCCACAATCAACACAGAGCTTCATTAACGTAAATACAAAAGTTTTCCACCAAGGGTCAAACCATTGGTAATATTCAAAAACAGGACTGCCAGACTATGTCGGAAAATATCTGAAAATATCCCATTTTCTGGAATCAGATTCTTTGGAGCGATAAAACCAAGATGTATTAGAATGATGAAAGAAAAGTATGGAGAAGGAAAGAAATAGCTCATGATCCAAAGCAGATCACATCAGCTATCAAATATGGTGGAGACAGTGTTATATAGACTCACTGTTGTTTATTGTGACTGCTGGCAAAAGTAGCAAGATGAATTCTCAAGTGTCATGGGGCTATATTCTCTGCTCATACTCAGTCAAATGCAACAAAACTGATAGTATGGAGCTTCACAGTGCAGATTAACAATGACCTTAAACATATCATGAAAGCAACTCAAGACTTTCTGAAGGCAAAAAAAATGAATATTTGTCAAAGGCCAGGTTAGTTGCCTGAGCTCAACCTAATAGTGTATGTTTTTCTTTTACTCATGACATAAATGAAGGCAGAAAAACAAACAAGCAGCAACTGACGGTGGCTGTCGTGAAGGTGAGAAAAAAACCTTTAAGCCAAACAGTGGCAAGGAAAAACTCCACTTTAAGAGGAAGAAACCTTGAGCAGGACCTGGCTCATATGGGGGGACCTTCCTGCCGAAGGCCAGCCAGGTAAAGAAAGAAAAGAGGGTAAACTGGACAGATATAGGATGGAGGACAGAGAGAGGAGAGCATACAAATGACTAAATATAATGACCATATAAACATAAACATAAACATAAACAGATGGAGGTAGCAGCACTGGGATGAGATGGCCAGAGGACCAGGTCATTGATCACCACGCCAGTCGGCACCCCAAACACAAGTGGAGGAGAACCCCGGGATGGACAGAGGATGAAACTGCAAGTCAGCATGAAACCCAGGAAACTCTGGCCTGTAAATACACAGAGAAAAAAAAAAGGGGGGGGGGGGGGGGGGGGGGCAAAACAGCACAACAAACCACAGAAAAGCAAAGAATATGTAGCACAGTTACAGAAACAAGGTGCTCCCAATTAATTATGAATGAGCTGGAGGAGGAGGAAGGGAGGAGGAAAGGGAAGGAAAGGGGGAAGGGCAGTAGAGACACCACTCAGCAGATCATGTTGGTGTCCCCCTGTAGCGTAGGCCTATAGCAGCATAACTATGACGAAGCTGTGATTAAGACAAGCCTACTCTAGTCTTAGCTACTACAGCTATGGCTATAAGTATTAGCCCCTACACACTATAGTTTAGACTAACTGTAGGCTTTACTGAACAAAAATGTTTTTAATTTAGTTTTAAAGATGGAGGTGGTGTCAGCCTCCTTAACCCAAACTGGTAGCTGGTTCCATAAAAAAGGTGCCTGGTAGCAGAAGGCCCGTCCTCCAAACCTAATTTTGGATATTCACGGAACGACGAGCAAATCTGCACTCTGAGAGCGAAGAGCTCTATTAGGAGCATAACGTGCTATCAAGCCTTGTAAATAGCACGGAGTTAGGCCATTAAGGGCCTTATATGCGAGAAGCAGAATTTTAAACTCAATTCGAAATTTCTTGGGAAGCCAATGGAGGGAGGCTAACACTGGTGAGACGTGATCTCGCTTGCGGATTTCTGTCAGCACCCTCCCTGCTGCATTCTGGATCAATTGGAGGCTATTCAGTGAGCTTTTCGGACATCCTGCTAACAACGCATTACAGTAATCCAGTCTAGAACTGACAAACCCGTGGATTAATTTTTCAGCATCACCCTGGGAGAGGATGCTCCTAATCTTGGCAATATTTCTGAGATGAAAAAAGGCTGACTTGCAAACCTGATTAATATGCTGCATAAATGACATATCCTGATCAAAAATGACTCCAGGGTTTTTTACAGCTGTGCTGGAAGCCAGCGTAAACCCAGTTAATTAATTCCTCAGGTGTTTGGGACCAAAGAAAATAATCAGAGTTTAGAAGCAAAAGGTTAGAAGACATCCAGGGCTTAATGTCATTAAGACACCCTTGAAGTTTAGCCAACAGTTTTGTTTCCTCTGGTTTCATAGATAAGTACAGCTGCGTATCATCAGCGTAGCAATGAAAGTTTATGCCATGGCTCTGGATAATTTTTCCCAAGGGCAGCATGTATAAAGTGAAAGGGATTGGTCCCAGAACTGAACCCTGTGGGACGCCATAGCAGACCCTTGTCCGTGTAGAAGAAATGTCATTAACATGGACGAACTGGAACCTGTCAGATAGGTATGACTTAAACCAGCCTAATGCTGTCCCTCTAATTCCAACAGTGTACTCTAATCTATGCAGCAAAAGGCCGTGATCAACAGTATCAAAAGCAGCAATGAGGTCCAGCAGAACAAGGACAGAGACTAATCCATTGTCTGAGGCCATGAGGAGGTTGTTGGTGACTCTAATCAGCGCAGTTTCTGTGCTATGATGAGTTCTAAACCATGACTGAAAGACCTCAAATAGATCATTTCTATGCAGGTATTCTCCTAACTGGCTAGCAACTATTTTTTCCAGAATTTTAGAGATAAATGGAAGGTTGGATATTGGTCTATAGTTTGCAAAGATGTCCGGATTAAGAGATGGTTTCTTGAGCAAAGGTTTAATGACTGGGTCATTCCACCTCAATTCAACAGGACCTTCCCGCATGACCATCTCTGATTTGCTTGATATTTTTTTCTTATGAACTTTGACTATAATGTAGTAACTTTGTGCAATATAAGCCTGGTACTAGCAATAACTTCGGATTTATAAATTTTTGAAAAAGTGCCCGTACAGCCATTTTCGTGACATTCCTAACGCTTTTAAAATTATTACCATTTTTGAGGGGCTGTATCTTCGAAACCGTACAAGCTAGAGAGCTGATCTTTTTAATGCTGTTAGTCCTGTATGTGCACTCTGTATGAGGTCAGTTTCAGGTGTCTATTCGTTGCTGTTTGTTTTAAAATAAATTTCAAACATCCAAAATAAATTTCACTCGCTTTGTGCGGTTCACATTTCAAGTCCCCATTTGGACCCCTTGTAATAGTAGCTGAGACTTACTTTTTTTGTTGAACAATCTCCTTCTCTTATAGAATAAAAATACATAAAGAATTTGCAGAAACAATTGTATTTTAGTTCTCATATGACCCAGCAAAAAACGAATTTCGCATTTTATTGTCGATATTCAATTGGCAATTGACAAAATATGACAAGATGTACCAAAAAACTAAATATACTACCAGAAAGGTAATGACAATATCTGTTTATATACCAAGTTTCAAGTTGGTACTAAGTCTCTAAGTTACCTAGAAAAAATTCTGAAATCGAGCATTTTTGCCATTTTTCGGAAATTTCAAGAATATGCTTGTTTTGTGTGCAGAACTTTAAATTTCACAAATGGCAAATATCTTGATATGGAATCTTGATATGGAATGAGGATCAGTGAAGAAAAACATTTAGCTGCAGAAAGTGATGGTTGATAATAATCGAGAGTGACAAGTTCAAAAGTCTCGGCAGCACTTCTTTTTGTAGACCCAAGTACAAGCATAGGCTCACCTGCAAGTCTCCATGGAGTGCTGTAGAGACCATTCCAAATCAACTTTAAGGGTTGCAAATTTAATTGCAGAAAAAAAAAAATTGGTTAATAATGCAATAAGTGGAAAAACTGGGCATTTTTTTTCTTGTGATGCAGACAGATGTTTGCTTCTGATGGGAGTCCATCAAATCCACACCTGTGAAGCAGCATTTCTCGGTCATGTTCAGATAAATCCTGTACATTGATCAACTCCTTTGAACTGTAAGAAAATAATTATGATAATATGAGGTATTGTACACTACTCCTGCATCACTTAATTATATGAATAAAAGAATGAACATCAAGCTGGCACATAATAACACCAAAATTATACTGACCGTTTCAGACTTTGGACAAAGTCCAGTTTATGGCAATCCTGTTCTGAACAAAGTTTTTTTTTTCCCAATTGTACAAGTATCCAAGTTCTCTGTCATCTTCAAAGATTTCAATTCACTGCATTCGAGTTTGAAGCTTGGTCTACAATGGTTATTGATCAACTGAACAGCTCACTGAATTTTCTGATGACATAAGCATGATGTCATGCACTGAAGGCCAAGGCACTTGTGTTACTATACGTTCTATATTTACACATTTATTAATATGTTAAAACCTCAGCTGTGGCAATTCAGCATAGCACTACCAGTACTGGTAATTTTGCTACACAATTGATCATGTTTATCTAGTATAAATAACAAAACACTTTTTCTTGAGTCATTCACCAAACTTTCACACAGCACGGACAGGGAGGAATAACATGCAGCAAACTATTTTGTTTGAAAGGCCTTGTCCATTTGAGACATGTCCAGACAAGACAATACAATGCAGAAGTACAGCCTGTATACTGAAATGTACATTGAAAACTTTCTCTGGTGATTTTCTACAAGTTCTCAATAATTCGAAAAACGGCAAAAATGCTCGATTTAAGATTTTTTTCTAGGTAACTTAGAGACTTAGTACCAACTTGAAACTTTGTATATAAACAGATATTGTCATTACCTTTCTGGTAGTATATTTAGTTTTTTGGTACATCTTGTCATATTTTGTCAATTGCCAATTGAATATCGACAATAAAATACGAAATTCGTTTTTTGCTGGGTCATATGAGAACTAAAATACAATTGTTTCTGCAAATTCTTTATGTATTTTTATTCTATAAGAGAAGGAGATTGTTCAACAAAAAAAAGTAAGTCTCAGCTACTATTACAAGGGGCCCAAATGGGGACTTGAAATGTGAACCGCACAAAGCGAGTGAAATTTATTTTGGATGTTTGAAATTTATTTTAAAACAAACAGCAACGAATAGACACCTGAAACTGACCTCATACAGAGTGCACATACAGGACTAACAGCATAAAAAAGATCAGCTCTCTAGCTTGTACGGTTTCGAAGATACAGCCCCTCAAAAATGGTAATAATTTTAAAAGCGTTAGGAATGTCACGAAAATGGCTGTACGGGCACTTTTTCAAAAATTTATAAATCCGAAGTTTTTGCTAGTACCAGGCTAATATTGCACAAAGTTACTACATTATAGTCAAAGTTCAAAAGAAAAAAAAATCAAGCAAATCAGAGATGGTCATGCGGGAATTTTTTTTCTAATCTGCTGATTTGAGGTGGAATGACCCGACTGCAACTTTAAAAACCTGTGGTACATATCCTAATTGTAGAGATAGGTTAATCTGATCCAAAATTGATATACCAATAGAGGACATAACATCCTTGAACAGTCGAGTTGGGATGGGATCCAACAGACACGTAGATGGTTTAGCTTTACTGATAGTTGAGGTCAACACAGAGAGGCCCACAGGAGAAAAACAGTCCAGAGTCAAATCAAAAACAGAAGAAATCAACGAAGCTGCAGGGACGTCCACAGCCACCAACAGTTGGGCCTGGACAATCTCATCTCTAATTTTGATTATTTTCCTGCTAAAAAAGCTCATAAAGTCTTTACTACTGAGAGTAGCGGGAATGCATGGACCAACAGAGTTGTGAATCTTTGTCAGCCTGGCTACAGTGCTGAACAGAAAATGTGGGTTATGTTTGTTCTCTTCTATTAACGAAGAATAATAAGATGTTCTAGCTCTGCGTAGGGCTCTTTTGTAGACTATTAAATTATCTTTCCAGGCATGATGGGAGTCCGCAGATTTACAGGAGTACCACCTCCTTTCCATTTTACATGCATTCTGCTTCAGCATATGAATATGTGAATTATACCAGGGAGCTGAGCTCCTAAGGAGCAACTGCATCCAGGGCTGAATGTAACATATCAGCAGTATTGTTAATGCGGTAATCAATATCTGCCGGAGTAAAATTCAGGTCGTTGCCCTCAGCTATTCTATCATATTCCACCATAGGGAGATGAGAGAGAATGACCTCCTTAAAATTATTCACAGCATCTTCAGAAAGACATCTGCTGTAATGACGCGATTCATTTTCTGTTTTAATGCCACAAATGCTGAACTCGAATATAATTAAATAGTGGTCCGAGAGGAGAGAATTCAGCGGCAACACTAACAAGTGATGAGTATCTATACCATAGGTGAAAACCAGATCCAGGATATGATTAAAGCAGTGAGTCGGTTCTTTCACTTTTTGTGAGACGCCCAAGAGAAATGTAAAGGTTAATTTTCAACTGTTACTGTCAACATCCATGTGGATGTTAAAGTCACCCACTATGAGGACTTTGTCTGAGCTGAGCACTAAACCAGCTAAAAATCTGAGAACTCAGACAGAAACTCCAGATAAGCACCATCAGGTGGCCGTTACACCACCACCAACAAGACTACATACACATACAATTAAATTTAGTTCATTTGAAGATTTAATTTTACATTTCACAAATAGGAACAATGCCGTTTCAAGAGATGGTGTTTTAAACCAGCATTCATCCTGGAATATATTCCACAGTGACTCTGCTGTTATTCAAGTTATGCCTGGTTATACAGTGCACTGAGCTCTTGTCCTATAGACAAGGAAGGAAAATAGGGTGATTTTGTGAAAATTAAGTGTCCGGTGAATTTGATGTAGTGTGGGAGGGAGGGCAGCATTCTGCTGTGTAATTTCTCTCCATCACAGCAACGGCGTGACTGACTCCCATCTGTCTCTTACTTCAAGTGGAACATTGTGGGCGGTGTTCCAATAACATACATAAAGCACTTAGAGAATGGGGCATTTTCTAAGCCAAATATACAACCCAGATGATGAAAATTTTTTTGAATTACAAGTTTCCATCACAGCTGCAAAAATCTGCTCCGATGAAACAACTGCTGGTAAATGGAAAAAATGCGGCACGAAGACCATTACCACATCATTCTGTTGTGGCCGTATATTATTTTTTTCAGTGTTGTTGCTACATTTAGAGCTTTCACTGGTGGTTCCTTTGAAACAGGTCCTGCTTGATAGAAAGAAATCAGTTTAAAAAGTCCCATAGCTGGTGATCAATAAGAGAAAGCAAAGGAAGTAACAGGACACATGTCCTACTATCTTGTTCAGTTTGGAAAGATAGCTTTCAAATGCGCAAAAAGGACTCTTTACAAAATTAGAACTGATTATTATTCAACATTAATTGAGAGTAAGTAAGAATTATCCCAGAGTTCTTTTAAGTGCCATTTCCAGGCTAAGAGTCATAACATTGTTGAGCCTTGTATTAATTTAAGTGTCAGTAGCCTATTGATGACTTCATGAGTTTATTCACTAATAGGAATCTTTCCATGATAGAAATATTTCATAATATCCCTTTCATTCCTGCTTCTGAAGAGCTGTCAAGGGGTTTCTGTTTTCATCTAAACCATTAACATGTCTCTTAGACCCCATCCTAATTTGTTTAAGGAGGTTTTTCTCTCAGGCTTGTAAGTTGCTTTAATTAAACCTCTATTTTACCTCTACTGTGGTGCTAGTTATTTATAAACCTATATTCGTACTCCCTTTAATTTCTAAAGTTTGTTTAAAAAAAATGGTTGCAAATACTAATTGCACAGAAATTATTTGTTTGAAGAGTCTGTTGGTCATTGGTTCTTTCAGTCATCCATCCATCCAGGTTAAAGTCACATATATCTTTTCAAGCAAACAAGGATTTTTCCTCATATGCCAAAGTTGGTAATGGTGTTCCACTTGATTATGCACATTTTACTCCACATGCTTCCACTAGATACTGTTACTAGACAGCATGGCATCAACTTTCATTGCTATGCAGATGATACACATGTATAACTATCCACAAAGCCAGATGAGACCTGTAAACTATCTGGACTACAAACATGTCTTAATGACATAAAGACTTGGGTAACTGCTAATTTTCAGTTTCTTCCCTCAGATAAGACTGAGATTGTCATCCTTAACACCTGAGCATTTCAGACATAGTCTAATAATTCACAGTTGAAACCAGAAGTTTGTATATACTGTATAAAGAGACAACTTTTTTTTTTCTCACTGTCTGCCATTAAATCAGACTAAACCTTTCCTGTTTTAGGTCAGTTAGGGTTACATAAATTATTTCTATTTGCTAAAATATAGAAAGTGAGAATTTTATTTTATTTTTTTTAATTACTTTCTTCAAAGTCATAAGTTTACATACATTAAGCTTACTCTGCCTTTAAACCGTTTGGTAATGCCCAGATGATGATGTTATGTGACCTCCACATGTCTGGTTCATCCTTGGGTAAATTTCCAGATGCCTGAAGGTGCCACGTTCATCTGTTCAAATAATTATATGTGTAAATTTTGTGTATCTGCCCCAGAACAAAAGCAAAACATCTTACAAAGATGCTGGCAGGATCTGGTAAGAGAGTGTCATTATCCACAGTGAAGCGAGTTCTGTACCAACATGGACTGAAAGGCCACTCAATGAGGATAAAGCCATTATTCCAAAAGCAACATAAAAACAGATGGAAGTTTGCAAATCCATACAGAGACTAAAATCTTAATTTTTGGGGACATGTCTTGGTCTGATAAAACTAAAATTGAAATGTTTGGCCAAAATGACTATCATTACATTTGGAGGAAAATGGGGAAGCTTGCAAGCCTGAGAACACCATCCCAACTGTAAAGTACAGGGGTTGGCAGCAGGGCCTGAGTGGGTCCTTTTCTCAGTCCGGGAATTTAATTCAAATTCAGGCCACTCTGATACGGAGCACAAATTTGAGTACATAGAAAAAGATAAAACAAAAAACAATTCTCTCACAATGCTTTTTATTTATTTAGATTATGCAGACATGAAAATGGGTCAGGGGTTTAAAAAGGTGAGAAGTGCACGCGCACCCGGGGGGGGGGGGGGGGGGGGGGGGGGGGAGGGGGGGGGGGTAAACTTCAGGTATCCAGTCAAAAAGGGTTCAGGTATCAAGTGACTCTAGTTTCCAACTTCACCTTCAGCCTTCTCAGCCCTCAGTGAATATCATCCTCACACGTCCCTGACATGGATTCACCAATTACACACGTGGACAAAATTGTTGGTACCCCTCAGTTAAAGAAGGAAAAACCCACAATTCTCACTGAAATCACTTGAAACTTACAAAAGTAACAATAAATAAAAATTTATTGAAAATCAAATAATCAAAATCAGCCATCACTTTTGAATTGTTGATTAACATAATTATTTAAAAAAAAACAAACTAATGAAATAGGGCTGGACAAAAATGATGGTACCCATAATAACTTAATATTTTGTTGCACAACCTTTTGAGGCAATCACTGCAATTAAACGATTTCTGTATTTGTCAATGAGCGTTCTGCAGCTGTCAACAGGTATTTTGGCCCACTCCTCATGAGCAAACTGCTCCAGTTGTCTCAGGTTTGATGGGTGTGTTCTCCAAATGGCATGTTTCAGCTCCTTCCACAGATGTTCAATGGGATTCAGATCTGGGCTCATGAAAGGCCACTTTAGAATAGTCCAACGCTTTTCTCTCAGCCATTCTTGGGTGTTTTTGGCTGTGTGTTTTGGATCGTTGTCCTGTTGGAAGACCCATGACCTGCGACTGAGACCAAGCTTTCTGACACTAGGCAGCACATTTCTCTCCAGAATGCCTTGATAGTCTTCAGATTTCATTTTACCTTGCACACATTCAAGACAACCCTGTGCCAGATGCAGCAAAGCAGCCCCAAAACATTACTGAGCCTCCTCCATGTTTCACCGTAGGGACAGTGTTCTTTTCTTCGTATGCTTGGTTTTTGAGTCTATGAACATAGAGTTGATGTGCCTTACCAAAAAGCTCCAGTTTGGTCTCATCTATCCAAAGGACATTCTCCCAGAAGCTTTGTGGCTTGTCAACATGCATTTTTGCAAATTCCAGTCTCGCTTTTTTATGATTTTTTTCAGCAGTGGTGTCGTCTCCCATGAAGTCCACTTTGGCTCAAACAACGACGAATGGTGCGATCTGACACTGATGTACCTTGGCCTTGGAGTTCACCTTTAATTTCTTTGGAGGTTGTTCTGGGCTCTTTGGATACAATTCGAACGATCCGTCTCTTCAATTTGTCATCAATTTTCCTCTTGCGGCCACGTCCAGGGAGGTTGGCTACTGTCCCGTGGGTCTTGAACTTCTGAATAATATGAGCCACTGTTGTCACAGGAACTTCAAGCTGTTTAGAGATGGTCTTATAGCCTTTACCTTTAAGATGTTTGTCTATAATTTTTTTTCAGATGTCCTGGGACAATTCTCTCCTTCTCTTTCTGTTGTCCATGTTCAGTGTGGTACACACCTTTTCACCAAACAGCAGAGTGACTACATGTCTGCCTTTAAATAGGCAGACTGACTGATTATGAGTTTGGAAACACCTGTGATGTCAATTAAAGGACACACCTGAGTTAATCATGTCACTCTGGTCAAATAGTTTTCAATCTTTTATAGAGGTACCATCATTTTTGTCCAGCCCTATTTCATTAGTTTGTTTTTTTAAATAATTATGTTAATCAACAATTCAAAAGTGATGGCTGATTTTGATTATTTGATTTTCAATAAATTTTTATTTATTGTTACTTTTGTAAGTTTCAAGTGATTTCAGTGAGAATTGTGGGTTTTTCCTTCTTTAACTGAGGGGTACCAACAATTTTGTCCACGTGTGTATATTAGATCAGGGATTCCCAAAGTGGGGTGCGCAAGCTGCCTCTAGGGGGTGCGCGAGATGAAAAATGTAATGGCGGTCTGATAATTTTTTTTGTTTTCACACAATAACGATGTGTAAATAAACATTTCCTTTGTAAAATTTTAAATCAAAAACTGTAATTTTAATGAATAAATAAATGCAGGCTATTCAAAATGCACATCATCTTAAAGTGAAGCGTAGAAGAAGAAGTTATATTCTTCTACCACTGCATTTGCACCTAGCTTGTGGCCTCTACTTCATTCATTCTGGGAAATATGCTCAATTGGCTGAACTCAGGGAAAATATCTTTATTGGAACTTTATTGGAATAGAATTAAATTACTGGCGTTTAAATTTTATTTCCATAACCTGTGTTATGATGACGGGTTGTGTTAGTTCCACGGTCATTTAAACATCCATCAACATTTAAATTTTTGTTCAATGTTCAAAATATTCTAACATTTTCCTCAACTTATCTGCTTTCTGCCACTGAGTCTGAGCATGTCATCCATCCTCTTTGCTCTTAAAAGTGCAAGCCTGCGCATAACTTTGTTTCATTATATTGGAACTGTGTTACAGTGTTTCAGTTTAATTTAAATGCGAGAGCACATTTTTGTGATTGTGATTATTATGTTATATGTGTGTTCTGGTCATTTTAGCATGAATAAACATGGCGACTTTAATATGGCTATAATAAAGCTTGTTGCGTTTTTTTAAGGGGTGGGGGATCGGGGGTCTGTCAACCCGGTTGAGACATAGAAGGGGGTGCGCGGCTAAAAAAGTTTGGGAACCGCTGTATTAGATTATTAGAAAGAAGCCTGTGTTTCTTCTTTTATGTTACCGTTAACTACACAAGCTTGACGTGAACTTCCAGCAAACAGGAGCTGTTTTTCACCGCAGCTTTGGCTAGCTCTGACGGTGTTCAACGTTAGCTGTAGCGAACGGCAGTAACGTTGTTATACCGCAAGGTATGAAAACAGTTGAAACCATAACTCACTAAATTCAATCCACTGGTAAATGTAGGTAGGAAACGTACGCTCGTCTACCTTGTCCCCGGCGTGGACATCACTAGCTCCAGCTTCTAGTCCTGCTTAGCAACGTAACCTCCGAGTCCACATGAATGAAGAACGTTGGTATGACTGGAATAATGGAACAATCTGACCTGATTGGTTCTGGACAGGATTAACTGACCGTCCAAGTGTCATTTAAAGGGCAGATTTCTGAAGTGCTCAGTTTGCTTATTAGGGCAGTTATATGATAATCAAAAAAATAAAAATAAAAAAAAAACCTCCCGACTCCGACACCGATACCCCCCTCCCCCCTCAGAAAAAGAAAACTCCTCGGATCTACACGATTCACGTAGGTCACCCTTTTTGACTTCAAAACGGCGAATTTCGCCGAAAGGTGAGGGATTTTCATGCCTGATTATGGCATACCATTATTCATGCCCCTTTAACAATGTATAATTGAAATTCAAATAAAATAAAGATAATGATAAAGAAGTCTTTTCACAAATCAAAGTTCCTTTACATAACTTCTGTTGTTCTTCTGTATGCCATATTTTACATCATAAACGTGTATCTTGACTAACTCTCTTCCTCTACCTGGCCCTTCAGTAGTCCTGCCCTCGTCTGGATCATCAGTAGTGGAAATGGTCTGCTGCTTCGACGCTAGAAAACATTCCATAACAGTAAAAAAGATATTTAATATTGAGTTGATAACAATGTGCGCACCTCCCACTTAGCATCTGACTTCATAGGCCTATAATAACAATTAAAAAGTAATGTAGGTTACATAGACAATTATTGATTAAACAGTGGTTACCTATTTCATTTGGTCTTATTTTGATGCATTTTCAACAGTTAGTTCATTTAAATCCTGCTACCTGTTTCCTCTGTGGTCCTGGCCTCTCCATGACTGCATTCACCTTCAGGCACCTGATCTTCTGAGGCTACAGAAACATTTCATTTAGGGGGTTCTTTATGTTGCTGAAAAACACACTTTATGTATTTATCTAGCCTATCCTTTCATTCACTTATTAATTTGTTTTCATATTTAATTATGATTTTGTTAAATTATCTGCACTATTTAATCTACACATATCATGGTTTTCTTCTGTAGACTATGCCATATTTTACATCCTAAACGTGTATCTTGACTAACTCTCTTCCTCTACCTGGCCCTTCAGCAGTCCTGCCCTCATCTGGATCATCAGTGGTTCTGGCATCCTGCGCTGATGCTACAAAACATTCCAGAACCATGAAAAACACAGTTAACATTGACTTGTTCATGTTTGCGCGCCTGTGGAAATGCACGATATAACGGAGAGACGAAACAGGCTACAGTTGCAGAGAAGCTAAGGCATGTAGAACGTGCAGACTCTCGAGTAGCCTATTTTATTATTAGGCCTATTATTATTAAGAATATATTTTTTTTAATAACACCTGCCCCCACGCCCACGAACCAAGCGCAATATTGGTATACAGCACTTCTAAATAATGCAGCCTAAATAGCACGTTTGACATGCATTTAATACCCTAACAAATAGCCTGTTACACAACCTGTTTAATATGTCTAATTGTGAACCTGTGCGCGTTGGTGCTAATACAGGCAGGCTACAACTAAAGCGTGATGAAGCGTTTGGCAACTCTGTTCATCAAAATGGTTAACTGGCATTTAAAGCAACAAGTTTTTGGTTCTTCTATGGAAATATGAATGCACTTTAAGCATAGATAATCCTATACCTACATTGTGACATTTTTAAGTTGACAGTTGTGACAGTTGCAAACGCTCGCCACGTTATATGATAAAATTCACAACCAGGCCAATTATCCATCTCTCTTTCAGTAACCTACCAGCTTGTCTTGAGAAGATGTCAGTTAATTTGGCACATTTGGCCGCCGCCTCCTTTCTTTTTTTTATTTTAGCCCTCTCCGTTCCGCCCAGCCTCTTTCTGCTTTCCATCACTGTTCGCGCCAGTGTGATTTACAGTAAAGACGAGCCTTGGGCCAAACCACCTGAAACACGTGGGAGGGGTCGGGGGGAATTATGCTGCTTACATGGTAGTAGAACCACAGACTTTCTAGGAAGGGGCTGTGGACCTATTAAATCCACTATGATGCAACGGGCGGTTGCAACTTAATTGATATTAATGCAAGAATAAGACAAAAGAAGTGACAAAAAAAAATTGTTAAAATTAGATGTCCCCGTGGTCCACATCGATGGTTTGGGCCGGGAAAGCTCCCGATCACTTTAATGTGCAGCCCGGCTTTGGTTGGCAGCGTCACGTTATGGAAGTGTTTTACCGCAGGAGGGAGTGCTGCACTTCATAAAATAGGGGAAAGAATGAGGAAAGAATATTATATAGAAATATTGACGGAAATATTGATAGAACATCTCAGCCATCAGGCAGGAAGTTAAACCCTGGGTGCAAATGGGTCTTCCAAATAGACAATGACCCTCACCACCAAATTAGTTACAAAGTGGCTTAAGGACAACAAAATCAGTGCTTTGCAGCAGCCCTTACAAAGCCCCGATCTCAATCCTATAGAAAATCTGTGGGCAGAACTGAAAAGGCGTGTGTGAGCAAGGCGGCCTCCAAACCTGATTCAGTTCCACCAGTTCTGTCAGTAAAAATGGACAAAATTCCAGAAAACTATTGTGAGAAACTTGTGGAAGGATTCACAAAACATTTGACCCATGTTATATATGCAATTATATACTTGCATATAATTATTAGAACAGATGAATGTCACACCTTCAGGCATCTGGAAATTGTAAACGAAGATGAACCTGACTTGTGGAGGTCCACAAATGTTTGAGGTGTGCCTGCAATTAACTTAGATGTGGTCAGAACTTTCCAAAGCCATGACATCATTATATGGACTTTCCCAAATTCTTTAAAGGCAGAGTAATATTACTGTATGTAAACTTCTAACTTAAAAAAAAGTAATGAAAAAAACCCTTTAACATTCACTCTTATTATTCTGGCATGAAGCAAATAGAAATAATTTTGGTAATTCTAACTGACCTAAATTTTGGGGGTTTTTTTTTGCCTCATTTAATGTCAGACAGTGAGAAAAAAAAAGGTTATGCAAGTTTTTAAATAGCACATGCAAATTTCTGGTTTCAACTGTATGTCAATACACATCTATGTTTGTGTACCTATATTACTACTAAAAATAAGTAAAACACTTCAAAGTACTCATTTTGATATGAGACAATCTTGTACAGAATACATTTGTTCAACCAGAATTCTGAAAAGGTTGGGATGTTTTCTACATGTGAATAAAATGAAAACTAAAAGACTTTTAAATCACGAACCAATATTTTTTCACAAAAGAAGATAAATAACATCAATGTTGTACACTTTTATCCACTAAATGAACTCATGTCAAATTTGATGCCTGCTACAGGCCTCAAAATAGTTGGCACGGGGGGGGGGGAAACAGATGGCTGAAAAAGCAGGGAATTTTAAAAAGATTCAGCTTGGAGAACATCTGGCAACTAATAAAGTTAATTGATATCAGGTCTGTAACAAGGCCCAAGATCTTTATTGGATGTCTCTGGTCGTTGGGCCCTCAGATGACGCTACCTCACTCATCAGCATGATTGTGTCAATGACATTACTAACGGGGCCCAGGAATACTTCCAGAAACCACTGTTGATAAACAATCCACCATGTCATCTGCAGATGTCAACTTAAGTTCTATGCAAAAAGGAAGCCATATTTGAGCATGGTTTAGAAGCGCTGTTGTATCCTGTGGGCCAAGATTAATTTAAAATGGACCATTTCAAAGTGGGAAAGTGTAATATGGTCAGATGAGTCCAAATTTGACATTGTTGTTGGTCTTGATGCTGTGTCCTCTGGGCTAAAGAGGAGCGAGACCTTCCAGCTTATTATCAGCATTCAGTTCTAAAGCCAGCATCTCTGATGGTATGGGGGTGCGTATGTGCATACGGTACGAGCAGCTTGCATGTTTTGGAAGGAACTATGAATGCTGAAAAGTATTTAAAGGTTTTAGAGCAACATATGCTCCCATCCAGACAACACAGATTTCAGGGAAGGCCTTGTGTATTTCAGCAAGGAAAATGCAAAACCACATCCTGCAGCTATTACAACAGCATGGCTTCATCTGAGAAGAGTCCGGGTGCTGAACTGGCCTCCCTGCAGCCCAGATCTTTCATCTATAGAGAACATTTGGAGCATCATTAAATGAAAAAAAATATGTCAAAAAAATGACCATAAACTCTTCAGCAGCTGGAAACCTACATCAGACAAGAATGGGACAAAATTCCAACAGCAAAATTCCAGGAAACTCATAACCTTGATACCTTTTTCAAATCAAAGTGATTTTAAAGGAGGGATGCTCCACCATGGTAAACATGCCCCTGTCCCAAATATTTTGAGCACTGTAGGTCGCATCAAATTTGAAATGAGCTCAGTTTGCCCATAAAATTGTAACATTTCTGTTCAAACAGTTGTCATCTACATTCTGTTGTGAATAAAATATTTGGTCATGTATTTTGAAAGTCTTCTAATTTTCATTTTATTCAAATGTAAAACGTATCCCAACTTCTCCAGGATTCAGGTTGCATCAAACCAAAGACACGTTCCTAAAGGTTCCCTTTAGTCACGCTGTCTTTCCTGCTGTTAGTCCTGTTAAGACTCAAATAAGTTTAAGACACTTTAGTTAACAACAGTACTCACACTTAATTAAAGAAGCACAGAAAACGAATTTATTGACTTTATTCATATTAAAAAATACTTTATATACATAGATCCTGTACAACTTTTTTTTTTAAAGAAACTCAAAAGTCTTTTAAGGAAAAAGAAAAATCATTACATATTTGCACTGCGCAAGAAAATGTGCAGGTGTGAAGCATTTTTTTTCTCACCATAAGAATGGTCTTTATCTGTCAGTAAAACACGCATGAAATATTTTTGATAAATTTTACTAGTTTTATATTTTCAATGTTCCAAGTAAAAAAAAAAAAATGTATTTTACCACATCAGTTCTCTGATGACTGTCACTGTGATAAATGCTGAGTTTCTGACATAAATCTCAGCTAAACTTCCACTGAATGATGGGACCTGGACTGTTCTCAACAACATAAACCCCACAAGAATCCACTGAACCCAAATTACTGTGACTCAAGTCAAAATAACCCAATGTCAAGGGTTTGTAGAGGCTCTTCTATCTGTGTTGAGTAAGCATGTATGTTTTGTTAGTGTCCACACTAGTTAGAACACCAAGCTGATTAAATCGATCTATTTACATTATGAAATCAGAAGGTGATGTCCACCAGTAGCGCTGCTATGTGTGGCCTTTTGGTTATCACAGCAAGAAATGAACAGGGCTGTGAAAGCAACATGTCTGTACATTACTTTAGCTGCCTAATTAAATACTTCAGTCCTTTTGGTGATGCTTTAGCATGGTCTGGCCAGGCAAAGGCTTGAAAAAGGATTGTAATTCGGCCGCACACCCAAAATCCTGTAACGTATAGTTTCTCCTATAATGACTAAAAACTTATCTTTGACCAAACTTTTTTTGACCAATATATATTAAATTAAAAAAAGGGGGGTCATTAATGTGGTAATTCCTAAAATCTTTTGTTTTACCACATACACACACACTGTCCATTTCAGTTATCATCAGGCCAGTATTTTGTTTAATAAAATTATAACATATACAATCATTTTTGTCCAATACTACGTCAAACTGTGCATTAGGTTTTCCTCCCTTGATCCTTCAAACCTTGCTCTCGTCACAAAGTGTAAAGACACATGCCGTTTCAAACTGGCATTGATCCAAGTTATCTTTTGCAGTATCTGCTGATATTACTATCTTTTTGTACCTCCTCCTCTACAGCTCAAATGTCAATGAGGCACAAGTCTTGACATGTTGTCTGGATTCTCTGTCTTGGATGCTGATGACCCCTTCACTCATTCAGGGATAAGATGATGTCATCCTCAAGGTCAGAGTTGTCCGAGCTGTCTGTTTGTGAGACAGACAAATGCAGATTCAGAAATGTGGGAATACACATTTTGTGCTGTGTATGTCAGTGGGTAAGAAGGCAAAGTGCAAAAATAGCAAAAATAAAAATCACATTACACCAGTCATCTCCATCTCAAATGTTTTTCTGTCAGCTTCTGAGAAAGCAGTTTTAAAATTCCACTGAGAACATATCCTCAAAAGGGACCAGAAAATGGTGAAAAGAGAAAAATATTTTCCTTCTTCCTGAAGATGAACTTTTTTCATCATGTACTTGAGGTACTATCAAATGTTCTGAGTAGATTGCTCAAACTCAGATACAATGGTACTTGAAGGTTTTTGAAACTATTTAGAATTTTCTGCATAAATATCACTAAAAACGTCAAGAGTCCTCAAAGTAGGGGACTCAACAACTTTTTGAGTCTCAAAGCTAACAACAATCAAGAAAACTAAACATACAGGATACAGTTCTAGGCCAATGATAAATTAAATGAACAGGAAACTGATTAAACTTCAGTCCAAATGTTATTCACCATTGTCGCCGTCCAGATCAGCATCGTCATTATCAGTGTCATCTTCATCATTGTCATCATCGTCATCATCATCGTCGTCATCGTCATCATCCCCTCCGTCAACATCATCTTCGAGGAGACGTGCAACTTCCTCATCAGAAGGAGAGAATTCATCATTACCATCATCCTCATCTTCATCATCTTCTTCTCCACCATTTTCATTCTCCAGCTCTGCAATTAGAGGATCTGTATCAACATCCTCATCAGAATCGTCATCGTCGTCGTCTTCCTCCTGATCGTCATCCTCCTGAAACACAGAGAAAAAAAAAGTCAGATGATGACTTATCAGTTTGGTGTGTGGAGTCAAAGAGATACAAGATCATCCAAATAAAAAGAACAAAATTAGAACCTGATCCTCCTCATCCTTCCTCTTCTTCCTCTGCAAGTCTTTGCCGACCAACTTCGTACAGTCGGCACACAGTGTCAGTGTTGACTGAGTCTTGGTTCTGTGGACAAACAAAGAACAATCAGCTTGCTTTTCAGCTTTATCCGAGTAAAGTGATTCACAACTACCATTTACCTCGATTACAGCTAGGTAGCAGTCTTTTGTATCTGTGCAAAGGTCAAATATATTTCTCTTGACATCAATTGTGGCTGCAGAGAGAAGAAAAAAATATGTATCAATTTCTGCAAATATCACTGTAGACAGGATTTAACATAACAGTAATTTTAATAGCAAGACTGCAGAGGCAGTCTGACAGACAGTTAGGGGTTTTATTATGTGAATAACTTCGTTTGAATAAAATCTACAAGGTCTCCTACTCTGACTTTTTCTAAGTATGTGTGTTATATATTTTATGACGACTTGAACATATCAAAATAAAATACACGTGAGTTCTGAGCACTTATTCCTTGGACCGGTACAGCCATCCTCTAGACAAAGAAAGTTAAGTGTGTTCAACCAAACATTGCGTAGAACAAGGGAGTTATTTTTCTGAAATAATCAAAAACTGCAGTAACAACTCCTGTGTCCTGTTTGCTACAGTAAACAGATTAACAAACCCTCCAGCTTCACTGGAGGGTTTGTCACCTTAGAACTATTTCTACATCAAAGTGTAATGAGTTTGCAATATTCTTTAATGACAAAGATCAAGGTATTAAAAATTCAATAATTTCCACAACACAAACAACTACTCTGCTGCCAACTAGACACCTAGAGCTGACACACTTCACACCTGTCGCTGACAAAACAGTCAGAGATCATCTGCAGTCTGAGTCCATCAACGTGCTGCCTTGATGAGTTGCCCATTCGGTTTCTAAAGTCTGTGCTGAGCAGTTTCTTCCCACAACTCACTAATCTCACCAACATCTCACTTCAAACTGGAATATTCCCAGAGGCCTTAAAAACTGCTGACATTAAGCCTCATCTAAAGAAGAGCAGTCTTGATGCCACAGTACTGAAAAACATCGGTCCATATCAAACCTGCCATTCCTTGGCAAAGTCCTAGAAAAAGTTCTATATCAACATCTTACTGACTTTCTCCTGTCTAAACAATGTTTTTGATAGTTTTCAATCAGGCTTCAGGCCCCACCACAGCACTGAGACAGCCCTGATCAAGGTGACAAAAGAGATTCGCCTGAACACAGATGCAGGCAAAGTCTTAGTCTTAGTTCTGCTGGACCTAAGCGCTGCCTTTGACACGGTTGACCATGGGATCTTATTACAGAGGTAAGAGGACTGGGTGGGAATCTCTGAAACTGCTTTTAACTGGTTCAGGTCCGATCTCAGGGACAGGAGATACTTTGTTAACATTGGTAACTGTGTCTCAGGCCATGAGCATGACCTGTAGGGTTCCCCAGGGGTCAATCCTGGGACCCCTAATGTTCAATCTGTATATGCTTCCATTAGGCCAGCTAATATGCAGCTACAATGTGTCCTACCACAACTATGCAGATGATACTCAGATCTATGTGTCATTGACAGCAGGAGAACATGGGCCTGTAGATTCATTGTGTCACTGCATTGAATAGATCAGTGTATGGATGCAAAACAAGTTTCTCAAGTCAAACTCAGACAAAACTGAAATCATTGTCTGTGGTGCACAGAAACAAAGAGAAAGTGTTATCAGTCACCTCCAGACTCTCTCTAAAACCTAAAAATCAGGTCAGAAATTTGAGGGCAATATTGGATTCAGACTTGAACTTCAACAGCCACATTAAAGCAATAACATCAGCCGTTTTTTACCATCTTAAAAACATTGCCAGAATCAAAGGGAATAGTGTTTAAACCAGATTTAGAAAGACTAATCCATGTGTTTGTCTCCACCAGGTTAGACTACTGCAACAGCCTGCTCACCGGCCTCTCTAAATGAGCTGTAAGACAGCTGCAGTACATCCAGAACGCTGCTGCACGAGCCTTGACTAGAACCAGGAAATACGACCATATTAGTCCAGTCCTGAGGTCTCTGCACTGGCTTCCTGTCACTCAGAGAATAGACTTTAAAACAGCTCTACTTGTGTACAAGTCTCTTCATGGCCCCAAAGTCCATCTCTGACATGTTAGAGCCATATGAACCAACCTGGACTCTGAGAACCTCAGGTAGTGGTCTCCTGCTGGTGACCAGAGTCAGGACTAAACAAGGTGAAGCTGCATTTCAGTTTTATGCTCCTAAAATCTGGAACAATCTTCCAGAAGATGTGAGACAGACCTGAACTCTGACAATGTTTAAATCAAGGCTGAAAACAGTTCTGTTCAGATGTGCATATGACAACTGAAAGGATTTTATCTACGCTCTTCATTTTTATTTTAATTTATTTTTCTTTTAAATTAATTTTTAATTTAATCTATTAATGATTATTTTTATGCTCTTATGATTTATGGAATGAATATTTGCCTTCTTGTGATTTTATGCATCTGTAAAGCACTTGAATTGCCTTGTGTACGAATTGTGCTCCACAAATAAACTTCCCGTGTCTAGACCAACTGTCATTTACACCACAGGTGTTCCAGCTGCAGTTATTTCTACGTTGGAAATTTGTTACATTTCACTTTTACAGGTTAATGTTTTTTTTCTCTTTTTCACTTTATCTAATTTTCCCTTCTAATTTTGCATTGTATATCCTGGTCTGAAGAGAGTAAGCGATAGAGAAAAAGAAGAGGGAGAAATCTTGCCATTTTACACACTGGATTTGCGAGCTAGAAAAAGAAAAAAAAAACAAATATGGATAAAGAAAAAAGAAAGAATGTACACTGTGGAGGAGACTTTGCAACTTTTGCAAGACCTTGGCAAGGGGGAGTCTGATGGAAGAGAGGTTTCAGACTTCAGTGATGAAGACTGGGTTGACGAAATCTCAGACTCAGAGATTTGACTTCCGCAGGGGGGAAAAAAAAAGACAAAAAGGTCCGTTGACAGAGCTGTTATACTATGTGCACACCAGGTAGGGAGGGTTCCTACACAGGCTTTATTTAGTGAATACAAGTAATTGATTTAGTAGCCTATATGTATACATCTAAAATTATCTCCATGAATACAGAATTAGAACTCATCCCTCTCAAAAGGGCTACCAGCAGCTGCTCAAGCGGAGCCAACTAATGTCCACTTCAGTGCCAATATCACCACAGGTAGAATGATAAAAAGATCTATGACTATGATTATCACAAACATGAACAGAAAACAAGCAATGGCAAAAAAAACGATAAAACTAGGCCTATAATTAATCCAGTAAATTTCAACAGAATCAACAGAAACAGTTGGGCTGAGAGCTTTTTCCTCAGCTTTGCACAATAGGTTTGGTTCAGTTCCATCAAGTGGACCTATGTTGTCTTTCATGTTAATATGTTTTGTTAAAATATGTTCAGACTGATCCGTTTTATATATTAAAACAATGGTCCAATATATAAAACAAGCAATATTTTCTACTTCACGGTACATAGGCATGATATATATGTATATATTTTTCAATATATAAATATATTTTCAAATATATAATATTTTTTTAAAAAGCAAGAAAAAATTACAGAAACATCACAGGATGTTGTGGGCGTTCTCTCACAGTGAAGGAATGTGAGCCAGCCTGGCCCCTTTAAGAAGGTGGCCTTATGGGTAATGTTGTGGCCTTATGGGTAATGGTGTGTGTGTGTTGTGGGACGACAGAATGAAAACAGGGTTAGATGAAAAGTGGAGTGAGCATAAACAGCAGCTCAGCGTGTATAGATTTGCATTCTTTGTTAACCGACAGGAGCCGAACAATACAACCTGTGTGATGTTACAAGTTCCTGCAATGCCAGAATAAAGTGCTCGTTCCATGCAAAGAAAACCGAACTTTTTCTTTTGTTCTTGTTAGCGTATTACCCGCTAATTACGAAGCAAAAATAGCACAATACCAGCAGTTTCTTTACTACGGTTTGGAGACCAGAGACTGTGAAGGTAACAGAAAGACCACAGTTGAGCCTTTGTCTTGTTTCGTGGTTTTTAAACATATTTTAAACACGTTATTTAGGCTCGGGGGGCTCTGGCTCCCATTCGCGGATTTTGATTTACACAGGGTGGGGGGGGGTCCCAATTAACCGCGAAAAAAAAGGGATCACTGTGTGTGTGTGTGGTGTGTGTGTGTGTGTGTGTGTGTACATATATATATATATATATATATATTCGATAATTAAACAGTTAGGTGTGACTTCAGCCGCCCCCACCAGCCACACACACATATACAGAAAAATATGAAGGTGAAGAGGTGTTAACACAAAGATTTCCACTTCAAGAACTGCTTTCTGTACCCTCATAATGAAATTAAATCTGACGGTCTAGGACAGTGATTCTCAACCAGGGGTCCGCGGACCCCTAGTAGTCCGTGGTGATAATTGCAAGGGGCCCGTGATAATGAAATATTTTTTTTTTAAAAGATCCTCTGACATTTATAGAAATAGATTATTATATTACTCAAATGTGACCAAGACCTTTATCTACCTAAACTACAGAGAGTAACATCACCTTCTTTTTCTCTTTCACAAGTGTAATTCATTGTACTTTAATAATAAATCTCGCGTCTGTTTGCATTGTTGAAAGTTACTGCATGACGGTGTTAATACAAGCTTAACATGATCTGAATCCTTTTTAAATTATGAACCCCCTAACATTTAAGTGGGCATACACCATTTATTTCTTTTAAAAAATGCTTTTATTGTGAAATATTTGAAAGAAGCTGTGTGTGTGTGTGGGGGGGGGGGGGGACGACGACTCATAAACATGCAAAGTTCAAGTTAGCGCTCAAAAAAAGACAAACACAGTAACACAAGAAGAAGAAGAGGGGAAAAAAGAAGGTAGACGACAATGTTTTCAACTTAACAACATGGAGAAATGGCTCGTTTCAAAAAAAGGACCACTTGTTCAGGACTAAGCAGACTCTCAGCCACCGGAAAAGAAAACGAAAGTAGAGAGCAAAAAGAGACTTTATAAAGAAGAATATATCATGTGGGGATTTACAACTGAGTCGGACGCTCAGCAGCCTCTGTGCTTTTATAATTATTTTTTTTTTGTGTTCTGGAAATTGCAACTGAAAGCTCATATTTGCCTCAAAGAGTGAATAAATGCCATTATGCAATTTAAAAAGCAGTTTTTGCTGTTTCTGTCAAATCAAACCCCCACAACCCCCAGATCGCAGGGGGGTTCGAGTTGATCAAAAATATGCAGGGGGTCCAGGACCCCAAAAAGGTTGAGAACCACTGGTCTAGGAGATGGCTGTGGCGCCTGCAGGGGGTGCCAGAAAACCGGCAGTTCTAGTGTTAAATAGCAACGTAGTAAACATTATTTAAAAAAAAAAAAAAAAAAAAACTTTCTCAAAGCAAAGTTGTCCTTTTTTTGAAACAACTGTCTACATATATATTAACTGGGGGTGCAACGGTACAGGTGGCTCACGGTACGGACAGTACCGCGGTTTTTGTGTCATGGTTTTGGTACGGATTTGGTACAGTTTCAGACCACCCGCGACCCTAAACCTGCGACCGCAAGATACCAAGTTTGTGAAAAGCGCAACCTGCATGTCGGCGCGTAAAAGAGCGCGTCCAAATGGAATAAATATGCATCCACCTGGTCACATGAGGACGTACACAAACGGCTCTACCTCTCAATTACGCATCACTGTATTACTTGCATACGTTTTTATTCTCTTGAGGTCAGAGGATGTCTGGTCAGCAGTTGTGGTGGATGTGGGAATAGTCACGGCCAGACATGTCAGTCTGTACAGCTGTGGCATGATCTCATTCAGATGTCTGCTGTGGAGGAAACCAAGGAGATCTTTGTCTCTGGTGTCAAGTTGTAAAAGGTTGGATGCAGGAATTTATTTCCGATATGTCTGAAACTGTTGGTGGTCGAGGAGGGACAGGAACATTAATTGTTCCGTGATCTTTAAATGCGCATCCAATGATTTGTTCTGCAGTATTTTAAAAAGCACATCAGCTGCGCCAAGACGCACAACTGGTAACAACTGGATCTTACGCAGGTAAGATCGCAGGTTTAGGGAAGTGGAAGATTGCATTCTGTTAACTGTTTTCACTCCCTCGCCGGTGTATTCAACAGAAAAACCAAAATGCTCCCACACCGGTGATTAAAAAAAGGTTTTTCCCCATTCCTCTGATACCGCTGGCCATTCCTGCTTGTTTTTTTTTTTTTTATCTGCGTCTATGACCTGCAGCCAACCGGCCAAAGTGTGATAGGCTGGTCACTGTGAGTGAGCAGAGGCGAGTGCACATTGACATGCAGTGGCTGGCCTGTTGCCTAAAAGGCATCCCCAGAACACTCACGTGCAAGTCCATTGCAAAGTTATTGGAACATAAATACAGCGGGACATAAAAGCGTATTGTCCCGTGCGGGTCGTAACGAACGGTTCTGTATTTTACCGAGTACTGTTGCATCCCTAATATTAACAGCTAGTGCCATAATTTGTTGAAATCTTTTTAAAGCCAGTCATGTATGCATTTGAACTTGCAGAAGATGCCACTTTGTGTGTGTGTGAGAGAGAGAGAGAACGTGTGCTTCATCAGTCCTCTCCAACAGTCTTATCTAACATATTTTATGAAAAAGGTTAGAAAAGTTTTAAATCACCACAAAAACATTTTATGAAAAAAAAACTACCAACAAAGTTAATTGAAGGCAAGAGGTTTTACCGATTGGTTTATAGTCTGTGGCATTGAAGGTCCTGAACGATGAACCAAATGGACTTTTCATCTGCATTTCCATCATGTCATCTTCATCATCAGCTTGCAACATTGCTTTAAAAACAAAGAGACACTAAAATGTGTGAACAGATAACAACCAAGACCAGTAAGCTGGTTATGACCATGACCATGACCGTGCTGTGAAAAGGAATTATAATATACCTTCCTTTAAAAAGAAACAACCTACTAGGTTTTATTATGATTTCTCAACAGCCAGTCACTAGTCAGAGCCACGTTATGGGAAAATCATCTGGTACCAGTCACCATTTCTAGAGTATTCTTCATGACCCACTGACTCATGCATTTACCTCCGTAGATAACAGTGCCACTGTTATTGAAAACTATTCTGCACTGGTCCAGGGCAGGAACCGTGTGGAGGAGGTGGAAGGTGCGCAGATCCCACTGAAACTTGAAGTTAAGTACCATGACAATCTGTTTCATTTGTATACACTATAAGTTTAATTGCACTAAATAATGGTTTAAACTATCCCCAGGGCAATAAAAATATTTTAATGCAATAAATATTTAATGTTTTGCAGTGAAATTAACGTCTGTTGACGCTCATCCCACATCTGGAACAGCTTTGAATTCATTCACTGATAGATTTGTTTTATGTACTTTTCAGATTTATGAATATAATGTGTGTCTACAGTTAAAAAGGCATTCTTTCACACTTCAATAATGCAGTTATTTCTCTGTCAACATTTGGGGTTAATAATAAAAAAAAGAAGAAAAAAGGACATAGGCCTACAAATAATTCTTGACAACAATTGATGATGCATACACATCTAACTACTGTTTTAAGAAAAAAAAACTGCATGATAAATTGCTTTTGATTCAATTTACACAAAACCTACACGTAATGTTGGTGAAAAAGTGACACAGTCTACATATCCCGGTCTTACTAGGGTATTAGTGCCAGCTCTTGGTTCCACCCACATAAATAACCACTGACACATAAGGGTTTGCGAAATACCACATTATCATTATCGTATGCAGACAAGGTTTCGCTTTTTTCTCAGGTCAAATTCAAGTTTTTTCAAGCACTTTCAAAAGGTCTATTTTTGAACCTTTTCAGCATGTTACTCGAGCTACTGTATGATAAAACAAATACATGTACTCAAAATAGTTATTTAGATTGTATCAGATAAAAAAAAAATGGCATTGTGTTGAAAAGAATAAAAGTACTGTTATCTGATCCTTTAGCTATTTGATATTAAAGGAAAATACAGATTGTTGGTGTTTTCAAACAGGTCAGTTGTTACTTTACTTTACATGTGTTGACTTGCGTAAAGCTAATAATGCTACCAGACTGAGAAAAGCAGTTTGGCTGAAATTATATCCCTTCTGTAATTTAAGATGTGAAAGGAACACAAGTAGGTTTTACGCAAGTATGTATATAAAAAAAGTATGTGGTGGTATAAAATGATGGTAATAAAACCTTTGACAGCTGTCCTGTGTAAAACGCGACAGCAGATGGTTAAGGTATCATTTTTACTTTTACAGACGAAATACACATTTTGTCAGACTGAGCCTGCAACGTGTTTCTGCAAGAAGTCAGTTTGTCCAGCGCAGTGGGTTCAAAGTATTACTAAATGAATGGAGCAAGCACTGGCATCATTTATATGGTCAAGGTATTTGATTTTCACTCGTAAAATTGCTGTAAAGTATTTTCACACAGAGGTAGCCTATGTCTAAACAAAGGGGTTTATATTTCCGTATTTTCCATTTAAACCGCAATTAAAGTTGACAGAAATCTGACACAGGTGATAGAGAACTTTAATCCCTGAGCTCTTTACTCAATCAGACTATGATCCAGGGTTCGACTTTCGCGGTTACCTGTGGTACCCGACTTTTGCGGCTGGCACACAACTCTCTTGACTTGCTTTCCTGGCGAGAAACCATCTTTTTTAACTTAATAACTATACAGAAATCCATCAAAAATGGCCAAAATTTGCCTACCTCCGACCTACACTTACGTAAACGTCATCAAAAAATGTTTTTTTTTTTTTTGCACGTAACACACAATTTAAATTGGCGACCACCAGAGACCAGTTTGCTGCGGCTCTGTGACCATGGCAGGGGATGAGGAGCAGGAGACTGCTGCACAAGCTGCTGGTGATCCTGCTGCTGCCTTTACAGCAGGAGCCTCTAATGGGGACTCAGGCCAGGGGTTGCGTTAACCGATAATTCTCCGTCATTGGCGGATTTTTTTTAAAGATTTGACGGACAAATCTGAAGGCCATCAGCTGGCGCTTGTTATTCCAGTCTCCAGTGTGGCAGCAGAGCACGGATTCAGCCTTCAGAACAACATTAAAACAGCCACGAGAAACTGTTTCTCCGAGGCAAAATTGCAAAATTTAATGACAATCACCTCTGCAGCATCCTCACTTGACGCAGTTGAATACCCACAACCGAGCACCTTGTTTCACTCCATGCGCAAAAGGAGTGAGACTGCACTCAGGCCGCAGCAGGTGAACTAACTTAAATTCAGCCAACTTCTTCCAAAGATTGCTCATATTTTATGTGCAAGTATTTCATTTTGTAAAACTGCATTGTTCATTTATGCATATGGCGACAGTTGGCATTTTTAGCGGCCACCGATGTAACGGTGGGCAAATGTGTTGATACTGTAGTGATCTGGCAGGTCCTTCTGGGTTCACAGCATCCTTTAAAGCAATGGTTATTGAGATGTTTATCTGTGTTTATCTGTTAGCAATTTGATTTAACGCAGCAATGTGAAGGCTGTTGTCGGGTTGACCCCCTGTTCGTTCTTACTTCTTACTTTTAACATGTAAATTTGTGTCACGCCAAGACCCTGTCAGTTGGTGCAAACCATGAGCCATTGCAATATGGAATATATCCCAGATGGCTCTTTAACCTAAATAAAATGTACTCAGAGATGATCTTGAAAATATGGGACTGATTTTGGCCACAGGTATCACCAGATTGCACCATTTGCACCCTTTTTGGTCAAAATGCTTTGCTGCTTCACAGGTGGTTTGGCAACCAACTTTTCATAAGGGAACCAAACTTTTCTGAATTTGGTGCCCTCATGGTAACAAACTATTTACTCTAAAGGCCAAACCCTGCTATGATCACAAATAAAAAACTTTAAAAACCTAACAAGTCCAAAGTCGGGTGATATCACTGCAACAACTTAAGTCTGAAGGATACAATTTCTGTGTTTATGATGACCTCCAGACCATTGGGATGAAACACGCCACTGATATTCATGTTGAACTTGTCAAACTTGTGGATGGCCTGAGCCGTGCGCACATCCCACAGCACGCCATCATTCAGTACAAGGTCATCTGTTGGGTTGAAGGTGGCACAGTTCCTCTTGTAGTTGTTAGCCAGGTCTGGGTTGTTGAGAGCAAGAGTAATTTGACCTGTCTGGATGTCATAAATCTAGCAAAGAAAAGCACTGACAGTGAGTTTTTAACTATTTAACTGCACATTTGAAGATGTTCCATTTTGTTACGCTTTAATACATTCTATACAGTATATATAAAATTGTTCTACATACACGTGCTACATGTTCCTTCGTCCCGATGACACGATCTTGTGACAGCTTACTGAATTCCACATAATGGTCCCCCAAAAAGGAATGCCTAAGTACAACAAAGGCAAACATTTATGGTAAAACACTCACACCTGACATGACAATTTAAGCACAGTACTTTAAATCTTTTAATAGGGGCTACCTGATTACTGTGGAATATCGCCCACAAGGGGGCAGATTTAACACTCCTCCAGGGCTTTGCAGACACATGTCCCTCTCTGCTATGGGTTTTTTCCCCAGTTATTGTATTTGAAGTAGACAGGACCAGCACTCACATAGTCATTTTAAAAACTAGACATTTACATGTCAAAAGCCCCAAATGCAGCAGTTTGACCGGTTTTGACCAGTGCTCAGGTTTCTCCTATTGCATAAATTTACAAAAAACCTCAATTTCGGTTGCTCCCTGTTCATGGTCACCACAGCGGAGTGATACAGTGAATTTAAAAAAAACGCAGTTAATCTACTTCATCCGTATGGAAAATTAATATACTGCATGTTTTCCATGGACTAAAGACTGGAACCCTGGGAGTGCATAATTTAAAAAAAACATTTAATCTTCATATGCTACTTCTTTTTAACAGAGTAAAGCTGCTTTATCATTGGACAGAGAGGTCCACGTATATAAAATAAATGTACAATACTGACTGACGGTAATCACATGGTAATGTTTCTGGCAATTTCACATTCAGTTTTTTTTTTTTTTTTTAATTCTCTTTAGCATGCAGCTGGTAAAAAAAATACCACTCACTTCATGATGAACACTGATTTCATGCCCCACAGTGCTGACATAGGGTAACTCCAAGAGGCTGATGTTAAGAGCAGAGAACCATCCTAAAAATACAAACATGATGGGTAAATATTCCCTGTTAGACATAAAAATTTCCTCTTACTGTAAAAAAATAAATAAATAAAATTAGGCTGACACTTCTGTCACCAAGTGATGACAAAAATTCTTCTGCAAAAAGGGAGCAAGAAACTTGCCTCACCCACAGGATGAATGCCAGAACAGCCTAATGTACAAAGCTCATTTGCAGTGACAATGAAACCATCCAAACTAGCAAAAAGCCCAACGTAATCATGCTTCTTCTACTGACCCGTGAGGGCTCCAGGTGAGTGATTGCTGAATTGTGGCAGCTGTAACTGGCTTCCTCCTGGCCCGTAAACACATTGTAGAGCTTCAGTTGTCCTGTACATGTCCCAAGCATCAGAAACCGCTCACGAGCTGAGAAAGCACAACACATGAATCCACTTTCATCTTCGTCTGCTTCCCTGAAGACAGAGATGGGACGAAACCTGGACAAACAGAAAATAGAGAATGTAGAGCGATAGCTGCGGATGTTGTTCAGGAAGCAAACATGAATGACACAAAGCTGCCAACCTGCTGAAAATTAGGTGTCTGTCAAAGCATCCTCCATCTACACCTCCGTATTTTGGATATATGACTCTCCGTGTGTGTCGGGATGTGAAATTGATGGGTGCTTGGCGTCTCTGTTTGGGTTCGGGACATTGATGGGGGGTGAAGAGAGAGAAAGGTGGGCAGGTTGCAACAGGGTTCTTACAGCGTGCATGCTGTTCCCTCAAATACTCTGTGATAATGCTGTCTAGTGCAGGGGGGGAAGGCAAGTGTCTGTCAAACTGTTTTTTCATGGCTGGACTTTGGCTGAAGGCCCCATGATCAGACTTCTGTCGCAGCACCCGGGCTTTCTTGCAGCTCACTGTACTACACGCTGATTGCCGTTCACGAGAAAAAATGATGCGCCCAATTAGTGGAGAGCCATTGTTACAGTGTGGGACAGACGTTGACGGGAAAGCATTAGAAGAAGACCCAGCTGGTTGTGATGTGGAGGGACGTGTTTGCTGATGGCTGGATGCTGGGGTGGATGAATGTGAGGGATGGTTTCCAAGTCTTGACCCAACACCGTTGGCCAGCCGTGGGGTGCGAGGCAATGTAGCAACAGGAGAGGCAGATGGGGGAGGAGCAACGGAAGGGAAAGCAGAATTTGAATGTGAAGAATGTGACAGACATGCCATGGGGAGGTCTGCCTCTTTGGTGAGTGTGGTTGCTGTGTCATGAAGGCCTTTGGCCAAGAGGTGGTTCCTAATGAGCAGCAGCAGCTCCTTCTCAGGGAAGGTGATCCGGGACTGAGCAACCACGCTGGCTCTCTGAAGCCACGCCAGAGACACATCTGTACCAATGAGTAATGGTTTCCCAGAGATCCTTTCTATCAATTCAGCTGCAAACTTACAGAACTTGACATGTTCGCTGCGTTTGTCCTGGAGCACAGGCTCCTTCATGAGCTGCTGGATGTGTCCGCTGCTGAACAAAGGTAGCTTGCTGATGATCTGTCTAACGGAGCTGGAGCGAGACAGACCCACTAAAGCTTTACAAGCCAAGGCTCTGATCTGATCTGCATCTGTAATGGGCATCTTCACAGTCAACAAGGACAGCAACACCTAGGGGAGAGATACACCATGAACGTTAAAAATAGTGGCTGACATATGAGGGACCGTCTAAACCTTTTATTCATTTTAATTTTTCTCATAGAATTCAAATGAGTAAATTGAGCCAGTAGCCTAAACTGCAACCATGATAAGTGGTAGAACAACTTTTGCAAACACTGTGGTAGGTGCATCGGCATTTCTCCTAATATCTCCTTTACAACAGGTAAAACAAGATTTTTCATGAACGGTTTCATTACCATTTAATTTGTCTTTGTTTGCATGTCTACTTTTCTTTTCTAACCACTGCCATAGATAAAATGCATATATATGCAATGTAAGTGTTTGATTTGTGTTTAGTTAAAGCTGTGGCATGTTTCTTACTACTTAAAAGATCTGTAACGTCCCAACTGCATAGGGAAACATCCAATGAAACTAATCAAAGTGTGTGGAAAGCCAGCTGTTTTATTGAATGCATGGATATGTTCTGTGATATGTTGAGCACATGAATATTAGTGATTTAATGTAAGGCTTAAAAACCTCATCTTATTAAAAATATAATATAATAACAATATGAAAATATAAAATTTCCCACAATAATGAGAAATCCATTTGTCGTCAGTTCACTACATTATCACTATATGTTAAGTATCATTTTATCCCAGAATTTTGCCCAATGGTCCAAGTTTGAACATTAAGTTATCAGAAATGGCAACAATAAAAGTCATTCTTAGTGGTCACATTATGACTCCCTTTTTAAATTAAGTAAAAGTGCCATGAACAGCCTCAAAGTTTTTGTTTTTGTTGTTTTTTTTTAATACATACAGGGTTTGGTGAGTCGTACATGTTAACTCTACCTTGATGCCATTGTTGGACTGCACCACATTCCACATCTTAGCCAGCACACTCTCAATAGCTTTGGACTGTTGTGGCAGGCGACGACGGGGGGTTCCAGCAATAAACTTGCCAATGTTGCACATGCGTTTGTCAGGTGCACAAACGCAGTTGATGACAACCTGAAGGGCTGACTTCTGAATTTCTGCATCATTCACAAATACCTCTCCCTCTGCCACTGCCAAGACTATACTCATCCCTGAAAAAAAAAAAATCTGACAATTAAATTTAAAACTTTGAAGAAAAACAATATTGTATTTTAGCTGCCAAAAGCAAAGGCTTTATAAAATACACTTTTAATGACAATACAATGCTGCAAGCATCTTATAAAATTGCCCGGACAATGGTATAATCCTGATTTTATTGTGGAGCCATCTTTAAAACCAGTAATGCAATAAATTTTCCCCAGATACAATAAAAAAAATGCACCAAATACCCATTTACAATAAAAACTAGTTAAATGGAACTAAATAAAAATAGCCTATGACTTTGTGAATACCTAAATAATAATTCTATAAAATCTCCACAGATAAATGCAGACAAAAATTAAGTCACCAACACCTACCAACGGTGGAAACAGTGGATCCTCCTTCATCAAGCACGGCAACAGCATCACACAACAATAGCTGGGTTTTTGGAACAACAGTGAGAATGCTCAGGATGTCAAGGGCATAACGTACCGTATCACTCCTAACAGAATAGAAAAACAGCCGATCACTAGAGGGCAACAATACTGAGAACTAACTCAAAATGTAGAGGTGGAAATTATGGAAACATGTGAAACCTAAAAGACATACAGCAATTTGAAGAATAACTTCCTAGTCAATACCTTCCATAATAAGTCCTCCAGTCACAGGCGATGGAGATGAGCTGTAGAAGTAGCTGGACACAAGACAGTTTGTGAAAGACCTCTGCTGGTTCCCAGTATAGTCGGAGTGGACCATACTCTATAAGAAATTCCATCATTTCCACCACCTGCTCACGGCTATAGCTGACAGCCTATAGGTGAGACAAGAACTTAAAAGATAACAGGAACAGAAGCTAACAATTTCTAGAAAAACTAAATCACAGAGCAACTACAAAAACATCTGAATTCAGGATCATTTCTAGTTATGTCCGTCTATTTCACTGATAACCTGTCCACTCATAATTGTGTGTACCTTGTAATACGGCTGTGAGTGAATGGGGGCTCCCCCCTCTGTGCGCTGCAGGGATTGTTTCACCTGCTCCACCTTGATTGCCAGATGGGCCTCAAAGTACCTGCGCAGAGCCATGCAAGTGTGTTTGGCTGTCTGCCTGCTGGAGAAAATTTCATCATCACTCAGCAGCGCTCCCTGGTCTTCAGGGTTCAGGATCTCCAATGTGCTAATCTGAAAACAGTTAATTCATATCAAGCATGAACAAGCAAAGCATCTGCTTTGTTAGAATTTGACAGTGTATTGACTGTTCACTTAATCAGTTTTTGAGTATTCTCTATGAGTGATACAGACAGTTAAGCTTACATCGTCATAGTCTGGACTGCTGATTTGTCTTACCAGATTGACAAGCCGCCGGAGCCCGTCCTGCTTGTCAAAAAGCTCCAAAACAGCACGGAAGGAAAAGGAAATGGAGAAGAACATTGTCGCATGGCAACAACCAGATGCATGTGAACATTCCAGCAGCCATAGCGTGTAAGCAACCACGTCTGACAGGATGGAGTGGGGCAGCATGCACACCTTGAGAGAAAAATACATATTTATGAATATGAACTGCTACTAGACATGTGTATACCGTTTAAAGAAATTAAGTTAAACTGATACCATTGTATTGCTAGCAAGGTACTTAGGTGACTAAGTATACAGTATACTTTTGTGTAACTTGGTTCCTTGAGAAACCCCACAGTACATACAAAAAGTGACAAAAATCTGACAAATCTCTCAAATAAATGCTTTTTTTTTGCCATGTTTTAAATACAACACACTCCAATGACACCATGCCTTTGACCTATATGCACTCATGTTATGTAGAAACCCCTGTTTTAATCCTGTTTTTGTGGACAGAAAAAAAATAAACACATGATTATATTTTTTGTATTAGGCCAAAACAAAAGTGATGTGGGCAATACTGAGTATCCCCAAGACTCAAATACTTGTCCATCTACCTTTTGCTGTATTCACTTTCAGTAATTGTTTCCCATATTTATTAAACAGTGCCAACATCACTGTGAATCATTTCGACTCATTCTTCTTTGTAACATTGCTTCAGTTCTTCAGTACACATATATAGCTGATAGTAAAATCTACATATCAAAACCACCGCCTAGTATTTGTGCATGTTTATCTTTTATGTACCCTTTCCATGGCATCCTGGTTATAGGCTAGGTAATACAGGCACAGTGACACTCCAGTAGCAGCCATTGAAGGCCTGGGGATTTCCAGCAACTTCTGAACTCCTCCGTGAGCAACAAACTCTGCAGCAAACTTCTTGTGTAACAGCAGTGAAGCAAGATACTGTGCAGAAAGAAAGGTTAAAGTATAAGTTAGGGAAATAACTGCTATTACATTTGATTATCATTGAGAGTAGAATGCAGGAATGAGTGCTTACCTTGAGAGCCTCAAAGGTGAGTTGTACATCATTGGTCTGTTTTAGATCCATGTAGTGCACAAGTAGCTCTCGAGCTCCCATCTGCATAAACACTGCCAACAGCTGGAATCAGAGGGAGTAGAGAAGACACAAACTATGACAACTGGCTTTACTCTAAAAACATCTAAGAGGCTAAATGCTACAATTTATATCTCATCATTAAATACAAAGATTGCTCTTCTTTTACACAAAAATAAAATGAAACTCTATGGTCATCCCTCAAAACTAACTTTATATAATTCATAGTTTGAATAGTTTATTTAAATCAAGACTGAAAGATTGACAACTGCTGGTAAATCTGCAGTATGACAAGGGCAACACGCACCAACCAGCCAGAACATTATCACCAACCACTGAAGATTTAGAAGGTTCTCCTTGTGCTTCGAAAGGACTCTGAGCAGTCAGGGTCTGGACAAAGAACACTGCAGGTACTGAAATATTAGCAACAGATCCTTTGAGCCCTGTATGTTTTGAGGTGGGGTCTCTGTGCCATCTGGTATCCGGCGAGTTTGGAGAACAAATCATCAATTCAACATTCTCTGTTGTCTTCTTTGACCCCTTCCTAAAAAATTTGGAGAGGCCCACTGTTGATCTGCTGAGGCCGTCAGCTACTATAGGGGGATGA
Organism: Hirundichthys speculiger; assembly: GCA_018398805.1. NCBI lineage: Eukaryota > Metazoa > Chordata > Actinopteri > Beloniformes > Exocoetidae > Hirundichthys > Hirundichthys speculiger. Next base: position 606,476 of record JAGFBZ010000693.1, on the reverse strand, counting down.
TGTTGCCATGTTGGGGGTGTGAAAGGTCCAGTAGAAAATAAAAATCAGGTGGCAAATGCCAAAATAACATTCATGTGAATTCCAGGATGCATAATCATCACAGCAGGACATTACGTTATAACAAAATGAGCAGTGTTTACTAGTGTTGCTTGACGGTGATCATAATGTTCTGACTGCTCAGTGTATTCTGTGCTTAAAACAATGAAAGCTTGCTTTTATAAAAGATGCAACAAATTGCAATTAGAAATTAAAAAATACATTTTTATTATTTGTACTAATAATCTGCAAATGACTAGGTATAATTTTCCACTCCTCGCTTTTTTGCTATTGAATCAAATTTTTACATTTGAGAAGTTATCATTCAATTATTTAATATTAATCAAGATTTAAAGTGATTTTAATATGATGAAAATAGCTGAAGATTGTTTTGTTCAGCCTCTTTTTCTTTTTTTTGCATTTTTATACACTTTACAAGCTGATGAAAAGATACCAACCTCCTGATACTCCCCTAGAGGTGTGAGATACTGCAGGATGAGCCTCTGCTCAATCTCTGGGGTTAAAGGGTACAGATGATAGTTGTGCCAATCACCCAGGGGCTCATCTCAGACCAGCTACTGTTGGAAAGCTCACTGAAGTTCCTCTCTGGCTCTGGCAAAGAGAAATTAAGCTTCTGTTTTGAAGTCCTGGCACTCTCCCTCTCTGCCCTTCTTTTTAGGTAACTGCTACCATCAGATATGTTGTAGCCTGTCAGTGAACCAGGGGCAGACATGGGCTTCATCATGGTTTTAACAGCTGAGTTGGCACGGCTACTTGTCCTGTGAGGGGAGTTGAAACGAAATGACAGCTCATTTTCAGGCTCAATGGATGAGAAGGGAATTTCCCCATCTTCCTCTGGTCCCATCCCCTCTTTTTCAGCTCCATTTCTGCCTGCTGTGAAGGACTTCTCTTCAAAGCTTCCGTCAACAGTCTCCTCATTTAAAGGTAACAAAGGTTCACCAAGGGTTTTCCTGGGACTGGGTCGTTTGATTTCTCTTTTGTTCTCAGCATCCTTATTCTGAAGCTCACGCAGACGATGCAGCATCAAAGGAACCTGTCAAGGTAAAACAAAAAGAATAAGTGAAAAGACCGTTGTTGCCTCACGCCCCCTACTGGTTAGAAACAAAGTGTAGGATGAAATATCTATTAGCTGTCATCATATATTGTCCATCACTTTAAACCTTATATACTATTCATTATTATCTTTTGATTTGCAAGACTAAGAAAACCTTACTGACCAAAACAGAGTTCTCCTCTCTGTAGTTGGCAGCAATGTCCTGGTTCTCCATGGCGCCTGCCAACAATCCTGTGGCATAGATTCTGAGAGGCTGTTCAGCCTCCTGAGCCCACTTAAACAGTCTTTCAACTATGCCCTCCTGACAAGGCAAATGCAGGAATAGTGAATATTATATATACACAATATGAACAGTTTGTAAATTTTGAAAAAAGAAAAAAAACAAAAGCACTATATTGACTTATTTCCTTCTCAAATAAATATGAATGTTTGATGGCAACTTGTTAAAAATAATCAAAACACATCTACAGTAGCTAAAACTGCAGTTATAAAATAGTAAGATTAATTGACTTAAGTCTCTGAATGTCATGTGTAAAAACTGTAAAAACTTTGTTGAGTTTTAAAGGAGTAAACACTCATCTTGGGAGCACTGATCTTAAGAAAAACCTGGAGGCTGAAATGTTGATCAGTTTAATAAACTGGTCATGTACATTGAGCTGGAAGTATTCAACACTTCAGCATTCAGCTCTGACAAACTTTGTCAATAAGATCTTAATTTTTTATTATCTTTTAAATAATATTAACTCAAAAATGTAAATAAAACAATTATAAAAAAAATCTGGTTTCAGATTAACTTTGTCTCCATATGTCACAGAACGGTGCTTCAACTATAAACTAACTTGCTGGCTGGACTGTGACCCCAAAAACAAACAAGACAGAAGTGATGCATTCTCTTTTTATCTAAATTTACTTGGGGTTTTTGTGGTTTACTATTACTAATGCAGTGATTTAAAGACAAGAAAAAAAACAATTTATCTTTGTGAATATACTCTGCTTCACGATGAAAACTATCAGAGCATAAGGCCTCTTCTTTCTGCACCACCTCCAATTTAAACTGCAAGAAGCTGTTGGGGTTTTATGGATACATCTTAATTACCAAAAGAAAATGAATGACTAAAACACAGCTTGAACAGAGGAAATGCATAATGAGGATAATGAAATCAGAAATGATGTACCTTTTCTTGAAACACCACAGCTGTCTCTAAACCAGGCATGATGTTTTGCAGTAAACGACAAGCAGCTGCATTGAGGGAAAATTCTCTGCTGGTCATCACATAGTTGTTCACCAACTACAGAGGATAGAAAAAAAAACATTTTGAAATATATACTCATCTTCTAATCAGGCTGAAAAGAAAGTATGAATTCGCGAGAAGCAGTCTCAAATCTGTCTATCCATTCTTACTGTGTTCATGAAGTCATCATTCTTGAACAGGATCTTTAAGAGGTGGCCTAACACACATTCTGGATCAGCTCTCCCTAGTGGCCAAGAGGGATATGTCACAAACATACACAATATTGAAATCTATGTAGACTTCCAATTATGTAATCTCCTTTTTCCTTACCAGGATGTCGATCATCAAAGGGGTCAGGGTCTGCTTTGTGGTATTCCTCTGTCTCTTTTTCAACAAGCTCAGAGATTCTGAAAGATACAATCCATCAACACAAATAAGCTTCTTTGACTTACATTCAACTTATACTAATGGCATCACAACACATCTCATAGATTAGAGGCATGAAAAACTTACTTGGTGAGGATGTTAACCAACTCCTGTGTGCTGCCATGTTGTTCCTTCTCCCACTGTTCCAGCAGATTAGTCAGCTCTGCCTTCGAATCCACACTGGCAGATGCTGATGCCATGTTCCAGCCTTTCAGGATGATATGTATGATTTTTACATAACATATAAATGTTTATTTACACATATGCATATATGTTCTGTTAAAACTGAAAACCAAATTAACACTTTACTTTATCAACATTTCACCAATATGTTTCAGAAACTGGTTAACAGCTTAGCACGAGAACAACACTTGACTATACATGTTGGTTTACTCACTTTTGGTGTGTACTCAAATTCGTATGCACGTTGAGAGTGCTGATATATTGCAAACAAAAGAGTTTGAAGCTGTTTTACTGAATAAACGACATGAAGACAACATTTCTACAGTGGCACATGCAACACACACACACACATCTGCTAAAAGCCAAAAATCTGTAATTGGTAAACCACACAACTACTGGGGCCCTGATCCAGGTCAAACTCATCACAATTAACAGTTAATGCATTCATAAGTGGTTGAGGTGGATGAATTCAAAGTGAAGTCACGTCCCAAATAGAAGATTGATGGTTTGATCCTGTGCGCTACCATATGTCATGAGAAGTCCTTGGAGAAGATGCTTAACTCCAGAGTGCCCCCGATGAGCAGATCATGGGCATTTTTGGAGTGGATCAGTGTGTCTTGTATATGATTACAGAGACAGAATGGCTGCAATCTGTATGTTTATGCATATATAAAAAAGGATGCTTTCTGGTTCAATTACACCAACAGAGAATATTGCATTTGGAGTGGAGGCTTTCTTGATTTTTTTTTTCTTTTGAAAAGAAAGAACAGCTATACCGCTATAAAATGTTATTCTGTGAAACCAGGAAGATAAAATTTTTATTTCTTACAAGCTAAGAACTTTGTTACTCTATTCATCTGCTTATCACTCCATGCCAATGTAGTGCTATTATCCCGTCTTCTTTTGACTGCAGTTCTTGCTCTTCCCTCTGTATCCCGTCTCTCTTTCTCGATGACCTTCTCTAAGCAACTCTGACTGGAAAGGTGCAAGTTTCTTTTAGCCGTGACCAACTACAGTGCTCATATTCTAGTACATCCCCACTGATCAAGCTGTTCTGCCTGATTCTACTTATAATACTCTCCCTTTTCTTCCAGACAGCAGTGAAGAGCATGCTTAGAGTCATTCCTGGGTTTTCTCCTCAAATATTAAAAAGTTTTGATTTCTTTTTATATGAACAGCACGGGAATTATTAGCGGTAATTATCATTTGAAGTTATATAAATAAAACTGATTAGGAAAATCCATATGAGAGGGCTTTGACTCTGAGGAGGAAGCGAGAACAAAGTGATTCGCTCCGCCGCTTCACACACAACAGAGGATGCAGGTGCCTGAGCTCTCCGGGGAACATAACTGTCAAAGTGGTTTTCAAGTTAAGTCAAGTTGTGGTGCTTCAAATTTCTTTGTACTTTTTTTTCATTGGTTGATAATACCCGAGAAGTAAAAAGCCCAAAGACTCTGAAACTGTCCCCAGAATGACAACCTTTGCTCAACGGTACCTGGCATCAGCAGACTCGGTGCACAGCCGCTGCCTGTTGCGATGTTTGGCTAACTGTGCAGTAGCTAACGGAGGAAGCTAATCTACGTAGCTCCCTAGAAAACTCTTAAACGCACCGCCCCAGAATCCCACTGCTTCAATTAACAACGGGCATAAAGTTTCCAGATATGTACAACTTAATGCGTGAAAATTAACTCACGCGTGCACTAATAAAACCTCTGGGCACATGTCTCACGGCACCAGGGAACAGGCTACAAGCGTCACAGGTGAGTCCGGCCAGTTAGCCAGCATGCTAAGTTTACCTTGTTCCACTCAGTTCCACTTTGCTTTCTCAAAGTCACCGAGACTCGAATCCCCCTATACAACTCCCAACTCGACTGATGCTCGGTCAGTATCAACACATCGAAGACCGTTTCACAGGCAACTCTCAGTTTGCTTTATTGTAGCTGTAATCACGGTTTATTATCATTATGGCGAACACGTTCTGTACGTCATTTCACCAGCGACCGTCAACGATTAATGACGACACAACATAAGCCAACCTTTTTTGTTGTTGTTTTTCTTCCGTTCGTTTATTTGCTTGTTTTATGCTTTTTTTTTTTATAGTTTTCCTATATAAAAACTTTATTTGTAGCAATGATAACAACCAATAATTATGGTTTTAATAGCATTTAATCAACTACAATATAATCATGTGTCTTACAAAAATCAAAACATTTTTAAAGACTCATTATACAAATCAGTCACAATTGTCATAATGGTAAACAGAGTCCAAATACATAATTGTTGACATAATAATGGCTGCAAAAATACATTGTATAAAAATATTTGGTTTTAATTATTAAAAAAAAAAGGAAAGAGCAAAAAAAAAAACTATGTAACATAGTATAATTACAGTTTAAGTTGTGACTTGAGTAATATTTTTCTGTGGTTTATTTATCCAAATAGCATATATATATGAGAAAAAAAAACTTCCTACTGCAATTATAGTTACAGATTTAATGTTTGTTTTGTTATTTTACATATGATACTTCATCTGTTCTTCTTATTTCATTAGTAGAATGTCTACAACTAGATTACTGTAAAAAATTGTTAGACTGAATGAAATAGTGTGCCAAACAGGTTTAGCAAAAAGGCCTATTTAGTATCAGTGCTACTTTACTACAATGCCATGCTGTTGATATACTTTGCTATGTTGCTCATATATCTGTAAATGTCATTTAACTTTAGCGGTGCCTTCAGATGTGCATGTCATGCTCCCCTATACCAAGACAGAAATGTAGTAATAAGTCATCATCATTTTGGTATCATACCATACGTCAGTTTTCCATCTTACAAGAATTTGGGCCCGGAAAGGGCCAACTCAACTTGTCCATTCTTCTGCTGCCTTCTTCTCATTAAAAAAAAATGTTTTTAGCATTCAATTAGAAATTATCCTTTACAATATTTAAAGTTATTTTTACTTGTGTAACCAATTAAAGTGTTTTGTAAAATGTTAAATTATCTTTTTATTTATTACTGTGCCCTAATATAATCACCAAAACTGATCTGAGCAGAAATAATTTCTGACTTATAGAAATACTTTATTGATCCCCGGGGGGAAATTCTGGAATTATAAGTTCAAAGGATCAAAAAGTTGAAAAATGAAAAATGAAATTATTCCCAATAATTGCAGTTACATTACAGAACAACAACAGGTAGCAGGGTAGTTATCTGCATTTACTTGGAACTCATTTCCATAAACAAAGTAAATGTGTGATTTTCCTTTCCAAGAGTAGGTGACCTTAGTCACTGGGATCAGCTCTATTGTTTGACGCTGTTGACAAAGGATAAAAATACAAACATTTAAAGGTGAAATAAATTAAGCCATTGATTAATAAAATATTGTCACTTCATTTTAGAGCGATGCAAATACCTGCTGCAGAATGCGTGATGTCTGGGAGTATTTGCCCTGATGATCATTGACAAGGCGCTGTGAAGCTTGTACTACCTGAGGGTCTGGAAAGCCCATCACAGGGTACACCTGCATAGGGCGGTCATACATACAAATGTTGTGTTGAATCGCTCCATTTAACACCATTAAACCTGTGTTCACACCATTTAACCTGTGTTCATTTAATTATATTTACTTTACTATGAGTGGCAAAAAGACATTCAGTTTCCCTACTGAAAAGAAATTCATTAAGAAACCTCACAGTCCAGTAATCATAGTGAAAGCATTTGCCCTCTATTTCTTTGAGGTCTTCTTATTTTTAGAAGATAAAAAACCAATACACGATAAGTTGTTGCATGCAGTGTCAATGTGACTTGACTGTGGGCATGTCTGATATTTGAAATTTTTGTGGCAATCCAATATCACACACAATGACTGATGCTATTTGATCATCTAGTCCCTATGTTGTTGCTTGAAAAGTTGAGCTTTTTTCTTTTTTTTTTTTTCCAAAGCGAATCAACAGAGGGAAACATATCAATTTAAAGGTATGGTGGGTGATCTTTTTTGCAGCATTTTTTACAATATTGCCTGAAAACCTTTTCACATTCCCATTGCACCCACTGAAATAGAATGTTTGCAAAACAAACGAAACGTTTTGGTCTGGTCTAGAGGGTGTAATCAGAGGAAAACTCTGACCAATCAATGTACTGATCATCTTTACATTTATTGACTAATACGTCCATCAAATATCAATGCACTCTCACCCACCCCTCCCTCCCTCAGCTCTGGCAATCAGGTGAGCAGACACAGAGTTGCTATTTGAAAGCCAGAAATCAAGTTAGCTCGCACAGATCATTTCATTGCAACAATGGCAGAGAAAAAGACATCAACTGGCAGCAAAATCAAAGGGAAAACTGTTGTTGAAAAAGCAACAGCCATGTGGAAGCTAACCGAAGAACGAAACAGAACAAGAGTGGTTATCGGTACGGCTTTCCAGCACTGGTGCCAGCTAAAAAATGAAAAGGGGCTCCAGACCAATGCCAAGCTGGCCCAGTTTCTACTGGATAGGTAAGATGATGCTATTCTGATTATATAATATTTCAACATACTGATCGGTTACGGGTATTGTAGGCCTATTCACCCAGTGAGAAAATGAAAGATGATGACAAAATTATTGTCCATTGAGTGACATGACGAACATATTCCAGCATGTTTCGCTAAGCTACGAACTCCGTCAACTAGGCTACAGTACTATGTGTGACAACATTAGGTAGGCTGTTGTTATCCTTGACGGTAGCTTTCCCAATATCGTTGAGTGCTATACCTTTCGTTAACTATAAGCTTCATGCACAAACCGATAAATGCTGCTTATTGATTTTGTTTTTAGTTATGACGCTGGCATGCGCGTTCATGTCGTCGTGAATCGTGTGAAGGCGTGGTTTCAAGGGGTGGGCTGAAGAGGATGAGGCAGAGCCTTTGGGAGGAGGGAGGGAGTGTATATTTTCAAAATCTCACTTGAGTTGGATTGCTGGCACCGTTTTTTCAAAGATCTCGCACCATACCTTTAACTTCGCAAAGCAAAATATCACCACATTCAAACTGTGTGAGAAACAAGACCTAAAAGCCTAAAATGAGCATGAGTGAATGAAGCCCAAGCCAGCCAACAGTTTCTTCATCAAAATCTAAGGCAATCTTTCTGTTTGCTGGCTTAAATAGCTCATTCCCCCATTTTTTTATGTTGAAAAAACAGACTTTTACCATATACTGGGAGTCTCTGAAAAGCTCCTTGCCAGAGACCTTGCTCAGGTTGGCCACCTGGAGTCCACTTCTCTGTTCCACAACAAAGTCATCCTGAGTTGTTAGTCCTATAAGCATACATATAAAAATGGAAATCTGAATAAATAACACAACTGTTATAGAATGATTAACGAATAAAGTGACCAAAAGCATTGATAAATTTTCAGTTCATATAAAGAATGGTTTATTTTGTTAAATATTTCTGTCAGATAAAGAATATCGAGGAGACTATACCATTTCACAGTGAGGTTTATGTAGACTAGAAGCTGTTGTTTTCCATGACATATGTCACATTGTTTCGAGCCTTGCCCATGACAGTGACTGCAACTGTAACAGAGAAATGTTTATAACCTGTTTTAAAGAGCACTCTCGTTAGTGTCACTTTATTAGAAATCTATGTATACTTTTCCTCTTCCTCTGCCACCGCAGTGGTGGCATCTATCATCTCCATGACGGTAACCAGATCCATTGCACACCCAACAGACTTTCTGTCAGGAAGGAGAAAAAAAAGAAACAAAAAACACATTAACTTAAATACAGTCTTCAAGTGACCTTTCCATTAAGGGGAAAACGGAAGACACTTACATTACCAGCACCACTACAGTCTTTACAAGGCTTTCGCCCCATTCCCACACAGCTGTGGCAGTTCTGTAGATGAGATATTTCACATCAGAAAAAAGACACCAAAATAAGCTTTCAGAGTTTATTCTTTTTACAGTAATGTCTTGTATGATGTACCTTCACAGATGATGTGTAGGGAACCTTGATAAGCTGTTTGTTTTCCATAAAGAAATTGGGCATTTGTGCAGGAATGTTCCATGGACCCGGAGGTGGCTGGGAGTAGGCATCCACTGGCTGGCCTGATGCAGATATAATAACATATTAGATTGTTTTGGAGTTCATTCAAAAAGACAAGCTGACCACAGATATAATACTTAAACAGTGTGTTGATTAGTAGGTCAACTGATCAGCCACAATGTCAACATATTATAATGCAATGTTCTATTGACAGGCACATGGCACATTTCCCACATTGTACACATCAGCTTTTAACTCAAATTAATTCACGTTTATTCTGATACTTCATGCTCTAATGCATATGTGTGTGTTCTCAATTTATATACATACATACATACATACATATACACACACATGTGATATTATATCATGAAAGTTGGGCATATAGGTAGAAGGGTGCAATGGTAATTTGTTCATGGCAAATTATTTTTTTGAATCAAAAGCTAACAACAGTGGGTAGACCACAGCATAAAATGTCTGCAAGGCACCGTTTACAATATAGCTAAAGGATGTCCATTTTATGGGTTTCAGTTTCTCTGCATCGCTTTTGCAACCTGCTGATGACACCTTGTGACACTCTGAGCTCAGTGGAAACTTCCCTCTGAAAACATCTTGTTTGAAGCCTTGCAGGCTCCAGGTACTTTTGATCAATTGTTAGGTGCTGTCTTGGTCTCATGATGTCAAAACGTACAAATTGACGTACAAATTGTCATTGAACCAGAATATTTTGATGTCAACTCTTGGATCAGACATTTGTTGTGATTTTTGTATTTACTTATTACCTTCTTACAAAAAAAGGATGTTCTGCAATAGGTACTGATACACTGAACTGTTAGACATGAGCATTCAAAAGTTTAGAGGTCAGTTAAGTTTTAGCATTTTTGGTGCATTCTGGAATTTTATTCAAAAGCCAAATATCACTAACTTTTTGTGAATAGTTACATACCTGTATAAGGCTCATGACTCCACTGTGTAGACCTTGATTCAGTAAATGTTTCCAGGCGGTACTAAAATAAAATCAGGCAGAGAAAAGAGAAGTAATTTTAAGCACTCTGTCAATATAAATAAATGATCTCCATGGTAATTCATTCAGTGAAAAATCAAAAATGCAAATTTTTCAAACATAATGTCACATATAGACCACTTCTTCTTACCCTGTATGTATTGAATGCCTCCATGTTGGTGATCGTTCCATCCTTTGCTGGTGCAGAACTGTAGCAGCATTTGCTGGAGGCGAACAGGACAAAGGCCTCACGGGCAGTGTCTTCAGAGATAGACGGGATACTACAGGAAATGAATGGATTAATGCAGTTTGTCACATCATCTAATGTTTTGAAAGAAATTAGCAAGTGTCACTAGTAGCATTACCTCCTTGAAATTGACATTATATCTACTATTTTCTCACTTCTTTTAAATCATGTTTAAATAAAGAATAAGAAGTAGTTTAAGTCTCACTTCCAATGTGGCTGTTCTGGTCCAGGTGTCGGCTGAGGTACCGGCTGAGCAGGCATGGGAGGTGGCAGGAATCCACCTAAAACATGATAAATGTCTTTTTGCTCCCCTTTCTTACTTAATTAAGCAAATATCATAATATTCAGTTTCATGGCAGACAGTTTCATTTACCACATAACTGTTGTACCTTTTCTGTTTCAGAATGGCACTCTTATGTAAGTACCTCTAGCCATTTTTGTATCCCTACCAAGTAATCAAGCACCAACAACTGTCAGTGAGATTTCCTTAATTATATCCAGTTTGATGAGGTCACAACATGGCAGAAGGAATTGGGAACCAGCAAGCTTTTGTTCACAAATGAGATCATAAATAGAGACCAACACTTTAATTGTCAACTATTGTATTATTTACAAAGATGAAAGGGATCATGTAAAGAAGACAGCAATAATGATGCTAAAAACTTTGAAAATTCAAAAGGGATGCCCAGACATTTGCAATTTTACCTATCAAGCCTTTCAAATAAGCTGGGTTGTGTGCTTGTTGAATTTCTCAACAAAGTAACAACAACATCAACAGCATCAGTTAAATGCTGAGAGACGAATTTCTCCTGAATGTTTAAGTGAAAAGCTGTTCTGTGGAAAGCAAAAACATTCAAATGTACCTCAAATCAAACCTGTGGATAAATTAAAAACTAATATTCTCGCCAACAGAGTGACCAAGATGGTAAAAAGCACAGTCTTGTTAGACCATTGGCCAACATACTGTTTCAGTGTTTTCCCTTTCCTGTAATAATATTTTATTAGTATAACATCAGTTTCATTTGCAAAATACAGTATAAATCTCAGCTTTGCACAAAAACTTTTTTTTTTTTTTAAGGTGGTGGTGGTGGTGGGGGGGGTCCTAGGTCAATGTTTTTCACACATTACATCCATCCTTCATTCTAGGATTAAAACCATCTTCATATCCTTGCAGTGTGGTAATTAAAATTAGACAAAGTTATATTAAGTAAACCGTTTTAATATTTTTCCTATCATTTTTGGTTTATCAAATTATTCATACAGGATCTGAAACTCAAAAGAATATATATATTTTTGTATCTATGTTATCATTTTGTGTCAGTGGACTGATAAACACTTCTACTACGTGCAGTTAACTGTACCTCCTCCCGCGACTGTTCCTTCATATCCGGGCATGCTGTCAAACATGCTGGCTGGAGGAGCGCTGGGCCCATGCGCCTCTCCCGTGGGCGGGGCAAACATTGCTAAATCAAACAAACCAGAAGAACCAGTTGAGTAAGACGCAGATGCGGGATTTATAAATCCAATAAAACCTACTAAGTTACCGCGAACCACAAGAAGTAAAAGTCCTTTACAGACAGTCTGTTTCAGAGCTCGACTGTCCACTGCGTTTGTTTTTCTGAGTTTCGCAGAAACCCAGGTGAAATTATTCAAGCTTGCACTAAAGCGGAGAAGAATTAAACTGTTCCAACTTGTTACAAATTTCTACTCGTCAGCATCCTCAGAGAAATGAGTGACTTACCTTGCGCCTCCGTGTTGGTGTACATCCTTATAGTTTATAAAGACAGGTTAAAGATTCCGGAAAATCGTTAATCCCTCCAAGAAAGACTATTACATCCGTCAAATTCAGAACACAATTTCCACACTTCACCACACTGGTGCAGTGAACTCAAACGTCTATAGATGACGTCACTCCATTACTCCGGAAGAGTGCGCAGATAAGTGAAATAACTTTAAAAAGAAAAAGAAAAACATTAATAGGCCTAATGTGGGTACGGACGTGTACAAAATCATACCTGGTGCCCCTTGTGCTGCTGGTACATATCCAGGGTTCGCCACTCCATAATATGTGCTCTGACTTCCACTGTAAGTAACGGGAAACGAAACTCAGGTCAAGTACGTGCCGTTAAGTATTTATCTTCCAAATTAAAGACTTAACGGCACGTACTTGAGTCTTTAACTTCCAAATTAAAACTAACTCTCACCTCATAATCGGCTGACGTTCCATTCACAAGCACCTAATCAGAACTAAAACAGAGAGTACAGAGTAAAGTCTTCACGTGAGTTAAGCGCAGAGCAGGGCAATATGACAATCATGTGACAACCAAAAAATTATTTATCTATTATCACTCACCACACCCCCCCGTGTAGCGCCCACCTCCTTCTGACCGCAAATAATGGACAAAAGTCGTGTCTCCCCTTTTCCCTTTTTTTTTTTATCCACAAAGCCTTACGCTGGACGTGTTTTACCTATAACTGACTTCGAGACCTGCGAGTTATCCGTTCAGGAGGTCTGTGTCAATATGCAGATGTGAAAACATCCACGTAGAAATTAAATGTGTGTGTTACTCAAAACAAGATAGAAATATCTGTTATAATATCCAGTGAACAATATAAAAACTTTAAAGTTATTTTTTTCTTAAGAAGTCTTTAGAAAAAAATATACTTTAACTCATTCTGACAACTTGTTCCGTAAGTCGGTAAAGTCGTCAGTTGTAGTTCAGTAATAATACAGTACCCATAAGCCATTGCCACAGTCACGGAAGCCCTTTTCTTTCCTTCCGCCGTTGCCGAAGACCCTTTTGGATTTACATCGGCGGGTGAGTTGGGGCAATCTGAAGTAATCCGCTGAGCTATGAACATTCTCTGACCAATCTGAAACGTTCTATCAATCGTTACCGTTTACTCTGTGTAAAATTGATCAAATTGTTGGTTTTAATCGCTAGATGCTGTCTTAAATAGGTTCTAGTGCGATGTGCGTTCGCTATGGGAGCTGACCGGTTATCGGATGCTAACCCATGAGCGGAGGTTGTAGTACTCCGTAAAGGCCTAGCATATTACTTGACTTACATAAATTGCATTAACATTCAGCAGCGTTAAACGGGAGATATTTTTGTTATTTTTCTGAGTACACCGAGTAAATGGGAAGGTTTAAGTTGGTTTGCATGCCTTGCTACGTAGCCATCAGGCTGCTTCTTGGTGCTTAAGTGCTAATGTTGGTCAACGCGCTTGAATTAGAGCGGAGCAGAATAAATAGTATGTGTATGTTAATAACTCTTAGTATTCATTTTTGCTTATCAACAAACCCTTAACCTTGCCAAGACTTATTGCCCTAACATGGGAAGTAAATAGATCTATATTAGCATGAGACCCACTGAAGTGTAGTACAACACTGAAGCTCACTTTTTGCCATATTTTGTTTCTGTGTTCCTCAGTCATCATGGCAGCCCTCAGGCCCCTAACAAAACCCAAGATTGTCAAAAAGAGAACCAAGAAGTTTATCCGCCATCAATCTGACAGATATGTTAAGATTGCGGTAAGCATGAACTACTGTTTTTTCAATAGTTCTGATCACAGGCCAATAAAGTTTGAACAGGTTGTAAATATTTGAACATATTTCCTCAATTTCTCCAACAGAAAAACTGGCGCAAGCCCAGAGGTATTGACAACAGGGTCCGCAGGAGGTTTAAGGGGCAGATGTTGATGCCCAACATTGGTTACGGTAGCAACAAGAAGACCAAGTTCATGCTGCCAACTGGCTTCAAGAAGTTCCTGGTGCACAACGTCAAAGAGCTCGAGGTCCTGATGATGAGTAACAAGTAAGTTGGAAACACTTAAGTTTACATTTTAGTGTAGAATTAGAATCAATGTAGGTGATTAACATAATTGCTGATTATTTAGTAATTGAAACTTTAAATAAGTTCAGAGTACAAGAAAGTACCTGGGTTATAATCTGGAATTTCCTATTTACCATAGGAAAGTCATAAGTATGATTAGTTAATAACGGTAATGATACAATTATAGTCAGAATTTGTAATGTGAAAAGGTTCCCTTACAAACTAGAACTTTCAAGTCAAGGTAAAGAGGATGCAGTAATCAGAAACTGACATTTATATAAGACTGAATTAGCAAAGTGTCCTGTTTAATGCAGTACTGAGTGTTCTTGTAAATGTAAGATTTTTAGAAATCAGCATGAATGTGAAATAAGCTTTGAAAGGATTGACAAGTCAGAAACCTTTATTGAAGGCACTTTTCTCATCCTTAGTTATTATATTTGTAGGCTTGTTTAGTCAGTACCCTTTGCAGCATAATATAAATATGTTTTAATTTCAGTATCTTGACATGGTAGGATATGTCTGTCACCTGAGCAAAGAAGGTTAACAACAGTGTAGGAAATCTATTTCTGAGTCACAAGACCTGTTACCATCATGGCTGAAAGTTTTGGCACCCTTGCACATAAAGACCCAACAACTCCAAATGTCTGCAAAATAAGTTGAAATTGATGAAAGTATTTGGCGTCTCAAATTCTTTATTAAACTAATAATAGTACAGGAACTTTGTTTTTTAATCAGAACTTAATATTAAATTTTAAATAATAGATTACACAGAAAATGCTGTGACAAATGTTTTGACACCCTTTTAGATATACAAAGAATAAATGAATTTCAAGCAGGTAATTTACCTTAAACTCACCTGTGGTGAGTTTACAGGTGACAGCAATCTAGTAATCTGTCATCCAACCAGTTTAAAAGGAGCAACCCCCTCATTCTGCTGTTGTGAGTCACTGCATGACCATACTGAGCATGGACAAAAGAAAGAAAAGCAGAGAATTGTCTGAGGAAGTCAAAGAAAAGATTGTAGCAAAGCATAGACAATCTCAAGGCTACAAGTCCATCTCCAGAGACCTTCATGTTCCTGGATCCACTCTGCGAAATGTTATAAAGAAGTTTAAGGCTCATGGTACGGTAGCCAACCTTCCAAGAAGTGGCCGCAAGAGAATTATGGATGAAAGAATGCAGCGAAGGATTGTTCGAATGGTGGCAGAAGAACCTCAGACAACTGCTAAACAGATTCAAGCTGACCTTCAGACACAAGGTACAATTATTTCAACACGTACCATCCGTCGCCAGCTCAATGAAAGAGGGCTCTATGGTAGGAGACCCAGAAGGAAGCCTCTACTGAAAGACAGACACAAGAAAGCCCGGCTAGAGTTTACCAAAACACACCTGAACAGCCAAAATCCTTCTGGGAAAATGTCCTGTGGACAGATGAGACCAAATTGGAGCTTTTAGGTAAATCACATAGACTCTGTGTTTACAGGAAAAGAAATGAAGCCTTCAAGTGAAAGAACACCCTCCCTACAGTCAAACATGGAGGAGGTTCACTAATGTTTTGGGGTTGTTTTGCAACCTCTGGTGCTGGGTGCCTTGAATGTGTGCGTGGCGTTATGAAATCTGGTGATTACCAAGGTATTTTGGAGAGAAATGTTTCACCAAGTGTCATGAAGCTGGGTCTTCGTCAAACATCATGGGTGTTCCAGCAGAACAACGACCCAAAACACACATCAAAAAGCACCCAGGAATGGTTCAACAGGAAACTTTGGACTGTTCTAAAGTGGCCAGCAATAAGTCCAGATCTCAGTCCCATTGAACCCCTGTGGAGAGATCTGAAAATGGCAGTTGGAAGAAGGTACCCTTCTAATCTGGGTCAACTGCCCGTAGAGAGGTGGAGGCATCTCATTGAAACCTATAGGAAGCGTTTGACAGCAGTCATTTTCTCCAAAGGATGTGCTACCAAATATTGAATTCAAGGTGTCAATACTTTTGCCACAGCAATTTCTGTGTAATCTATTATTTAAAATGAAATATTAAGTTATGACTAAAAAACAAAGTTCTGTACTATTATTAGTTTAATAAAGAATTTGAGACACCAAATACTTTTGTCAATTTCAACTTATTTTACAGACATTTGGAGATGTTGGGTCTTTATGTGCAAGGGTGCCTAAACTTTCAGCCATGACGGTATATTGTGCTGTAACTATGTGGCATAAGGTTGAGTCTTTATTATATGCTGTTTGTGGCCATGACAAGACGCAGCACAGAGCCTCTTAAAAATGTCTAAAAGACGTAGTTAACAGTTTTAGGGACGGCCCCAGTACTCCCTAATAGAACAGAAATATCATGTATAAAAAACACAGAAGTGAGAACCTTCTTGAAGATGCCCATCATAGTTTTGTCTCAGCAATTGTTGAATTCTCAACAGCATAGTGGAGATGTTTTTCAAGTTGACTGAAGTCAGCTCACTCTTTTAGTTTTTACACATGAAATGGAATGATTACCGTCTTGACACGAGTCATTGTGAACTTAATCACAATTTAGCTGTGATTGATTGAAGATGTTTAAAGATTAACAATTGAAAGGTTTGGACACACCTGTCCATTAATTTTGGACAAGCATGTCCTAAGTTAAAGCTGTAGTGACATCGCTGCAGTGAATAACTTCAAGGAATCTTTGGCTTTTACTATGTGATGCGTGTCGTGGAACTTGTTAGTTTTTAATGGTAGTACAAGTCTCCCTTTTATTGCTTTCTTGTTCATCGCTTTGTATTTCTCTTTTACATACATATAAAAATCATTATGAATTTTGTAACATTGTAATAAATAGGCATCTCATTCAAGATGCTCCATGTCAAATCAAAAGTAGCTTTTCTTTCTGCAGACGTATTATGATTGTTGTTAATATTTTCACCTCCACCAAGGAGGTTATGTTTTTGCCGCGTTTGTCTCTGTTTCTGTGTTCAAGATAACTCAAAAGTTATGGATTGATTTTGGTGAAATTTTCAGAAGTTGTCGGAAATGTGAAAAGGAAGAACTGATTTCATTTTGGGTGTGATCCGGAAGAAATCATTGATTCTGGATCACTTTCAAATTTTCAATAATTGTTGCGCTTGGCTGTGGTCTGCACTCTCCAAGTGTTTTTCTAGTTATTATCATTATTATTATTATTATTATTACTACTACAATTGTGGGCAATCTTACAAAGCTTTAATTTATATTAGCTTACCACTGCTGTCTCGGTCAGTACTTGCAAAAGAGATTTAAAAAAAATGTTAGATATTAAATCTCAGCAGAACAGAAGTAAAATGGGGATAGATTGATATTGTCTGTCGACCCAAATGTACTCACTCCACAATACTGTGTGACTACATCCAAATATCACAAAATATTATCAAAGAGCATCATCTGTCACGAATGCCTCCCTTCAAACTTATTCCAGCCATGAAACGCATCTCCATCAACTTTTGTGAAGTGAATGTATGAAGACGAACTGCAGCACAACTTGGAACCAAATTGTATGAATTTTTCAAAGAAATCTTGTATTGTTGGGTGAAAATGGTTGGTGTTGTCCCATAACAGGGTTGATCACAGCTCCATACTGTCATTCTAATACCCACATAAACATTAAAGACAGTAAGGCAAATCCTGAACAAAAAAAGATCAAGTTGCAAAGCTATTTTGCAAGAGAGGCCAGTGAGTTTTAGTGGCTTTGTCAACTAAAAGCAACTGCATAAGATTTCTTTTTTGGGGATATATAGAATTATGATTCCATTTTGTGTCTTTGTTCTTTCTCCTTGAATTGAAATTCCACATAGAAATTAAAAGCCTGTCCTCATCTCACACCTAGTTCTATTCTTTGCTTTTCTAGGACTCACTGTGCAGAGATCGCCCACAATGTCTCTTCCAAGAACAGGAAGCTGATCGTAGAGAGGGCAGCTCAGCTGGCAATCAAGATCACCAACCCCAACGCCAGGCTCAGGAGCGAAGAGAATGAATAAACTGGTTATTCACAATAAAGTCTTTAATATGGAAACAGCCAGCTGGATCTTTTTTGTTTTACTTCATTGTTGCTCCTGCAGGGTTGTTGCAGGGGTCTGGAAAATCCATTAGATGTGTGAAGCAAATGTTATGTCTGAAATTCAAAATACAGTTTTAAGGGGGGGAGGGATCCTAAATCAATGTGTATTTGGTGGGTTGTTTCTTGACAGAGGGAAGTTGTACAGTTGGCATACAAAAATGAGATGTTGCTTTAAGTCCTGCAATAATTTACACAACTAGCTATCGGGGAACTCAAATGAGGAACAATTCAGTGACTTGTTCTGTGTGAATGCAATTTTTCTTCTGGCAGTTACTCGATCTTATCTCAGGGTTTAACATGTATACAGTTGAAACCAGAAGTTCACATACACTATGGAAAGCCCCCCCCCCCCATACCCACTTGCTGTCTCAAATCAGACTAATCTTTTCCTGTTTTACTGAGATGGTGATGTCATGATTTCAGAAGCTTCTAATATGTTTATTAACATTTGAGTTATCTGGGACCACACCTGTAGATGTCTGTTAAGGAACATAAAATGCATCATGGGAAAATCAAAAGAAATCAGCCAAAGATATCAGGAAGCAACTTATGGACCTCTGTGGGTCTGGTTTCTCCTTGGACAGTTTCCAGATGCCTGAAGGTGCCATGTTCACCTGTTCAAACAGTAATACACAAGTCTAAACATCATGGGAATGTTCGGTCATCACTACTCAGAAAGGAGACAGGTCCTGTTTTTCATAGATGAATGTGCTTTGATGTGATACATGCATATCAAGCCCAGAACAAAAGCAAAGCACTGAAGACCCTAACAAGCTGGTAAGAGCGTTATACACAGCACAGTCAGCCCTGTATTGATGTGGGTTGAAAGGCCCCTTAGTGAAGAAGAAGCCATTATTCCAGAAGCAACATATAAAAGATTAATAGGACTGAGATGTTCATTTTTAGAGGCACATCCTGTGGTCTGATGAAACTAAAATTGAGCTGTTCGCCCATAAATACTATAGTTACATGTGAAGAAAAGGGAAGTTTGCAAACCTGAGAAACCATCCTTACTGTGAAGTATGAGGGTGGCAGCATCATGTTGTTGGAATATTTTGCTGCAGGAAGGACTGGTGCGCTTCACATAATAGATGGCATCATGAGAAAAGAACATATTGAAGCAACATCTCAAGACATACAGTAAAGCAGGAAAGGTTGGGTGCAAAGGGGGTCTTTCAAATTGAAATTAGTCATTATAAGGTAGCTGAAGGACAGCGTAGTTTGGAGTGGTCATCACAAAGACCTGATCTCAATTCTATAGAAAATTTGCTGGCAGAGCAGAAAAGGTGTGTGTGAGCAAGACAGTCTACAAACTGGACTCAGTTCTGTGAGGAGGAATCAACCAAAATTCCAGTATACTGTTGTGAGAAACTTGTGGGAGGAAACCCAAAACACTTGACCCAAGTCATAGAGTTTAAAGGCAATGTTACCAAATATTAAGCAAGTGTATATAAACTTCTGACTTTGAAGAAAGAAATATTCTTGGAAAAAAAAAATCTCTAATTATTCTGGTTTTTAGAAATAATTTTGGTAATCCCAACCGACTTGAAACAGGAAACGTTTAGTCTGATTTAACAATAAGACGGTGAAAAAAAATAGGTTGTGTCTTTTTATACAGTGTAAATGTCTGATTTTCAACTGTATATGGCCAGAGGAATAATTATAAGTTGTCCATAGCTGTTTTTGTATGTTGAACAGGGAAAAAACAAAAAGCCCACATGTTAGCCTCTACAATTCTTTCTTGAGTTAGAGGCTTTTATTCCCAGCTTCCAGATGACTTTGTGCAGGAACAGAGCACCATTGGGCCTTCAATGTCCCCAAAAGAGTATTCACCCATATAATCAGTGAAGAAGATTTACTTTTCCACTTTAATCTTGAAAGATGCTATGTAAATTAACTTATTGGAGGGATCTGTTCGTTTTTAGCCTTCTGGACTCATTTTAATTTTCTAACCAAAGGCCTTTTGTACTATATATATCTCTGACAAAGTGCAGCTACCAATGTTGCGTCATGATATGTAAATTTATGTTGTATATGCATCTTGAATAATGATGTGTGTTAGCAATGTGGTACTTAAATGTTGAAGAACCAGAAAATGGGATTTTACCAACAACAAAGTTTATAGGTTGGTGTCTGAAATTCTGAAAGGGTCAGGTTTTAACACAAACTTTCTCAAAGATTTGAATCATGATGCAATCCATGACTTCCAATTTTCAGGCCAAGCTTGAAAACTTCCACCGTCTGATTCCCAGGTTTTTGGGATGTGAGAATCTTTTACTGTAACTGTAACTGCTTAACTTGAATAGGACTCATAAGTAAGACTTCACCTTGAATCAGCCTACTCAGATTCTGTATTGCTTTACAATGTTGATCTCTGGCTCCCTGCAGGGAAAGTTTCCATTGCATTCTGGCAGGCAAGCTGTGCCCCAGAGCCCTGAGCCCTCTGCCATCTGTTCCTGCAAAACTGAGATTGCCAGAGCTGCAAAAACATAACATTTATTCAGCCAGTCAGCTTGTGATTGCTTGGATGTGGAGGAAAATTGCTAATGCTTCCATCACAAAGTTGGATTTGAGTCTTACCTCATTTGACAACCTGAGCACTGATGAGGAAGACTCACCTGAGAGACTTGGATGTTCTTCAGAGATACGAGACGATGAAGGAAGCAGAGCAGACAGACTGTAATGTCTAAGACAATGTGAGAGCGTCAGGAGGACAGAATCAATTAGTTCCTTTTCACTGGTCAGAAAATGAATATGTCAGCAAGGGTAATGTTTGGAAAGGGACGCCTCACTCCCAAACAGCTCTCATTTGCCTTTCCTCAGACAGATTCCCTATGGAAAGGCAACCGGTCTGCAGGTAGGAAAGCGGAGGATGTTTTCTTTTTCTCTCAGATGTCGGCTGGGCGTCATCAGAGGGAGGACCAAAGGTAAAAAACCCGCTAGAAAGCTTTAATGTTCACCAAGAAACAGGTTACAACTACTTAAAAGTATTGTAAAATAAAACTGCCTTTAATCAGTTTGTACTGGTAATGTATACAAGCTACCTAAATCAATTTGTTTAAAAGAAAGATGTAAAAGTAATCTGTGTGCAGTTGTGTTAGACCATTCACACTAAAATCTGGCTTAGATCTCATCTCCTTTATCTTTCTTTACTCCACACAGTCAGTGTGCTGGGAAACAATGAATTTTCCTGCTCAAAAGTCCACCTGCAGTTACAGTTGATTACCATAAGATGGCAGTGTGGTTAGTTTGATCCATTAGGTGTATAAAGTCAGGATTTCCTGCCAAGTATGTCACTGTAAAGTGGAAATGGGGTCTAGTTTTAGAATAGGTTTCTCTCCAAAAAACAAAATATTCTCAAAAGTCAAGCCTTTTGCTACTCCCTCTCTCTTTGGTGATGAGTTAGTTTATTGCTGTTTTACTTTGAGCATTTTCAGCCTCTGTATGCCAAGGTCACAACAAAACAAAATCTGTATTCTGTGTCTCATTCATTCTCTTTCTCTAGAGAAAGTGCAAAAGAGTCTGTTCTTATTATATCCTGTTCCCAGAGGTGTTTATCAGACGAACACGCAGCTCCACCTCCCAATTCTCTTTATTCCACTGGAAATTAATTAGTCTCGCTCTGAAAGACTACACTTGCACACACTGTAAATGGGGTATTAAAAAAGTCTCATAGGAAATTCTCTGCACCAAATAGTTTTGTGTCCACTGAAACATCTGACTAAATACACAGAATGTAACGGGTAATGGCTCACAAGATGGTCTGTGTCCACTACACACGTGTGTAAAGACCATCGTAAGAGAAGGGATGCAGTTTCATTGTGTTTGCTTTGGAATTTGAGTTTGTGAACCAAAAGAAAAGAGTGCAGCTGAAGTTCAGAGGGGCTGCCTGTCGGGGTCAGGAAATGGTGGGCATTGAGTCTTGTGTGCATGACAAATGGTCACAGTTGCAGTGATGAGCGCCTGTGTTTGGGTTAAGGGAACCCAGTGGGTGGAGCAAAGAGAGCGTTTAAACCACCTGAGGGGCTTCATTGGAAATGCACTTTACCTTTAACAACATTGCTCAAATTCTACGTGCCTCCTTTTTTCATTTTGCTAAGATATGATTTTTCCTTTTTTTTTTTTTACTTGACTATGATTGGAATCTGTCATCTGTCCTCTGCAGCTGTGCAGTATTTTTAATCAGTCTCAAATGCTAGACATACAGGCAGCTGTTGTGTACACTAATTTTGCGTATGTATTTTCCATTGTGTGTGTGTGAGTGAGAGAGAAAAAGAGAGAGACTTGCGTTTTTTCATGCACAAGCTCTGTAATTTGGATGCAGTCTCTATGTGAGAAAAACATGACACAGAGTCTGAAAGTGAATTGTGCAGGTGGTGTTAATTGTGCCGAGAGTTGAGTGTGAGGGGTGTTTCATCGTGTCTAATCTCAGTGTGTGAACTGTGCATGTGTGGGTGGGTGGGTTTGAGGATGCATTTGACTTGGTGAGAAACGGATAAAGAGTGAGTGTGTCTGTGTGCAAGCGAGGGGAGGCAGAGGGAGTGACTATCGTGTGTGCCTGCCTCACTGAGCCCCTCTGGCAGAGAGGGAGAGAGTGCAAGCAAACAGAAAGAGACAGAGAGAGAGAGAGAGAGAGAAGGGTTATGTATGAGCTCATGTGAGAGTATGAACAGGGCATGAAAAAAAAAATCTCTCCCATACAGAGCAACGATTTGTAGGAATAGCTCAGAAAAGGGTGCCACGGCGAGATGGCACAGAAAGGGCAAAAACCATTTTTCTACTTGCTTTGGATTTTATAGATAATCTCAGGAGATAGCAAGGGACTGGTGAGGAATAAGAGGAATCATTCAATGACTATCCATCCAGACTACCTGAAAATCCAGCCTTCTCTAACAGTGGCACGGCTGAAGAAAATGTTGGACTTAGAGCAAAGGAATGAAGAAATGGAGATGTTTTTTCTGTTTTATCTGAGCACCTGAGACCTGGTCTGTCAGATACTTCTTCCCCAGGTGGAACCTCAACTCTCTGGGCTCTAACTACTGATCAGCTCCCAGAAGGTGGCTGCACTGACTTGACTACAGCCATGCTGTGTGGTCTGAGGAGAGACACCAAGAACAGCATTGGTAAGAGCACCCCACTTTGATCTTTAAAGACAAGCAGTAGCAGCTTGTATTTGAAGAAACAGGAGGTCACTGATCACCTGTAAAGAGCTGCTTATCCCTCTGGTACTCATTCCTCTGAGAGGCAGCTGAGCCATCGCCATCCGTTTACACTGAATGGATGTGTAACATCTGTGTTCTGCATGTTCTCATAGCTGTGATAAATTGTGAAAGACTTAAATGTGAGTGAACTCTACTGCCAGCTCTGTACATCATCTTGTTATATGTAGTTAGAACAGATATGCCAACATGTACTGGACTGTGAAGCATCCCATTTATAAATAAAGTTTGGCATCTGAAAATAGCATTCAGATTTCATTGTCAGCTCTGCCCCCATATTTAACCTACATTCTGATTGGATATGACAGGGATGACATACAGTGCCCTGATTTGAATGAGCAGTCAATTCATTCTCCACATATTTTTACATTAAATAATGATTTGGCTTCTCCTCTTCAACTAATCAAATCATTGAACAAGCAAATTGCCTCCTTTGCAAAGAAAAATAAAACAAAACAAAACAAAAAACAGGTTGAATGAAATATATTTTAAACAATAGTTGTTCCATTGTTTGGGCTGTTTATAATCAGCTTGATCCTGGCCCTGGCTCTTTGGGTGAGTGATGGTTATTTTGAGCTGGAGGAGGATGGCCAGCGGGCGGCTCGATGTTACTGTAGTGAACAGTCACGTGCAGAGCACTGGGTCTGCGTAACCTAAAGCCAGTGTTGCCTTTTGACAGCGATGACAGCTGCTGGACTGTCTGGCCCCCAGCAGCCTGCATAGTTACAGGGCTTTTGCCAGCCTAACATTTGTGATGTGTCATGTGTGTGTTTGTACCTCAAAGCTACTGGACACACTATGTGTGCGAAGATGTGAAAAAATGACAGGGGAAAACCGTCATGTATGTATGTGTGGGTGTGTGTGTGTGTGTGTGTGTGTTCTTGAACATCACCATGACATGCCAGTCCAGTATGGGGCCTGACTCATGCAGCTGTGCTTGTGAATTCTGGGTTTTCTGCTTTTCTCCTCGTGTCATGGAACTGTCCCAAATTTTCAGGTCAGTGAAGGTATGACAAAGTATTCATACCTCTCAGCTGTCTTCAGACGTCTGCTTCAGTTGGACAGATGTGGAGAGCCACAACAACAAAAAATAAAATGAGTAGGCTTGATACTTTATTCTGTCTTTACAAATAAACTCATATAACACTGGGGAACATGTCAGAATAAGTGAAGTGGCACTTGTCATCTCACTGAAAGGATGTCAGTTTATGGAATATATTGTTTCTCACCACCATTTCAGCACAAGATCATATGCATAGTCTATGGAGACTATACACAGTCATGTTAAAAGGGAAGAAAACCCTTTTTTAATTATAAAATTTTGCATACCAGGACATTATAGCAAGAAAAAAATGTACTTACTCATTATTTAATTATTTACCATAAACTAAAACAAAATGCTGAAACAATGGGGAGAAAGTTAAATAGCCTCAAGATGCTTCTATAAGTAGAATTCACTTAGGAGCTGCAAATCAAATGCAAAAGCGCTTTTGTCAGATTTCTTTTCCAGAACATTCAGGTGTGTTTTAATACAATACCAAAGGAAGGAACACAGCAGTCCTGAGAAGTAATTGTTGGTTACCCATCTATCTGAGGAGGGTTATAAGGTCTTTCCCAAACAATTTGGAGCCCATTAATCAACAATGAGAAACATTATTCACAAATGGAAAGTGTTCAAGACAGCTGCGAATTTTTTCCCAGGAAGTCCATGCACCAGCAATTTCACCTCAAGGTCACACTATGCAATGTTCAGAGAAATTGCAAAAAAACCCAAAGCTACATCTCAGACACTGCAGGTTTCAGCAATTTAAATGCTAATATCCATGACAGTACAATTAGAAAAAGAATGAACAAGTATGACTTCTTTGGAAGGGTTGTCAATCGTCTCTGTAAAAAGAACATAGTTTGGGTTTGCAAAGTTGCATCTAAACACACCACAAGACTTCTGGATGTCATCCTCAGTTCAGCACAGTGGAGGTGTTTTACTATAATACAGTGTCATTTTGATTAAAACGATTATGGTGAAATACTAAACATAGAAAATCAGCACAAGCACCTCACACCAACTGTCACATGCAGCTAAAGCTTGAAACCGAAGAGAGCCATGCATGAACATATGTCTGCAAACCTCAACTAACGGACAGAAAAGTGGACCAAAATCATTGTGAAACATTGTGAGGATTTACATGCAGAAAATGACTGATTCAAGTTATTCCCATTAAATCATTTTTCTCATTGTTCTACAACCTGTTAAATCAAAGTGTATTTAGTTCTCCACACACTGAATTTTATATTTTGCCTTTGATTTTATTTAAATCAATAATGACAGTGTAATAAGACATGTGTTTATCGTCTGAAGTTATTTTTACCGAATACACCCATAAGGTTGGACTAATTTTGTTTCCAGACGATCTGTCTATCAAGAATAAATCACATTGTCACAATTATTTCATATGAAGAGGTTAACAAAATTTACTCCACCTTTATGGGCAATAGTAATTTAAAACCTGGTAAGATATTTATTATTAATATTGTGAATTATTATCATGTCCGTAAATGTAAAATGTTAGGATGAATTGTCTCTTTTTCCATAGTTCCTTATGTATTTAGCAGATAATGAACTATTGAGGGATGCAAACATAATAAAGGTAATAAATTCATAAAGTTGAATTAAATCCTACTTTTACATATTCATTTGCTTAAATTAAGACATATTAGAACTGTACTGTATGCGATAATGTTTTACAAAATCCTCTGATGGAATTACTCAAGAAACCACAGGAAACCAAGTCCTGGAAACCTTAGGTAATTAGTGGAAAAAAAATTGAATCAGCATTTTCATTGGGCATTATTACAACAGTCAGAGGGCGCGTTTGTGAAGACTTCAGGTAAACGCCTGAGTAGTAAAAGGCGGTCATCCGTCCACTCTTAAAACAGGAGCTGGTGCAGTTCTTTTTCAGGTTATCAGTGTGATGTGTAATCACTCTGCTGGACAGTTGAAAAGCTAATCCACCGTGGACCGGATTAGAGAAGTGCCAAGTCAGTTTTCTCATCACTTTGACTGCAGATATGCTGCCATGGCTGCATTCAGGTTCAGGCTCTGCTAATCTGTGGATGGTGTCAGAAAATGGTCCCACTCTGGTTAAGAAATAAATATCAGATTCTCTGCAGAACTGAATGAACATTTACCAACAACCCTCAGTAGCAGCTGCTGCAAATGACATGAAAATTATAAATTTTTTTCCCTTCGTGCAAGAACAGTCAATTAACCGCATGCCATACCTCCAACTAAATTCCCATGTTTAAGTGGATGCATACGTTAACTTACCACAAGTGTATTACTGTCTTTAATTAATATTGTTCAAAATTGCTGCTGAAAACAGATATCTGGAGTTTTAATCAAATTGACTTTTAACTGTAATTTTTTTTAAGAGCAAATCTGGATCTTGAGTGCAATCTGATTGTTCACTTAATACCTGATGGAAGTGGTCATTGGTTTAATGCTGCACCTATACTACTCAGGTTGAAGTTCAAAGCATTGAGCTGTGGGCTGCTCTCATGATGTACATTGGGCAGTCATGTTTATTTTAGCCTTCTCCTTTAGTGTTTCCACATATAACCATCTACACCTTTGTGCTGTCTCCTCAGATGAAGGACCATACTCGAAGGGAAGCAAAGAGACACCTGACCAATCACATTCATCCCGAAGGCGCAGCCTTTCCGGTACAATCCAGTCAAACCTGGCTCTATTTCATTTTGGCTTGTCTGCTGCCCGGCTCACATTGCTCCATGCTATTCACCTGGATCACCAAGAAGAGAAACAGAACAGTCATGCCATCTTTGTTTAACTTCTTTTTTTTTTTTTTTTAGTCCATCTGATTATTTTGCTTCCTATGTTTTGCTTGATGTTGTGTTGTTGTAAAATGCTTAGATAAGGTGAAAAGATGCTTATGTGGCATACCTGTCATAGATACTAAAACCCACTTGGCAGACTTCATGTTGAGGGATTTGACAGCGCAGCACAACGGTGACCACAAGACAGAATGAGTTCTCTGATGCTACGTAACAACTCATCCATTGAGTAACATTACATGGCAGTGCATTACTTTCTTTCAATGATGATGAGTATTTTAAGTGGTACAATGTCGCCTTTTGACTCCATTTCATTCAGAACACTTGAATTGGGAAATGAAAAGATAGTGAGAAAATGCAGTCTGCCAATTGTCAGACATAATGCTTGTGAGCGATCCAGGAAAAGAGTTGCTCCTCAGATGGGCTTTCCTGTCAAGCAGATGCTAATGCTGACTGTGGATTTGTGCTTTCATCTGTGCCTGCCTGCAGAGGAGTACCGAGGACTGACCACAGTGGAGCTGATGAAAAGAGAAGGCAGCAGCCTTGGCCTCACCATCTCCGGAGGATGTGATAAGGATGGCAAGCCCAGAGTGTCAAACCTGAGGCCAGGTGGGCTAGCTGCCAGGTGAGATCTGTGTTCTGTGATGTACTTAAATCCTGACATCCACAGGAAACTGCCTGGACATGTTATTCTGTCTTTTAAGGTGAAAACTAGGTGTTTTGTTCAAATTAGACTGATGTTGACCCAAGAATGATACTATAATAGGGCATCTGAATTTGTAAAGTCTCCTAGAAAATTACATAGATTTGTATATAAACTGGGATAAGGGCATGAATTATTTTACTGTCCACTATGCTTTGTTCCAAGTACAGTGGTACCTCTACTTACGAACGTCTCTACATACGAAATTTTCAGGTTACGAAACGCCTCAACAGGAAAATATTGCCTCTTGTTACGAAAGGCAATATTACAGTACGCGCTGCTACTCGCAGCTCCCAGAGTTTACCAAACGTAAACGTACTTGTCGGCTCTGTATCTCGGTTTGAAAATGGTGCATCTGAGCTGCTCTGCCATTGGCTATCGCTTAGCATCTTCCTGGCATCCCATTGGCTAGGAGGGCCCCTTGTCTGTATGAGTGTAACCCAACAACTTTCCCAACAACTTTCTTACAGGTTTTTATGTCATTTCATGTAATTTCTATAATTTATTTTAAAAAATTATGTTTGAATTTTGGGGGTTTGGTACGGATTAGGGCATTTACATGGAAAACGCGTCTCTACTTACGAAATTTTCAGGTTACGAAACTACTTCCAGAACCAATTAATTTCGTAAGTAGAGGTACCACTGTATAGGCATTTTGAGTGTTTAGTGAGCTTGTTTTCCATCTTCAGGGATTCTTTAATTAAGATGAAGTAAATTTGGCCCAACATCAATTACATGAAAAGATCATGTTATGTGCAATGCACATTTTCATATGATTAAGCCGTAACACATACACACACACACACACACACACAAGTTCAGCTATCTTTATTAGGACTTTACACTGACTTAGAAGGATGCTGGAGATGGAGCTCCAGTATCCAGGCTGAAGGAAAAAGAGGGAAAAACCAAAGAGGAGATTTCTAGATATGGTAAAAAAGGACATGTAATTGGTTGGTGTGACTGAGGAAGATGCAGAAGACAGGATAAGATAGGCCCCTAAAGGGAAAAAGAAAACAAAAGACACTGACTTCCATTCATCTTGCATAGGATAACTCAAGCCTTAATTCTAATTTCATATTTTAGCTGTAACCAGGAACCCAGAGGGTCCTAATGAGGGAACAATTTATTTTCCAGTCCATGTATCCATCCATCCATCCATCCATCCATCCAATCCCTCCATCATAGCCATTTCATGCAATATCATGCAACAGGCAGGTTACACCCTGGACAGGTCAGCAGTCCATTACAGGGCCAGCTCTAAAAACCAAATATACCATCCCTTGTCAGCTCCATGGAGACTTAAAGACAGACACTGCACTGATTCTTTCAAGCAGCTTGTCTGTCCACAGCTGCGTACACGCTTGTGTGGAAGTGTGAGTTAATTTACTGGGTGGAAATGCATACACAGAAAGGAGAGAGATAATCTGTGATGAGGCGGTCAAGCTCTGCTGGTGAAGATGCCTCTCTGTTTGCTGTCACTGTTGATTGGCAGTAGCCCAAAGGTGAGAAGGGCAAGAAGGCCAGAGCATCTATCTAATTAATAAGCTGTCCAGTGAGTGGCATGTTGACTCAGAATGTCAGATGTGAGACACCATATACAGTCATCCCTGCCAGTGTCTGAGGAGGAGAGGCTTTCAGTCATCCCACTTCAAAATCTGCTTTGCTTTCTACATGGTGGGCTCTTTATGTTTGTCTACTGCCAGGAAGAAATATTCCACCTGTACTGTCTCAACACTACCAACGTTTCACTTAAATATTCATATTTTGTTGTTCTTTTTCTGTCCATGCATTAAAGGTGGGGTGGGTGTTGTTTTTTTGCAACACTTTTTACAATATTGCCTGAAAACCTTTTCACATTCCCATTGCACCCACTGAAATAAAATGTTTGCAAAAAAAACTAAACATTTTGGTCCAGTCTAGAAGGTATAATCAGAGAAAAACTCTGACCAATCAAAAAAGTGATCATCACTATTTTGATTGGCTGCCTAATACGTCCATCAAATATCACCCCTCCCTCCCTCCCTCCCTATGGTTCATGCAGTCGTGAATCATGTGAAGGCGTGGTTTCGAGGGGTGAGCTGAAGAGGAGGAGGCGGAGCCTTTGGGAGGAGGGAGGGAGTGTATATTTTCAAAATCTCACTTGAGTTGGATTGCTGGAACCGTTTTTCAAACAACACCTACTCCACCTTTAAGTATAATTTCTGCCTCCTTCACACTGCGTACTGCTAACACTACTCTGAAAAACACATCGAGCTTCAGACAATTAGCAATCAGGTCACATTTGTACATTAGTGGGCACAATTTTTTTATATTGTTAACAAGCATATATCATCTTTTTGGGGACACAGACTTGTGCTTTTATTTATTAGTAAATAGGCATTGGACGGTCTTAAAGGTCTGTCTATGACTTTCAACAGAAGTGACCAGCTGAATGTAGGCGACTACATAAAGTCTGTGAATGGCATCAACCTGTCAAAGCTTCGTCACGATGAGATTATCAGCCTGCTGAAAAACATCGGGGAGCGAGTTGTGCTGGAAGTGGAGTACGAGCTGCCTCCTATTGGTAGGTGAAGCCACGAGAGCAGTGTTTGACACAAGTGCAAATGTTTTCTATCAAAGACCCAAAGGCAGGACATACAAATGTAAATAAATTAATTGAATAATTAATCATAATGACTAAAACAACATCTTCATCTGACATGTAAACCCATGTCTTTGCATTGACCTGCACTGTTTAGTGAAATCTGCAAAAACAAAAAACAAAAAAAAAAAAAAAAAAACATTGCATTCAGGTACAGTTTCAGTTGTTATTTTGGGGTTTACTAGAATTGGTTAACATGCTCCAGTAATCAAACAACACATGCATTTGTTCACGCTGCACACTTTTAATCTTTTGTAGTGTATTTAAGCTCATTTGAAAGTCCCATCTCAAAAACAGCGTGTGCGTTCTGATTATTCAAAATGTTGGAATACCATGAAGCAACTCACGTTGTAAGTCTATCCAATTAGTAAACGTTACGTAAATGTGTTTCATGGTGATGTTGTTAAGAAAAGAAAAAAAAGGACAGCAAAAGAGATATTTCAGACAGTCCATGCACAAAAATCTGTATGTTTTTTTTTTTTTTTAATTAAGTATGGTAATGTCTAAACAGATCAAATTCCCAGTGTGTGTCCTGTTATGTTGGCGGTCCTGATGACTATGACACACACACACACAATGTCTATTAGTCATCAGTGCTCTCTTTATCCACTTCCTCCAATATCAAACATTCTCTCAGGTGTATTTAAAGTCAGATTAAATTCAATTCAGAGGTTACTATCTGAATATATATGTTGTACTGACGTGTGAAGTTTAAATGTGTAAAAAGATTTTCTTTAATTTTTCTGTTAAGTCTTTTTAGGGCAGCTCTGAAATCAGGGCTTCATTATGCAGTGGAATAGGTTTTTAATACCCGGAAAAGCTGACCATAACATTAGAATGTTCAAAGTTGGTCTACTGTAAAGCATTCAGCCTTAAATGAACCAACCATCTTGCTTTTGCCTTCACTATGGAAGTGCCTCTTCCTCGGGAGCCTAGAATTTGCATGACTTTTGCTACCTACTTTATTCATAAAGGCAGATAGATAAATTGCATTTATCTTTTTTGAAGAGCTAAGCTGAAATTCAGCTCCTTGAGTGCTCAAGGGGCTACACGCCAGATCAGAGAATGAGATTTATGCTTGATAGACTGTAGGGACAGGTTAACAAGCTCACACTGAAGCTACAGAGGACAGTATGTGCACATACCCAGTGGAGTTATGCACCATGGAACTTTGTGAACATCCAACGCTGCACTGCAGAGTTTAGAAAGATACGCTCTGTCTCAGAAAAAATGCTTACAGTAGTGAGTCTATTGATTCTGTGCAGATCCACTGTGGTAGAGTCAAAGACTAACCCCCGCCTAATTTTCACCCGGACAGTTTTACAAGCTTTCACCAAATGGAAACAGAGATAAATTGTTGCACAACTGCAATGGTTTCATCACAGCCAATATTAGCTTTCTCCCTCTGCTGCTAACACAGCCACATTGCTGCCCCGTCATTGCAAAGTTGTACAACTTTAACAACTGTGATGAACTAGTCCACAATAGGAAGGTGACTAAAATGTCTAGTTCTGGACTAGTTCATAATGGCTGTTAAATATGATGATGACTAAAATGTCTAATATCTGGAGTATATGTTTGCGATGTCGAATCTTAACAGTTTCTTAAACCGAACTGCTTTGTATTTTAACCTGGTCTGAGATCTCTCAGTTACCAGACTTAGCTATCACTTCCCCAAGTGTCTCAGAGCAGAGAACACTGCTCATTATTGAGTAAATTTGAAGTCTAATTTCATATACCTGTCAATTGTTTTAATCATTCATGTTTGCGCAAGCTTGGCTTCACTTGCCCTTTGACTTGTTGTTTAGGTTCAGGGTTGCTGCTGATTTGGAATAAGCCAATTAATTTTCCTGGTTACGTTTAATTGTTTACACATAACCAGGTTAGGTTTAGAAAACTGTTAAGGGTCTCATTTAGAAATATTTTAATGAGGCAAAAGTAAACTGTTATATCACATTTACCTGGACCCTTTAAAACTGACACCCACTTTCTCCATTGATTTGTGACAGATGAGATCCTGACAAATGACTGAAGTATGATGCTCTTAAACACTGAATAGACTGGACATATAGAAATCAAGTGTTATGCATCCACAGTCAACAGTCTTATTTTAAGAGCCATTATCACATGAGTAGGCATCATAATATGTTAATTTTATGACAGGAAAGACTTGATGTGGATGAAAAAATATGTGCATAAATTGGAATTGGCAGTTGACCAAAATGAGATGGACATCATCTGGGAATATCATGTTTTGCGCATTCATTCACTACACAATAAACCCTAAATACATTTTTCATTTTCAAATTCCACCAAGATAAGAATTAATAGGTGAGAATCCCGATGGTTAAAATAAGAAAAAAATATATAATTTCAGACGTGAGCTTGCATATGATGATGGTAACACTGAGGCTGCTGCACCTCCAGCAGACTCAGCCCTCACCTCCACAGTGGTCTGCACACTCCTGTTCTGCTTGTGTTTTCACATTTCAACCATTTCACACTAATCTGTAGATATAACACAATTATTTTGAAACAGCTGTTTAATATCTCTTTGTCTGTATTTGTAATAAATCTCCTTCATATTGTGATAAAGAAATTCCAGTTGCGTTGAAAGAAAAACTATAAACCAAAATCTAAGCTAATTAGGATGAGCACTGAGGCTTCTCCCAGCAAATCCAGCAGCAGTTTGATTATTCATGGATGTTGTCGATCAGCCCCCACTAACACAGCTGGTCCCACACAGCTGCACCGAGGCTGGATCACTGGAATGAGTCCTGACTCTGTACATCTCAGATGTCACTAAGCTTTTGCTCAATCTGTTTTTTTATACTTGGTATTTATCTTTAGTACAGATATACTGATTCCAATTTCTCATTTTCTTAAAGGTCTGACCCGTCTGCATCTATTTTGTCTTTATCTAACATTCTGTTTAAGAACTTTAATTGGTAACATTATCAACTGGTGAAAGATAACAGAGGCTGCTGGCTGTGCACTCTACTAGCTTTATTTATAGCCTCTAAGCCTTTGTGAGCTTTATAACATTGGGCATGTTCAGCGAGGTGATACTCTTTTAAGTGTTGGTTGTTGTCCCTCAACGGGTAATGTTTTCCTTGTAAAATTGGCAACTTTGGGAATTGTGTACTCATTGTCTACTCCCGCTTCCGCCCTTTAAACCCTCAGGTGCTGTGAGATGCCGTTTATAGTCGTACGCTTCCAGACCCTGTAGAAGAGTCTGGGAGGTTGGAAGGGTTAAAGACTAGCTTCACAAACATGATGCATTTGCTGACTGGGAAAAAAAGAAAAGGACTTCTCAGTACTGTACAGAGTGGAAAATAATAATAATGAGTTATTGTTATAACTAACAGTCATCAGCTAATCATTTTTAACCTGATATTTCATCTTTACCAGTAGTGCAGACCCCCACAGGAGTCATAACCAAAACCATAGAGGTGTGTTTACACAAGGAGGGAAACAGCTTTGGTTTTGTCATGAGAGGTAGGTGAACAGGATATTTTTGTTTTACTCGTTATCCTTCACCAATTAACATTTTACCACTTAATTTGCATATTTTGTCATTTGGTTCAGGAGGTTTCCATGAAGACTGGAGGAGGTCACGTCCTCTGGTTGTAACCAGTGTCAGGCCGGGAGGTCCTGCTGACAGGTAAGGATGTGAACATTGTACATAGGCATGTTTCTGCTTGATATTTATTGTTTGTGTATATACTAGAGGTCTTTGGAACAACCCAACAACACGAAAACCCGAGGTTCCGACCAGAATCAGGTCCCGGGTCCATTCACAAGGCGTGACTCCGGGTTCAGGTCGGAATCAGTACAGTTAGTCTCGGGTCCGGTCAGTGCTCTCTGACAGGTTGGGTCCACGTTTACCCGAGAGAGGTAGCGATTTTGGCGGTGGCAGCTGTCACTCAACGGGTCGAATATTCCCGGGTCCATTCGAGTTCGGGTCCATGAAAGTGGACCCGTGAAGACCTCTAGTATACACACTGCCTGGCCAAAGAAAAGTCACACGCTTAAATTTTTTTGAACCACCTCTAGCTTTAACTATGGGATACATTCACTGCAGCATCTCTTCAGTAAGTTTATGTAATTCAAACCACTATTTCCAAGCAAAGTTTCTTAATTTTTCTCCAGATTTTGTACTGAAGATGGGAGAATTGGACCACACCAGTTACTCTCCAGCACATTCTAATGGTTTTCAAGTTGAGTCTTAAGGTTAATGTCTGGAGTCTGCTGTGGTCTAATGCTCCTTTTTCATAATTTGAGCCAGAACAATTTTGGCATGATCATCTTGTAGTATGTCAGTGCTATCAGCTCATTTAGTACAGGCTATTCACATAGCCAGCTGACCTAATTTTTTTAGGGATATGATGTTGTTGAAATAAAACCTGACCAACCAAAATAACTCCAGATCATAACTCTACCCCGACCGGCTTGAATGGCAGACACAAGGCATGATGGGTGCATTACATTACCCACCACTCCTCTTACTATGAAGCTCCCACCACTCTGTAAGAGAGTAAATCTGGACTCATTAGACTGCAGCTTCTTTTGGCCACGTTCAGTTGTAGCTATCTCAAACATTTTTACTTCATATAGTGAACATGCACAAATGAGCCAATTAAGATTATTAAAGATCAGCCTGCATGCATGTTTAAATGGTCTGTCTTTGTAGATGTATTACATAATGGATTCATTTTCCTGTTTTTTTTTTTTTTGTGCAGAGTTAAAACATGAGCCCGTTGCCCTGCTGGAATTGGATATTTAGCAATAATCTATGTAACTGGCTTTTTATGTGCACATCTTTTACTCCCGCACTGCATTAAATTACGGCTGTGACACATGCAGAGTTTCTTCAAAATAGAAAGGGCATTGCTCATCCCAAGGCTAATGAAACATCACATTTTCTCTATGGAAACTGGTCACACCAAAACACTGGAGCCCAAGCAATTCAGCGTCACAGAATTTACCACTATTTATTCTGTTTATCCATCTCACCTGGGAGGAAACGTGCACTGCTTAATCATTCACTTTGAGCGCTGCTTAAGCATTTGTATGAGCATCATGCGCTTGTCATGTATGTTTCATTCATCCGTTCTTTCTGCTTGTGTGTCTGCACAGAGAAGGCACTTTGAAAGCTGGAGACCGGGTATTAAGCATAGATGGGATGCCTTTGAACAGGGAGAGGCATGCAGACGCTTTGACCATGCTGATGCAGAGCAGCCAAGAAGCTCTGTTCCTGATTGAGTATGACGTCTCTGTTGTGGGTGAGCGCACACACATGCACACACGCAAACACAGAGAATCATGGTAGGGCAACGTTGCTCTGAGGGTAAGGAATGTGGCTGTTTGACTGCATGAATGCAAGTGTTTGTGCTGGAGATGCCACCAAGAGAGTCCAAGGGTAGCTACGCTCATCATGAAAAGGTTGAATACACTGATTTATCTAAGTGAATGGATTTATTTTCTCCCAAATTGTGCCTTTTAAAAACAAAATCATATTACAACTTTTTTTTTCTACCAGAGGAATTACGTTATTTAAGTTTTTAGTTTTTCTCCTTCTTAAGCATTATTGTGTTTCATGGCATCAGTGATGCCTTTTGGCATGAGCACACTTTTTAAGATTTCTCATGAAGCCGTCATGATGCTAAACACACAGAAAAATGACACATACCACCTCGCAATTCTAAAGTTTTTAAAACCATCTTGGTCTTGAATTATAGTCTTCTATGTGACATATTGCGTCAATTACTCATTTATTTGCTACCCATCAACCTGAGAAGCATTACTAGGCATTTTCAAAACAATTTGTAGCCCATAATACAGTGAGAATGATTATTTGCAAGTGGAAAACATTCAGCAAGTTCACCCCAAGGTCAGACTGTGCGTTGCATGCCTCAATTAGCGTGATAAATATTAAAGGTCATGACAGTCCAATTTAAAGACGACTCCATAAAAAGGCTTGTTTGGAAGGGTTGTCATTAGAAAGACTCTTCACTGTCAAAAAAAAAAGAAAAACATGACAGCAATACTTGTTTGCAAAGTTGCATCACAATGAACCATAAGACTTCTGGACATGATGCACAGCATCATGTTTTGCTAAAACCTAACACAGCATATGTAGAAGGATGTGATAATGTCATAAAGTGAATTATCAAGTTATTGCCGCTGAAGTTGGTTCTACAAGCTACATATTTAAAAAAAAAAAAAAAAAAAAGACACATGAGGCACACTAATGACGCATTTGATGCACAGTTAACCTAGTCAAGGTGTATCCTGCTGTACACCTGCTGACAGCTCTGGTAGGGTTCAGCCTTTGCCGTGACCCTGATTGAACTGAACAATTGGATTAAGGCCTGTGCAGAAATCATTATTTAATTATTAAATTGATTGACTGACACTGATAGAGGAATTCTACATTCTCACTGTGTTCCAGGAGACCAATAATACAGTTAAAAACACAAAGATCAGATCAACGTATCACATTCACTCCAATGGTCTTTCTGTTCAGTGCTTTTCGTTTGTGCAGCTCCTATTCCAAATAAATTAGGACGCTGAATAAAATGTGAACAGAAACAGAATGAAATGATTTTGTGAATTTCTAATAAACTCATATTTTATTCCCAATTGAACACATCAGATGTTGAAACTGAGACATTTTGTCATTTGATGGAACATATTCACTCACTGTGTATAAACGTCTGGGAAGTGAGGAGACCAGTTGCTGGAGTTTTAGGAGAGGATTGTTGTCTTATTTTTGTCTAATGCAGGATTCTAGCTGCTCAAGAGACCTGGGCCTTTGTTGCTGGATTTTTCATTTCATGATATGCCAAATTTTTTTCTGTTGATGCCTGCAGGTAGGTCAGTTCAGCACCCTGACTCTTTTCTTGCAAAGCCTTTCCGTTATGACGGATCCAGTATGTGGTTTAGCTTTGTCTTGCTGAAATATGCAAGCCCTTCCCTGAAAGAGAAATTGTCTGGATGGGAGCATATGTTTCTCTAAAATCTCTATGTACTTTTTGGCATTGATGGATCCTGTCCAGATGTGTAAGCTGCATAAGCCATTGACGCTAATATAACCTCATACCATCAGAGATGCAGGCTTTTAAACTGTCCACAAGGTAGATGGTCCCTCTCCTCTTTGGTCTACAGGTCACCGCATCCACTGGTTTCTGACCACAGAACAGTTTTCCACTTTTCCCTCAGACATTTTAGAGGAGC
Source organism: Hirundichthys speculiger (assembly GCA_018398805.1). Classification (NCBI taxonomy): domain Eukaryota; kingdom Metazoa; phylum Chordata; class Actinopteri; order Beloniformes; family Exocoetidae; genus Hirundichthys; species Hirundichthys speculiger. The sequence goes on along the minus strand of JAGFBZ010000693.1, from coordinate 568,682 downwards.
TTTGGCCCAGAGAAGACAGCTGCATATAACAATACTGCGTTTTTGGATCATGTTCACATTTGGCTTCTTCCTTGCATGATACAACTTTAACTTGCATCAGTAGATTGCATGGTGAACTGTGTTCACAGACAGTGATTTCTGGAGGTATTTCTGGGTGCATGCAGGGATGTCCTAAGGGTCATGCCTGTTTTTAATGCAGTGCTGCCTGAGGGATTGAAGATCCCAATCAGTTTTGACCTTCAGCCTCGTCCCTTTCCCACAGACACTCCTCCTGATTCTCAGAATCCTTTTGATGATATAATGCACTGTAGATGGTGGGATCGTCAAAGTTTTTGCAATTTCACATTGAGGAACATTTTTTTTCTAAAATTGCTCCACAATTTTTTTGATACAGTTTGTCTTAGATGGGTGAACCTCTGCCCATCTTTACATCAAAGAGGTTCTGCATCTCTGAAATGCTCTTTTTACACTCAGTCATGTCACTGACCTGTTGACAATTACCCTAATTAGTTGTCACATGTTCCTCCATTTGTTTTTGATTTGCGGCAATTAATTTTTTCAGTCTTTTGTTGCCCATGTTCAGACTTTTTTGGATGCTTTGCTGCCATAAAAGTCAAAATGAGTTAATATTTTCCATAAAATAGTAAAATGTCTTCGTTTCAACATCTGATATGTTCTTTATGTTTTCTTGGGAATAAAATGGGTTTATGAGATTTGCAAATTATTGTATTTTGTTTTTATTTACATTTTACGCAGCTTCCTAACTGCTTTGGAATTGGAGTTAAACTGTTTGCAAATTATTTATCAATCACCCCACCTTTTAAACCCTTCATAAACTGCAACTAATAAGTAAATGGTACCGGGGCAAAGTTTTAAGTAACTCTGACAAACAACAAGAAAAATGTTTGAATGACTGCACGAGCTGCATCAACAACTAAGAACTGTAAAGATCAGTGGGCAGGTTGATTGTTTTTACTATCTATAAGACTATAAAATGGATGTTTGGTTTGGTACTTTATCTGCATTGAGCAACCTTGTTTGACATCTATTATATAGTACGTGTTTGTGTGTGTTGTGTCTTTCAGAAGCTGTGCAGCAAGCCTCAGGCCCTCTGCTGGTGGAGATAGTGAAAGGTTCCTCGGCCACCCTGGGGATCAGCCTTAACACAGCTTTTTACAGGAGCAAACAAGTTATTATTATTGACAAGATAAAGCCAGCAAGTGTGGTGGAAAGGTGGAAAAAAGAAAATAAAAACGTATAAACGTTGCCAACTCACAGACTGTTTTATAACAGAAAACCTCCTAACAGATTCCTCCTTCATCTCACCGAGCAGGTGCGGCGCGCTGCACATGGGTGACGTCCTCCTTTCCATAGACGGGACCAGCACAGAGCACTGCTCCCTGATGGAGGTGACACAGCTTCTAGCCAGCTCCTCTGAAACTGTCAAATTAGAGATTCTTCCAGCCAATCAGAGTAGACTTCCCATCAGACCACAAGACACAGGTACGTCCAGCAGGTCACACAGAATATGGCTTTCAAAGGCTCAGAGATGCAGCAGTGAGTGGTGAAAAAGGAAAATACAAGAATCAAGCTTAACAGGCCCTGTAGCTTCTGATTATTTACACACTTTTTGATGAATAAAATAACTACATAGATGACAAAATGTCAAAGCATAATTTAAAGAGTAAGAGAGCCCTGAGGTGACACAAGCACAGTGTATAAAATAAAACAAAATAAAAGGCATCCCAACATTCAGGCAAATACATTGATAAGGAAATGGCCCTTTGTGAAGTCACATTTTGTATTTTGTTGCTGTGCTTTGGGAAATGTTGGTTAATTTCAGTGTTTTCCTTTAAAAATATTATATTATTAATTATAGGTTATTGGATTGTTTTTCCATGTTCTTGGTTTGCTGATATGTTTTTCTGAAAAAAGGTAATCTTTATTTGTCTGCGGGAAAAAAAGAATAAGAAAGAAGCCAATTATACAAAGTATCATTTAATATTGTGTTTATTCTGTCCTTGCTTATCTGGTATTTTTTTAACTGCATTTTGTACTTTCGTACTGTGTACTGTGCTGTACTGAAGAAACTGAAGAACTGTGTTCTAGAGGTAAACTTGAGGTAAAGATGAAAAATAATCGTATATATATATATATATATATTAGGGTGCAACGGTACAGGTGGCTCACGGTACGATCCGTACCGCAGTTTTTGTGTCACGGTTTTGGTACGGATTTGCCACAGTTTCAGACCACCTGCTACTCTAAACCCGCGATCGCAAGATACCGAGTTTGCGGAAAGTGCAACTTGCATGTCGGCGCGTAAAAGAGCGTCTTCAAATGGAATAAATGTGCGTCCACCTGGTCACATGTGGATGTGCACAAACAGCTCTACCTCTCAATTACGCATCACTGTATTACTTGGATACGTTTTTATTCTCTTGAGGTCAGAGGATGTCTGGTCAGCAGTTGTGGTGGATGTGGGAATAGTCACGGCCAGACACGTCAGTCTGTACAGCTGTGGCATGATCTCATTCAGATGTCTGCTGTGGAGGAAACCAAGGAGATCTTTGTCTCTGGTGTCAAGCTGGAAAAGGTTGGATGCAGGAATTTATTTCCGATATGTCTGAAACTGTTGGTGGTCGAGGAGGGACAGGAACATTAATTGTTTGTGATCTTTAAATAAGCATCCAATGATTCGTTCTGCAGTATTTTAAAAAGCACATCAGCTGCGCTAAGACGCACAACTGGTAACAACTGGATCTTACGCAGGTAAGATCCAGGTTTAGGGAGGTGGAAGATTGTGTTCTGTTAACTGTTAACTGTTTTCACTCCCTCGCCGGTGTATTCAACAACAAAACCAAAATGCTCCCACACCAGTGATTAAAAAGGTTTTCCCCAATTTCTCCGATACCGCTGGCCATGCCTGCTTGTTTTTTTGTTTTTTTTTCTTTTTCTGTGTCTATGAGCTGCAGCCAACCAGCCAAAGTGTGATAGGCTGCTTACTGTGAGTGAGCGGAGGCGAGTGGACATTGACATGCAGTGGCGGCCTGTTGCCTAAAAGGTACGCACGCTCACGTGCAAGTCAAAGTTATTGATACATAAATACTGCGGGACATAAAAGCGTATTGTCCCATGCAGGTCGTACCGAACAGTTTGGTATTTTACAGAGTACTGATGCATCCCTAATATATATATGTTGTCTTGAGGGACAGCTGCTAATAACCAGAAGGGTATTAACAAAGTTAATAAAATGAAATGGGGCACCACCTGATAAATCAGGAAAAAGGGCTAAACAGCACAATCAGTCTCAAAATGGCTGTTATTCTATGCGTGCCAGCCTGTGACCAACTGTGGCTCTATAGAGCAACAGAGAAGGTGTGAGTCCGAGCACAGACCTCTTCAAACAGCAAATGTTACAAAACTGTGTAATACAACCACAAACAACTTCTCTCATTAGAATATCAGGGTTTATTAACACAAATATTAAAAGGAACAAACACTTGAATCAAGATCCTGATATCTACTACTAAAGGATAACTAAACTAACATAATCAAACATTAAAAGGGGAAAAGAGTGTCCATATGTCTGCATGTAAACATGTAACTATAGGTATATGTGTGTGTGTGTGTGTGCACGCGTGGGGATGTGCACATGTGTGTGTGTGTGTGTGTGGTAATGGGGGAAGGATGTTCAAGATGGCCGCCGCGATCACGCGTTCTCGTCCCTCACCAAAATAGCCACCGACTCGCGCAATAGGGCGTGACAAGATGGCGGGCGAGATTCCGTGGTGCTCTCGTCCCTAACCAAGATGGCCGCCGACTCACGCGATAGGGCGTCACAAGATGGCGGACGAGACCACATGTAACTCGTCAGAAGATTGTTAGTACGAGAAAGAGGAAAGAAAAGGTCAAAATGTAATCAACAGCACGAAAGGTGATTCCTAACCACCGATGCTGTGATTTTTCCGAGGATTTTCACCCAGGTTGGAGAGTGTGGAGCAGACTCTGCACTCTCCTCCTGACTGTTTATCTGAAATCACGGCGCGATCAGCTGGTGGTGAGGAAACACTGCATTCACGTGGGTAAATACGCACTGGCGGATTACCGGCAGGCTCAATCGTAAACAATGTCACAGTAAGCACAGAAATATTAACTAAGCTAAGTAACTCTGCGACTACAGACATGTTACATTGTACGAGCCTTTTTGCAAGAGTAACCCGACAAAACCGACATGAAGTCTAACAAACCATGAGAACAACAAAAACATTAGGCTACCTGGCCCCTAATAATAACGTTTGGTGGTCGGCTACTCTGATAACAACCACATCAACAGTTTACAACTAACACATGTTGTTTTCAGTGACAGCGATTGTGAGAAATTGTACCTGTAAATCTGGCTCCCTGACTGTGGTGCCAGTTTTGGTGGGCTTGACTCGCGGCAAACAATTCTCGACCACGGCTAGTGAAGCTCATGCAGTTTGCATTTTGTGCCTGTTCTGTCTGATTTCGTGCAGTTTACAATAGGGCGAAAGATGGTGAAGAACTGTTGTGTGTTCAACTGCACCAACAATGTTGCTCGCCAGCCACATTTGTCATTTTATATGATTCCTAGTGAGGCTACTGAGCCTGAAAGAAGAAGAAAATGGCTGCTCGCTATTAACAGAGCAGACAAAAATACTCCAGGGAAATTATGGGTGCCCAAATCAGACTACACGTATGTTTGTTCAGCACACTTTGTAACAGGTAAGAAATCAGATTTGTCAGTTTGTATTGCATACCCAAGGGGCCAAGGCCATGGCCGACCAACAGTGACCAAGGCCTAGGCCCTAGCCTGAAGCAATGTAATAAACTCAAATTTACTTCTTTATGTATTGGGGGCTGTGTATTGGTGTATGAATATTTAAAACAGTTTCTGCACCCCGGCTCAATTTTGATGCATCTATTACACGTAGGGAAAGTGAAGCTTGGGTGCAGGGGGAACATCCACCCTCTGCACCCTAAGTTAATTTTAATGCACTTAGCTTACGCACACAAAATAATAAAAAAAAAAAAAAAAAAAAAACACAGAGGAAGACACATACACATACACATAACACACATGTCGGGGGGGGGGGGGGGGGGGGGCTGGACCGGCCATATTCTCTCTCTTTTTTTGTTTTGTTTTGTCCCTCCCTGCCCTGTGGGGGATTTTGGGTGTGATCGTGGGTCCTGGCCACTGGGGCGTATCCCGGCTTTTGGGGGGCCCTCTGCCGGTGGGGTCCTCCTTGTGCTGATGCGTGTGCTCGGGGGCACCCCTGCTGGTGGGCTGGGTGCCCAGTGTGGCTCCGGGGGGGGTGCTGTGCGGCCTTCCTTGCGCGGCCCTCTGGTGCTGGCTGTTTTCCTGTGGTTTGTCGCCGCTGCTGTGCTGCGGGGGGGTGGTGGGCGGGGGATGGAGGCTGTCTCTGCTGGCCTTGGGGGAGGTCACCCTGGTTTCCCTCCTCTTTCCTCTCTCTGTCCCGCCCGTCTCCCCCTTCCGTTCCCTGGTAGGTGTGGCAGCTGGGGGGGTGGGAGGGCCTCGTCGTGGTTCTGGCCTTCTGGGTGCCCTGCCTGGCTCTCCTGTCAGTGGACGTATGTCTCGGGGATGTTTGCCCCCTGATCTCGTGGGTCGGGGACAAGGGGCCCTCTTGGGCCAGTCTGGCCCTGGGGTGATGGGAGTTAGCTGGCGTTTTCTCACCCGCGGAAGGACCTGAGATGGACTAAGATAAGGAGAGTGGTGATGGTAATATTGGTAACGGTTTCCTTGGTACAGTAGTCCCCCACACTTCGCGGTTAATGGGCCTGTAACCCCCCCCCGCGAATGGTAAAAACCACGACGTGGATGTACATGTATATGTACATACAGTATACATGTACACGTGTACGCAAAATCTACGGAACGTACACTCACTTTGATGATCTCTCCATCTCTTGCTCTCGAGAGCAAGAGATGGGAGATGCGGGGACGCGTGTCAGCCAATCAGCGAACAGATAACTGACGGCACAGTAATGCCCGTAAAAGCAGCCAATCACAGGTCTCGATGTTCATTCATGAGGCCTCCCCTGTTGGCTCTTGTTGCTTCTCGAAACTCATTCTTGATGTGATGGGTTTCGCTTCAGCCTCGCGCACTTCGTTTGAATTTTTTTCACTTTTTTTTTCAAATATTTTTTTTGTATGAATATTTTTGAAACTTCCGCGATGCACTGAGACTGCGATTGCTGAGACCGCGAAGAATGGGGGATATATATATATATATATATATATATATATGTATATACACACATAGAACATTCTGGAGTAAAAACAAGCCTTTCTCCAATACTGGATGTTCAGGAATTGAAGTAGTTTTGAATGAGAACATAATGTGTCTGCAGCAAAATGGCAACTGATGTTTGCACTTGCGGCAATCAACTTACATCAAAATAAATGGCTATTTAAAGCCTCTGACAAGACTCAAAAATGTCATGCCGCTTAAGTGATACTGTAACAAACTGAGAAACTTGAAAAAAATGTAACTTTGTATGTGTACAATAAGTGTATAAAAAAGGGCTGTTTGTACAAGAAGCACCTCAGTCTTGTCAGAAGCTGTCATTGATTTTGATGTGGGTCGATTGCCCCTTGTGCCACTTTGCTGCAGACACATTCTTTTCTCACTCAAAGCTGCTTTGATTTACGTCATTTGGTCCCTAACGAATGTTTACACTCCTTACTATCTAATAATAGACCTAGAGTCGTTTTAACTCTAGAATGTTCTTTCACACTTTCACTACACACTGAGCGTAGTTTCTAGAATTGTTTTCCTCAGCATATGCATTGTGACTGCATTGTTCTTTCCTATTTTACCTTCAGCTGTAAAGAGCTTGGCAGCCTCTCAGCTGCCTTTATACCAACAACTGAGTGTTTTTGCATGCGCACAGCACTCTGACAATCCCAATCCCTCTGGCTTTGGGTGCAGAGTCAGCCTCTTGCATACAAACAAGCTAGACAAAAAATGCACACACACTCTCTCTCTGTCAGAGACCATCTTCTTGCCACGTTTTACAGACTTATTTCCAGGTCACCAGCTACAGGGAATCCTTCCTTTGCCTCAATGAAGGCATGGGAAGAATTCCACAACATGACAAAAGGAAATGCATTCTACTACTTATGTGTAATATTTCATCCTCTAGTTTTTAATTCTTTCTTGTTATTCTTTCTTGATGCCACACACTGCCACACACTGACACAGTGTGTGGTATCACCTCTCCTTATAACATTGTTCTGTGAGTGTCAGGAAACCAAGACTCATTGCTGCGCTTAAAAAAAAAAGTCTAATTCTTGACTGTTAACAGGTTTCAGCTTCTCAACAGTTTCAGGCCTCTCTTGCTTTTTTGCTCATAATGAAACATAGAGCTTTATGCCTGCAGTCCAGATCTATCATTGTACACGGGTCACTTGAAGTCTAAGCAAAGAACCATGCTGGAAACAAAACATTGAAAATGTGGTTTGGCAAGGTCTTGCTGAAATGAGCAAGCATTCACCGAAAGAGATGTTTGCTGAATGGCAGGATATGTTTCACCAAAAATCTCTCCTTGTTAGCCTCAAACATGCAGTGTCCATTATTCCTGAAAAGAATTTCATATTGTGCTTTGTCTGACAACAAAAGTTCACCACTTCACCCTAGTCCAGTGGATTCTCAAACTTTTTAAACACTGTGTACCACCTGAGAAACTGTTCAGCTCTCTGAGTACCACCATGATGACCAATTTTAAAATATACCCATATATGCCTTCTCAATTAGCTTTAAACACACAGAGATGTTTATTCCTTATTGTGGTTATTTATTACCTGAATTATTACTTTACTGAATCAGACATTTACAACTCTGTCCAACAATTCTCACATATTCATACTCTCATACAGAGCAAAAATAAACACACTGAAAAGTTGTTACATCTGCACTGTAACTGAATATGCAACATATATATTTTTTATAAAACAATTTCTAATTATCTCAAGCTACACATTTGATTTGAAACTTATTCATAATGCATTGTATGTTTCCGATTTTTTTTAAGTGAAAATGTGGAAAAAATGTGGAAAGTCATGACGTTCCCCTGCGTACCACCAGAGAGCGCTCGTGTACCACTGGTGGTACACGTACCAAAGTTTGCGCACCACTGTCCTAGTCCATCTAAAAAAGAGCACAGGTTTACAGAAGGTGGCAGTGTTTTTCATCTGGCCAACATATGATTTTTCATTGCATGATGAATTTCTAACCTGCCATTTTTGGCTCCAGTGACAAAGCATGTTGGTTGACAGTGATTCTTCTTCTACCAATACACTTTTTTCATGGAGCAGTGAACCCCTCTAAGCTTGTGGAGGCAGAAGTAAAATAAATATAACAAAAAAATGCTTCAAGGGCAAGTAAAACTGATAGCAATCCTATTTTTCATTTGAGATTATTTTCTAAATTAACCAAAGAATTCAAGTGCATTAGTTAAATGAATGCACACATTTTCTATGGAACATTCCTCCACTGCTGGAAACTGGATCTGTTGTAGCTGCTCACTGTCTTCAAAGCGCAGCAGAAGCGTTGCTTCTTTGGAGAGTCACAGGCACGCCTTCTGAAATTTTTATTCAGTACTGAGACATACCACAATTATGATGAGATGATATTTCTGCAGCTTCTGTCCTCTGCTGGATAAGGCATGATTAGAAGTTGCAATTTGTCTAATCTGCTCTGAGGATTTAATAAAACTGATACGGCTACTAAGAGATTAGCAGTTAATGTTTCTTTCTGCCAGTGTGGAACGAAAGCACAATTTCTTGGACAGAGTCCCCGAGGAGAGCTTAAGATAAGTTGACAGAGTTAGAGCTTTTCAGGTTCGTTGGAGTTAAATAGGAAGTGGTTTCCTGAAGAGGGCCAGAGGTTAACTTAGAAATGCGTGTGCACGTGCTCTGATTTAACTAGGTTCCTGGAATATGGCAAACTTCCCAGGACACTACTGTAGTCTTTTCCAGCAAATCCTCCATTCCGTGTGCAAGTTGTCAGATTAGACACATCCAAAATGAAGCAGGAAGGATTACTGTCACATGCAATATTCAGTGACAAAAATAGCTGCATGAATCTTTGAAGAAAAGTTCATTATTGAGCTGTGGGTTAGTTGTTTTCCTTTGAAGGCTTTTAACAGAAACATCACTCTAACTGATATGTAAGAATTCAACAGAAGTGTATACAGAGAGAAAAAAAAAAGATTCAAATTCAACACATTAACACTGCCAGCCAGATGCAGAAACAGAAACTCTGAGTTGTCCACAATCAAGCTGTCAGCTGTTCCCAATCAAGAACAAGCAACGCGCCTCCTGGCAGTCAGTATCTCTCCTGATCACTGGTTAACTTACTCCCACTGCTTTTGCATCTTTGGGTTCTTATGAAAATGAAATGATCAAAATGATCTTCAGTTTGCGCTCAGCTTTCTGGAAGCTTGCTAATAAAAGTAAGACTTTTTTTCTTTAAACCGTTCCATCACTTCCCCTACTACTGGGTGTCTAACTCATTCTCTGAAGCTCTTCAAAATACATTAGGCCACAGGAATTAATGTAACGTACCATGACAAAAACATTAAAAATCAATTAGTCTGTACTGAATTATCCTCCAGGCACTGTATGGTATAAATTTAGATATGGAAATCAAAGCCTGATTTAATGGATAGATTTTTTTTTTTTTTTTTTTTTTTTTTTTTTTGAGAACGCATTGCAGGGAAGAGGCCCTTTTTTTTTTTTTTTTTTTTTTTTTTAAATTGCATTTTCCTACTTGCTCTTGCAGTAAAAGTGCAGAAAAGCAACCATCATCACTGGGACCAAAGCAGCAACTACTGCCATCCCCCACATGCCAGCCACAGCAAGACATGGAGCAGCCCAAGCCACCCACACAACCAGCAGGACCACTGCAAATGTAAGTTATCATTTGTGACAGCACTGCTGTTGGCGAGACACCACGGCAGAAGCCTTTTCATCAGCACAATTGTTAAATCTTTCTCCAAGAGGTTTACCCCCACACTAATCACCACAGTTCCCTTTGTTGTTGCATGCTGCTGCTGCACTTGAGTTTTTTTTTTTTTTTTTTTTTTTTTTACTGCTGTTACCCATCTTTTGACATGGGTGGTGCTACTCTGTCTTCTTTCAGCTCTGGTGAGTGGCGGCTTCTCTCCTTCGTCGACAGCCACCTCAGGCTTCAGCAGCCAGGGCAGCAGCACACTGCCCTGCCCCATCCCTCCCATTATTCCCGCCAGTCCTCGTGCCTCCACGGGCAAGAGGAGGACCCGGAAAAAAGACCACAAAAGCTCACGTAAGACAAAAGCGCCTTCCTCTTCCTGTCATTTCAATAAACATTACAAAGCAAGCTCATTTTAAACTTGATTAAATCCTGATGTTTGACAGTATAAACTCCAGCTTTGTTAAGCAAGCCTAGATAACCTAATGCAGTCTAATATAAGAATCCTCTAATGAATCCTGTTTTAGATTTTTATGTTGCTGGGTGTAGTTTATGGTCCAAAGCTAGGAACTGTTGCTAACACAGAGCAAAAGGGTTATCATTTGAATAAACTCTGCTTTATTTTCTTCCTAGTGTGGAAACAGATTTGACGGACTGCTGATTATTAACGTGATCATGACTCATTCCCTTCCCACCCCTATGTAGTAGTAGTGTCTGTGGGCATGTCCCCTCCTCTTACTCTCCTCCTTTTTCTTAACATGCCTCCCTCTGTTGCTCCATTTCTCTGCCACTTTTCCACTGATATCTCTACCCGATGTGTCCCCCCCCCCCCTCTCCTCCCCTCAGTATCCCTAACATCCAGTTCCGTCGGCCCAGGGGGGCAGGTTTTTCATGTGGAAACAAGTGAAGTCCTCCTCAGGGGGGATCCGCTCACAGGTTTTGGAATCCAGCTGCAGGGAGGCGTCTTTGCCACTGAAACATTGTCCGCTCCCCCAGTCATCCGCTTTATTGAGCCCGACAGCCCAGCTGAGAGGTAATGCATAACTATTAAACAAATATCGTATAGGGAGTCACCTTGAACTAGAAGGTTCAGTGTTAATCATTTAACCCAGAAAAGAAACACCACATGATATTTATATCTGCTTGAAATCACTCCCCCATTTAACCAATTCACCCTTTAATTACAAATAGTTTATTTAGTTGTAAGTATTTTTGTAGAATTTTTTTCCTCCCTTTTTTCAAGCCATTCTACTTTTTTGTCCCCTATTCATTGACTCATCTGTCTTTTCAAATGCAAAACGGAACACAAAAGAGCATTGCATTGTGGGTTTGTTTACAGAAAGTAGGATACACATCACAGACGTCCCTTTCCATCAGGGCAATTTTCAAAACACTCTGTCGTGCACACCTTTACACATTCAGACCTCAGACATTAAGATTAATGGTGGACATTAAATATTACCATGACTTGCAGACATTTTGCAATTATGAATGACTGATAGGGCTCCAGGTGAAAAATGTTCTGAGGTAAAAGCACTGGCTCTGTCACCCTGACTGATATTATAAATGACGTAATTAGTTTATTAATTAGTGTACACGTGAGCAACATATTCATGCCGCTGGAGGTAGAGCAGCTTTATATACAATCTTAAAAACGGGGAGGATTAATTAGACAAGAAGGTTTTCAGGCTGTGGGCTTTGTCTCTTTGACTTTTGGTGACACAGTGCAAAATTTAAATATTTATTTAAATGAAACCACACGAAAACGTTGACATGGTAAATCACTATAAAAATGGAGCTTCAACAACTTCAGTTTCTCACATAGTTGTGGGTGTGATTGAAGCTGTGTGGAGGATTACCATACAGGAGGTGTGACCTGCGCCTAAATGTCACTATGCCTGTCACTTTTATGGATTGATGAACTACAGTCTGCAGGCATCTGGCTGTTACCTAATATGGTGTTGCATCTAGGAGAATGTTTGAGTGTAAAAAAGTGTGGAATTTTAAAAATGAAAATATCAAGAACCCTTATAGAAGTACAAACTCGCTGTCACTTATCCCCAGCAAAAATATTTTAATCTAATGTGATTGTGTAATGTGCTGTGGTTCAGCACTTGATATCTACAATTTTTCTAATTGCTAATTTCGTTGCTGTCATCTGTTTTGAACAGCACCTCAGGCCGCAATCACTGAATAGTGTAGGGTATATACTAACGCTGGAGTTGGACCTGCAGAATAACTTAGAAGGGATGGCAGATGACTGCAAGCAGGGAAATTGCAGAACAGTGGCACGTTTTTTTTTTCCTCTTTTAGGTCACTCTTCTGTACCTTTGCTGCAGGCAGTCAACCCAACCAGCCATCCTTATTGTTTACCACGCCAATACAAAGAACTCGCCTGGTTCCTCTAGATTTGACCTTGATTTCCAGGGGACAGTGCAAATGGACACATAAGAGACTGGTTGTACGCCTGTCCCAGCAGAGAAACAAAACATGTGATGGCAGCACACACACACACACACAGCTGTGCACCTTGTATTGATCATGGCTACAGTACATGCTGTAGTGTGTTTAGCATACATCTTAAATGAGGTCAGTTTGTAGTTATGTCTTGCAGGACTAATGATGGTGGGTGCTGGCAGAGCAGGGCCACGTCCCTTGAGTCCTGTAATGTTATTATGCCATCTGCGGTTGGACAGGCGTGACTCGAGTATAGCACCAAACTGTTATGTTGGTGCCTCAGCCTCCCTGCAAGGTTAATGAGCTGCACGGGCGGGTGAATTCCCTCCAGATGATGCGGTAGTTCCTCAGTGTTTGCCTGCATAACTGGGAGTCTGATTAAATGTATGACATCCTGGGTATTTTTCTCCTCACTGTGTTTGCTTACTGAGGTGGTTTTTAAAGTATTTTTTAACATTCAAACTATGTATTATTTAAATCCTAGGGGCTAAGTTTCAGTACATGCATACAGTGGTGTGGTGTTTAACACATTCACTGTGTGTGACATGTGATGCTGTTATTTACTAATGAGTTTTCACAGAAGCTGATTTAGTCCATCGTCGTCTGTTTTGACTGCAGTTTTAAATCTGGAGCATGTGGTGAAGTTCTCGTGCTAGAGCGCTGGTAGACACGTGTCCTAGCTTCTCCAGAGCTGAAGAGGCACAGGTGCAGAACAAAGAGAAAACCAGGAAGTGTCTAAGAAACGTTTCTGGTCCTGCAGATAAAAGAGAGAGTATGTTCTACAGGATTATCCTTTTAAATAAGAAAGCAAGTGACGTTCAGGAAAAACAAGGATTACAATTAGTGTGGACTTTCGTTTGTCACAGAAGTTACACGGTAAATGCATGTCATGTTGGTCCAACTAGTTTTTGCTGCCAGAGGGGGGAGGCGTCATAATCGGCCTGGGTAAAGTGTGAAAACACTCCAAAGCTTTGAATTTAATGTGGGTATGTAAACACACTATAGTGATACTTAAATGGATATCAAAACATGCTAAATTTGATCCGTTAATTGGAATGAATTGTAAGAGATTTTATGAGGTTAAGAAAAGTGAGTTCTTTAATATGCTCAAATACAAAAGTTTGGTCTGTGTTTTTTTTTTTTCCCCCAGTTTACTAATATTTTTGGTCAACATTTTAGGTTTTTGAACTGTTTGGAAAAAGCAAGTCCCCATCATGGGACAAAAAAGTTCTTGTACATTCTTTTTACACTTCTTTTACACTTTCGTTCTTTTACACATAAGTTGGACATAATAGAAATGCCTGTTGTAATTGCAAAGCCATTGTTGTTTCAGACTATTACTTCAAAAGTTGATAACTCTGTTTATGTAAAAACTAGAATATCTTGATCTCAATGAAACATCTGATTTAAAATAAGCTTTTTCAAAATAAGATTTTTTTTTTTTTTTACTGTGATTAAAAAAAAAAATTATTGATGAAGTTATGGTCAATTAACCTCTGTTTTTGTTTGTTTGTTTTTTCTTAAGGTGTGGACTTCTGCAGGTAGGAGACAGAGTGTTGTCCATAAATGGGATCCCAGCTGAAGATGGCACTTTGGAGGAAGCTCACCAGCTGCTCAGAGACTCAGCTCTTGCCAATAAAGTCACAGTGGAGATTGAGTTTGATGTTGCAGGTAGTACAGATAAGAAATCTTTTCCATTTCAGAAATCACGTCCATCTTCCATCTGCTTTCAATGTAACCTTGTTCTAAATTGGGGTCAGAGTCCGTGGTTCCAAGCAGTGGCACCTTCCACGTTAAGTTACCAAAGCGGCGAGGAGTGGAGCTGGGCATCACCATCAGTGGTAAGTTTACACACAGCCACCAGGGGGCGGTGTTGTTCAGTAATGCTGCACACTGCAAATCATCTTTTAAATCTGTGGTCAATAAAACACAGCCTTATAAAGCATAAAGGTAAATAGCTCTTTACCTCTAAATAGTTGAACAAATCTATACAAACGTTCTGCTTCAACTGACTTAAAAAAAACACAAACCAAGAATAACTGGTGCAAGCAAGAAAGAAAAAAAGAAAGCTGAGAACACAAATAATAAAATACTGTATATTAGTGTTCACATGGTTTTAGTCATCACACTGTTCTACTTAAAACATTGAATTGATTTTCTTTTTTTTTTCTCCCTATTTTTACCAGCAAGTAAGAAACCGGGCAAGCCTCTCATCATCTCTGACATCAGAAAGGCCAGTATAGCACACAGGTATGTATCCTCATGCAGAGTTAATAATGCATCATTACTGCATATATCTTACAGTCTTTTGCTGTACAGATTTTTAAGAATGGTAAAGGTCACTTAGGCAAGGTATTTTTTTCTCAACTCTTGGTTTTCAAGGGTCCAGCAGGATTGCTAATGAGCAAGACAAAATGTATTACTAATGTCTACTGTGTAACAATAGCCTAATAGGATTGAGCTATCAAAACTAGATCAGTAGGGCAGCTACATTTCAGAAGGGCTCAGCGATGATTAGGTAGAGGGTGAGGTTACGGTCACCCCCATGAATCCCACTGAGATGCAGGACTAATAGGATTCTAACAGTGAGTCAGGATAGGCAGCTCTCAGGTCCCAGTTTATCATTGCGATCCTTTTGCTCTTGTGTCCACCAGAACAGGAACTCTGGAGCCGGGTGACCGGCTGCTGGCCATCGACTCAGTGCGTCTGGAGAACTGCACCATGGAGGACGCCATGCATGTTCTGCAGCAAGCTGAGGACATGGTGAAACTGCGAATCCAGAAAGACGAGGACAACATTGGTACATGAATCAGTCAAAAACTACTTTCACATCCATAATAAATGGCAGTGGCAAAAGAAAAAAAAAGAGTACATATGCTCCAATGCTTCAAGGGGGACTCTATGAGCAGAAAGTTTCAGCAATGTTATAGTGAGGAATCGTGAAAAGAACTGTTATGTAACCACAGAATAAGCCATTTATTTACATAAGGTGTAGATTCTCTTACTTGTAAAATTGCAAAATCAAACACTAGCTACAAAGAATGCAAACGTGTTTTAGTGGCCTCTCCCAAATGCGTAGGAGGAAAGAGTGAGGTTGCAGGGATTTCAACAATTTGAAGTCTGCATCTCTTCAACCAGACACTCTGACTGAAATGTTAGGAAAAAAAATGTTCCCCAAAGCAAGACAGGAGGGAATTTATTTCTCCTTCTATGGCCCATGATATCATTAAACATTTCGAAAATCACTATAATAAGGAACTGCTTTTACAAATGCAAGTTGAAACCTTTCTGTGCAGAAAAAAATAAAGAGACGGTGTAGACATCTCTGGACTCTGAGGCATTTGGGAGAGATCACTGCACAGTCGTGTATTCTGGGTAAATGAATCAGAATTTCAAACCTTTTTTTTTTTTTTTAACCAAGAAGTAGGTTCCATGTGCTTCAGACTAGAGAAGAAAATGGACTCTTCAGACTCTTATCTGCGAAAAATCCAAAAGCCAGGCTCTGTGATATAATGCATGGCATTATATCTGTCCCCTAACAAAAGTCAGTTACACTTCTGTGATGGCAGCAGTAAGGTAGAGAAGTCCACTAAAGTTTCAGAGCATTATATGTTGCCTTCAAGACCACATCTTTTCCAGGATTGTCCAGGCATTTTTTAAACAAGACAATGCAGAACCAAATTCGATTTCAATGGTTGATGGAAAAAGACATTACAAGGACTGGACAGGCATATTTATTCATTTATTTATTTATTAACTTTAGGTTTTATTTATCTTGAGTGTGTGTGGTGATCTTGAGCTGTTTCTTTGTGCTGCAGATGAGTTGGAGATGTCAGGTTCCATAATCTACACAGTTGAGCTGAAAAGGTATAACGGACCGCTGGGCATCACAATTTCCGGCACAGAGGAGCCTTTTGACCCCATCGTCATTTCTGGTCTCACCAAGAAAGGTTTGGCTGAGAGGTGAGACTGTAATTATGAGACAATTATAAAACATGTGCCCAAAGCCAGCTCGTTGTCTTAGTGGAAACTTTTTAATAAACGGTAAACAATGGCTGTCTCGTCTCTTTCTAAAACAATAAGCCTCTTTGTTTCTGTCTCTGTCAGCATACTGGCAGCTTTACAGGGTTTTCCAGCTCCCCTGATGGTACTGTCTGGTATATTCTCTGCTTTCTTAACTCTGCAGGACGGGGGCCATCCACATCGGGGACCGAGTCCTGGCCATTAATGGGGTCAGCCTGAAAGGAAAGCCACTGAGCGAGGCCATCCACCTACTGCAGATGGCCGGAGAGTCTGTCACCCTCAAGATCAAGAAACAAGCTGACCGTATACACACTTTTTGTTCCTTAAGTTTGATTTTGAACCTTTTTTTTTTTTTATAGAGACTGTTGTCCCTAAACACATTTTAGATTTTTAGATATTTTATATGTCAAACAAAAAAGACAGATTGTGTTTTGGGCCTAAGACATATTTTATCAAAAGTTAAATTCACTCCTCCTCATGTTTTTATGGGTAGTGTGAGACTGTCATCTGTTCCTCATTCTTTGAAGAAGAAACTCTGTATTCATCCACTTCCAGTTCTCTTTTTACTACTAGTCTCATTCTCGTGGAAAAGCTTGCTCAGTTAATCAAAAAGTTGTACAGTTCTATGAGATTTGCAGAAATGGAGACCAAAAATACGGATAACGGATAGGAAAAATTTAGAACCTGAAAAAGTTTAATTCTACTGAGCCAAAAAAGGATCAAAACTACATTTGATCCTTGTTTGAATGTACTCGTTTTCAGAGTCTGAGTGTCGGCAGCCTTCAGACAGAGAAGCCTTGTTTTTAAGTGACCCGGAAGATGATCTGACCGACTCCCAGAAAACAAGTAAACACTCTGAGATCTATTCTGCTACTGTGCCCAGTGTGGACTCTGCCATGAGCTCTTGGGATAGCTCAGGGTTTGATGCAGGCTACATTAGCCAAGGTGAGGCCCACTCTTCACATGTTGTCTGAACCTTTCCCCCTTCTAATGAGATCTGAGAGATTTTTTTTTTTCTCTTCATTTATTTCTAGGGACATATCTACACAAAGCATCTGATATACTGCTAAATCCACATGAGTGGAGGCGCCCCAAGCACAGAGGCCACACCACTTCCAGCTCTGCAGGGCTAGTCCACAACACAGCGCTGTATGATGGGACATTTACTGAGGATGAGTGGGACAAGATACCTGGGTAAGGGCGGGAAAGCCGATTTCTTGACAACTATTCTCATCTCTTGATGAATCTGTAGGACCTGATTGGCAGTTTCATCTACGCATCGGTACAGTCCATCTAAAAGCACATGAATTTTCAGAGAAAGAAAATCAAGGTTTTCTGGCTGCCACATTCAAACGGTCCACGTGCAGAGTGGATTTATTCTCAGCTCAGTGAAATCTACAAAATGTGTCCCTGCGCATTGATTACTCAGCTGTCGTTATCGGAGCATGAAGGCAGGATTCACACGGACCTGCTTCAGTGGTTGTGCCGCTCAGTTCACTTAGAACGGGGTGACGTCATGAAGTGCCAAACTAAATTCTGGATCTGTTGTTTCACTTTGCGAGCGAGCCAGTCAAATTGTCCCTGAGCCTTACCTGCAGCTGACTGTGGTAGTTTAATAAAGATCTGTTTGAAGGTTTCACAAATGAATTCCTAGCACTCATGTTGTGATTGGTCACGCTAAAGGACTATTTGTATCATAGTGATGATGCAATACTTACAGATCTTTTGATAAACGTTTTGATGTAGTGTTGTATTTAGTCACAGTTAATTTAGTTAGAACTTTTATAGATGGTTGTTGTTGTTTTAGACCGATTATATTATGAACCAGTACTTTATCCATTGACAGCTTGTTAGAGCTGCTCTCTGGAGCAGACTTCTGAAGTTCCTTCTCTGTCATCAACTATGTCAGTGCAGCTTAAAGTTGTCCTATTCACTTCTTTTTTCATTGTTTAAATGATACAGATCTGGTCAGATTAGTGGCACCAGTGACTCATAAATGCTGAATCATAAATGTTGCAACAGATTAATACAAAGTTTGATTTAATCAGAATCTCTGTAAAAGGTTTAGAACTATAAGAATAGGTTCTGAAAGGTGCCAGTATTCATGCCTGTTACATTTTTAGATTTTGATATTTCTGACCAGACCTGTATTCTGTGCATAAATGCAAATGTAGTCTTTTTTTTTCTCCATCATTCTTTGCATTGGTTGACAAAAGGAAACTGCTCTGTGTGAATTATTTTCTCATTTTCTGTTGCGTGTTTCTACATGTCTCCAAACTGTCCTTTTTTTTTTCTTCTTTCTCAGGTATTCTCTCTCTCATCTGCTTTACTAACTATCCACGAGCTCTTTGGTGTTTCACACTGATGCATCATTTTCTGTCGCCCATTTTCAAAACGAAAACACCTTTTCCCAGAAAGAACCTAAATGGTCCAAGGATAAACCAGCCTTATGTCTCTCCTCACATTTGACTTCTCTGAACTTTTGTGCCACTTTCTCTGAATTTCCTGCTTTTTTTTCGGGGGTGATATTACTTTTGTCAATTTGAAGGCTTTTTTTTAATCTAGCGGAATCGTCATTCTTCATTGATTGAACTGTTACAAGTGAGAGAGTATACATTAAACACTCATTGTGGTCGTGAGAGATTTTTGAAGGAACTTTCCGGCTTCCCAGCCCCAAAACTGCATTTCCCATGCTGCTTTTGCACGCAGCACCGGCCTCCAGACTGCAGGGCTGCTCTCATGTTCTGGTTCCTGCATTGTCATAGATTCATCAGCCCCCCTCACTGCCACGGCACCTTGAACAAGGAAGACAGCTTCTGGTCCCAGGCTCTGCAAGACCTCGAGACCTGTGGCCAGTCAGAGATTCTCAGGGAGCTGGAGGTAGGACCCCTGTTTCCTTTCTTCTTCCATCTGCTTTGTCCTTTGCATGTGTTGACAGACTGGTGTTAACATGCCAGATGAAGCATTATGATCATCATCAGTGTGTAATCTGTTATTAAATCTGACAAGACAAGCCGTGCAGCTGCTGGTATACTAACCAAGGAAGGTTTTTACACAGTGCCTGTCTTGGCCTCTAATCTGTGTATGCTGCTTGAAAGATTTTCATTTGTCTGTTGTCCAGTTTAAAGCCAGCGTTTTTGATTTCATACTTGATGATTACATAAATCCTTGTATTTTGCCCTCTTCCAGGCATCTATGACAAGCAGCGCTCTTAGTCTGTATCTAGATGAGACCAAGACCTATGAAGACTCAGTGTTTCACTCTGAAATTAGTCCACTAAAGAAGGATGGAATCCACAACGAGGCTGAAAACAAAAGCAACCTGAACATATCAACTGGAGCCAGAGAAGTTTCACCCATGACTAAAGGGGACGCCTCTGAAATTTGGTCCCCTACATCACTGGAACTACAAAAGGTGCTTGAAAATATGTCATATGTTGATAAAAAAAAGTGCTTTTTAGACTACCCACCAATTACAAGTGACAACATGCAGTACCTGTACTATTACTATGTAGCAGTTTATGATGAAATGACATAATATTGAGCCTGTCAGTGTCGATCACCATCCACATCCAACACTGGATCCCAAGATAACATTACTGTACCAATCATTTAAAGTTATACATTGGCTTCTCAGATGTATCTGACTGTTGTGATCCTAAGAGCTAATAAGCACTCAATTTTGTAATATGCTGAAATAAGCAAGGCCTTCGCTGAAAAAGTCTAGATGGAAACATATGTTGCTCAAAGCCATACTATGTTCTACATTCTTCATGTACGAGGATACATGTGCACGAATGATGCATGCCACCAAACCCTAACCGATGGTGGCTTTAAACCCGTCCTCCTGGTAACCAGCCAGATAGGCTCCTCTTTCACACAGAGGCGGCAGAATTTCAGGATCATCTTCATACGGAGGGCTATATATGTGCATGTTGTTCTCCATCTGAGGTTGTATTTAGGTCATCAATTTCAAAAGTTGTAAAGAACAAAAATGGTTTTGTTTGTTGGGGTTTTTTTTGTTGAACTTTTATTATACAATTCTGCCTGAGCAGTTGCTGAGTTGTCTTCCTTTGTCTGCATCTGCTTTTGATTTGCTTTGTTTTACTGCCAATAACAGAGCACATCAGTCCTCCAGTCAAGAATAATACAATAGTTTGCGTTGACACAGCTTCCTTGATATCATGGAAAGTTTTCTCAAGACCTGGCTTCTTTCTTCTTCTTTTTTTTTTTTTTTTTTAAGAGGAGACATCTTAATTCAAACAGAAACGAATGTGGATACTGTAACTATTTGGTGTTTACACAGGGAAAGGAAACGAGAGAGGACGCACTTAAAGGCTGGATTCACTGTTTATCCATTCTTCATGCTAAGCTAACCAGCACAGTACAGACATGTGACTCAAATGTTTATGTAAACACAATATAATAGACAAATAAAGCCTTTTCCAAAGTGTAATTTTTAAACAAAAATATTTAAACTGACTTGCTTATCTTGGGAAGGATCCTGCCGTTGATTAAAGTCATCTCAGCCGTAGCTCGAGAGACTTTAACTCAGGAGGACAGCAGGACGTGTTATAAATGAGTCAAGACTTCCACATCTCCCTTATCTACAGCTAGTCTTACTTTGATTTCCCTTTCATGTACAGGTGTCTTTGAAGAAGGACCTTGAGAGCCTCGACTTTGGCTTCAGTGTATCAGACGGGCTCCTGGAAAAGGGAGTTTACGTGAATATGATAAGACCAGATGGCCCAGCTGATCAGGCGGGATTAAAACCCTTTGACCGCATTCTTCAGGTACTGTTTTTCTTATGACACCAAAGAAAATAAGTGTTTGGAGGCTAAATAGATTAAAAGGCAAAATGGAAACAGAAAAAAAATTCAATAACCAGATGAACATTTCAAACCAAGTCACCAAACTCTTCAACCTGTGACTAAAGAGAAGTTGCTCAACCATAATCGATAACACATTTTCAGTGAACAAAAGCTTCTTTAATTTTCACTTTCTTGCAACCAGAATTTGATTCTGTGTAATACCAATGCTGTTCTATAAAATTGTAAAATAAGCTTGGTTCTGCAGATGACATTAGGTTTGGGAGAGGAAAAAATCTTCCTTCAGTTGGTCAACTCACACAATGAAAGTTTTAAATGCTTTATCAGCGATAAAACACATTTGGGTTTTGAAGTCTGGACTCCAATCTAGTCGGTCCCCACTTATGAGGCATAGACAGAGATATTGGGGGTGATGAACATAAGTTTTCCCCAAATCCATAGAATCAGTGCCCACAAGTGGAAGCTGGGGAGGAGGTGGGTTTTTAAAGCATGGCAGCCATGAGACGGCTCCCAGAGGATGCCTGGGTTGTGCTATTTGGACTGCATTTTCTTTTTATTATTATTCTTTGCTTGAAATATTTTTTTTTCAAATGTTGAACCATTTCTCTTTAGTCACTGTGTTCTTTGGCAAATTGTAACCTCTTGAGCACATGTCATTTTTTTTTTTCAACAATGGGACTTCTTGCTGACAGCTTGGCTTCACACAGATATCTTCTAATTGTTACAGTACTCACAGGTGACTTTAGATGTTCTCTGATCACCCTGGAACTGGTAATCTTAGCAAATTGGCTATTCTTCGATCCATTTGAAGGGTTTCCATTTCCATTCTTGTCCATTCTTTCTGGTTTCGACTGCCATTTTAAAGCATTTGAGATGATTTTTAGCAGAGCAGCCTATCATCTTTCCCACGTCTTTATCTGTTTTCACCTCAATTTTTTTATTCAAATCTGGAGTAAAATCATTTACTCTGATTTTCAGAGAAATGCACTATAACCAGCATGTACAACATTTTCCCACTTCATCCTTAAATAAGGGTCACCTGTTTGACACCTGCTTTTTATAAAATTAATGACCTCACTAACTGAACCTTTTTTTTTCCTTTTTGGACACCCTGATATTCCTTTTTCTAAACTTTCTAAAAAATTCTAACGTGTCTTGCAGGATAATCAATGTGGTTGTGATCTTTCAGGTGAACCGTGTGAGGACCAGGGACTTGGACTGTTGTCTAACTGTGCCCCTCATTATGGAGGCCGGAGACTGCCTGGATTTGGTCATTAGCAGGAATCCCCTGGCAGCTGCAGACACAGAGCTGCCCGAAGACTGTGACGACCCCGCCATCTCTCTGTTCTGCTTTGCCAACCACAGAACCAACAGCATCGCCCTGTGAACACAAAGAAGGATGTTGAAACACAGTAGCACTGGGACCTCACACACACGCACAAACAATCATACATGACTAAGTTTCTCACATTGTGCTCGTTTCACTAAAGATACATTCAAGTTCAGCTCACAGAGCACATATAGAAAGACCCACTGCTGACGCATCTGTTCACAATTCAAGCTTTTTCGTCACTGCTGTGCTCACATGATGCAGTTTGAGGCAGGCTGTGGCCTCAGATCAGACCCCCCCCACCCCCACCGCCCACCAGGGGCAAAGCCACATGCGGAGTTATATAACATAGGAGTCATAGCTTCTGATGGGGCCAGGACGTCAACGCACATGCCTCAGCTCTGGAGAGAATCACATGCTGCACCCATTTACTGCATAAATTTACTATATTTTGCTTTAATAAGATTCATGTTGTCATCAGCCAGATTTGGGTTTTGGCGCAATGCTTCATGTACGTGCAAAAGACGCACAGACACATAAGGGGTTAGTGTACTCAACGTTCAAGGCACGTTGCACCTATTGGAGTTATTTCAGCCACAACTTGGCTCACTGCCTCCGTTTCCAGTCTCTGCCCTGCACTGCCTGCCTTAGAAAGGGAACAGGGCCTCAAAATAGACAGAATGCTTTCTGATACTTGCCAACTATCACTAACTATATTCTAAAGCCCATTGCATCTTAATACCACAAATGCTTAGGAGGATATGTTAACCTTTCTGTTTAAGTATGTACCACGATGGATCATTTCTGAGACTTCACTGTTCAGAGGCCATAATTCTCAGGATTATGACACCGACACCAATTTAAGAGATTTTTTTCCCCCCCTCGGGTTCACGTTTTTGAGCACACTTTTTTTTTTGCGACACTGCTTCTGCTCAACTCACATTTTTTTACATTCGTAAGAGTGCTGATCTCCTTTTCATTTTCACAGTTGCAGTTAGTCCTTGCTATGCATGTGAATGTTCAGCATGCAGTTTGTCCTTGGCAAGTACCTCACTTCCGCTTGATTCAACGAGATCTTTGTCAGAGTCCGCCCCCCCATCCCCACACTCCGACACCTTTTTTTTTTCTTTTTTAAATCATGACGTGGTGTTCTCTTTTCTCTTTTTAGATAAAAAATGGCCTGCTGATCTGGAAACAAACATTTTATTTAACTTTCACTGGTGCAGAGGCACCGTCCCATTTATAGACATGCATCCTGTGAAGTACATCATGGTATGCAGTACTGTATTTTCTTACTTACAGTAGATGCACATATGATGTAGGATATTTGTGTAATGAATGTCAATGTGGTTGTGCATTTGTTTTTTCTTTACACATCCTCAATGAATATGTGGAATTGGTTCAAAAGAACCTTAAAGATTTATTGGATATTTTATTTTTGTTAATTTATGATCCAGTAAGTAATTAACCTAATTCTTTTTAAGGAAATAAAGTCAAAAGACTAAATTAATTAGCTGTGGTTTGTGGAGTTAAAGTTACATTTATTTGTTAAAATTACAGTCACATTACCTGGTTTGCTGGGCTCTGCACACGTGCCATGTTTGTAACACAGGAAGAGCTGGATGGAAAACTGTGAGCAGGCTCATCTCTTTAAACACAAGAGAGTGACATTACCAACATTTTAAAAATAAATGAATCAAAAATTACTTTCGAAATAGGTTTAGTCTTTGTAGTTTAATCGATAGACTTCCTACACCACTCCTCTTGCCATTTCTACATTTTAACTGTTTTCCCAGATGCCTACTGTTTCTGACTGCAGTGTGTTCAGGGCGCCTCAAGTGCCAGTGTAAGTATTGGAGGTTTGTCAGTGTGTTTGCATCATAATTCACTGGCACACTGGCTGAAGCTTAATCAGTCTATTAGTTTGGCTCTCCCAACTACGATTACTCACACAGCAGTCTGGGAAGGGATTGGTTATAGTCCAATGATGCCTTAAGGGCGACAGGCAATGGGGCAGATTTACTACCACATTGCACGAACACGATCCCTGTTTTGGTGTCAGTAAATCTTTGCTTAGAACGTTGCTAAAGAGGCTCAGTGAACTGATGGTGCCTGAAAGCCGTGGAAAATGGGATTTTTGCTTCTGGCTCTGTTGCATGTAAGGAGTTTTCCGGCCAAACCACAAAATCTGAGTGGAAAAGTATGCAAGTAATGTAATTAACTAAGGTTCATGATAGGAAATTTTGCCATTAATAATTCGGATGAACGCCAGAAGAAAATATTTTTCAGATAATGATTACCGATGCATATTGTTTTTAAGGATCCTCTCATTCCTCCTTTTGTCTTTTAGCCTCCACATCTCTTCTATCCTCCAGCCTGTGCTATCCTTTGAAAGAGAAAAATAATGTTAGCAAAGTATTACAAATGTCTCCATTTCTAAATTGTACCTGAAAGGGGGAGAAAAGATGAAGAGATGAGTCTTGCTAGAGAAGCTACAAGCAAGGATGCACAGGTGTTACTTTTGCAGAAGTCTTTCAAACATCTGAAATGTTTAAAAGGGTCTTATTAAATAAAATGGAAGGTCAATAGAGAGTTATGTGCAAAAGTTAGTACCCTACTCTTTTAATACTGTTTTTGTGTGTGAGAGTGTAAAAAAAAACGTAAGATCATCTAATCATAGTGGGTATTGGTATAAGGCAAACAAATCTTAATGTATCACAATTTTTTTCACCTTTCCATTGTTTAACAAAAATTAAGCCAAAAAGATGATAATGTTAATAATGTGGGCAACATTAAGTAGCCTCATAATTCAATAGCTTTAGAAACCACCCATAGTGTCCATACCTAGAGGCAGATATTGCTGCTGTTGAAGCTCATCTGGCAGCGATCATAAAATACTTAGGCTCAAGAGAAACCATAAGGATGAATAAGAAATGGACAAACCTCCTATGACATCACCTATAGGTTTTCTGAAGAGTGCTTTTGCTGCCTACTTTTACTGCAGGGCACTATGTTGCAAATAGGTAGAACAAGCAGGCCTGGAGACCAGCTAGAACGTGCCCACCTTAGTTACCAAGTTAGCTATTTTGGTTTGGCTTAGGTCATGCTAACAGGATGCTACTACCGTACATTAATGGTGGCTACCTGACTACCACAATGTACAACGTGTAAGGAGGAAGAACTCGCACTCTTCCAGGGCTTTGCAGACCTGCGTCTTTTCTTTGCCATTGCTGTTTCCAGTTACTCCAGGTCAAGTAGACGGGATCACCACATGCGTCATGGTCAGTGTTGATCTGTTCCCTGCCAAATTAATGGCAAAAATAGTCTGAAATTTCTTGTGAGGTTCAGCACATTGACATTCTTCCCCGTTTAGTCCCTTCCCTCACGTTAAATCAGTGCCTTCGGGATCAGTGGGAGTTTTGCCCCCAAATTCAGCAGCAACTATGAGTTTCAACTGGTGCTGCCACCCAGAGGATATCATTTTCACAGTACTCGGGTAGCCCCTGTTCTAATCAAAACTTTCAATTCATCCATCCTTATTTCTGATGTTGCCACTGAAACATTTAAAACAAGTAATGTTGGAGGTAAAATGAGGACATGTGGAATTCAATTCGAGCAGAACGCTCAAGTCAGCATTAAATCAATGCAGTCTTTCAGTCTCTAGGGACATTGTTACAGCTGGCATCTAGCTCCTTCTGCCTTTAGTCCTTTGTATAATTTTATCTAAAGTGGTTTCTCAAAAAAAAAATTGCTTGCTGTGTAGTAATTATTACCTCCACCAAAGAGGTTATGTTTTTGCCGGCGTTTATCTATCTGTCTGTCTGTCTGTCTGTCTGTCTGTCTGTGTACAAGATAACTCAAAACGTTATGGATGGATTTTGATGAAATTTTCAGGAGTTTTCAGAAATGTGAAAAGGAAGAACTGATTTCATTTTGGATGTGATCTGGAAGAAATCCTGGATTCTGGATCACTTTCAAATTTCCGATAACATTGCAGTCAATAGGGCCGAAAGTTTTGTTTCTCAATATCTCCGTTAATTATTGCCCAAAACTCATGAAATTTGACCCAGGGATTGACAACGAGAACCTCTATCAAATTTCAAAGGATGATCCGGATCTGATCCAGAACGTGGATTTTATTGCAATCTGTAAATTGCTATATGGGGGAATTGTTGCACTTGGCGGAGGTCTGCGCTCTCCGAGTGCTTTTCTAGTTACTGAAATAGTTTTAAAGATAGCTTCAGAACAAACAGATTTTATTCAGTTCAAAACTAAGACACAAACAGATTTTATTCAGTTCAAAACTAAGACACAAAACGTGGAATAGAGGTTGTTGAAATAGAAATAACGATGGAGTTTTCCAGAGAAAGTCTATGAAAAGAGACTTTTGGCTATCACCAGAGCAGATTTCCCAAATGTTCAAAAAGTGAGAGGAGGAAAACTGTTAGGTAAGTTATGAAGTTTACAAAACATCAAATGACATTTCTTGACCCCTTCCATGAAAAGTTGATATTTAATTTATGACCTAAAAAAAAATGAGGAAAATTCAGCTGAACTGTACTTGTATTTTGCACGTGTGATACATTTGCAGCACTCCACTTTTATGAATTACACAAGTACGATAAATCCTCTGTTAAGTCATTGTGCTTGGTGACTGTTTAGTGGAGTATGATTATCAGAAAGGAAGTTAGTTACCATTTAAGAACATTCTTTGTATATCCCTTGAAAGATTTTTTTAAAAAAGTGATAAGAATAAATGTAATCACTAATTTACTTTTTGAAGGCATGCAAATTATGTATTAAATTTTCACCAAACATTTCAGCAACTGAGCAATAAAAACTTTTTTTTAGACTCAACATAAATGAGTCTCTGTGAATGTGGTTTCACCAGACGTTACATTTGTAAAACATTGAGCCTGCTTGCATTTTTCTGCCCAGCACAGTAGACTGAGTTGTCTTGTGGTGTGACCAGTCAGGACAGACCTTTGACAGATTAGCTAAAATGAAACTTAAAATAATGAGAAGTGGTGCAACAGTGTAGAGTGCAGGAGATATTTTTGCTTTCTAATATTATGGTGAGTTAATCTATTCTATACATCCCCACCAGCAGCAGAAAATTATAAACTAAAACTGAACAATACAGACATGACTAATACGGTAGAAATATGGAAGAACATTGCACATAAAATATATGTTCCTAACAAAGCATATGTTGCGCATCGTATCCAATGATACAGATGATACACTTTCCCACTTTGGAGGTACCATTCATGTGAAGTGAACAAAATAACACAAATGAATCCAAAGAAAAAGATGTTTATTTTATCTATGCAGAAATGATGCAATGTGCATCTTGAAGGGGATAACTGTGAGACAAAAAATATATACTTTGGTACATTTGAAATTTACAGCGGCAAGGTACTGTGGTGGCTCTTGCACATGCTTCAGGATTGCAACTCTTTTAGATTTTGTATCTACATGAGTTGTTTCATTATCTTTAGTGTACATTTTAAATGAGCAGACAATACTACTGCTTGATTTAAAAAAAAAAAAACTGAACACTAAAGAAGTGCAACATGGGGTTACAA
This sequence comes from Hirundichthys speculiger, assembly GCA_018398805.1. NCBI lineage: Eukaryota > Metazoa > Chordata > Actinopteri > Beloniformes > Exocoetidae > Hirundichthys > Hirundichthys speculiger. Next base: position 540,461 of record JAGFBZ010000693.1, on the reverse strand, counting down.
TGCTTGATATTTAGAAAACACAGGTGAGTTTTCAGTAAAATACAGAGTCAGTGATGGTATTCAGATGATGTACAGTATAAAATTGTTACAAAAAGGCATATGTGATTTACAAAGAGTTCACATTCTACAAAACAAATATAATTGAACATTTAAAAACTAGAATCCAGTGGTCGCTCTGCAGAGCATGTCTGCTACTGAAATGAGCACAATGGAGAGCAGTCAGGTGGTTTAAAAAGTAACACTTTACAGTGATGTTCTCACAGATGCCACTAATAATTATGAATCGTAGTATCCGATGGCATAGTTCTATTTTGCCATCGTCTTAGCGAGGAGACAACTAAATACTCTATTAAAGTTTACCATATCAAAACATAAGTTTGCTAAAAATATTTCCTCCTTAAATTTATTGAAAATTTAAGTGCAATACCTTGCACAATAAGAACAAATACTACAATAAAGGTGAAACAACAAATAAAGTGCAAAAAGAGGTTTCAATAAATGCACTGGGGCTGACTATTGTAGTCACACAGGCAGTGTACAAATACTATAAAAATGCCACTTCCCTTTTCTCCCAATTTATTTTCTTTCTTTGTTGTTTATCTCTTTCATTATTTTGTCTAAACTGTTTTTCAGGGCGGATCTTTGTGTGAAAGCATTTCTCACAGTATTTGACCAAGGCCCTGTTCAACGTGTAACTTAAACAATGTCAAGCAAGGTTTGCTACTGCATACTGCCACTGAAAATGTTACGGATATGTACTCTACGAGACGCTGCTTCTGCTGATAGCAGAGGTACATTCACTTTTGTGGCATAAAGAAACAAGAAGAATCTAGAGGTTAGTTGGGGCAACAAGATTATCTGAGGTTGTTTAGAAGTTTTCAATCTTTTTTCAAGGTTAACTAATTTATTAACTGAATTTATGAGAATTATTTCCTCTTTCCTCCTATTACACCAAAACATTGCAGATTCTTCATCTCTTCAGAATCAACAGAAGGTAGTAAACAATTACCATGTTCTATCTCGAAATACTGCCTAAACTGAGATCAGTGCCAACTACAGCAAAAACAATTGTAACATTAACAATATCAATAGAGTAAAAAAAAAAAAAAAAAAAATTACAAGAGAAAAAAAATACAACAGTATATATCTCTTAATAGAAATCAAATCAGAGTATCTCTAATATGAATATACTGGACAGCGTAAACCTACCCTTATCAAAGTGAGCATTTACAACACAGAAAGCACATCAATCTTGTTCCTCTCACAGAGAGCGCTCACATCATTGTTTCTACAATGGTGTGGGTGGGCTTGATCAAGCCATTGTTCCCATTTGGGTCCAGGGGCTGTGTCAGCTCACTGCACTTCAAATTGTACTCTTTAGGGCGAGAGCTCACGCCTGACTTCGCGGGGGCCGCCACTGCTTTGATCCTCTGGGGGAAGGAGATGAGACATTAGGGTGATGATTATCAAAGACGAGGCTGATTTAAGGCTAAAAATGTTATCATTGTCATTAAGCTATAAATGGCAAACATCTGTAGCTGCGTGCTGTGCAAAGATGTAAGTCATATTTGTTCTACACTATATGAGACATTTTAGTACCAGGCACAGAGTGACTGACTTTCTTTGTTGACAAGGTTCCCATTAAAAGAAAAAAAAAACTGGCAACAGTCAAAGTTCCTTGGTTTGAATGCTAGGGGACATATTGCACATTTCACACAGATTTATGGAGGGCATATGGAAATGGAAAATTAGAATTTGGTATTCAGGACTCATTCATGTTCTCTGATGTAAAACCATGTCTGTGCATTTCATTTATACAGAACTGCACCACCCAAACAGTTCACGATGCAGTTGGCTGGGGCTACATACAGTAGATGATTTAACGTTATAGTGCAGGGGGGCCCAACCCTGGTCCTCGAGAGCCACAACCCTGAATGTCTTAGATCAAGGGTGGCCAAAATCGGTCCTCGAGGGCCGGTGTCCTGCGGGTTTTAGATGTTTCCCTCCTTCTTCACACCCTGATACAAGTGACTGTGTCATTAACAGACATGTGCTGACCTTGAGGACAAGATGATGATGGCCGTTAATGAGGATCAGGTGTGTTAAAGCAGGGAAACATGCAAAACCTTCAGGACACCGGCCTTGAGGACCAACTTTGGCCACCCCTGTCTTAGATGTTTCCCTGCTTCAGCGCACCTGATTCACATGGATCATCATCAGCTTGTCATCCAGGTCTGCACAAGTCTGTTAAGTGACCCATTCATGCAAATCAGGTCCGCTGAAGCAGGGAAACATCTAAGACATGCAGGCTTGGGGCTCTTGAGGATCGGGGTTGCCCACCCCTGCTATAATGAATACCTTGTAAACACTCTATAAAGGATTCTTCAGTAGGTTCTTATTAATGGTACGTTTCCTTCAAAAGTACTACATTAGCTTACCTCAATAAGAGGTCCCTCGGACTGTAAGATCTTGATGACCATCACCATGGGGATACAGATCATGGAAGCCAGAGCCAAACACCAGCCCAGGCCAATGGCCCAGTCGGGATACTCATACACTTTGTTATAGGTCAAGGGCTTGTACTTCACCAGAGAGAAAACAAAGCAGCCCTGAGAAACAAACACACATTGCGTTAAGTAAGACCTTTTCAAGGACCATTTCAAGAACTTTTTCAAGGACCATTAAGTGACCTTGGAAGTTCAACTATTAACACTTTATGACAGTATCTTAAACCCCACCCCCTCAATAAGTCACAATCTGGTCTCTCACCATGCAGAGGACAGGGGTGATTATGGTCCAGCTCCATTTCATCCACGGGTTCGGTCTGTAGCCAATCATATCCTCAACTGCGTCATAGAAATTGTCAGCTCCTATCACAAAAAGAAAAAGGAGAAAAAAAAGTGAATATGTTTCTGCTAAATAAAAGACAATGCAGCCAAGGTAACATCAGTCTCTGCTGAACGTTGTTTTCAGTTGCAGAATGACCTTCACCCCTACCTTTAGAGATTAGCAGGTTTATAAGCTCTTATCTATGTTGTTTACTGTAGCCTCCAGCGTATATTTCCACTGGGTCACGTTTTATGTACTACCAACAGTCATAATTTGAATTTGCTAGCTGACTATTGATTGCAGTCAGTGTGAAATGCTTGTTGTTGTCCTCATTTGTACGTCGGGCATTTATAAGTCTAATTGTCTGGTGATTTTGTCTTTTTTAGTAATGAATATGCAAAGTCTCTGACAAATAATACAACAAATAACAGTAGCAGCTAACATCTACTATCTACTATGATAACAAAAAGAAATAGGTTCCAAACATTTAGGACCACAGTTGTCAGAATTTTTGATGTGTGCCCTTTTTCAGTTTAGCAATGACTCCTACGATGACTGGTCATCAACCAATACATCTTTGGACAATGAGCATTTTAACCAAGAAGCAATGTCTCACATGGGTCATTTTGAAAGTCTGATCTATTTTTAATTTCAGTGTTGACATTTCACCAACATGCCAATATCAAAATGTGCTTTTACAGAAAAAGATAGTTAAGGACAATTTTGAATGAAATTATTGGTGAAATTGTGGGTGAAGGCACTTCTCAAACCAAAACCTTGCCCTTTCCAATTCCATTATTCAACCCAGTGGGTCCGAACTGTAAAGTTGGGAGTCGGTGATTTAAGGAACAGAGGATCCATTCTGAACCAACAAAAGAGTTGGTCCTGTGAGATTCATCTACTACAGCCTTAAAGGGTACAAAAACAGCATCACTTTTCTTTCCATTTCAGACTTTTCTCTTTGGACTAAATATCTTGGCTTGGTTAACAGTGGCAAGACAGAATATGGTGGGAGGCAACTCTGGAAGGCCAATCACAATTTAACAGGGGGGCAAATCTATCCCCATCTTGTCACAGCCTTAACACAGCCTCACAGTAAAATTTATTTATTGGTGATGTATAAAAACCACTCTACAGGACACCTTTTGTTTGCCACTTTGGCAATCTTTTGGGCTTTTTTATCCAACTCTTGTGAATCATTAGTTAAAATGATACAGGTATAGTCTTTTACACTTACCATAAACCCAGGCTACAGCAATGCATTCAAAGAATGCAACCCACAAAAGGCACACACCACTGGCTGCATAGTAGTCAAACAGCTGAAACACATACATCCCACCCTGGAAAAAGAAAACACAGAAAACACATTAATTATTTCTTTGATGTGTGTGGCAGGAAAGAAAGTCACAGTGATTGAAAAGGGCATTAAAGCAGGGTGGGCAACAATGTTGAAAGTAGGACACATGAATGCTGGCTCCCAACCAAGAGAGGCAGTTTAACAGGTGCAAAGACGTCACTGAGGCATGGTAAACTGCTAAATGGAAAATGGCATGCCAGATTGTTCCATTCACACACAGGATGTGACCAGTGAATGTGGTAGGAAGCCCTATTGGGTTGTAACAATGTAGCAGTAAACAGCCATGTGGAAAATCGGTGCTGTTATCTCTAGTGTTGATCCAAATATAGTCTTTTCTTTTTCTTAACACAATAAAAAAATGTAAGAATGCTGACACTTTATGAAGTGACTGTTATGAACTTACTTTTGTTACCATGGCAAGTCCAAGGATATAGCTTATGAAACACATCACAGCTATGAAGATTTCTCTGCGGTAACCCTTCCTGAGGACGGCTGGATAGAGATCTACAATAGAGGTGATCTGTCCCTCCACTTCAACAAACTGTGGGGACAAAAGCAACGGTTCTTAAAATAAGAATAATAATAACTATAATAAAAATTAAAATAAAAAAAAAAATCAATGTCTTTCTGTGTACAAGAAGCTCTTGTTTTGTCTCCACAAGAGCTGGTGATTAGAGAATAAGAGTTCTTTGTTGGGCACAGTAATGAGTATTTAAACAAGGCTCCTCTCTGCAACATTGGTTTGCTGCTAGCAAGACACAAGAGAAACAAAACAACAGTAAATTATTGTCTCTGTCTCCTTGTTTGCATAACTTGTTTGCTCTCATGTGTCTCCTAGTGTAGCTTCATAAAGTACATAATGTCATAACAGAATTATGAAACTGCTCTTATTATTCAAGTGCAACATGTTTTTACACTAAATACACACTCCTTTGTTGCCCAATACCAAACAAAACCCCCCTTACATAACAGTGGCATGTATGTGTAATCAAAGGAAACAATATATGGCATTCAGGATTACAAATCTGCATGAAATTTATGGTCAAGTAATTCACCCACACACACACACACACGAACACACACCAACACACACTGACCCCATTTCTCTCATGGAAATAGCTGCTCTTGCATGAGCATTTACATGTGCTCAAATTTAGAGCGTCGGCCTGATCTCGCACTTGACTGAGATGGGTAGCTGCCCATGTGGCAGGACTGACTTAGTCCAGGAGTAGAATTACACTTAGAAGCAGGAAATGTGATATAACTGGAGAATCCCTCGGGCATGCACTTGTGTTTTGTCTACTTGGATAATCTTGTCTTAATCAAAGCTTTGCCTCACATCAAAGCTGGGCGGCGTGCATGCAGCATATCATAATTGTTTTTACTAACCCAGTGTTTGGCAGACATCCTCAAATTTCTAAATCCATATTTTGTGCCACAATAGGGAATTAAAAGGCCTCTAATACCCACCCAGTGAAGTCGAGTGTAGTAGTAAGATGCCTTTATGGGAACGGGTTGCTGTGCTTGTCTGTCAGTTATCTGATAACTCAGGGATGTTAGATATATCAGTCACTCTATGTGTTTTACACATTGGGTTGACAGGAGCCAACAAACCCATGGGACATGGGTGTTGTTTCCCTGAAATGACTGGGCGGCACACCAAACAAATACTTTGTGCATAGCTTCTGTCACTGCAAAAACACTGACCTGGCTGTCGAGGCCCAGAAGCAGCAGCATGATAAAGAAGAGGATGGCCCACAGGGTTGGCAGCGGCATCATGGACACGGCTTTAGGGTAAGCGATGAAAGCCAAGCCTGGACCTGGAGGGAGAGCAGAATGGGGATGGGGAGAGGGGGAAAAGGAGATGATTAACACTTCTATGGGTTTTCAGCTTTGAAAGCAAACAAAGATTCGAGCAAAGTCTGGTGGGGAAAATGCATAAGAAATGGCCAAATGGAAAGATATGAGATCATTTTAACATGCATCATTTGTTGACCATAATCATTTAGTAGCTGTAGCAAATAACATTCTTAGTTTGTTCATGCTCAAAAATGCAAGGTCAAAAATAGACAAACATGCATATTGTTTTTTCTTACGATAAAAACAGCACATAACTGCTTTTTTGTTTATATTACTGTGGCATAACAACATTTCAACTGTGCATGCTATTTTTTTGGCCATACATGTAACAGTTATATCCCTCTCCTGGGCACCATTGTACTTTTATTCAATCTAAACATTCCTTCATCGTGTCTCTTAATGCACTTACTGTGTGTGAAATGCTGTGTTGCAGTTTGGTACTTACTGTGTACCCTGACAATAACATGAATCTAATCCATTAAAATAAGAACAGAGCATACTACTTGACCAGGAAATAGTAAGAGCATTTTACAGTCAGCAACTAAACCTCAATTGAACAGCTGAGCAAAAAGCAGGTAATTAAAAAGAGAAAAAAAAAAAATTGATCAATTCTGGCTACACATTTTAAAAATTCATCCAATCATACATAATTGTATTCAACACAGAAAAAGTTGGATTTTAAGTAAACAGAGTGGGTGTAATAAGAGAAACTGCATATCCTTTAAAATCCACCTAGAAAATAGCAGAAGACAGGAACAGAACCGGTGGCATCCACCTCATGAGATCCACAGCTTTTTAACACAAATGGCTTTACACTGCGGTGCTGCTGGTCAGAAATATCTCCCTGGGGCACAAGTCCACATGTGCAAGTAAATACATAAAGTGCCAATCTTGTAAGCAATGATCCTTGGAAGTCCCCTGGTCAGAAAGATACTGAGCGCTTAAATGGCATGAGCAGGTTTGAAGGTAGGACATCTGGACACCTGGTGCCATTATGCACAGATGGACCAATACAGGAGTTCCTTAACAGCAAGTTCATCGTGTAGCTACAACACACAGCACTTATCCAGTGTGATACTTTCTGTCCTCAGAAAAATGAGGATCTTTTTTTCACACTGAAATAACAATTCTGTCTCTTTGAGGCTTTTATTCAAGGAGTGTGCAATTGCCGATATATCTACTTTTCAGCATCGTGTCCAAAAGTATACTTACATCTCCTTCAAATTCTCCAAAATGTTTTATGTTTCCAATTGGTTTTTGGTTTTCTTTTCTTTTTTTTTGGCTTTTTTTTGGGGGGGGGGGGCAGCAGCACCCACCATCACTGCTGCCATCACCTTGGACCCTCGTACCTGACTCTGCCACATCGGCAATGTCCACCCCTTGTTCTTGTGCCATGAAGCCCAGGACGGAAAATATTGCGAAGCCAGACACAAAACTGGTACCGCTGTTGAGGCCTCCCAGCAGCAAACAGTCCCTATGTCACACATATGTCATGGAGGTTGTTAATGAACACAGGAGGAACCGGGGTTCCCATTTTCTTTTCAGGCAACCGTCTCTGACACGAGTTGCTGTCACTACTACAGTCCCACTCCTTCCAGAGCAGACAAATCTCACCTGTAGCAGTTGTATCTGTATTTATTGTAGCTCCCCAGTGATGTCATGGCGCCCAGGCAAATGGCATAGGAAAAGAAAATCTGAGTTCCGGCATCAATCCACACCTAAGGAGACAAAATCAATCACAGTTACCACTGTAACAGTAAACCGAATGTGATTTCTCACAAAAAAGTGTCAAAAGATTAATAGCTGGACCTGTCATATAATCGTATAACAAACAATTTGTATGTGACAATTATGTAATAATTGCTATTTAGAGCCATTTATAAGGATGTGTAATTGCTTGTCAGTAAATGAATGAAATTGTAGTGATAACTTTGGGCTTTAAAACGATGACATGAAAGGGGCTATAAAGCTCTTCATTATCGAGTAGAGGTGGGCTGTTGTTACAGTATCGGGGAGACAAGGGTACAATCTAAAAAAAAAACATTCGAAGTGTCCAGCCTTTAAGTAGCTACTCTATAAATACTAAAAAGAAAAGATTTCTTGAAGATTTTTTTTCTCTAGAGTTAGACACGTTCACAGTTTTAACCAGCCCACGTCCCTCTTTTTCTCATTCAACAGACTACATCTGCTTATATGAATATTAATAACTAAAATTATTAAAACTCTGAATTTCATTTTGGGGTTTTTTGTTGTTGTTTTTTTTATGATTTTGTGGCTCCAGTGTCCTTCATTGAAAGCATCTATTGATGAGAATAAAGATAAAGACAGCCTCCCCATTAGTGCTGGGCAATATGACGATACATATCGTGGGGACGATAGAAAAGTGTATATCGTGCCATTTCTCTTCTATCGTTTCTATCGTTTCTAACCTAATTTTATAAATTATTATCAGCAAATATGTAATTAAATAACCTGCAATGATAAATTTGATAGAAACATATCTACTTCTACAAAGTAGCCTTTTATGTTTGCACTTTTATTCATGGTTAATGCCTTAAACAGAGTTCTCTTCAACCCTGATGTTTCACTTTAGACACTTTATATTGGTTTGCAAACTTTGCACTACAAGGTTACAGATTTCAGAAAGTTGAAAAATAATTTGTGTTTATTTTTTATAGCTGAACGTCAGTGCAAAAATGTGTTTTTCCTCTCAGAAACTGTTGTGCACTTTAAAAAAAAATGTGAAAGCTACTGTACCTCTCTACCTACCTGTTTTTGCTGCACTAAAATGTATGTTTGTGACGGTTCAGCTAAATGTCATTTCAAAATAAAGTTGAAAAGTAGGCAATGAAATTTTTGTCAAACTTTTCAGAGAATAACTGAAAACATACTTTATTATGGTATATCGTGATATATATCGTTATCGTGATATAAAATAGTCCATATCGTGATATATGATTTTTTCCATATCGCCCAGCACTACTCCCCATATACACAACTGTTTTTTTTTCTTTTTTTTTACAGTAGTGTCTACAAACATAAAAGACTGGCGAGCAGGCCGGACAGTGAAGCCTTTAATGTCTGACTCGTGATGAGACCTGAGCCTGGTGGATCAGTACCAAGCGTCTGTGACTGAAATGCAGATGAAGGAAATACTAGTGTTTCAGAATATAACTGCCAGTCAAGTTATCATTCTGGTGTTGTGGTGAGAGCTCCCAGGTCAGGTAATGTATGCTCACTTACAATAATTATGTCCTTCAAGGGTTTACTGAGTGTAATGTCTGTTCAAATGTAAATTTTGATGGTTGCTCAACACTACAGATCTTTAATAAAGCAGAATCTGTGGATGAGAGGTGGAGTGAGCCACTTGACTACCACCTAAAAGTGACTATTATGAGTAAATGTTTCAAAACAGGGCTAAGATGAAAGCTATGGTACTGTAATCCTAAGCAACTTGCTTTAAAATGTCATGTCTCCTTAGGTACCTTGATATATATAAATATTTGTGGAGAGTCAGGGAGCCAGAGCATTTTAAAGAGAGCTTTTGATCCTACCTCTGGATCCTGGAGACGAGTCAGGTTAGGGTAAAGGTAAAATTTGATCCCTTCAGCTGCCCCAGGCAGGGTAACGCCACGCACCAGCAGTATGATGAGCATCACAAATGGAAATGTTGCCGTTATGTACACCACCTGCACAGAACAGAGAATTATTAGGACATATATAATAATCAACAGATAATCACTGATCACTACAATATAGTCATAGTGGGATATATGCTTTTTTTTATTTTTGGCTGGATATTTCTAATTTCTGATAAAAAAAAAATGTCCCAATCCACGAAGAGTATCTTTCACTCTTTGATTCCTAAAGGAAATAAAATGGAATTAAACATTGTGAAACCGTTTCACTTCCTAAACGGCTATCTGGTTAAGCAATAGATGAAATAAGGCACTCCTGTTACAAACATAAACCCTCCATTAAGGGACATAAAGCTCCAAACAGTTGTTAACAGAGTTAATCATTTTCCTAACAGACTTGCTCCTTTTGACTTTGACCCAGTTTCTGTCCCGGTAGCAGAAACGGAGACAGAGCAAAAGAGCTGCACACATCTGCAAACAGTCGTCAGCGTGTCTGGCCAAGAAGTAACTTCCAGGACAACTTTTAGGCCTGTGTCTCCAAACTAACAACATTAAACCTTGTTGCAAGCATGTAGGCATTTTTCCGTGATGCAGAGTTTGTACAAAGTTGAGCTTAAAATGTAAAGGCCAAACAGTATTTTTCGCAGCACAATAAGTACAGGATGTGTCTCTGCCTCGGCACTCACTTTACCAGTGGACTTGACTCCTTTCCAGATACAGAAGAAGCAGATAACCCACACTGCCAGAAGACATACAGCTAAGTCCCACTTCAGGGGCCCAATGTCCTCAATCCCAGTGGAGATACTCAGGACGTTGCGTCTGCAAAGGAAACAAAGATGCATGAGAAGTGAAACAGAAGGGGTTATCTTTTCCATTTTCGAAACCACACAGGTATGTCGGTCAACAGACTAGCCTGACCCTAACAAGCTAATTCAATGTAAAATAAATAAATAAGTTAAAACGTTATAGAGGCAGAAGCCGCTGGTCTTGTCTGTTCAGGGTCTAATTAAGAAATCAGTCTTTGGAAACTCTTTGAAGCTGGAAACTTTAAGTGTCTAACACAACATAAATGCCTTGTCATAAGGTTTATATCTCAAAAAGCATAACAATGATTTGTACTTTTTGAGCTGCATTTAAAATATAAAAAGTGAGGCAAAAATGCAGTTTGCAAAAAAAAAAAATGGCTGGAAAATTAGAACTTTCTCAAAGTAAACAGCACAATGTACAGGAATGTAGCCTGTTCAAACACAATTGTGCAAGCAAGATAAAAAGGCAGTATACTTTTGTGTGTGCATGTGTGTGTGTGTTAGGTATTTTGTCAGTGAATACTCACTCCCAGAATTCTGTGACAGGGGAGGTAAAGTTGGTAGCATTGGCTGCCAGCCAAAGGCTCTTGTTCTTGCGGACTGTGTCCTCTATACAGTTGTCTGTGTTCCAGGGTTGCTTGCATTTAGCCCAAGGGAGCTCAGGCTGAAAACACTGAAAGAGGTAGTAGAGTCCCCAGGCCAAGATCACGATGTAGTAAATGTTGAGAAGAGAAACGATCACGATAGAAGCGTAGCCTATACCTGCAGACAAGGAGAGAGGACGCGAAGAATCACAGGCACATTCAATCACAGTATCTTTTAATATCACTATTAAACTTCTAGTGACATTACTTAAAAGTTTGGTTTAAACTTGTGGATTTTAAGCAGGTTTGTTTGACCACTTGTGGCCGGTAAAAAACACAATAACATTATGCATCTCCAGACAGAAAGCAACAAACATAAGTCATATTTCTGACACTTTTCAAAGTACTTCTGAAATTTTCAAATCAGGTTGTTAACAGTGTTTGTCAATCATTTATTGCTGTTCTCCGGGGCCCAAAACACCTATGAAGGACCGCAGAGAGGTCTATTTGGGGTTAAACAGTTTAAACAGTTCTCTGACCGCTTTTTATTTGAACTCCAAAGACTATCGAAACAGACGCAAATGCAGCAGAACATATAGGACTTTCGACTGTTATAACGTCCTCAGTGTATTTATGTTATTTTTAGATGACTTTGCCACGAACCTCAACACAGAAATCCTGGGTACTCTTCCACCACTCTGGAGTATTTTTAAACTCGTCATCTCTGTCAACCCCCCTCCCACCTCTTCATTCCTACATTCCATACCAAACTGACCAACACATCAGCGCTGTGACAGGTGGGGTTGAACTTGACTGTGTGTCAATGAGCTGTGAGTAAAGTCACAACGCACACACTCACACACGCACACGAAGCTTTGGAGAACGCTGTAGAGGTCTATCATTGTTATTCCTGTTTGTGGAGCTTCTGCTGTGCCAGACACCACGACAGATGAACAGGCCAGAGCCTCAGCGCTCTTGGAAAAGCGGAGGCCATCTGCAGCTGCTACAGATATGGTGTAGCAAAGTTTCCTCTCTTTTCATGTGACTTCCCTTGTGTGAATATGAGTAAGGGTGTCATGGCAGCTGCTGGGGGTGTGGTGCACTGGTGCTTGTCTACAGCTGTCACTCAAAAGTAAAAAGCTGTCTGCTTTCCACAACGTGGCTCTCACCGAGGACATGCAGTATTTCTAATTAATGATCTCTCATAAGAGAACGAGTAGTGGAAAAAGAAGCAAATAAACTAAATAAAAATGTAATGTAGGACATCAGAAAAGTATGTCCAATTTTGTGATGAAACTGGACTGAAGCAAGAAGAAAATCAGAGCAAAAATCTCATGCGGATAAATAAGACTTTTAGTGAGCCTCAAACATTAAATTACGCCGTCAGGGCAGATTTGCACTGTAATGCATAGCTTAGCACCACCTTTCTGTTAGGGGGGATGTGTGCGTTTACATGTTTTTACTGACCAGTAAAGATGGGGCAGAGTTTGGCCCAGCAGGTAATCCCTCCTTCAGAGGTGAACTGGCCCAGTGCGACCTCCAAGAAGAACACAGGCAGACCACCACCGAACAGGAAGATGAAGTAAGGGATGAGAAACGCACCTGCAAAATACACACAGGAGTTGGTTCAGAGAGACGTGCTCTTTTTCAGATTACCTTTTTTTTTTTTTCTCGATGCTACACTGAAGCATATGATGTGTTTCTTCTGCCTACCTCCGCCATTTTTATAACACAGGTAAGGAAATCGCCACACGTTTCCTAATCCTACGAAGCCTCCGGCCACGGACAGGACAAAGTCGAGCTTACTGGCCCACTTCTCCCTCTGAGGGGCCTTTCCTTCAGCCTCATCTTCAGGCCGGGTGCCCGGGCTCTTTCCAGGCGAAGGTTTGAGGGTGTCCTTATGAAAGTCCTTCAAGCATTGTAACTTCTCTTTTTGTGCCATGCTGTGGACAGCAGAAGAGAAAAAAAAAAATGCGCATGTGAAGTGGAGACACAATCCAGAGGTGAAAGGGATAATGCACAGACAAGGAGATAATACTGTCCCCTGACTGCATTACAGCTTGCTGTGTGAGCACAAGACACACAGCACAATACTGTTAATCTTGCTAATCTGAGGAACTGATGTATAGAGGTCATTTCGACTAAAGAACTATTTTGGGAGCTTATTTGCATTGAACAAAAGTGAATAAGAGAATGAAGATTACGCCAAGGTCTTAATTAATATAACACAAGCTAAGCCCAACTTTGACTGTGAGGAAGCAAAGAAAAGTATTTTTCTAGAGCAAGATCCTCCCTGTTTTCCAGTGATACATCTCAGGGTGGCGCCGACGCTCAGAGGGGGGCACATTGTCAGCGACGGAAAAGGAAGAGGAATGCTTAGGAATGATACAAGATCTAACCTAAACCTGAGGGGCAATTTTCCCCTCAAGTTGCTCCTCTGCTCAGCTTCATCCCGGCTAGGCATGAGACAAATTTAGCAAGCTAGATATACTCCTTTCATTCCCAGAGAGGTGGCTGCTCTCAGGAAGCCACAACGGCTTAAGTTCACTTCTGTGTTTACACTGTAAACCGCCTTTCCAAGAAAGACGGGATTTGTTATTGCAGCACGGAATCCAATTTCCCCAAATGAACTAAAGAGGGGAAAAAAAAACCTTAATAAAACTGCAACACGTGCCAAGACTGAATGTAACAGAAGCTCTTACCTGCCACATACTAAGAAAAAGACAGTGTCACAATTATTTGCAATTCATGAGGCAACTCATAAAATGGCTGAAAAAGGTTTCCTCTTATCTTATGTGTGTTTGAAATAGAGAAGGAACTGGCAGAAGAACATCAAACACTTCCTTTAACTCTTTCAGTACACAACATAAATTTACACTGCAGAAGTTTGAACAAAAAAACGTGTTCACAAAAACATGAGTGCTCAAACCGACGAATCTGAGTTTACCATGAAACATTTTGAACACTTTGGCAATAGACAGTAATAAACTGAAAATACTCAGAGCAGCAACATTACAACAGAATAAAAATCAGCACAATAATGATTTAGAATATTCCCTCACAGGAATGGACACAACCAGCGCTCACATTTCTACAGGAAACTGAGCGTCTCGTCTGTTAAGTGAGACTGTGCACATAGTGTCCTGTTATTTTCTAAGATTTTTCCCTTCCTGTTGTGCTTGACAAGTCAACTCCAACCACTTTCCTTTCTCAAACCTGCTTACATAACTGGATCACTTCTTGCGTTCTGTTTCTCATCCTGTTTCTCTCCCTCTTTATCCCTTTCTCTCTCTCTATCCCCGTCTGCGCTGCATATGCGCCTTCACCTGCTTGCTGGGCATTAGGAAGCTGCCAGATAAGACTTAGCGGAAACTGTCCTTGTGATTCAACCCTGATATACTTCAGAAGGAAATCCTTGACTGTATAAGAGAGAAAACATGGAACTTTCTAAAATGTTTTTGTTGATGAAAGTGAAAGCACTGTTTCTTTTTGCTTCCTGGCAATATTCTTCACAAAAGAAAACAACTAAGTCCCTTTGCAGTTCTTTTCACAATAAATGTAAGCCTTTAAAATACAAAGAAAATATCACACAAAAGATTATACTCCTTCTGATTCTTAAATCCATTCAAAGGAAACCTGACTGAACACATAAAACACAGTAGAATCAAGTGGCAAAGCAATTCAGGCAACTTACATTTCTTTCATGGCTGCATCTATGTACACTGTTCCTCTCTCTCAGCCGTCACCATTCCTCTGTACTGAAAGTCTTTATGCGACAGGGGTCACAAGAAGTGGAGCTGACAGCAGTGCCCGCCCCTCGGCTAAAGACAATTAACTCTACAGTGGAGATTGGACACAGGCTCCCTGTGACAGACAACTCAGGTACCAACGTGGGAGACTGTAAATTTCCACTTTCCACTACTCCCTGCCCACAAACACACACAGCCTAGCGGTGGGGGATGACTGAGTGTCACATAAGCAAGGCACACACACACACACACACATACACACACAAGCTTCTTACTCATGTTGAGAGACACAGAGGACATTTGAGAGGAGGAGAAAGGCTGCTGAGCTGTTCCTTTATTGGGTGGGCTTTGATTTATGATCTGATGCAAAGATGAACGGAGAGTTTTAGTGTCTTTTTTAAACAACACTGAAATATGAAGCTCAGTTTTATGATAAGACCCACATAATATATTTTCTAAGCATCCTTGGGTGAAAACTATTTTTATTTAAGTGCATGCTTAAGTTTTATTAACCGTCTTCTAACATGTGTTTTGTTATCTAGGAAATGTAAACGAGCACAGTATCAGCTTATAACAGAGCCTAATAAGGTAATGTATCTCCTCTGCTTGTCCATGGTGTGTTTAGATACCGGTCACTGCTCTGTGAGTTTGCTTGGCTGTCCAAAGGCTGCTGGCACGCAACAGTCAAATTAATAAGAGACTTCTGAGCAGAACTGGCCAGCAAAAAAGGGGGAACAAAAACCAGCTGATGACAATGAGTAGCCTGTGATAAATGCCATCTGATGTTTTCTCTCTTTTTTTGCATGAAAGATCACAAAGTTTTTCTATTTCATAGGAAATCAAAGAAATCAGAGCTCCATTTCATGGAAAATGAAATTTTGTGAGACCATGTGAGGGCTTGATTTTTTTTTTTTTCTGAATAATATCAAACTAATTGCCCTTTTTTGCAATATTTAAATGTACTTTCCCATCATCCACCTTCACCTGATGAGTTAATACTCTGAAAGAATCATATATTTGAATTAGATTTTGCTACATTTTCTTGTATTTAAACTGAGATTTGCCTTCAAAACTGACGTGAGGATTAGAATTGTGCAGGTGAACCATTGTGTTGTGTCTGGCAATACTGAAAAACATTAATCTAAATCAGATAGGGTCATATCTTTACTTATAAGAGAAATGTTCATTTTCTTATGGTTTGATTAATCTTAATACATTAAAACAAAGTGTACACAGTGGATCAGCAATCAGAAGTTTCTGAAGTTTGCTGTATTATCAGGATAATACCACACTAATATTGAAAACATCAGGTGTGTTCGCCTTGTTAATAATCGGGAATACCACTGAAAGGCCGCAGCAGCCCTGTAAGAAAACTTTATTTAGCAGCTGCAGCTAAAAGAAAGAAAGAAAAAAAAAAGGTCCATCAACCACTCAGCCTTTATCTGGTTAATAGTGCGGATGGGAGTTACGCGTCAATCAATCATACAATGGAGACACAAGACAAGGCGCAAGATGTAGGTTAAGTATGCGTCACTAAGCATGAGATATGAGCTCGTAAACCACTTACTTCATCAGACCTTCTTCGTCAGTCTCTCACAAAACAAACATTTATCCATTCAGTCAGTCAGTGAGTGAGTGGATGACTTGTGGCTGTGTAACGTTACCTGGAACCTCCCGCTTCATATATCGCTGTGGAGCCCGGATGCACTTAAACGCCTCACGGCAGCCCTCCACTAGCACAGAAATGAGGGACGACATTTTATCATAAACACATGAAGCCGCGTTCAAAGGCCAAAGCTGATTTGATTTTATAGCTGAGATTTTTACTCAAGTTGTATATAGAACCGACTTGACACGTCTCAAGTTTCTTTTTTTTAATAAGTGGGATACTCTACAATTGAAAATAAGGGAGTAGCCAGTTATGTGAAAGCAAAAGAGAAAATATTCATATTTCATCTGGGTCCATCAAATTGCAAATGTTAAAAAAATCTTAATGATTTGTTGTTTTCTGTCATACACGTATCAAAGCATTGTCCGATTCGTTCACGAACTATGCGTAAAAAAAAAAAAAAAAACGAGTTATCTATTCCCTTTATTTTGCAGGTTTTGTGTATACTAAGCGTTCACATGCTACGCTTCTGAACGTGTAGTTTTGGTTTGAGTGGAAAATCACCAGCTCTTCATGCAGCAACTTCTTAAAGCGACAGTCACCTGATGGTCACGTTCACCCTCACTGACTTAACAGGAACTGACATACATATGCCCTTATGTTTATCTTAAATATTTATTGAAAATTAATTATATACGCAAAAGATGAATTCAATCAAAATGAGTATAGAAACTATTTCTGCAGGCTAATATTGATTATTAATGATCAATAAACTATGAACTAATATTGAGATAAGATATGAAACAATACTGAAAGTAAATTGTTGTCAGTGTTTGATTTCATGGCAAATATGGCTGCTGGAGCTCACTGAACTTTGATGACATCACTTTAGGTTTCACTATGAGGTTTGAGTCTTTAGTGAAATGTTCCCATATTAATGGTTCTCAAATTCACAGCAGACACTTTACACGTGATGACTGTGAAGGCATTGATGCCTTCAGGAATTGCTCAAGTGGCAAAATACCCATTGTTATACATTTTGTAATAGAGCTTTGACAGTATAATTATTAACACTGGTACTTTTCTTAAGGACTGCTGTTGAAAAGGTAATGACTTGGATGAATGACTCAGCAGGAATCACGTATCCTGCTGACTCATTTCCTTCATTGATCCTGTGCCTCACCTTATTATGACCTAATACCCAGAGTGTGTTTGAATAGTTATAACTAAACGCAGTCTATGAATTAGGGATTAGACACTTCATTTATTATTGAATGGACATTTTATACTATTTTGCGAGTATAGCTTTTTAAGTATGAGGTCTTGGCGCTCTTTACACATGAACCCCAAAGAGAGAATGAGATGGGGACATTTAATGGTATGATTGTCCATAGCAGAAGATTCCACATCAGACATTGATGTTGACTTGTCTTCACAGCTGAAACTTTCCAACAGTGGGGCCGGCATGAAGCACACATCCCTGATGATGACTGGTGTTGTGTTGATATACTACAAAGATGCAAGCCAATACATTACTTCAATACTTCAGAGAATGGCCAGCTCTGTTCACACTTGAGCTCATTTCAACCTTTTTGGACTAAATGCGAGCGGTGAGAAAGATCTGAACCTAATCCAGTCAGTCTTATCCAGACAATTGTGTTCTCATATGCAACCCAAATGATTGAAGATTATTGAAACAATCAGGGCTGTAATGCATATGTGAAAATGGCCATTGAGTAACAGTTAAATAATAATGAAAAACTGTTAATGAAAACATCTGCTGAAATCATTACTGAAATTCATTTTTAAAAGACTCAATAAATCTGCTGGTTAGAAGTAATCCTCTGCAGGGTCACAGGGATCTGCTGGAACCTTCTGGGGAAAGGCAGGGGTACACCCTGGACAGGTTGCCAGTCAAATCCAAATCAGTCAAACAAAAAATAAAAAAATGATATTGGCAAAGCCACATTGAGGCCAAGTATTCGTTCCCAGGCCCCAAAATGGACTTTGACAACAGGAATTAGGACGACTTACTTATCTGATCGGAGATATATCCTGTAAAAAAAAAAACTAAGCATGTATACTTTCAGATGAGTCACCAGATGAGTCAGTTTAATGATATCCTGGCAAATGTAAAAGAGGATGTCACCAAAGAACTAATGCCAAACAGGCACTTGGAATGGTGTTGTAGTTAGTTTGTCACTTTTGTATGTGTAATTTTAAGTGCGGGTTTTGGGTAATTAAATGCTCAATTAGCCTAAAGCTAACACTGTGAGAGTTCAAAAGGAGAGTGTTTCCTACACTATCAATTATCTCACATAAAAGAAGTAAACAGAAATTGCAGGCAGGACATTGTGTAGAACAACTGCAGGTCTGAACCTAAATGACAATCTGTACAAGATCAGGACTTTAAAGAAGACTTGGTCCATCTTGACTGATCCATACTTTCTCATTTTAATGATTTTATGTTGCTCCCATCTGGTCACAGATATAGTCTGCCGAAACGCAGAACAAACGGACCTAAAAAGTTATTTGCCCATTGGCTTTTTAACTGACTGATTATAATGTGTGTAGTTTTTAACCTGTTATAAGTGTTGTTGTTGTGATGTGGTTTGCATGTGTCTCTGCTTGGCGTACATCAAATTGCCCTGTGAGCGTAGCCTTAAAGCCGTCTGTCTTTCAGCTTCACGAAGGAGAGAAGGTTATCCCAACATTTTATATTTTCTTTTTTGCCATTCACCAAATAGCTATGAAAGTGATTTTAACTACTGTATATTGTTTGGCACTGTTGTTGTCTTTCTAGTTGCGGTGTAGCCTCCACCTCCCACATATATTCAATCAATATATGCATCCATCTTTTTTATAGTTATTATTCTTGTTACTTGTTTTTGTTGTGCTAATCATTGTGCTGTCTGTACATGTTTGTACTTCATGTTTGAATTATCTAGTCCCTGTAGTTCTGTGTTGTTCTGTGTTTGTCTTGTGTAGCACCGTGATCCTGGAGAAACGTTTTGTTTTTAGCTGAAATGACCGTAAACTCCACTAAGACTAACGTGAAAGATTGACCATATTGATATTGCAACACTGAGGTAGCTGCACTGTTGACAACATTAATTTTCCTAAAGCAGGAAAAGAAAGCCTGGTGACTCATTTATATGTCTATGTTCAGAAACTGACAGGAGGGATTAATTTATCATTTTTATAAAAGAAAAATATCACTATCAAATAACAGGAAAGACATGCACAGTTGTTCCCTTTTTTATTTGCTGCATACATGATTTTACTTGTTTCCACATAAGCCTCTGAAGCAACACTTCTTGACAGAGTTGTTAATAATGTTTTTCAAAGTCAACCAATCCGCTTGAGTTTCAGTAATGGTTTCACCCTGCAGAGAACAAAGGTTTTTTCAGCAGGACAACTGCCTCCTCATTCCTGAGGGTGAAATGGCAAGGAAACAGGAAAGTGACTGAGAAAAAAAAACAACAAAAAAAAAAGCAAGTTAGGTCACTCTGTAACGGTGACAAAAAACAGACTTGAATCTAAATTAGCTGAGCAGACACAAGAAGCTTCATCTAACTTTTCAGTCAGTTTCCAATAACAGGCAGCTCTTTGAGAGGGGAAAAAATGCAGTCATAATGATGAAGCTAAATCATAAAATAATAAAGATCAACTTCCTCCTGTGGGCCATGAACCCATTGAGGGTTCAGGCATTATCCGATCACCACTTGCTGAAAGTGGCTGCTGGGACGTGGAAGGTTAGTTCACTGGTTGGGAGGAGCCCAAGCTTGTACTGGGGGTTGACAGATTATATACACTGTTGCCCATAAATCTGGAAGAATTTTGTTTTCAGACAAGCTATTTATCAAGAATAAATTACATTGTGACAATCATTTCATCAGAGGAGATAAAAACACTTTATTCCAACTTTGTGGGCAAAAGAGTAATTAAGTTTATCACAATACACAGCAGCACCCTGGAACTAATGTCCTGGAAAAAGGCTGGACTTTCTTCTACTCTGCAGTCTCCTTGGGTGAGGGATGCCAAGTGGGGATTTGTTTACTTGTAGCTCTCCTGCACTCAAAAGTTGGAGTTTTCCCCAGCACACAAAAGAGTAGTTTTCCTGCACCTTTGGGTTGAGGAGAGGGCTCTGACTGTTGTTTGTGCTTATGCCCCTAACAACTGTTCAGAGTACCCAGTCTCCTTGGAGTCCCTGGGTGCAATGTCATGTGATCTTGTAAATAACTTCCTCCCTTTCCACATGACTGAGGAAATTGTTCTACATTGTGCCATCACCAGTCAGACATTGTACAGCGGGCTCCCATTGCACAAATAAAATAATTATTGATTCTTTCACAGTGCTAATTGTCACAGTTTGCAGTCCTTGGGACAAAGCATCTTAAAGACAACAGAAAGAATAACTAAAAATCAACCTAAGACTTCAAGCTTATTTGAACTTTGGCTTTGCACTTTTGGTAAAACCGACTTGTATATACAGTATATCTTTCCTCTTAATGACGTATTTTTTGACAGATGCGACAAATAATCCAATGCAATTTATAGTCTGGAAAATATAGTAGTTTGTATTAGTTTAACAGCATGTCAAATTATAGGTTTCTGAAAAAACTGAAGCATCACAATCTAGCAAT
The DNA here is from genome assembly GCA_018398805.1 of Hirundichthys speculiger. Lineage (NCBI taxonomy): Eukaryota > Metazoa > Chordata > Actinopteri > Beloniformes > Exocoetidae > Hirundichthys > Hirundichthys speculiger. The sequence goes on along the minus strand of JAGFBZ010000693.1, from coordinate 519,383 downwards.
GTCAGAAATAATTCATGAGCAATTTATAGCTGTTTTTTTTTTTTTTTGCTCATGTTGTGGTCACAAACCAGTGCCTTTTGTCTTGTTCTGTTACCATAGTCAGGAAGTGATTGTGCATCAGAGGATCTCCAGTTCTTTTCATGGTTGTGGAGAAGTTTAAGTAAGCTCTTCTTGGATTTGTTTTACATCTTCTGCTTAATGCAGCATCCTGGCAATGTACTGACTCATGGCTAGAGTCAGCTGTGTCAGCTACAGAGAGCATCCACACTCAAGATGGCACAAAATGTTTTTGAGTTGTGTAGCTTAATTTTCGTAACTGATGTAAACTGATGTCTTACTGAAACATAAAACAATTTATGTTTTTATTCAGGGTTCAAAAAGACTAAAGTCAACTTATGACTTTGAACTCTAGCACATAAAGACTGTCTGTTTTGTAGTAAATCTGATGCATCTTTGTTTAAAGATTGTAGGGCCAGAGATCATTGTTTTGACTCTAGAATTAGCCTGACTGTGCTTAGAGGTCTGTCTCAGGACAAAATGGTCACATGGCGACACGATAATCCTGTCTCACATGCAGACACTGTTGGTGTCTCTGCAGAGCTGGTAATGAACCTTTCCACTCACCTCAGGTGGAGCATATATAAAAAAACACATATATGTATATTAAGAAAGTCATACAGGTAAGGAGGCATGAAGGGAGCATGGGTCTGATAGGAGCAACCTGCCTGAAAATGGACATTTACGACTGCCCTGCATCATTTCTATGACGCATTTGCCAGATATATTTACTCAGCTTTGTCAGAACCCGCTGTCTTGGACAAAGCTGACTAATACGACCACTGCTCGCTCTCTCGTCTGTGCCTTGGCTGCTAATGCTTCAGGGGAGCATGCAAGGCTTAATCCAATATTACCGTGGCTATGTTAAGTATAAGCATCTGACCATGACACTTGCAAGCAGAGCCTACACGCAGAGCGAGGAGATAAACAGAATTCCTTGTTGATAAGCTTGAGCTGCACAAGAGTTTATGAAACTTTATAGGTATCTACAGGCCTCTACTTGCATGATGTGACAGTAAAAATGTGGAACAAATGATAGTTAAACACATCTCATTTTAATATAATCATCCAAAGAGCCCTGAGTAAAAGGAACCTGTTGTTTAATTCAGAGTGTGTAGTGTTTACACTGCCATTTGTTACATAAGTCCCAAGTCTGAAATCTGTCTGATGAAAGGTAAATTCACGTTTTCTGTGGTGTCAACCTACTGTAGATTGCAACTACAAGAGCATGGACAAAAATAAATGCATCTACACCACATTTACTTTGTGTCAAAATGAAAGTACTCTTTGAGTGCTCAAGCATCAATAAAATTATGCTGAAGATATAAGATAAGGTGAAGACGTATGGGAGCCAGAGCTTTTCAGGTCAGTCCCTGCTAAGTATAGGCTTACACTCTCCCCCTCTCTCTCAGAGGTGGTAATCTCTAACTAATAGCAAATTAGGATATTGACAATGACAGCAGCACTGAGTTATGCATAATGTGGCCTAGGAGGATGTATCATACAGGGACAAGGTCGCAGGTATGCCTATCAGTTAACCAGTGTTGTACCTGAACGCGTTCATTGAACGAAAGTTCACGAACTAGTTCATATTTTTGGCACATTTGGCAGCAAGTTTTTCCTCATATTTTTAATATACTGTAGAGCAGTGATTCCCAAAGTGTGGACCGCGGCCCCCTGGTGGGCCGTCGTGGGACTGCAGGTGGGCCGTGAGAGGTCATTAAAATTAAACAAATATGTTTTAAATCCTTGACCTTTTTTAAATATGTTCTTAATTACTGTAAAATATTCATGACATGATTAAAAAACATTAAGAAGTAATAAAACAAACCAGTTAAGTGTTATTCTACTATCATTTTAACTTAATATGACAAGTGTCACCTTATTTGTTGACCCCTTACATTAATATTGGATCATGGTTCCTTGTCCTGTATGTTGATCACAGTTGTGATTAAAATTTTTCGGTGGGCTGTGGAGATTTTTCACATTTCAAATTTGGCCTTGGTATTCTGAAGTTTGGGAAAGGCTGCAGTACAGAGAAGCTGAAATGGAAATTACAGTTTTACATGGGCTGTCCCTTCAATGCTAATGTGAACCCTGGTTGGTTAAGGATTCCGAACTGGACCAATAGTTTTTGACAGTTAAAATGGATAAAATAATTGCCGTTTGTGGTGGGCATTGGCATTGCCCACCAATGAATATGGGCAGTGGTAATCATTTTGACAAATAATTGCTCACAGCAACATTGAAAAATTTTTTTTTTAAATGAACTAAAAATTAACTATTTAGTTAATTTTTTTGAAATAGTGAACTGAACTAGTTCATTTTAATATCTGTGAACTATGAACTAAACTAGTTCATTTTAATTTCTGTGAACTATGAACTGAACTAGTTCATTTTAATTTCTGTGAACTATGAACTGAACTAGTTCATTTTAATTTCTGTGAACTATGAACTGAACTAGTTCATTTTAATTTCTGTGAACTATGAACTGAACTAGTTCATTTTAATTTCTGTGAACTATGAACTGAACTAGTTCATTTTAATTTCTGTGAACTATGAACTGAACTAGTTCATTTTAATTTCTGTGAACTATGAACTGAACTAGTTCATTTTAATTTCTGTGAACTATGAACTGAACTAGTTCATGTAGAAAGTGAACTTGCCCAACACTGCAGTTAACCCCTATTAGACACATCTCATGATGGACCTTGATCTTAAAGAGTTGAAGTCATGGGTCGGACACATAAATATAATGCAACATCCATAAAACAAAGCAATGTTTATCTTCCAGTGATCGATTTAAAAGCTTTGAAAGCAGCAAATGTTTTCTCCTTGACTAAATGGCTGTAAGAAACGAGCAATAAATCCAATGTGCCTTATCTCCATAACCAAATACATTCTAAATAAGGTCGCATGCAAAATGAGTGTGGAAATGTCATTGGCCAAAGATATTTATAGAAATAAAATATGTGGATCAAAATGGCTCCTTTTAGAAAATTAACTTGATTTTTTTCCTGTTTCATAACACTTGATATTTCTTCTCAACTACAATGCAACTATTGTGGCTTACTCTAAAGAGACTGACCTGGGTGATACAAATCTACTGATTCCTGGTACCTCATCCAACTTTTTTTTTTTAACCTAAAGCTTTCTTACTATTCTTCTTCTTAGCATTCCAGTGTTATATTTAAAGTAGACATACTTTTTTTTCTTTTTCAAAAGTTAACACATCTTCTGAAGTATTAAAGAAATGTGACACAGGGATGGAGGACAACTCTCTTTTCGTCCATGTCGTTACAGCTTTGTTCATAGCAGCTAGATTTAGGGGGTGGAGTCAGACACTTCACTCCATTCCCACCCTCTCTGACAGGGGGTGGGCTTCATTTGAGATTTGTGTTAGATCTATTCACTACCCTCTTTCAAGATACAGCAAATGCAGCATAATGTAAGTTGGGTGGAGCTAAAGATGGGCAGGCTGGATATTTCCTCTCTAAGCCCAGTCTATGAAGTCACAGTACCATACCAATCAAATAGCTAATTTTATTAAATATTTTCTGTGCTAGGTTAGTCCTAAACAAAGAAAGAGCTGTGTATTATATTGGAGATTTTTAGTTTATAGTATAGACTTTATAAACGACCTAGACCACTGGTATCTATGGGCCCAGGCCAGTTGTGGGGGACTGCGGGCCAACCAGCCTGATCAACCAAGCCTAGCAACCTTGGTTACTTAGCAACAGGTAGCCAAGTGCGGCAAAGTGCACTTTTCCAGTGGTCCAGTTAGTCAACCTGGAAAGGTCTTCAATTTGTCCGAGGCAATGCCAATGTCAATGTCAATATCCCTTTATTGTTATCATATTTTTAAGAACACCACAGCAAAATTAAAACATCACTCCTTAAAATGATGACACATCAACTCGTCCATTCCCACACAACATTCTCCACATATTAATGATTAATAAATAAATAAGTAAAAAAAATAACTTCAAAAAGTGCAGAAGCAAGCAAAAAGGTGAGCATAATCAATGTTTTATTCCACCATGTTTATTTGTCAGCCCTTGTCCATCAGTCCCCAGTAGATAATAATATTTTACATCAATATATAATGATAAGTAGATAAAACACACTGTTAAAACTAGGGTAATGGATTTTATGTGATTTCAAACCCAGAACACTTTTTGTCACACTCAGTTCATATCTCCTCACTATCTGCTTGCTGGCCTTCTTGTGAGTAATAATTAGGTGATACTTTTATAGTGCCTCAAAGTGCACACAATCTAGTTACCTCCGCCAAGGAGGTTATGTTTTTGCCAGCGTTTATCTGTTTGTCTGTCTGTCTGTTTGTTTGTTTGTTTGTTTGTTTGTTTGTCTGTCTGTGCTCAAGATAACTCAAAAAGTTATGGATGGATTTTGATTAAAGTTTCAGGAGTTGTCAGGAATGTGAAAAGGAAGAACTGATTTCATTTTGGGTGTGATCCGGAAGAAATCCTGGATTCAGGATAATTTCAAATTTTTGATAACATTGTGGTAAATGAGGCCAAAAATGTTGTTTCTCAATATATCCATTAATTATTGCCCAAAACTCATGAAATTTGACTCAGGGATTGACAACGGGAACCTCTATCAAATTTCAAAGGCTGATCTGGATCTGATTCCAGAAGGTGGATTTTATCGCAATCTCTATAAAAACATTGAGGTTGTTTAATTCAATATATTGACTTTGGAAACAAATATTGCATGAAATCTTGATAGCATTATTATTTATTTTTGTGTGCATCTCAAAATAAAGGAAGATTATGGTACTTTTTTTAGCGTTCCCATATTGTCAGTGCTATATGTACGACTAAAATTTATGGTGTAAATCGCTACATGGGGGAATTGTTGCACTTGGAAGAGGTTTGCACTCTCTGAGTGCTTTTCTAGTTCATATTGTTTTCTCTTGTATCCTTTTTTTTTTTTTTTTTTTTTTTAGTTTTATGATTATGTTTCTTCTATTTTTGGCACTAAATTAACCATCCAGCCATAGCTTTCAAAAGCATTCAAGGGAGTAACTCACTTTACAGTGTTTACCTCTGAAAAACAGTGGATCAAAGGCATAAAGTAGCCTAATTATACATGTCTCATTTTTGTGACACAGCTCATGTTATCAGCTTTATATCTGACCACCTGCAGCCTTTCCCATCTGCTCCAGTATAGAATGAATAGAATATGTGAGCCACATATAGAGGAACATAGAGATGAGCATGTTGGAAACAGGAGGCCAGATGGTGTGAATGAAACAACGCTGCATGTTTTGTCCACATTATCCATATGGCACTGGAAATGCTCAACAAGGAAATGGTAGAAAGTAGTTAGAGGCAACTGTTATAACTGAAGTGGACAACTGAAAGGTTTTTAAATGTGAAGGTTATGTTTTCCTATACCCAGAATAAATTATTTCTTCTTCCTTTTATGTTGTAATCATAAGGCAAACATGGCATGAGTGATCTTTTTATCAGTATGTGCAGGTGGCCAGATAATACATTTTACCAGCACTGCATATACTGAACATGTACCCTTCTCAGTTTCTTCCTTCTTCCTTTTGGGGCTTTAATGAACACATGATAGGATTATGAATCTCAACTTCTATAGAGAAAAAAAGCTTTCACACCAATGTACTCTGAAAAGAAGGACTACTTAAACAGAAAATTTGTATTATGGCTAATGATGTAATCTGAAACATGCTTTCACTTGCACTGAACTCAACATCGTCAGAAAGGGCAAGAAAGCTGTTGCTGCTGTGTTGATGAGATTTTAGTGTGAGTTGTGTCAACAGAAAACTAAAGTGTTATTCAACCATGGTGGGAAAGCAAAACTAAGGTCATGCTGTTGGCTTTGAGAGGTTGTAGATGTACATGGATGTGCTTTAAACTCAATCTTTGTATAGTGTATTAGCAATGCTAATAATTGCTAATTAGCGCTTGACACATTCTGTCTTGATTTAATGAAAGTGTTAGTGGTCTTAATAGGCCATTGGGAAGATTTGAAAATGATCTGACTTCAGTATTGAAGTTCATATCAAAGAACTTCAAAGTGCATCACATTTTTCACAGTTTATGTAGCTGAGGAAAAGATGAATTCCTGTCTCTTTATCACACTCTAGTCAAGAAATTGTATTCAGTTGCAGGGATTTGTACTCCATATGACTGTGGTCAGTGCAGCGCCAACGGCTGTTAAATTTTGCTGTCAGCAATTTTTGTAAAGTACGGGAATCTCCAAAGTCATAAATCTTAATCATCCAAGGAACTCTTACAAAATCCAAAATCAAACAGACAATCCATGTCTGTCATGCCCTTTAAAGTTAGGCTTAAATAGCCCATAGTCTGTTTATTTATGGGTTCATGGTTTCATTTTGATTATCTACTGTAGCAATACTACATGCTTTAATGATGAAAAAATCTATGCTAACACACACACACACACACTTAACTGAATCCTGTATAATCAATTTACTCATCAACCATCTTCCTATGACTTCCCAAGACCTTAAGAGTTCACCCTACTTCCCACACCTCTCAGCTGAAGCCTTTGGTTAGCAGTTCATTGTCTGCAGCTCATGTCAGTCTCCCCTTCCATCCACTCCGGTCTTCACACTGACTAGATTGTCACACCAGTTTGTGGTAGCCTGTCTGATCATCAGATTCATTTTTCTACATTGCTTGTGACATATTAAGCAATGTGATTCATGTTATGAACTTATGTCTGTTTTGCCCAAAATCTATAAGCCTTTTAACTGCTCGCTGTGGTCAGTGTTACTTCTTTTGGGTACCGACAGGCAAAAGCCTAAAACTTCGGTACTTTTAAACGATTTTTAAATCACTAATCTAAGTGAATATATGCTTTTCACTGAGTGGTTCAGATCTGCAGGGTACTCCAATAAGACAAACCCACACCAAAATAGCATTGCCCAACCTCCTCATCTTAATTATGCTGCATTTGTGGTATCTAGTAAGTTGGTAGGGTTTGGTAACACCAATTTTAAATAAGGCACTGTGATATATTTTCTCAAGAAACTTTGCCAGTTTGGCAGAACAAGGTTATAATATGTCTTCTTTTGATATAATGTCTAGGTCCGACATGTAAACAGGTAAAGACAGGGATCAAACAACTGACCCTACAAGTAGTGACAGCTGATACTTCTAAACAGAAGCAACCCCTGCGACTGATAAGCCTTTTACACCAAAGCACTTCCAGTGTTGGTTCAGAGCAAGTGCCTAACTTAAAACCAGTCATTTATTTTTCTGCAGCCAGTTGTAGAAAAAAAAAGTTCTTGCTCAGAGCCAGGAAAACTGGTGCTTCTCTGGGCCCAAAAGTCTGCTGGACTCGACATAAAGAGTGGTTACGTCAGGGGCAGGATTATCATCACCAAACAAAACAATGTGAGCATTTTGTCAAGTCACATCTGTGTCAAAATAGTAGAGGATAGAGGAAGAGCTAATGAAACTAATGAAAAGGAATGATCAAAGAAAATAACAAAACACTTCCACCTTTCACCCAAAGACACCTGGGATCGGCTCCACCTAGGCTCAGACTGGGTATACTATGATATATGCTCTGAGGGAAAACAAGATAAATGCTGCGATCTGCCCACTTTGTGCACCTCTACAAAAATTCTGTACATTAATTTAGTGCACTAAAGGAGGGTTCAAAGGCTATCAGAAGAGACATAATGATGTGGCTGATGTGTATATATAGAAAAAAGAAAAGCCATTTGTAAAATGTTCCAAAGTTCTGAAGCTCTAAAGTGGCTCTGGCATCAGCCCAGCACCAGCACCTGGTTCAAGAGGGCTGAAAAGGGACATGACAGTAACTCTCTGCTGTTTGCATTGGGCTTTGTAAGGTTAATGAACTTCTAAACAAATAAAAAGCCATGCAGCATACTTTAGGATAAAGAAACTCAACTTCACCGTCTCCAAAAAAGAGCTATATTTACAGGATGTTGAAAATGGAAAATGAGGCTGTGTTCTTATAAATTCCACCTGCATTTAAACACCCATAAATCTGTACACCGCATGACAAGCAGGTCAGTGTAAAGAAACAAGTCTTACCAGCATTCAAGCGTGCTTGCAGAATAATGCTGCATTTGCAAAAATTCTGACTTGAAAGCTGGGTGGAAAATCTCTGCAGAAATTTGGAACAAATGTGGGAGTTTACCGCTCCCTCTGAATGTCTCTGGAAAGTATCAGGGCGATAGTACATGTGTGAAAACAGTCAAAGTGATTCTTCCAAGTACAGTTTCAAGGTTTCTTCCTGACTCGCAGAGTTGGAGAGATTCTGAATGTGAGGTTATAAAGCGGTTCGACTTGAAAACATAGTCTCTTGGGAAAGTCAATGATTTCAATTTAAGAAATATGAGATCAGTTTGTCTGAAAAGGGACTTAATAAACTGGACTTTTCCCATACACGACTGAATCACTCTGAGTAGCTTAGCAACAGCCATAACACATTGGTAAATACATCTTGCTTGTCTAATAACTTACTGGCTTGTTTGGCCCTCTCTTTAAGATTGTAATCTCCCAGTTCACAGGGCTGGGAGCCAAGATTTTTGCTTTTTCAAGGATAGTCATAGTGTTAAACTGTCAGGTGTCCTTACGGTAGTCTAGCGCCACTGCTAAGATTTGAGCATAAAGCTTTGGTGCTTCATTAAACTGACATACAACTTTATCTTCATCTCTGAGGTTCTTTAAAAGGAAACTGGTGGAGTCCACATGAATGGCAATTATAAAGTACAGAGCAAGAACACTGACCAACATATGCAAGCATCTAAAACAGTGCTAAAGTCTATCCAACATGAGTAACATTTTTTATTGCTCACACTGTGGTTGTTGGGAACTTGTGATGAATGAGCAACTGTCAAACAGCTCCATACACCAGAGCTAGATGTGAGGTAAAATGAGAAATGGCGCCATCTTTAGGTGCCTTCTGAAATTTGTTTTCCTCATAATTTTTTTCATTTTATTGATTCATTCCAGACATGTCAAAACAATCTTTTAAAGCATAGACAATTTTAACTCTATTATGAATCTATGTATCTGAAAATAAAATAATATATTTATTAAATATATAATAATGCATAAATCAATATACACTGACACATGTGCATAACCATAATTTAGAAACATATAGAACCTCTCGTAAATAAATCTAAATATTAAATGGACATATTCCCCCCAAAAAATAAAAAATAAAAAAAATAAACAAAATGTATACCCAATGTATACACACCGATCTATATACATACATATACATATCAATATGCAAAACACATATCTGGTTCAACATGTCTGAAAAGGGGTAGAAAGAAGTAAAACTTATTTGATCCTACCCCTTCTCCAATGTTCCGAGATTACCCTTAAAATGTATCCGGTTTTTGAGGCCTAGTACTAAATTTTAGTTGTAAATTCATATCCAGATAGAGATAGACATTTAACTACATACATACATACTGATACACACACATTCACACTACAGTACATACTATAATATATACTATAGTATATACTACAGTACATACTACATATACTTCACTCTGCATATTCACACCCACACACACAGTGCACCAAGAGAGCACCCAGATACCCCCCCCCATCCCACCATGCTGCACTCTGACACCAAACCCACTCGAGTCCAGTCCCCCCCACCAGCCCCCCATAATGATGGCGCAAGAGCAGAACCAAGAGGATCCCCGACCCGGTTGGCCCACGTAAGGCACCACATCAACACAAGCACCCAGACCCCTGACTGCAACACCCATGAGCCCACCCAGGCACCACCCACCCCCCTCCGCCAGCCCCTAAGACCCTCCCCCACCCCCCACCCCACAGCGGAAGCCCCCCCGCCGGGGCAGGTTGGGGGTGCCCACCCAACCCGCCCCAGCAGGGGCGAACCCCCGCCATGCAGCAGAGGCGCCTCAGCAGCGACGAAGAGTGGCGGGAGGCACCCGAGCTAAACCCTCGAGCACCGCTACCAAGGTCCCGAACACCCATGACAATACAGTGCCCCACACAAAACCCCCCAAAGGTCCTCAGAGCCCCACCCCCGCCCCACCACCAAGGGCACAAATGTTGACCACTGAGGGAAACCAGACCCAAACAGCCACAGTGCCAGACCACCAAAAACTAAAGTACTTATTTTTGACGTCTTTTTTTTTATACATGATTGAAATCTTTTTTTTCCACTTTGCTCTGATGTTAACATACTTGAAATGTTAATCCAACAACTTATCATCTGAACATTTAATGACCTTTTAAAGTTGTAGGAGTAACTAAATGCAGTGACCTCATGATGAGCACTCAGAGCTAGAAAGTTCCTGATTAGATTTTTGGCTCGGTTCTCCCCGTGCTGACGTGGGTTTCCTCCCACAGCCCAAAGACGTTCATGTTCAGCCTTAATTGGTGATTCTAAATTGCTCGTAGGGGTGTATGGTTGCTCATCTGTATCTGTGTCCTAAAAACGGACTGGCAACTTGTTCAGGGTCTAAACTTGTATTTCACCTGATGAGAGACAGGCTCCAGGGGACCCCAGTGTTCAAAATTCAGGAGAAGTTGGAAAAATACTACTTCTGTTTGCAATACCGTGTTTATTATGTAAATTAAGAGCAATTGCATTTCTATTTTCAGAAAATGATGGGTAGAGATGGGTGACGTTACCAATAACTTACCAATAATTGGGCAAAAAAGAGCTTTTTGGGTTTATACAAAGTGCATGAGTACATGAAAGGAGGCTGAGAGTTCATTTTAACACTGGAGGAATATCACTGTTCTAACAGTGAAGAGTTACAAAATCCATACAAATACAAAATCCATATTTTAATCCACATCAAAATAAAAGTTTGTGGAAGATAATATTTGCTGAGCAAATTAAGGGAATAGAAACTTCTCTTTTCATGCCTTCCAATTGTTAGAACATGGCATGGACTCAGGCTCAGTTGGCCTTTTTTTTTTTTTAACATCAAAATACATTTTCATGAAGTTTGATGTGACATATGTGAATATAGTTTGGGCCAAACTGCAGTTGTGAAAAGCAGAAGAATCTGGTAGTCTTAGTACCAGCAGTTGCAGCTAATGTCTAAAAAAGGTTCATGCACGTGGATACAACATTACTGTATTATGATGAAAATATGCAAAACCATGTTATTTAAACAATCCAACTTATAGAGCTTAGCAGATAAACCTCAAACCATACATATTATCTCTGGTATGTCTCTTTAAGAAGCTTTAAGTAGCTAACAATCAGCTGCCTCCTAATATACCCAGGTAACATCAGGACCAGCTCCTTTCAAATATACTATATTCAGTGTGATACACTGTAGGTTAAATACAATAATTAAAAAAAAAATAGAAACATATTTTGATGGTGCATGTTTTTCTTTTCACCTTTTTGTTACTTTATGTTACTGCAGGTCTTTGCTATTCATTCAAAAGTTCAAATTCAAATATCCATAGCAGCTGCATCACAAACCCTCCAACACCCTCAGCAGTCAATATTAATGCTGGAGAGCAGCTCCTCCAAGGCCTCCAGTTTCTGGTTGGCCTCCTCGATCGCACTGTACGTCTGGACATTGCTGGCGATGTGATAGCGGATGTCATCCACCAGAGGGACAGAGTCCGTCTCGTGCCGCTCCTCCACCGATGCGGCGTCCTCTTTTATGATCTCTGCAAACTCGGCCTGCTCCACCAGCTGTGAAAGATGGGTGCGACACACAGGTAGGTGTCAATTCAGCTTCATGATGCAGCGAGCATGTCCGACCAGAAGATCCAGAATATTACCGTCAGCTCGCAGTCTATCTAGCCAGGGTAGCTGGCTAGATAGACACTGCAATATGATAACATGACCTCAAAGTAGTGCTGTAGTCAGATCCCCTCTTTTTCCTGTGCCGTGTATATGAATGCTATGAGTGTACTATGAGAAATATGTCAATAAAATGACATATTACAGTGGTGAATTTAATGTCTGAAAATGTTCGTTCCCTTCAACTTGACCAAAAGACTTGGAACATGAAGAACCGCGAGTCTACCCCAATATTGTGCAAGGCTCAAAAATATAACAATATCTTTATTTGTTTAATCCCAACAAAACCTGCTGTAAATTTTCACAGACTCCCAAATTTTGAGCAAATCTAGTTTGAATACCTGCTGGATCTTATGTCACGCTAAATGCATGACTATGCAGGTTGTCTTAAAACAATAAAAGCAAGAAAGCAAGTAACTGCAAAAAATGTATTTCCCAAAAATACAAGAGAAGTCTCACACCGGTTTCACCAGAGAGACAGCGGCACCCACCCGTTCAATGATCTTGGCCATGAACTCTGTGCACTGATCTTCCAGCCGGGAGAGACGGAAGAGCTTGGCTGTCTTCCACATGTGCAGGACGTTGTCCTCACAAATGGCCTTAGCAAGCGTCTTCCCACAGAGACGCTTCAGCCCCGGCAGCAGATACATGTCAGCCACACACAGCACGTCAAACACGTTCTCCATCGTCAGCTGGACATAAACGGGTTCCAGTCAGGCATCAAATAATAATCACAAGCATCTAAGAAGCATCTGAGCTGGTGTAAGGAGGTCTGAGGTGACAGTGGGAATCCCAGTGACCCTGTGATGGGCCTTTTTCTTTTTGCTTCATGAAATGGTGCCAATCTTTCAAGCTGTAAATTCTATTGTAACCAAAATCTGCATCATAAATGTAAATGACCTTTGTCTTTTGACATAGTCAAGTAAAACAGGAGAAATCTATAAAGCACATGTAGAAATTTAGTTAGCGTTAGATTGTGAAAATCTGAACAGACAAAAGCTCACTCAATAGTGATAACGAGAGGATGCATTTTTAAAGCGTATTAAATTCAAAGTAGGATGTAAAAATAATATGATCCATCACCTTAGCCAATATGGAATCCATTTTAAGTTTCATTAGATGTACAATATCCATTCTCTCTTAGGGCTGCAAAGTTCTGGGACTTTTCAAAGTTGGAAACTTTCCATGGGAATTAACAGGAATTAATGGAAATAAATGGGAATAAATCTGAAATTTACAAAGTTGAAGGTTGGCCCGTAACAGGAATTTTTAAATATCATTGGCAAAAACATATATAAAATATAAAAAACAAAATATCTTAGCATAATCTTGATGAAAACAACCAGATTTTACAAAAGTATACTTGAGGATATCCATGGTATTCCTTAATCACATGCACATAGGGCACCCTGACTGCAGGGGTGCATGCACTGTGCACTCCTCCATCACATGCACAGATGATTTCTAGAACCCTGGACTATTGGACCATTGGAGCCACACATTTGAGCCACTGGACAACAAAAGCTTATTTATTAAAGTAACTAAAACGTGATGCAGTTCTACTTACAATTAAATCTGCTGAAATTTTTTTTTTTATTGTATTAAATTGCCGGCATGTCCATGGCCAAACAAAATGTTTATATTTATGTTTTGATACAGTACAGTTCATTAAAATTACTCCCAGATTTCTAGTTAATTCCCAGAATTCCCAGGGAAGGTTTCCAAGTTGGAGTACTTTCACAATTTTCCAGGCTAAACTTCCCATCTGGAAAATTTACTGGAAATGTTCCACCTCTTTGCAACCCTATTCTCAATCCTGCTCTTCCTTTCTCCTCCAACTTCTCCAGGATATGGTGGGCTCCACGGATGCTAGATACTCCTCGACATTCTGACATTCATCAGATGGTTTCTAAATTTATCTGTCAGCTGTTTAATGCTGGGAAAAGTTTTTTTTTTTTTTGCTGCAAACAGCTGCCTGCTACACTCAGACACAGCTCTCATCTCATATTTAACACTGAGCCACATTGTGAGCTGGATAAACCAAAACATTGAGCAGAAAACATTAAACTCTCACTGGTTAAGAGTAACTACTGAGTTGTAATTGTACCTTTTTAAGCTCTAGCTCTAGTTAGTGTTATTTATCATTTTTTTCCCTTTAAAAATTCAGATCAGTAGAAACCCATCCATAACAGTGATGTCTTTAAGTGACTCACCATCTCAAGAATCGAGCATTTCCAATTTTCTACCACAATGACAAGTTTACATCCTTTTTGCACAATTCCAAAATACAACCACCTGTGGCAGAAACTGTGTACGAACCTCTGTGTCATCCGTGTAGATATAATACATGATGTGGATGAAGATTTCGTGGGAGATGTTGTGTAAAGTTATCACAGGGGTGCTGGGCTGAGACTGCAGCTGCTCTCCCTCGCTGAAATGGTCCTCCAGCAAGGCTTTAAAGTAATCACTACGTCCGCAGAAGAATGCCTAGACACACACACCATAAATATTTTACATTCATTTGAGTCTCAGCATCCAGACAGGGTGCACAGGTCAAAGGATTGCTTTACAAGCACTGAAGTTCATACCTTATGACACAAGAAATCATAACCTTCTACTCTGAAGCAGATGTCAGGATAAGTAGGGAAGTGGTCTACCCTGTTAAAGGGGAGTTCACCAAATCCAACCTGGGAAAAAAGATTAACAAACTGCAACAGATCAGCTACAGAGTATTGAATGTATTAGTTTTACTGTCACTGTGACCTTACTCTTAATTCAGTGGGCAGTGCACAGTCTGCTAACTGAGCCATCTCCTCCTGGAGCTGACAGGTGTGAGGCTCCAGGCTGAGCACTTTAACACAGATTCCGGGCTTGTTGGACACTTTAGTATGAAATTTTAAAAAAAAAAAGGCACGTGATTAGCAGCTCATCACTCAGAAGGAAGGAAGTCAATCCAAGCTCTAGAAAAAGCTCACTTGCTTAAAATGTTGTTTTATGTTTTTTTTTTTTTACTATTTTGGAACTTGAACGAAGTGTTGAATTACCCTGTTAAAGGAAACAGTGCATATACAAAAATGTAAACCAAGAGTTCAGTCTTACCAAATTCATAGACTTGTTTACATTTGTTCTCCAGCTCTTCTATCAGGTCTTCCATTTTGCACTGTTTAGCCAGCCGTCTGCTGTCCTCCACCAGACTTATATCAATATCCATCCTTCCTGTAAATAATCCAGAAAAATCCATCATCTTTTCATTTAACTTCTATCTTTACACACAGGATTACAATTAAAGAATTAAAACCATGAGTTCAGGGAAAAGTCTTAAATTACTGCATTCACTTTATGATGATG
Organism: Hirundichthys speculiger; assembly: GCA_018398805.1. Classification (NCBI taxonomy): domain Eukaryota; kingdom Metazoa; phylum Chordata; class Actinopteri; order Beloniformes; family Exocoetidae; genus Hirundichthys; species Hirundichthys speculiger. The sequence continues at coordinate 504,149 of JAGFBZ010000693.1, read as the reverse complement.
GAACTGGTTTAATATTTTTAAGTACAGTTTTTCGTTCTGTGCAAAATTAAAAAAATTACATTAACAGTGTTGAAGCCTGGATTCTTGCTATAATACACACTCACCTGTATAAAAATATTGCAGGATGGCACCAAAAGCTGCAGGGTTGATCTGAAATCAAAACAGTTTTTATCTATATTGATACAAACTATAGTTGATTAGATATGACAAGTGTAACAAAGCAGATAGTACAGAATTAATCATCCAATAAACCTATTTAATTACCAAAGGGTGCTTGAGAGTGATGAGGTTTTTTCCTTTCCACTTGGTTTCAAACATTTCTGTGAAGTACTCAGAGCGTGCGCTGAGAACACATCGGTGGGCCAGAAATGTCTGTCCATGAACCAGGAACTTCACATCACTGTGCTGACCCTGCTCTAATAACCTGGTGGTAAATTGTAGAAATATTTCATTTTTAATATAAACACATGTTTAAAATTCTCCTAAGTAGTTCAGTATAACCTCTGATAAGACTCAGGAAGTTGACTCTCACATGAGCAAAAAGTAGTTAAAATCATTCCGCTGCATGGCTCGGACACTGACACACTTGTAATCTTTGAGCAGGCGCCGAATGGAGTCATTCAGGGAGCCGTACACACATCTCTCACCGTCAAACGTGTTGGCTTCACACTTGGCACCTGAAATTTTTAGATTAGAAGAAAATTAAAAAAAAAAAAAAAAACTTTCTACCAAATGATTTCAAATCTTCATCATTTCTATCTTTATCATGCATCCATCACATAAGCCAAGAAAATGTGAGGCTTACCACTAGCCAACAGGTACTGGACCAGCTCCTCATGACCACAGAGACAGGCATAATACCTGAAGGACAAAGTGTTTATATTTTAAAGAGTTTACAATAGTGATGGTATGTCAGTCTAAGGATCAGACAATCTGCCAGCATTGTACGTACAAAGGGGTACTGTCCCATTTATCCCTCACATTGAGGTCCACATCTCTTTGTTCAACAAGGTATCTAGATGAGAAAAAAGGAGCAGTTACAGTGATATGCTGTTTTTTTTTTTTTACATGATCACTACCTGTTATTAACCAAGAAATACAAAGCCATTTCATTTTCAGTACATTCAAACAGAGAAAGAATTATCTTTGGGTATAATGCATCTCTGTTTCATGCAATCTATTTCATGCAACTATTCCAGCTTCATCTTTATGACAATGTTACCTTTGTTTTTCCTAACTGGAACACTTACATAAACATGACCTTAAAACACTGTATTCTACATGGGTGGACGCTACCGTCCTTTAGCAATCAGAATAATTCTCCAAAAGCAGAGAAAAAGTAAAAGTGGTATCCTGTTGGGGACCTGACACTGACAGCTTCGTTACTGAGGAAACTGAGAAGCTGACCAACAAATGGTGGCTAAAATGACAAGCTAATGCTAACAACACTGCCTTCCGCTCCTACTGATGTGCGAAACATATGGTTTTACATGAAGCTGCAAGTGGGCTGGCCAAATGAAGACTTAAATATTTTTGTCAAATAATGGTATCAGCTGTAACCATCTAACATATACGATTTCAGAGTACGGCTTTGCGCCCAAGTGAGATAACGTCAACAGAGCCGGTGGTTACCTGACTCTACAGATGTCGCCCTTTCTGCAACTACTAAACAAATCGGACACATCCATTGCCGCCTCGGTGTTTTCGGTCCTCTGTAATGCATTGAGACGGCCTGTCTACCGGACAGGTGAGTAATGGTTTGTTGTATCTTCAGAGGTTTCTCGGTGAACGCTGAGAAAGTTGGCAGGCACACACACTTCTTCAGGCGGTTGTTGACAACCTGCGGATCTGTGTTTTGGTCGAACGGGGTCCAGGGCTCACGTCACCACGGGGCGTTCACTTCACATGACGGAAAAGCGGAGAACTGAGGACACCTACTAAGGCGTTCTATTTAGGTATATGAGATTTTTTTTAGCGTTGATATATCGATATGGAATTTTACATTACACGAATTCCAACCATAAAAACGCTGAGTTGTTTACAGTCACTTTAAATGACTGACAATCCCAGCAGCAGGTACGTGACTTTAATGAGTGACAATTTGTGACAATACCTAGAAAAGCTGTATATCCGAGCTAAGACGTACTTCATGAATGCAGCAAACGTCATTGCGTTCAAAAATCCTCAACCGAAGCTTTGAAAAACATTTTGTTAGAGTGAAATCAGACTTTAAAAGAAACGCTTTTTAAATTATTTTTTATTTGATAACAACAACTTGACAGGCCCCAGTCGGACAGCATACTGAGACTGATGTATATCATATTTTACTTTATTTCATATACGTCACGCAAATAGAATGTAAGCGTTGGTTCTGTAAAAACAGATGCAAATGTGAAAAACAGAAGTAAATGACTTTGCGTTGGAACAAAAAAAAAATCATAAGAAAACTGCTTAGAAAAGCAAAGAAAAACTAAATTCTCCACGCCCTCTTTTTATTTCAATGTGTCAATCTTCTTCTTTAACAGGGAGAGCTGAAGCTGAAGTTTTTCTCGTTGCAGCAAAAGGATTTCTCTCTGCAGGCTCAAAACTTCATCTTGCAAACTCACTGGCAATAAAGAACCACACAAAAACAAGTATTCAGTTATTTAAATAAGTACCGATATATTTTGTATATCAATACTGATATTTTGATGTACTGATACACATTTTTTTTTTTTTTTGCATAAAAATAAGTTCAACAGTCAGTACAAAAAACATTTAAAGCAAGAAACAAAACAAAAAGTCATACAAAGCAGAAAGTTGAACCACTTAGGCAGAAATCAAACACACTTTGAAAAGGTGGTTCTTCAACTGTGAATTAAGCCACGTTATAGTTTGTCTTCCTGACTCCCAGAGGAAGATTATTTTACAGATACAGCCCAGGGCAGCCTAATTCATACGTGTTCTCATTTGCGAATGAAGAATTGCTCATAGCATATGCCTTGATCAGAAGCCCATTGTTGTGGTCTGGAGTCAGATTGTTCAAGATCTTTAAAGATGAGGATGATTTAGAACTGAACAATAAATTAAATAGGAGGCTACACTGGATGTGACAGCAGTAGAAATCTAAGTCAACAGTCTTACCGCACAATTTTGGACTGACTGTAAACAGCAAACAGAGTCTTAGGGGAAAAAAAGATAATTACAATAGTCTAAGTATGATGTAAAAAAAATGGGTTAGCAAACTTAATTTTAAGGTTTATCAGACTTAATTTTGCAGATAATGACATCTAAAGTATGAGAAAATGAGTTGGTATTTTCCTGTGCCAAAAGATGATATTAGAGACCTGATTCAGGGCATGAAGACGAACACGAGCTTTAATTTGAGTTAACTTAATAAGATTTTGCAACACTCTGGTCATCTCAGGCCAAGCAGTTGTGTCAGAGGCCTACGGGCTTCACAGATAACTAAATCATGTATCATCAGTCATGTAAAACATATAAAAATCAATAAAGCACACAATTTATGCATTAGATCTTCTTGAAATGTTGTGGGATTATTTCTAAAGTAAATGAAAGAGATCCAGGATCCCTTGGGACTGTAACAAATCAGAAGAAGATGTACCATTGTCTGTTTAAACACAAAACTTAAGGTGATATAGGTAAAAAGTAAACCAGTTCCTAAGCCAGAAATCCCAACCCGTTTTGTAAACTGATGGAAGTAAAAAGATAAACAGAGTCAAATGCAAAGCAAACCTAAACGAACTAAAACAGAGCTTTTAATGTAGTATAAATGCATGAGGGTATCATTAGTATCATTAGAGTTGTCTTGGTGAAAACCAGACTTTAGTTAACACACCCTCCTTTCTTTGTATTCTATTGGCTCATAAGTTAAGGGTTTTTTTTTCAGAAAACATGGTATGAAAACATATGAACTCACTACTTTCTATTTCTTTAAATAGTATTCTTAAACATATTTCTTTTACTTTTAACTAATCTGTTTTAACACATGTAGATACATCACATAATACACTAAAATTTATTTATTCGTTCTAATTGCAGGTTTCAATGAAACAACACAGGAGAAATGCAAAGTAGGGTGAATATTTTTTAAGGCAGAGTAGACAATAAGAAAAGCAAAGAATGCCACAACACCTTTGTATAAGAAGAGGCCTTTACTTAGGAAAAATACATGCTTTCAGGTGGAAAAGACACTCCTAAATTCCACGCATATTTGCATCACCGCCTTTCCTAGTAGCAACTACACACCAAAAAATTAACTTCCATCTAATTGCACGTTTAACTGTGACTAGATGGCATAAAATGCAGTTTTGTTGTTTACCTGTGACAAGCTCTGTCAACTGATGATTCCTGGGTCTCAACATTTTCACGCCTTTGGTAAGCAGCTGTCACCCAGAAAGGAGAAGCACAGAGTAATTCCACCTCAACGGGGTAGTGATCACTCACTCTGAGGGCCTGTGCAAGGGTGTGTACACTGAATGAGAAATATTCTCACCAAAGGATAAAAACAAAAAGTCACAACCACTCTGCTGAAGAAGGATAGCTCACCATCTCTTCTGTCATCCCAAACTCAGTGTGGAAATTGAATGGCTTTGCTGAGTTTGGCACAAGGGCTGCCATCATTTCTTCTCCATATACAACAATCCTGCAGGAAAAGCATTATTTAAGACCATGAAGACATTATATTTATAAGCTCTTCATTAAGAATACAATCGTGTCACAGAACTTTGCCTGTCATAGGTGTGATCATTTGATGTTTGTGCAGTGGTGTCCACATCATCAGCAATCAGCCAGTGGAAGTTCTTGTCAGTGCGAATGCGGATCTCTTCCATTTCTTTCGGTGTGACATATACACCATCTGCTCTGAAGTCTCCCAGAATCATTACATTCTGGAGGAAGTTGATAGCAGTCATTTCAGTGTCATCATTACTTTTATATACAATATCTTCACTGAAATTTGAACATGCAAAGAAAACCATCAACAGTTGCCATTAACAAACTTGTTCAGTGATTATTTTCAGGTCAGGTAGGTTGCAGCAACAGCAGAAATTCCTGTGTCATGGCCACATGTTATAGAGGTGTGTCTGGCTGCAAGTATGAATACATGATGCTGGTTCTCACATTTGTTTTCCATTTGTCTCTGACCACCAGGAAAACCTCATACAGCTCATCCAGCTCTCTCTTTGAATCTTCCGATGTGATGTGGACTGGAATCAGCACGAGATCCTTCAGCACTGCAACAAAAAAAATCTCTGCTCACCAGTGTCCCCCATTATGACATAACTGAGACTTGTTCCTCCACAAAACGCATTAAATGAACTTGACAAACCTGCTGCCCATTCCTTTTGTTAGCATGTCAAACAACAGTATATCACACTCCTTCGCTTGGAAAAAGTGAATATGTCTACATACTGTGTCAATGTGACTGATACGACAGACATCACAGCAACTCTTGTTTAAGCCTGAGTTAGATGCAGAGACTGACCTGTGTTGCGGGGTTTGAAGTAGAGAATGTATGGCTCTCTTGCAAATGCATCCACATCATTTGCCTGTTTGTCTTCATATTGATAGCAGTCAATCAGGTCGATCACGTCATCCCTACCAGTTATGCAAAAATGTGTTTCTGAGCAGATTGTTTGTGGTTATATTTATTATTTTTCCACTCTATTACAGTGTGGTGGTAGGATTTACCTGTAGAGAAACATAAATTGTTCCTTGTATCTGCTTCTTCCCAGACGGCCACTGATTTGCATTGCGTAGTGATGAGATGTGTTGACCCTGAGACACACAGGACAGAGTGGCATACTGTCACTCTAACGTTAAATCCAGAAACATGTTTTTTTTTTCCTTTTTTGCTTCATACATAAGTAAAAATGTAAACTCACCTGTTTAGTTCATCCAAAAAGAGATTGATAGAGTCCCCACTTGCATCCCTCACTTCCAAAATAATTATGATGTCATATCGAGACACAATCTATAAAAAACAAAGGCGTCAGTACTGGTCATGCAAAATCTAGTGGAAAGTACATTTTAATTAATGAATGTCATTCAAGTTTCTTTTTTAACTTTCAGAGTTTGGCTGTTTCCCAAAAATCACAGGTGACAGAAACCATCAGGTTTCAAAAGCCAAAACCTATAATTACCTCTCATGTAATGTTTTATCAAAGAGACTTGCTGTCTATGGAGGATATTTTTACTGAAATAAGCCATGCTTATGTTTTCATGTGTATCCGCAACACCAAAAGAAAGTGTTTTACCTTAACCAGGGTTGACAGGACATCTGGATTTGAGACTTTTGCTACTCCAAACCTCTGAGCGTTGAATGAAGCAATCTTCATAGCTGACAAGAGAAGAGTCAACAGACATTAGAGTTTCTAACAAATGTACACAAACATTGGGTCAGAAGTAAGCATTACAAACACTCTCACAGCTCTGCTTTCCCACTTTAATTACCTCTGATATTGTATAGATGTTTTTTGCAGATGGAACAGTGTCGCTGGAACACAGGCGCGACAAACCGCTGAAATAAACCTGCACCCAGCTGAGTCCGGGTTTATTTCTGTAGTTGTTTTTTTCTTTGGGAGGGAGATGATTTGCTAATAAGACTGACAAAGGAGAAAGGTAGCTTTGACGTGAGAGTAAAGATACTTTGACATTAAGTGGACAGACCAGTTCTCTTGCTTACAACTGGATGTGATTGAGGATGGTTAAAGTCATTATCCGTTGGCTTTATGCACAGGTAACAAATAAAAATCACCTCTTTCTCCATTACTTGCCTGGAGGGATTACTACTACTGGGTTAATGGAGCAGAGCTTCTAACCAGGATAGATCACCATAATGCTCAATACCTAGCCTGCTCCAGAGCAGTTTATGTTCAGAGTTTTAGTTTATATCATCTATAAACATTCTTTACCAGCAACATCAGACTGAAGCAAAATTTGAACATTGTCATGTGGAAATATTAAAAATGATCTTGATGGTTGTCAAAATTAAAGGCCCTTGACTGACAGTGAATAAACCTTTGATTATTTATTATAAGTGAAAGAAAATCAATGATGAAATATTTGAAATTTGATCAGCAGATTTCATCACAATACAGTATATATTCAGTGACATATTTTCAGCATTTACTTTATTAAAAAGCAGATCAGCCTTTGCTTTGAACATAAACCAAAAAAAATAATCTCTTTTGACCAGAACTCAGTACTGAGATGACTTTTGATTGTCAGCAGGCATAATATGATTAAACCTTTTGAAACTGTACTTAATGCCCAGTTGTGTAATGGTGTGCGGAGAAATGGCTATTCTCTTCATTTTTGCCTTAAATTTTTTTGAAACAATGAGTCATCAAACATTGAATTCCCTGTTCTAAACTGGGACCTGCAAGAGTACAATCCTGTTCCTTGACTGCAGTGAGCATGCATCCACACAACTATAGTGCCCTGAACTTGAGCATATCTCAACCTTAATACGTGCAGTCAATGGTCAAAACGTAGCTAACTCATCTGATGAAGCAGCTGAGGCCAGAGAGTGACAGGTAAATTATGTCCTGGCCTTCTCAGAAGAAAAAAAAAGAGATTTGCAGCAGACACATCAGCAACGGTGTGGAGGTGGAGTCCCCACGTTCACAGTCTGAAAGCCTACCTGCAGTACACTGTGATTTTTGCCTGACTGTGTCATCCCTCTCTCTGTCTACTTTATGATAGATAGATAGATAGATAGATAGATAGATAGATAGATAGATAGATAGATAGATAGATAGATAGATAGATAGATAGATAGATAGATAGATAGATAGATAGATAGATAGATAGATAGATAGATAGATAGATAGACGTTATTGCAGACTCGGGGTCTTATGTTCCTACTCGCCTAAAATGAAGATCACCTATGCAAACAAAATTAAAACAAGATGAAAATCAAAACTAAAAAAATAAACAAAAACAAAAAAAAGACAGAAAATGGATCGATGGACAGATGGATGGATGGAAGGTGTCCATATACAGTACCTGCAAATATACTGCACTTCATATTGATTATGCTATGAAAGAATCAATGCAATTACATAAGATCAGGGCTCAAAGAAGGCTATTTAAGAATAGTCCAATGTTTCTTGCCCTAATAGTCATTGTTGGGTGGTTTTAGCTGTGTGTTTTAGGTTATTATCCTGTAGGAGACCAGGATAATGACTGAGAATGAGTTTTATGCACTGAGCTGTATCTTTTGTTCCAGAGTGCCTTAACAGTCTTGAGAGTTTATGGTTCCCTGCACAGATTCAAGGTAATTTGGCAGCTGGCCTTTATCTTCCAATTTTTTTTCTCCATCCTTCTGAGCTCCTCTCACAATTCTCTTCTCCGCTTACTCTGGCCCATTCTCAATATCAAACCTACACTGGGTAGTATTTCCCCTTCAAATGGGCTGTATGACTGATAAAAATCCTCGAGACATGGTACTGAAAGCTGACTGTAATGCAATGTTTTATGATAACTTTAAGGGAATCAACAAATCTGTTGAGGCTACTTTAGAGCTTTTTTACTTTACTGTTTTTCAGAATGAAGAATTTTTTCACTAAGCTAAGGACACCAAACAATTTGTCTATGTCTGTTGCTCCGACTCTTATCAGCATACATTCCTATGCTGAGCCAAACCAACTAATGAAGATAATTGTTCAGTAAAACAGTGGGAAAAAATTATTTCAAAACCCAACATTTTCTTTATTTAAAAAAAAAGGGGGGGGGGGGGGTTATTTCCTCCTAAATAAAGCCAATTATTCAGGGTGGTGGTCAGGTACGCTTGGCTACACCTTGATTTAAAGATGGTATCAGGAGAGGAATGTGTGGGCGGAAACTGATAAGCATCTCATTCTTGACTTGTTCCTTTAGACTGTTTGAAGAAACTGATATGACTCAGGTGAAAAAACATATTGACTTCCTCAATTATTATTGGTTGATCTTTCCCTCTTCCAGTCTTATTTATTTGTTTTCTTTTTCTTTTTACAAAAACAGATTGTTACACTTCTCTTAGAATCTGAGTAAGTAAAGATGGTGTTGGTCAAATATCCAGTCATCTGCAAGAATGCATGTCATCAATTGTCAACATCATGGGCTCCATTTTGCATGACAATCTGGTGATAATTATACAATAAAATGATTTACCTCCTGACTTTTAAAAACAAATCTTATATCCCTGCTCCTCCAGTAGTACAGAGACATCTTATTTGCGTTCAAAAAATCTTTCATTTTCATTTTTTGGTAACTTCTTAAATCATGGTACAAACCTATCTTTTCATTTTTTTAGACCCAGTTCTTACTGTCATAAAACACTTCTAAGGTGTTCAAAGCGGCACACTTGGAGCAAGTGTTAAAACTGAAAAAATGCATCTTTCAATGGGGGGTAGGTGGGAGAGCAGGTGTCAGTCAGACCGGTTATCCTACATTCGCATAACTTTGCTATCACACCACACCCAGTTCTGCTTTATAAAGTCACCAAAACACATCAAACATGCACAACAGAGCTACCCCACCACCTGAACTCTTCATCCTCTCCAGCAGTGAGACCTGAAAACGGCAACATGAGTCTGAGGACCAAGCGCAGCAGCCACCCTGGACTTTACATGTCCTCGGGAGGCTTCAGCAGCCTGTCCTTGGGATCCTACTCCATCCCCAAAATCAGCAACGCTACTCCTGCAGCTCAGATTAAAGCTGTAAGCATCAACAAGAGCCTGCTTACACCACTGAAGGTTGAGATCGACCCCACTGTCCAAGCTGTCCGCACCCAGGAAAAAGAACAGATCAAGAGTCTCAACAACCGTTTCGCCTCATTCATTGATAAGGTAAGAAGAAATATCAACAAAACTTCCTGCTTTGAAGGTCAAAGTGTTGCATTCAGACAGTTACGATAATCTGGGACTACAAAAAAAACTATATTACCTGCTTTTGAACTGACGTTTGAAACTCTTCTTTTCCTTTTGGCTGTTCCCTCCTGGGGTCACCACAGGAAATCATCTGCCTCGATCTAACCCTCTCCTCTGCATCCTCTTCTCTCACACCAGCTAACTTCATGTCCTCAACCTCTGTGATCTTTAAAAGATGTTCAGTTAAATGAGGCTCAGTTTTCTTGATACTTGTGTTCCAGGTGCGAAACCTGGAGCAGCAGAACAAAATGTTGGAAACCAAGTGGACTCTTCTGCAGCAACAGACTGTTGGTCCCTCTAGTACTGAACCCATGCTGAAGACCTACATTGCAAACCTGCAGAGACAGCTGGAGCTTCTGAACAGTGACCAGCAAAGACTTCAGATGGAGAGCAGTGCCATGCACAAACATGTGGATGACTACAGGACAAAGTGAGATATTTTTGTCTGTAATGGTATTTAGTTTCAGGCATTATATAATAGAGTGCATGTTAAGCTCTGTAAGATCAAAGGATATTTGTGGGTGTTTCAGATATGAGGAAGAAATCAACAAAAGGAATGGTGCGGAGAATGAGTTCGTTATTCTCAAAAAGGTAAGCAATCACAGCAATGGAAAAGCAAGAACTCGTTATAACTTGTTTTTTTATTTGATGTGACTGCCATTGAACTCAAATAACTGCTCCGTCAATCATAATGAAATGAACTTGACCAAAAATTTAGAGCACTCCACCTGCAAGGGGTTAAGTTTAGACAAAAGATAACGTAACTTTTCTTTCGGTTCCCAGGATATGGATGCAGGATATATGGCAAAAGTGGATCTGGAAGACAAGTTATCTGGTCTTACTGATGAAAGCAACTTCCTTAAAGCTCTGTATGATGCGGTATAACAGCTTTCTTCCTAAATCCTCTTAAATTCCAGTCAAGGAAAATACACGTGAATACAGTATTCTTTTATGTATTGCTGATTTTGACCTCTTGCTCTTCTGTGTATGGTGTTTTATAAAAGGAGCTGTGTGAGCTACAGGGTAGCATGAAGGACACCTCTGTAGTGGTGCAGATAGACAACTCACGGAAGCTGAACATGGATCAGATTGTGTCTGAAGTTAGAGCTCAGTATGAAAACTTTGCTGCCCTCAGCCGTGCAGAGGCTGAAAACTGGTACAAGAAAAAGGTGAGAAAACAAAAGCTTTCATTAATGCAGGTAATCCATCTGGATTTAATAAATTACATGGAATGCTGGGTTCTGGCAATGCATGCATATCATTGGACACCAACATTATTACTGCACAGTGATGAGCAGACCCCACTTTTGGCCATTCTGCTTTGAGGGTTGCTGCTGAATAAAAAACAGTTTCTGTTAAAAAAAAAAAAAAAAATGTTTGGAGTTGTTGTTAAGGAGTATACAGTTAGCTGAAGCTCATAAATTTTCAAGACAGTCCTTATCTTTTTAATCAAAACTGGTTTTGACAAGCATAATTACTGTTTTTCACCTCTTTGTTTCTTTGTTGGACTCCCCCTGATGATAGGTTGACCAGATGTCTGTTCAGGCAAACCAGTATGACAGTGACCTCCATACCATCAAGGGGGAGGTAGCTGAACTGAAACGAATGATCAGCCGCCTGGAGCATGAGATTGACGCTGCAAGAATGCAGGTAAGTGGAGGATTTGTTTGTAGCCAAAGAGGCTGGGCGCACCTTTTTTTTTGTTTAACTGCATTTTAACAGGAAATCCAAAAACCTGTTATAATTAGGACAGATTGTTTAGTCGCTGTTGAAAGATTGACTGACAAGTTCTGATTTCCATTTTCATTTTTGTGCAGCGTACCAACATTGAGAAGAGCATTGCTGAGGTGGAAGAGCGTGGGGAACAGGCTATGTTGGATGCCAGAAGTCGCATCAAGGACCTGGAGCAGGCCCTGCAGAAGGCTAAGCGTGAAATGGCTTGGCAACTCAAAGAGTACCAGGAACTCATGAACATCAAGCTGGCTCTCGACATAGAAATATCCACCTACAAGAAACTGCTGGAAGGAGAGGAGAACAGGTGATTAGTGCTTCTGCATCTCTTTTTGGCAACACAGAACATAATACTTTAACACTTGATCTGCTATTATGTAGTGGTCTTGAACCTACCTTTGAAGCCACAAGAGTCTTTGTACATCTCGTTGTCTCATCACCGGGGCTCCTTTCAACCATTTACAGTAGTTTACCAGACAACAAAGCTTACGGTGTAATTCCTGCCTTCTCATCGACAGACTTGGACAGGACTCTGTTGTCAACATCCAAACAGTACCTACTAAAAGTGAGCATTTTATAAGAAGAAGATTATTATTAATGTAACCCTGTCCTGTCTTTGCATGGATAATTTATTTTTCTGTCCTTTTTGTACCAGCTGCTGTGGTTAAAACTCATCAGCGGCAAAGGTCAGGCCCACTTCTCATCAAGACAGTGGAGACCCAAGACAGATCTTACAGCTAAAGTGGAAAAAAAATGCTACAGTGTTCAAACCTGCTGGATTGGTGCTGTCTTTAAATGTTACATTTATATTACTACTTTTATAACCTGCTAGAAACTAACTGCACGAATTAGCCACATGTTTGGTTTGTTTTTATTTTCCCCTTTACTTATGTCACATGAAAATTTAAAAAGAAATCCTTGCTGTGTGGAAAATAAATTTGTACTGGACAGTATCATGATTTGTCTTCTTTCGTGTGATTAAAAAAATCTTAAATATCATTTATTAAATAGAGGATCAAACTACAGTATTTTTGGCTGACCTTTATGTATTCCCAGCAAAGAATTTCAGCAAATGTCAGCAACAAACAAACAAACAAAAAAACAACACTTCTTGATCCCACTGAGTGCAAAAGCACCACAGCATGGCTGCAGCATGCCAGGAGCTGTGAGGTAGCGGAGTTATTATTGTATCAAGAGTAATACCACCAGAATACTACCACAAAGTTAAGAAGCATCACAGGAGGAACTGTGTGCTCTGCTTCCCTAACACGCTGCTCACACAGCAACGCTGTAGCCATAACGGTGGCTGTTTCTAACTGGATCCCATCATACCAATAAGCAACTGATCAAATTTCTTCCCGCTTGGTACTCAGTTAAATTGGGTGTTTTGAGACAATCCTGCCATGCACAATTTAGTAATCTAGCCATTTTCATTGGCTAACAATAGCTGAGAAGCCAATTTTTTCTATTGTCTGAAACCTTTACATAATGTGAAACTGTTACACAATGGATCCACTTCCATGTAAGTGACTTGGCATGTAGCTCATTTCTATTGTGCGAAAAGAAAAACAAACAGAAGAAAAAAAATGTTCAGTGCACGCGCACTCCTCTCGTTTGGTTTTGCATGTGTAAGCCACAAAAGTGGTGCAATGGAAATTTGCTGTTCAGTCATTGAGAAATGTCAAACTGTCACCCGTGTGGCAATCGTGACAATGTATTACATGTTTCAGGCAATTTTGCAAAAGATTGCACTCATTGGGGGATTGCACTGCTGCACGTTCTTCTCTGTAAGACATAGTTCAGGGTTTAAAATGCCCAAACACATTTCCTGTTTAAAGCTTTAATAACCGACGTGTGAGAGGGCTGTCTTTTGTGCAAGCCTGCATTAACACACCAATCTTTTAGCTCTCTGAAGATACTTTTAAACATCAGTTTTTGTTCGTTTTACATCAGCCCAGGTAACTGTAGTTTAAACACTAGCTGTCTAAAAATTACAATTTTACTTTTGTAAAGTTGTGGGTTTACAGTTCTCAGGGTGAATTAGTAGAGATTATCATATTGTAATTTATTTTTAATCATGAACTGAATGTTGGCATTGGAAGAAATTCTTTTCAATTTGTATTATAATTTATGTATCCTCCTCAGTGATTTTGTACAATGGACAAAGCTGCTGTGCTGGATCATTTCCTGAATTCAAAGGGCATGTCAACGTTTCTTGGTGGAGAGCTGCCCGTCAGTGTGATTAACAGCAGTAAGTATGTACCCGCAGTCACGGGGGAAGCTCAGGACGACAACCTGCCCTCCCTAGATCATGCCATCCACACAGCTCTGTCTGGTGAGCCCAGGTGTGTTGCACTCACGGGTCCAGAGGGATCCGGTAAAACCACTGCTCTGCAGAAGCTTGTTATGGACTGGGCAAAAGGAGAGTACCTTCAAAACATTTCATATGTCTTCTGTTTTGACTTTGGGGAGGTCAATTTTCTTGAAGGTGAATTCTCATTTGAGACTTTCATTCAACGCAGTCACCATCGTATCCCTCCTGAGTCCATGGCCCTGGTTGTAGAGAAGCCCGAAGATGTGTTGTTTGTTTTTGACGGCCTGGATCAGTACAAGCACAATCTGGATCCCTCCGTCCATACTCTCTGCTCTGATCCGAGTCAGGTTGTCCCGGTGTCGTGTTTAGTGGCCAGTCTCCTTCACAGATATCTGCTGAGAGGAGCTGCCTTTGTGGTGGCAACCAGGCCGACAGGAAATCTGAAGTTTCTTAGTGCCACTCCGGTGGAAGCACTGGGATTCCTGAAGCCCCAGCGAGAAGCCTATTTTAACAGATTCTTTTCTGACGCTGATGCTGCCAACAAGGCACTGCTACACATGGAAAGGACTCTAGGCTTTTATGACTTCTGTGCTTCTCCAAGATTTTGTTGGACAGTTTGTTCTATTTACAAGTGTCTTATGGATTCAGGTGCAGACCTTCCTGAAACGTTATCTCAGCTGTTTGTAGATATCCTGGTCCATCTGGTTCAGAGGCTCGCACTGAGTGAAGCCCACAACAGAGCGCTAGTGTTGGCCCTTGGCAGGATGGCCTCTCACTGCTCTCTTAATCAACATTCAAGCTGTACCAAAGAGCACATTGATTCCTTTGGTTTTCAACAGCTTTTTGACTCAGCTGATGTTTTCTTGCGTATAGATGGTGAACTGGAGTTGGGTAAATGTACCTTTTCCTTCCACTCCCAGTTGATTCAGGAGTTTATTTTGGCCCTTGCTTACTTTTTGGACGAGTCGGCATACAAGGGTGTGGAGGAGATGCTGAAAAAGCATGAACCCAGTGCAAAGTTTCTTGAGTTCTTCTTGTCGGGGCTCTCAGAACCAGTCCAGCACAGACGACTTGAGACCATACTGGGGGAGTTAAACTCTGATCAGATCAAGGACTTTAGATGCTGGTTTAAAAGCAGCCTAAAGAAAACACTGGCGGGATTTGACAGGAACAAGTACTACAGATGCTTCCATCTACTGCAACAAGCTCAAAATGACAATTTGATGAAGGAGATTGTCACTCCTTCAGCACTATATGGCTATGGTCACAGCAACCTGAGCCTCCAGGACTGTGCAGCTCTCAGTTACTTTGTCACATGCCTCGGCGACATGGAGAGCTTGAGTCTGCACAATACAAGAATTTGGATGGACAAGGCAGAAGTCCTGGCTTCGGCATTTAGTCTGTCACACAAGATAAGGTAAGTCATCTTCACAGAAACTAGGATAAAAAAATAAAATCCTCTTATTCATTTAATGTGTTCAGTATTATATATTAGATTGCTTTGTTGTGTCTCCCAGCTTGTTACAAAACTCCTTCAGTACGGGAGCTATCCTTCATCTCGCTTCAGCTCTAAGCAGGGGTGTAACCAGTGAACTGTTTTCTCTCCGGTTCTCAACTCATGGATGAGAATGTCAAATTTCTCTGTGCCGGTCTTAAAGACTCCAAACTGCAGAAATTAAAGTAAGTAATCGCATTCCCATTTTAAAATGTTTGCCTTTATGTTAAGATATTTTTCAAAGACTAGAAAAGAATTGTGGTTGTACTCTTCAAATTTTGCTTTCAGTATTGAAGCATGCCAGCTGACAAGAGCCTGCTGTCAAGACCTGGTGTCTGTGCTGACTTCAGAAACCTCTGTGCTGGGCTCACTGGTACTCAGGTTTAATCCTATTGGGGATGAGGGCTTTGCAAAACTGTGCACAGCACTTCATAGTCCTCACTGCAGACTACAGGAGCTGGAGTATGTACTTTAACAGTAAAGTTTCATCTTTACAATCATATATTTCATCTACTTCTTTCTGAGTCATAGACTTTAAAGTTTTTGAATGATCCTGAATTTGTTTATTAAAAGCATGCAAGTGTGTGACTTGACAGCGGCATCCATGGAGGCCTTTGCAGAAGCTTTGTGTTCTGGTCAGTCACAGCTGAGAAAAGCAGACCTGAGAAATAATGACGTGGGTGACAGTGGCGTGAAGGTTGTGTGCAAACCTCTGCAACACCCAGTTTGTAAATTACAGAGCCTGGTGTAAGTCTGTTTCAAGATCGTGAAACCGCAGCCCTTTCCTTTAAATAATGTTCAAAAAAATGATCATCATCGACATCTAATTTTTTTTTTTTAATCTTTTATTACAGATTGTATGACAATAACTTGACAGGGGACTGCTGCTCTTACTTAAAGGAGGCCTTTATGTCTGAACACTTCTCTCTGTCAGAGATAAATCTGGCATTGAATGATCTGGGCCAGGAGGGGGCGCTGCTTCTCTGTGAGGGCCTGAGTCGACCTGGCTGTCCCATAGAATCACTCAAGTAGGTCACCAATGTTAACAGTCTTTTGACTTTCTGGTGATAACATACTAACTTACATCCATTTATTTATAAGTGTTGGTGTGTTCTCTGCTCCTCTCTGCAGTTTGGTACATTGCCAGTTAACTCCAACAGTCTTCCAGGAGCTGGGCTCACTGCTGAAAAATGGGACTTGTAAACTTAAGTCCCTGATTGTGGGTATCAATAATGTTGGAGACAAAGGGGTTAAACATCTTTTGGATGCTGTTGCACATCCAAGCTGCGTGTTGGAGGAACTGGAG
This sequence comes from Hirundichthys speculiger, assembly GCA_018398805.1. NCBI lineage: Eukaryota > Metazoa > Chordata > Actinopteri > Beloniformes > Exocoetidae > Hirundichthys > Hirundichthys speculiger. Next base: position 487,389 of record JAGFBZ010000693.1, on the reverse strand, counting down.
TAAGTTGACATTGCAAAGAAATAAATCCTGCCCTTGAGTTACTGATCACAGTGCACTTAATTTAAATGTGTTTGGCCTTCATTGTAGTGTTGAAATGACTGGTTTGACGGACGCCTGTATTGACGACTTGTGCACTGCTATAAGAGTCAACAAGACTCTAAGAAACCTGGAGCTGAGGAACAACTCTCTGACTGATGCCTCCATCCCAGCACTTATCCAAGTTGTAGAAGACAGCGACAACCTGCAGGAGATGAGGTAAGCGCATTTTGCTTTTGATAATTAGAAGTCATCTTTAGCAAGAAGACTTGAGTGGAAAAGAACAAATTTAACAAAAATCTAATGACTGTTTTTGGCTCCATCTCTTTCAGCCTGAGATACAATGACATCAGTGAGGAATTTCTCGGCACATGTGACAAAATTATATTCTGAGGAAGCCCAGTTGAACCATCCATTCTACAGAGACAAGATCACATGCTCTGGTGTTTTAAGATTTAACTGCTTTGTTAGCAAATCTGAAATATACTGATTTGCTACATTAAAATATCAGTCATAAAAAGACAGTGTGATGTTCTGCTGAGATAATTCTACATCTACTATGTACCTAAAAGAATTTGCTTCAGGACAAGAATACTGTCGCCTCAAGGCAACAGAACTGATTTCATTAGCCTCAAACAGCAGCACAGCAAGCCCCAACTTAGAACAGAAACCCCTAAAAGAAAGAAGAAACTGTAGGATGCACAACTACAAGTCTTCCCTGCAGAGACCTCACCTTCTATCAGACCGGTGCCACAAGACCTGCTACCCATATCATGCAGAGGGATACTCCCAGACGTTCCAGGCTCCCCCTGATGGATGAGGGACATCTTTACATTAAGAAGAGTGCCAAAGTTTGCTTGTGATCTGCCAGGAGGCTAAAGGGCCAACGCGGTTCTTTTTAGAGCATTGATGCCTCTTTGAACCAAGTCCAGTTTAAAATAAATACAATAAAATACTGTTTTGATATGTTAAATATTTAATCTATGTGTGAAAATGCAAAATCTCTAAATTGTGTTTTAGTCAGATTACATAAAACACAGTTTTTGACTTGTAGAATATTTATTCTATTCATGAAAGTCCACATTTCCATGTATTTTTCACAGACACCCACAGACCAGGTCCAGGTCAAAAACTGTTCAAACATGGATTACATTATCTATTTTATGTCATCTTTACTCTCCAAGAGTCAATTTAATTCAGGTTTGAGCATTCTATGTATTGCATTTTTACTTTATTTTTTAAAATTGGGGTCCTGTCTAAAGTAATCTCGCTGTCAAAACGGCAGTGGAAATTTCCCAGTTTGCATTTTCACAAATAGATTCCCTAAGAGTGGAATTGTTAATTGAAGCACTTATAAAAAGAGTTTCTTGCAGCTCTATTTCTACAGTGAAATTAATAATTTATCACTTAATAAAGACACTATCCACCACTGTATTTGATGCATTAATCTTTTATCAAGAAACCTTTGAGAGATTTGGAAGCATAAGCACATCAGATAAAGCATTAACATGTGATTTAATGCATCTGACATCAGATACAGTAATTTGTTTTACAGCAGTGAAATATATTAGTAATTTCCATGAAGAAATTCTATTTACATGAATATACAGTAGAACTGTAGGAAATAGGAAAATTACTCACACTTCAATATTTCTGTCAGCTCCACTGTGCCAACAACAGGTGAAAAACTCTTTTAAAGGGACTGTCTTTAAGTCTATATGTCACACATGAACATCTCACTGCCTTCACTTTCATAAGGTCACTGTAGAACGAGGAGTCTCATAGAAACATAGGAGGTGATTGGCAGCATTGCACGAATGACAAATCGTCTTGCCGCCACATCCTCCTCCTTCTCAGTGGTCAGGACTTTCTCCATTAAGGTCAGCAGTGTGATTGCTGTCCTGAAGTTTTGGAGTCTTATTTGGGATTTTACAGGTACTTGAGTAATTCTCCTCATCTGAGCTGCTCTCTAGGTCACTGCGGTCATCCTTTGACACCTGTAAAATAAAACCCGCAAACAGTTTTACTTGCTAGGATACAGAAACATTTGGAGAAAAAAAAGTTGGGACCTTGTAAAATGTAAAGAAAGAAGGCAATGACTTGCAAATCTCAAACCTATTTTGTTAACAGCAGAACATGATAAAAACACACACAACAGATCAAATGTTTAAACTGAGGAAAAAAAAAAGAAAGTAATTTTAAAATTGATAGTGTTTTCAGAAATGGTTGGACAGGGAGATGTTTACTTCTGTGTTGCCTTTTAGAAGAGAAATGTTGTCCCATTCTTGTCTGATTGGAGTTGTTCAGCATTTCTAGGTCTTTATCTTTTGTTGTTTGTTTAATGATGTGCCAGATATTTTCACCTGGACTGCAGGCAGGCCAGTTCAGCACTTGGGCTCTTCTATGAAGCCATGCTTTTGTAATGGAGAGTTTATTAGCACAACTGCATCCTCATTCAGTCTGAGTTGCAAACACAGTTCAAACGTTCAAAGGTTTACAAGTAGGATTGTCCTGCTCCTCCTTACTCTGTCCATAGTTTGCAAAGGAAACGTCCATTTTAAATTCATTTTAGCCCACAGAAGCCAGTGCCATTTCTGGATCACATTCAAGTATGGCTACTTCTTTGCACAACAGACCTTTTACATTCATTTATGGATTTCAGTGACAACTGTGTTCTTGGACATTGTTTTCCAGAAGTGTTCCTGAGCCCATGCAGTGATCTCCATTACAAAGGCATGCCTGGTTTTAAATGCAGAGCCACATTATGGCCTGAAGCATGGGCGGATCTACCGGGGTGGCATAGGGTGGCAAATGCCACCCTGAAATTAACCCTTGCCACCCCAGCTGCCACAATGTTTAACATGTCACGAGATCCTTTGACAGGAGTCGTGGGAAGGGAGACAGGTAGAAAGAGGTTTAAAACTGATAAACCATCTATCAAATTGATGCATGACTGTGTTTACTTGTAATGCTGATTTAAGATGACAAAAATCAGGTTTGAACATTATTATTTCGACATATAATGTTAGCAGGTCTGTCTCATTTGTGTAAAGTAGGCTACAAAGCTAATATGATTCAAGTCTGCAACATTGAAGTTTACTTTGAATTTTGCAAATGAAGAGGAAAGGCAGCATATATAGTTTTTCACCAAAGAGACAGGCCAGAGAAATACTAAATGAACTGAACAGTTAGACCGAGGGGATGAGGTGAAAGAGAGAGCACCACAAGGAGGAAGGCATGAGATCACATTTATGGTCACTTTCCTAATTAACTGTTTCACATGAAACTGTTACCTCAATACAAGCATTGATTGCATGAGATTAAGTTTGTTGAGTTTGTAATGGCACCCCGTGCCCTTATGTAGTGAACCTACAGTAATCTACATGTGGGATTCATTTAAAATGTCCTGCAACAAATACTTGAGTGTGTCTCTTTTCAACATGCCTGTATATATCTTTTGAACCCCTCAAATTCCCCCCCTCTGCCCCCCCTAAATATTTTTCATTGGCTGAACATTTCAATACTTTTTTTTACTGTGCACAGAGGTTTCACCTGATTCTCAGCATCTTTTGATGACATTATGTGTATGTGCATGTACTGTAGATGATGAGATATTTAAAATCTTCACATTTTGGCACTAAGGAAGATTATTCTGAAATTGCATTGCAATTAGTGAGATTTGTACAGCCTGTGAAACACTGTGCCTCTCTGTGATGCTCTTTTTTTATACCCAATCATGTCACTGACCTTTTGCCAATTACCCTAGTTAGTTGCAAGATGTCCCTCCATGTGACTCTTCTTAGCATCACTTACTTTTCCAACCTTTTGTTGCCCATGTTCCATGTTTTTGAGATGCGTTGCTGCTGCTTTACTCATGAAAACTTTCAAAATGTATTGATTTTTGTTTTTTTATGAGAAGCCATTGGAAGCCATTACATACTGTTTTTTACCACAGCACAATTGCAATGACATTTTGCAAGTTGATTTTTCAGCAGCACTATTGCCATAGACACTGAGGTTTTGTGTTTGTGTTTTGTCCAAAGTCACACTGACATGTGTGCTTTAATGTGCATTTGTTTTCTTAAAGTCCACTTCTGATCTAACAGGGTGAGAAAGACTCGTGAGAATCTTAATCATTATTCACATCTTAATGGCAAGATATCCCAACATATTTCGATCTCAACTAAATCAATGAAGCTGTTGATCACCTACAGACATCACCCTAATAAGAAAACACCCTGCAAATGGCTAAAACGGTACTTACAACAGGAAATAAAACTAACCTTTCCCTTGAAGATGGCCTTGATAGCAATGCGAGTGATGAGGTAGAACCAGATGATATGAAGAGTCTGCAGGACCAGCAGCAACCCATTTAATAGCCACCATGCCTGATATGGCCCAATGATCTCCCAGCTCTCAAACAGAACACTGTAAATTATCCTACAGCAAATACACACAGTTGAAGAAATGTATTTGGGAACATTGGATGCTACTATTTGAATGAGTTACAGGTCAACAGGAGAATATCATTATGCTCTCACCAGAAAGGAAAGATGACGAGTCGAGTGAGGAAAAAGATTAAGCTGAACACTACAAACAAGCTGTCACATAGCCTCTGGTACTTGGCATAGTTGGCCAGCTTGGCTGCCTTGGGGAATAAATTCAACATTAATTATTGACAACAGTGATAAAAAAAAATTAAAAAAAAACACCACCACACACAACTCAGTGTTGCAGTTTACAGCAATATCATGTCATTGCAGTTTCCATAAGATTTTTCTCTCTGTGAAAAGGGACATTTTACATTGTATGCATTTTTAAACCATTTTGTTACAAAGTAAGTCACACACAACAAAAAAAAAGCATAAATACATGTAGACAGAGTGGATGAAAACAACAAGCAAATAAAACAATGATATAAATAGAAGACTAAAATAAAATAAACAAAAAACAACATTAGTGAAACTGAAGCAAAATGGATCACTTCCATGTGAATTTGTATCCAATTTTTATTTTGAATATCCTTTACATTTGCATTCTGAAAAAGATATTGTCAGTAAATATAAAAAGGTTATAAAAGAAAAAATAATTATTATTTTACCTCAAGGAAGATGTCAGATGCATCATGCACACACATAACCAAACTGCCAGCTCTGAGCATGTTGTTGGCATAGGAAAATGTGATGAGGAATATGGTGGCTAGGTGATGGACAAGCATGATGAAGAAATCCTGTCATTGACAAATGAGGGGAGATGATATTCAGAATCAGAACTAGAACAAATTCTGCAGGAAACTCCTGCGACTATTGTAGGGAATTCTACAGTCTGAAATCATTTCCTCAAATTAGTCCAGCACAGCGGGCAATGACAGGAAGAAAATCCTGTCATCCAAAAATACTGTTAGAATGAAAGGTCTGTTTGTAAGTGAACATACAGGGAGAGAACTTTTTTGAGTCGTGTGCCCAGGGCAGCTTAATCATAAATAGAGGAGTCATGTGTTTGTCAGACAGTGTGGTTGAAGATAATGCCAGACTGTTACACTGAACCAGAAGTGGACCATGATCCTCAACACATCAATCAAGAAAAAAAAATCTATCATGACATGCGTTTAAAAAAAAGAAAGTGGAGAACAATGGAACAGCAAGTCAAAGTTCAGATTTGAATACCATTATAATGCTTAAGGGAGATTTGAAACATGCAGCACATGGAGAAAAAAAAAACTCGACTTTTCAACTAAAGAGATTTTGCAATCTAGATTTATAAAAAGTAAGCCTTTGCTAGAGAAAGATGGAAATACGGAAATAAATATTCATATTTTTGTTTAATAACTAGCAGAAGAGACAAATATTTCCTTCTAACTGTATTCAAGTAAATAACCTTCTTCTGTATGAATGGTTTCAAGGAAGATTCAATGTTTTATTGATCAAATATGGAAAAGAAAAAAAAAGACAAACATTTCTACAGACCATGCTTCAGTTTTATTATAACTAAAATATACATGAAGACTATATAACTGTGTTAATGTAGCCAATTATTGTCTAATCAATTTTTTTGAGAAAACATCATCATAACTAAATATTTTATGCTGTTAACAACTCTGACCCTAAAATAAACAGAATTTCAAGAAAAGAAAAATTGCATATTAAACCAAAACTGAAAAAGGAAGACTTTTTCAGCGTGACTATCTAGTGACAGCACAGTAGTGTCAGATGAGGTGCTGCTGACTCACCTTACGTTTAACGTCTGTGAACTGGGAAAACATCAAAGAAGAATAGAAAGCGAGCTCAGCAACGTAGTAATTGTACTGTCCAGGACTCAGAGGCTTCATTGGGGGAGGGTAGACAACATAAAATAAAGCAAACATAAAAGTGCTGGACTGATAAGTGTAACATCATAAAATGTGCAACTGAATATGATGCTTTTGCAATTAAAAAAAAAAAAAAATCCATATACACCTGAAAAGGGTAGTTTTGCCAGCACTGTCTGGTATCCCACATCCAAGGTGACTAACAGAAAGAGATCAGATATGTGCACAATTAAATAAGTAGAGCAAAAAAAAAAAAAAAAAAAAAACTTTGATATACTTCAATCTCTCTTTGGAGCTTAAGTTTCAAAACCACTTTGGTTGCAATGACATCAGTGCTATAGAAAAGCATTCAGTGTGCGAGAAACTTACCCTCCACAGATGGCAGATGGCATAGATAAAAATCACCAGGTAAAAGGTGAATCGCCACCTGAAATGAGACAAAAGCATTAAAGAGGAAATTAGGAAATACTTCTGTGAGGCTGCACAAACCACTGGGAAAATTCAAGTGATCACAAAAATCAATGGGATTCTGGATGCTGGTACAAATATTCATGACAATCCTGACGACAGTTGTTGACAAATATCAGTATGTGGATCTTTTCTTCTGTTCCTGCACCGCAGGAACTGTGGATGGATGCACTTCACTGGACTGATTTTGTTGGGGCTTCTGAAGCTTTTCCAAGACAATGATGATAAAATTAACACCAGTGCACCACAATGCAGTCCACTGGCCATCACCAAAAAAATTAAAACTTGTAAATAACCTTAGTCTTTAAAAATAAATCAAAGTTTACAATACAGTGGAAATCATTGAGGCCATCTAGTCTAAGTACTCCAAGAAATAACCTTAAACTCCTGGGTACACAGAGAAACGTACACAGCTGATCCTAAATTGGATGAAGATCACATGACATATTACACTATGCCATGTTTTTAATGAACAAAAGCTAAGCTGAATGCAGAACCTGTCTATGAAAAAGTAAGTACACCATTACCTCTTCCATAGAAACTAAAAAGGCAGAGCCCAGATGTTGTTAAAGCTCTAGTGAGGCTCCTGGAGCCTGTAGTTTAGCATACCTCTGATGTGCCTTTCAGCATTGATGTTTAGTGAAGTGGAACTGAAAAGGTCACAGACGTTTAAACACCAGGTTAAACTCTAACCCTCAGCTGAAATTGGCCCTAATGTGTTAAACTTTGAAGTTTCCTGACAGTAAAATAAGAAAAGAATAATGAACAACTAAGGCTTGTTTTAAAGCAGAACAAAATAACTTGATCATCATAAAGCACCGGTTTCAATTGTCTTATAAAAAAAAAAAAAATTAAAAAAAAAATACTTGATTATTTTTAGGAGCCATAATTGAACCCTTCAGAGCAATCTGGGCCTGCTGTTTCCACAGAGAAACCAGCAAAGCAACTTCTGAATACTGGGACGGCACGTTGTGGTGACAGCTGAATATCATTTCCCACTACTTCTTCACATATCAACAATAAATTGAGGCCATCTCACAGAGCTAGTTCAATTTTTCACTTTTTGCCCAGCAAACATCATGCCAGAGATGACTAAGAAACCAAAGAAACTTATGACAGAGGACAGGGAAAAAGAAAACATGAGTAATCGAGCAAAACAAGAGCAAATCTCAAGCAGATTTTCACTCAGTGAATGGCCTAAAAAAAAAAAAAAGAGCCACACTGAAATGCCTGAGAAGAGAAAAGTTGCTCTAGGTTGCTTTATAAGGCGTCCTAGAGAAAAATCATCAAAAAAGATCAATGCAGCATGGATTTGGTTTGTAACATAACTGTATAAACCACAAGCCTTCTGAAGCCATTTATTGAACAGACTGGCCAAATATGGACATGTTTGGTAGTTATGCTCAATGTTACTTTGGTTAACACTAAACACAGCATATCAACACAAACAACTCCTGGCAGCTGTCAAGCACAGTAGTGGAAAGGTGATGATTTTGGCCCTGCAGTGACCTGGACCTCTGCATCTTGCAATCATTCCTCCGTATATGAACGTACTCTAAAGTCAAATGTGACGCCATCTGTCCGAAAACCAGAGCTCAGCTGAAACTGGGTCATATACAGAAGCACACCAGCAGATCCACAGCACAATGGAAGAAAAAAAATAATAATAAGCAATGTGTTGCAATGTTCCAGTCAATGTTTGGACCTTTAGAATTGATTGAAATCCTGAGGTGGAACGTTCAAAGAGGAATGAATGAACAAATGCCTGCCAACATTGATTAGATGAAGCAATGTTGTGAAGAAGATTGGGCCATAGTTCCTCCACAGAGTTGTGAGATGCTGACAACATCATACAGAAAACAATTACTTTAAGTCATTGCTAATAAAGGTGGTTGTACAAGCCAATGAAGCATGCTGTATATTCAGATTTTCCACTCAGTGTTCAGTCATTTTGGCTTTGTTTTTACTCAGTATATAATGACATGGTGTGATGTAGTGTGGTATTCATCTGAGGTTGAATTTTCCCAGTTATATGGCCAGGAAAGGACAAAGTGGATTCTCTAAATAATGTCCTGATACGAAAAAGCCTTAAAACTGAAGGGAGTATACTCTATTTTTCACATTGCAAAAGAATGCCCTCGAAATTCATCAGTAACTTACATGCTCTCACAAAACTTTTTCTGAGTGCTGGGCCTGTCTTGGTTCCGACGGACACGAAACCATCTCTGTATTTTCCGTTCATCCCAGTCCAGCTGCTTGGAGAGTCCCTCCAGTTGTCTCGTGTCTGGATACTAAGAGGGAGAAAATGGGACACATAAAATGACTTCATTTCCCTTAAGCCTATGCTTGTAAAACCACAACAAGTAATCTGGACACGTGACACAAGGTATTTACGGAACTTATAATTATATGGCTTGTGGTGGTGTGTGCTAATGCAATAACAGCACGCTGCAGTGTGTGCAGGAACATTTAATAAACTGGAGAATAAACACAAGCCTTATGTACCGTTTTGGACTGATACAGCCTCTCCAGGACTGCATTGGGCTGAGCTTGTCGAGGCAGTCCCGCCTGAATCTGAAGTATGTGGGCAGAGGGCTTGGCCACCAGCCTATATACACACACACACAAAGAGAGACAGAGAGAGAGAGGCAAAAAAAAAAGAGGGTGTGTGGACATAGACTGTGCGATATTCAGAGAAACATGTGGCCAATGACATAGAGAGAAGTTCAAAACTGCATTACTGCACATGAACAGTCAAGTTTTCACATAATCATGTTGGAACAAAGATGTCTTGGAAAGACAGAATAAGAGAGAGACAATAGTTGAAACACTGGGAAGTGTTAGAAATCCCATAAAATGTAGCACCTAGACTAAACAGAGCATGTTGAGCTGTCATGTGAGCGTTTGTCAGACAGTAGAGAGGGACAGCCCTGGCCAAAATACTAATGTGTCTCACAGGATTATTTGGTTGAGCTGACCAGCTCTTAGGCAAAAGCTCTGAGCCATTTATGATATGTCAACATAGCAACACCCTGCTAATCTGCAATAGTTTCCATGACTTGAAAAGGAGACTGAATGAATAGCAGCATAGAGTGGACTGGGTTTTGGCCTTTCCCTTTATTTGTAGCTTTAACCCAAATCAGAAAGTTTATGCTATTTTGTATAAACTGTTATTTGATGTAAAAACTTGCATTTTTGCGTTGGGGTTTTAAAAAAGGGGAAACATTAAGTGACCATTGTCATTAATATGTAATCGTTTCCCTGGAATCCAAACAGTAAAAGGTTACAGCAAAAACAGTAAAAAAAAAAAATTCCTCAACTATATCTTTCCGTTAATAAGTAATGGACTATAACTGTCTGACATTTGAAACAGCACGTAAAACTCGTCCATGCAGAGTTGTTTCTTTGTGTTTCTTGACATTTTGTTTTTCCAAAGAATGAATCAATAATCGAAACTCCTTAAAGTAGTCACAGTAGTCATGAGAGTCACAGCTCTGGTTTGCCACATGAGCAGGACGCCCACAACTCTGAGCTTCCACAGAGGAGACAACGCGCACAAAAGAGGAAAAAAGAAAAAAAAAAAAAAAACTACACCAAAAACTGAGCAACTGACCTCTCAAAAAGCCGCCTCAGCAGTAAAACTCCCGCGGCCAGAGGCAGGGCGTACAGCATGTGCCCCAGCCGGGGGTACTCCACTCCAGCTGGGGGATGTTCCAGATCCGTCCAAGACACATTTTCGGGAAGCCAAAATCTCTCGCTCCAAATCCAGGCCGAGACAGAGGAAGTCATCTTGAGCGGCGGTCGAAAGCACGGTAAATTTGGAAAGTCACTTGGCAGTGGAGTCCTCCCTCCTCACGGCAGCGTTACAGTGTGTCAGCATCACTCCTGCTGAACTCCTGGATAACCTACAGACTTCTGCGCTGACACGCAGCTCTTACGAGCAGGCAACACCCACCACTCTTTCAGGAATCAGGGTTATCGAGTTATTCTGCGTGAAGAGGGAACATTAACTAGTTTAACTGGGACTGTCTCTTCAGTATTGCTGAGTCTTGGTATGTGTGTATGTGTGTGTGTGTGTGTGTGTTAGTCTATGGCGGCTGATATGAGCTGACCACAAACACGCCTTCAATTAGCATTTACGTGATTAATCGTTCCAGCCAGTTAACAACAGCACCGCCATGTTTGTTTCAGTTTTAAACTAGCCTAACTTTTTTTCTTTTTCTTTTTTTTTTTTTTTTTAACACGTAGCACTTTAATTTTAGTGTACTATCTATGATAATTTATGTTTGCAATATTTACTCAACAAGTAGTTAGCTGGTTTAGTGCCTGCTTTTTAGTTTAAAAAAAACTGATTAGGTGGTTAGAAAAAAAATCTAGTTATGTAGTCTAGGTAGTTATACAACACAAATTGCTTTAAAGTGACTATAAGCAATATTTCAGAAGAGCTGAAAAAAATCTGCACATCAGCCTTCATTTATGCTATTCTTGTATTTATTTGTGTATATCTTTATTTCTGCTGGTCCACTCATTCTCTAATAGAGCCAGCTGGAGTACTGCCAGGGTGCTTTTCATCCACTTGGTGGCAGCATCAGCATCATAACACCTTGCATTTAGGACTTCTTGCTGACAACCACCTCCTGTAAAGAAAGCAAAAAGCCAAAACAGGTGATACAGATCATTCATTTTCATTTCTACCTTCAAACAACCATGGTATATTACTGAGATGCTGCGGAGAGAACACCACACAGCTCCAAAGCAAAGAAGCTACACATGTATCCCTTCATGGCTGACATGACTTTGGTGAAGAGGCCGAAAGATCTCTCTATGCAGAGAAGCTAGAAGGCACTGATTTGGTATGAGAGGAAGGACAAAATAGGGAGGAATGTCGACTTGCTGAACCTTGCAAGAAGTTTCAGGCTACATTCCTGTCTTTTTGACAAGAAACAGATCAGGATTAACAGCTATGCAAATGGTAATCCTGTCTACTTCCCCTGGAATTACGGGGGAAGCCACGAGCGCAGGGGGAAAAAAACAGAAAGGCACAGATATGCAAACCCTTCAGGTGAATGTATGTGCTGCCACCCTAAGGGTCCTATATACTGCCCAATTTCTACAGTTGCATAAGATTATTACATCTCACGCGATACAATTTACATCTGCTTAATCTTGGGTACAATATCAAGAGTGGTATCCACAGACTGTACATTGATAAGGCCTCTTGAATCGCAGGCTACGACTAATGCAGAGATGCAGATGTGGAATTCTGTAATCAGTATGTGGTGACTGTGAACAAACAACACATGAAAAATAGAAAAAAGAAGCAACAAAGGAGAAAATGGTGGTTGCGGTCATGGTTTGGGAGCAAAAGGCCAGCTTGGGATTCTTATTTTTGTTTTAAATGGTGCTAGGTTGCCTTAATATCTCATTTCAAGTTGCATTTTCATTGGCTAGTAAATCTACAAAGATGTAGGATATCATAAAATTATACCAGGTAGTCTCTGGTCGCAAGACCAGTTTGACGGTCTGCTTACCTTGTAGGTTGGAGGAAAGCAGATTTTGATTATTCTTTCATGATGTTGATCTTTTGTCTGTGACAACCCAAAATCCTACAGTACATGAGGACCCTCACACATCATGTTCTGCAGTATTCAGGTAGGGTGTATTGCCAGTGCATAATTCTGACGTTATGGTCACCTTTCTCAACCTCACCAGCGGTGGCACATGCAAAGGATGACATTGCCAAGCATGGCAAGCAGTTTGGTTTGTTTCTGCAATAATTGTAGTTTAGTTAAAGATGGGAAATTGTTTTGCATTGCTACTAGCTAATACTGGGTTTTTCTGGGGCTGAATTCAAATGTGGAACTAAGAAACGTTGCAGTTTGTCGACTGACCACTGGCTGCTGGCTCCAAAATTGAGTCAATCTCCAACAACCTTCATTGTTAAAAGGGTCCTACTTTGCAACAGAAGTAAATCGATTTACTGCTTGGTTCAAAAAACGGTCTTGGGCTTGATAGCTAGATTATACATTCAGGACAATTGTATGGGGGGGTGAATTTTTTTGCTTTGCAACACTTCAGGTCAAATTATATAAAGCAACAAATGAACATTTAATTAGGAGTGTCTTCTTTTGACCGAGGTCAGGTGTAACAAATAGCTAGCTACTTTTGAAATTTAGTGCATCGTCTTGATATCTGAGTATAGCTTCTGAGCTGTGAATAAAGATCTAACAGAGCATTGTCATTCCGATTTTAAGGAGAATATTTCATTGGACTAGGTTGGTATGGAAGGGTCCAAGGACGGAAGCTTAGCTGAGTAGCTTGTGTTAATAGTGGATTGGTTAAATGCAGTCGTCATTTCTGATGTTGGCACCAAAAATATATTTGAAACAAGAGGTCCTGCTGCAAATGTTTGCCAGTAACTTTGCAGCTCCTCCAGCATGGCTCCATTGAGCCACAGCGGATTATTTCAGGACCCTACCAATCGGAAATTTGCTGGGACCTGCGTTTTCATTTCTGCTCTGACAGCGCTCATTTCTGATGTCGCTTTACTAGTGATACTTGAAATAAGGATGTTTGGTAGATTTTATCAGAGTGTATGTAAAGAAATGTTAATTAGCATCATAGATTGGCATAAAATAAGTCAGCCACACTAAAATACTTAACTTTTATTCAAATAATTCTCCAGCCGGTTCCCTTTCGCTTACTCATTCCACCCATTTGTGACATGGTGCCATGCAGCCTGAGATAAAATAGGCTTGAAAAGGACTCTTCAGAAAACCTATGGGTAACATCGTCCAGTTTTTCTAATAAAATTTATAGTATGGACTTGTCTCGACAGGACCCAGACTATATAGCGGTAATGGCCCAGACCAGACTATCACTCTGGTCTGAAAAAGAACCATGTTCCGTGCAGAAACCTAGAAGGGATCCTTTCAGTTTCAGTACTGGCCATCTGGCCAGCCATAGTCTGGCTTGCAGCAGCGAGTTTCCTTCCAGCCACAGGCAAGTCAAGCCACCTTCACCCCTGGATCCTTACAGTCCAACCCGAAGCCCACCGCGACAGCCTGCTAGTACAATTAACAGCACAAAAAACAATATTATCCTTGAAATACAAATCATTCTGCTCTCTTAAGTCTTTTTATTAAAGCTTGTCTTTGCTACCAAGATTTTCTTTTTCTTCCTCACTGGTGAAAAGTTTTTTTTAATAAGACTTTGGTCATTTTAGTATGGTTTTATGTTTGCCCTCATAGATCGCTGACAAGGTTTTTGCTCGAGCTTTAAGCTCCACTATTAAAACAAAATACATATCTTTGATTTTTAATATGAAAGGAAATCAATTATACATGATAATTTATTGAATATTTCAAAGAATAGAAATAATTGACATACTTGACATTGGCAAGATCAGTTTGGTTGGTTGACTGTCAGTTCTGATTAACTGCCCAGCCCTAACTTGACCCATATTAATTTGTTATGTGGATCAAGCTAAAACTATTGAAAGAGCCTAGTTTTGTGAACCCTAGCTTTGAGAACACGCCAGCCATCATGAAAGTACTTTTTTTTTTTTGCAGTGGTATTTTATTACATTGCATGGTTTTTAACTGTAAATACAGAGGGGCTCACTGAGGTGGTTCAGATATCTGGTTAAGAAGCTTCCTAAATGCTTCCTTGGGGACATGTGCTCGAAAATAGATAGATGGAGTTTTAATAATCACTCATGATTTTCATATATGGGATGAAAACATGCATAGTTTGTATTGCCAAACATCTGCTCTATGACTGCTCCAAGGCCTTGTCATGTGTCAGTCAGATAGTATTGTCCCTCAGGTTTTTCCTACCTCTTGTAACTCTTTCTCGCTATGCTTAAATCCAGTGTACTATCTTATTCTGGTGTCGCTTATCATCATCTGCAACTTGCTGTCTGACACCCTTGTGTACAGCAGAATTGAGCATCACTAAAACTTAGAAAGTGTCAGGTCTTCACTTTCTGTCTTGCTTAGAGACAAATTGTCATAGAGACAGGGATAAACTTAATAAAATGCATATTTCCACAATGCATGTTTTGGGGCATATTCAACCTGGAAGATTCCCTAAGGCAGACCGAGGACATGCTGGAGATATTATTTATGGACTGGCCTTGGAGCGTCTTAAGTCATGGAAAAGCTGGAAGAGGTGGTCAGAGAGGTGAAGGTTTGGGCCTCTTTGCATAGGCCACTGCCCTGCAACCTGAACCTTGGAAGTTAATAAGTGGATGGAGTTAAAATTGGTGGAACTGATAAACTGAGTGTCGATGAGTGCCACGCTTTTCTTTCTTTTTTTAATTTTTACTTTCAAGTCAGCTTTTCAGGATATATTTGGTAATTAAAAGACAGAAAGTATTGTCTTTATTCAGATTTTTACAACTCGCTGTAAAACAAAAAGCATTTCAGGATCGTCCAAGTCACTGTTAGCAGACAAAACCTGGAAATTTGGCCATACATTTAACTGTTACAGGCAGTGACCATTTGTTTGATAAACTAAATAACATGTTGATTTGTAGACATGAAGCAGTGTCTTTGCTGTGTTTTTTTTTTCTAAAATGTACAGGGGTTGGACAATGAAACTGAAACACCTGGTTTTAGAGCACAATAATTTATTAGTATGGTGTAGAGCCTCCTTTTGCGGCCAATACAGCATCAATTCGTCTTGGGAATGACATATACAAGTCCTGCACAGTGGCCAGAGGGATTTGAAGCCATTCTTCCTGCAGGACAGTGGCCAGGTCACTACGTGATGCTGTTGGAGGAAAACGTTTCCTGACTCGCTCCTCCAAAACACCCCAAAGTGGTTCAATAAAATTCAGATCTGGTGACTGCAGGTCAAGAGAGATGCTCAACTTCACTTTCATGTTCATCAAACCAATCTTTCACCAGTCTTGCTCTGTGTATTGGTGCATTGTCTTTCCTGATACACGGCACCGCCTTCAGGATACAATGTTTGAACCACTGGATGCACATGGTCTTCCAGAATGGTTCTGTAGTCTCTGGCAGTGACACGCCCATTTAGTTAAAGTATTGGGCTAAGGCAATGCCATGATATGGCAGCCCAAACCATCACTGATCCACCCCCATGCTGCACTCTGGGCATGCATCAGTCTGGGTGGTATGCTTCTTTGAGGCTTTTCCACACCGTAACTCTCTCTGATGTGGGGAAAACTGTAAAGGTGGACTCATCAGAGAACAATACATGTTTCACATAGTTCCAGTTATGTTTTTTGGATACAATCCAGGTTAGCACCTGAACATCCCTTTCAGACAACTTCCTCTTGCGTCCACAGCCTCCCTCACACTAAAATGACAGGTGTTTCAGTGTCATTGTTCAACCCCTGTATGTGGGTTCATCCTTCACTTGTCTTTACAATTTTCATTTTAACGAACAATAGGCTCTTTAGATTAGATTAGATGTACTTTATTCATCCCCCAAGGGGGAAATTCAAAGTATCCTCCAGTTGTAAAATAATACCCATGTGAAGTTAGAAAGGTTTGTTTCCTGGGAAAAGAGGAGATCAAACCACTTTAATTGAGAGCATGTAGCAACAATTTGTAACTTTAAATCAGGAGTTAATTACATGACTGACTTTACCCCAACCAGAGCATGTTGAGGTTTCAAACTGGAACTTGACCACAGAGGAAAACTAGAAGTCATTAAGATCTGTATATCTACTACTTCTTATTATTCGGTGATCTCTGGGACCCCAGAGATTACCAGTTAGCGTTCTGGAGGTGTCATGGGACGAACAATACAAAACACAGGTGAAAGGAGGTTCCCACATTAAGACCCCAAAGATATGTTAGTTATTGCTGCTCCAGGCTTATATAGGCAGGGCCTTTACTGAGTGCTTATCTGTCTTTTGAGCACAAGTTTCTTGTGTTTTATTTAACTGTTAACCTCATTTTATCACATCGTACCTTTCCTCTATGAGACAGTAGTTAACTCCTTATCCACAAGATCTAATTGCCAGAATTAGAAATAGTTATGTCTAACAACAAAATGTTTTTTTGAAATATGTTGCAGTTTTGTAGCTGTTCACTGTAGCTATAATCTGTACTGGCTTTCATACCTTAATTTCCAGTAATTATGTATAATGTGAGCGTTAACACTTACAGTACAGAATATTCTGACTTCTACAACTCGCTTGGTAACTGATAGGTTTCCATGAGTTTTTTCCAGTATTGTTAAATTAGATAAAATACTGAACTGCTAATTAGTCTCTTGATACTAGGAGAGGAAATGGGCTGATCTGGGGGTGAAAAAAATAACACGATTACTATTTGTATTGCATGACTGACCCTATTGAATTTGAGAACAACCTTTTCTTTTACAGAAGAGAAATGGGACAACCCCACTATCGCTGAATATGACGTGTAAGGGAGCAGAACTCACACTCATCTGGGGCTTTACAGACACATGTCTTTCTCTCGCCGAAGGCTTTCTCCAGTTATTCCGATAGGAGTAGACAGGATCACCACTTGTCGCAGTCAGTGTTGATCTGTCTGCTGCTGAATTGACTGGAACATAGCCTGGGCTTTCATGTGAGGTTCAGCTTGTTGATATTCTTCTCCATTTTGTCCTCATCCTTAAGCTTAATCTGCACTTTCTGAGTCAGTGGGAGTTCATAGATGCTTCAAAATCGGAAATTTCTATGACACGCAAGAGCCCCAAATGCAGCGGTAACGACTGGTTTTGACTGGTGCTGCCACCCAGTGGAAACCATTTTTGCTGTACTCCGGTTTCCCCTGTTCATACTAACTTTAAAGTCAGAACTCTTGTGACAAAATTGAGATTAAAAATGTTCATAATATTTCTCATCATAAATTCAATATAACCTAATTATACTTGTATATTAATTGTCTAATGCAACACAAATTGGCTAAGCAATGCATACAGTTTACCCCTGTAATACAGCTTTCCCCTCACAATGGTCTGAATGGTCCCCTCAAAGCTGAATATTTAACAGACTAATGCCGTATGATAAATAGGCAGCTAACAGGGCATAACAACAGAGAAGGATGTTACACATACATGATACTCCCTCTGTCCCTGTCCCTTCTCAGTGTCATGTAGATTTTTACATCAGGACCAACCAGCTAGAGAGCAGGTCAGTGCCCTGAACAAAACCCCTCTGTGTGGTTTGTGCAGCTGCAGCTTCTGAGATGCCCTGCACGGATACATGACCCAGTGTGGAAGGACTGGGGACTTCAGCCAGCATAGGGGGGAGTCCTGTGGTTTAAGCTAGTCTCCTTACTTACCTATAGTACTGCATTTTGATCACACTTCAGGCTTTTGTTTACTTTAATTCAATTTAATTGCTTATCTCTTGCAATTGGCCTCAGTCCCTCATTAGCAATGAGCTGTGTTGAACAGTGTGTGTCACTCCAGCAGGGTCCCCCCTTTAGCTGCTTGGACTGTTCCATTTCACATCTGAAAAAAATCTGATAGTTGGGGAAGAGTTCTTCATGTCAGGGACTGCTGTAGCCTCAGCACAGCGTACTGTAGCTCCTGGATCACATAAGGTAATGTTATTCCTTCCTTATTATGAGTTTTCTTTGTGTGACCTTGTCCTGAGAGGAGATTTCTTAACAGTCCAGAGTAGCTGCCTCTTTCAAAAGTGCTGTGTTCATTGATGAACATGCACTTTTGTGTTTACATTTCAGGAATCTCAAATCTCCAACAACATTACTGCTTGATTTGATTTGAAATCTGTATATCTATTCTCATGTTATGGACTCTTTTTTTTTTTTTTTTTTGTTTATCTTTTTACAGATAAGGAAATGGATCAAAAAGAAGTGAATGATCCCCTGAACAATGTATCATTGATTAAAGGTAACCCAGCCCTGTTATTTTTATTTCCTCTCAGTCTGGACATAATATATATATATATATATATATATATATATATATATATATATATATATATACCCCACACACATACCCATTTCACTTAGTCATTCTTAAAAGACCTTCAAGGATAGTTAGGTCAATGCAGAGCTTACAGTGCTTCATATAGCCTTGTTTTAGAGGATGACTGCTCTTGTTTCGACAGTTTATTGGAGGATGAATTCTCTTTGCCCAGAGCCCACTAATGCGTGTTAGCTCTGATATTTCTTTCACAAATTTAAACAGAGTGTTGTGGATGAGTCATAGTCCAACACAGAGAATCTAAAAGTCTACAGGAACATTCATGACAAAATGGGCAAGCATTTTGATGAGTGAATCCATTCTGCATGATGAATGAATTTGTAATGCTACACTGCACATTATAAAGGGAGCACAAGACAAACAGTGTCCTCAGTGTCATTTTGGAGAGAATACCATATTTCTCTGAATCAGCTACATAGAGAACATTTAGTATTTGTAACTTGATATCACTCCTGGGAAGATAATCAGCATTTTCAAAAAGAATGGCGTTGACATTCAGTCTGAGCCGTGCTAGCCCTCTGATTCCTTTTGCTGTCACATTCACTTGGAAGGAAACAAACAGCAGGGTAAGATAGACCGTGATGGCTGTAGCCTTTAGCACATGAGCTAAAAAAAGATTTTCTCCAACATTTTTTTTTTCTGTCGTCACTTGAGGCAGAGTGAGGCGCTCAATATCCCCCACTAGTCTGCAAGGTATTTTTACACACAGATTAATCCCATTACTACTTTGTCAGGTGTCATTCTGTTGCACTGAGATACATAATGGATGTTATAATTAAAGTTTCTAAAGATAATGTGTTGCACTCTTATCTGAAATACCCTTTAACCCTCCCCCTGCTGTTTTCAGAGAGAATTCATCTTCCAGACAAAGTGGGCGTAAACAACGTACTTACAGTACAGAGAGCCCACTCACATTCTCATACATATGCACATGTGACGGAGCGTGGAATCACATACTGGGCACAGCGCTGCCCTCACGTCCTTTGTCTGGCACACAGCAGGGTGGTCATGTGCTAGAGCTGCTCTTAGACTTTGTCTTTTTGATTGTTATCTTTAGGGGAATCTATCAAATCATCTGATAGCGCTGCTAACAGTACACTGGTGTGTGCATTTGTGTGATTATGTAACCATATTAGCTAAGCACAGTGGCATCAAACTTTTCACAACAACTGCAGCATTTCATGGCAGTCCAAGTTCTGTGATGTGTCCATTTATGGTGCACATGCTTGACCTGTCCTGCCTCTTGTTTTTTTGGCCTCCACCAAATGCTCAGCCTGAGATGAGATCATCTCTTTTCCTAGCTATGGTAGATTAGAGGATCAAGATATTTGCAGGGTATTTGAAAAGCACAAGTGTTTGTGGAGCTTGTTTCCACCTTCAGGAATCACAATAGACCCATGTCAGTGTTGGGGAGTGTATTCAGCTTGTGTGACTTTACAGTTATTTAGCAGCTGTGAGAAATGTAGAAGTGCCAGAGACATGTGTCTATGGGAGGGGGAGTGGGCAGTTTGGTTTGAAAGCTTAGATAGAAACTGCTGTTGTCTATTTCTGGATGAGCAATTAGTGTAATAGCACCATTTCAATATCTTGGGAAATCATCTTGGAGCCCTGGTTAAATATTTGGGACTGTAACCGAATGAACATGGTGGAATTTCTTGTTCCCCCTGTATTTGTATGGTAACTGAGTCAATTTCCATCGTTAGCCTGATGTGTCACACAAACATTGCGTTCGGTTGCACTGCTGAGGTGCTGTGTTCTTTACAACTGCATGTTCATGTCCTGATAACAGGGCATTTTCATTTTTATTCTGTTATTAGATGACCTGACCAGATCAAACCTGGGGTCCTCGGGTGACTCAGAAAGAATAATTCAACACTTGAATGATGAACTGAGAGAGGCTCAGGAGATAGCGAATATGGAGAAACATAAGTTCATGGAGCTACAAGGTAACATGGAATATCTTACATGTTGGATGTTCAGCATCCACTCCATTTAACAATGCACACACACTTGTACAAACAACTCCTAATGAAAAAAGTAAGTGCATTCATGTTTTGAAGGTGTGCTGGAGGAAGAGAGGAAAGAAAATAAAAAACAGTCTGATGAATCTGCAAAGCAGATAAAGAATCTTCAAGGTAAATCTTTCCTGCTTGTGGATTGAATGGTTTCTGTTTTGCAGCTGAATAGTAAATATTAACACACCCCATTTAAACACTGACCTTGGTTTGGGCAGGCCAACTGCAGCAGCTCCAGGATGAGATGGAGGTTCTCAGGGAGCAGATAGATGTCTCCTCCAATTCACACGATGAGCTACAAAGTGCTCGAGATGAAGTCAAGTCACTGAAACGTGCCCTGGAGGCAGCCACTGCTGAGCGGGACCGTGATGTCGCTGTTATCCAGTCTAACCTGGCAACCGCCTCAAATGATCTGGATAAGTGGCGTCAGACTGCCAACAAATATGAGCATGAGATTGACAACCTACAGCGTGATCTGCAGCAGCAGAGCAACCAGTGGCAGAAAACTGCAGAAATACAAGGTATTACATGGTGCATGTCCAAATCTTATATCCAGAAAAGTTGGGAAGTTTTCTCTAAGTTAAGGTTTCCAGTCAAACCCATGCACTCTGTGTTCATGAAGCCACACTAATATAAGTTATCCAGAATGAGGTGTGCCAGAGTCCAGGCACCAACCGATACCAATTAATTTATATTTATTGATTATTATACTGTTCTATTTGGAAATAAATATAGACATAAATGGCTTGGATTTGCTGTATTTATTCATCTTTTACAACAATGATAATTAATTTACAGTCAGGCAATTTTTGGCAATTTTTTAAAATATCATACTCGGATCGGTAATTGGTATCAGCCGATACCCACAGCTCAAGAATCGGAATCAGCATCGGGAGAGAAAAAATGGTATCGGAACATCTCTAGTCAATACCATCACATACGCTGGCTTTTCCATCTTTCCCTGGTAATAGCGTGGATACGCTTTCCCATCTTTGATGTAATGACTTCAGCTTGCTTCCCCAAAGCAAACTGAAATGTGAACTCATCTGACTGCAGATTGCATGTCCACAGTTTTTGTTTTTCAGAGATGATCTTGTACCCAGGAAACACAGCACCCTTGCCTCCATGCAGAATTGATACATTGCTTCCCCCTTGTTTATTACAATTTCAGTTTGCATTTCTGGATAAAGCAGCAGACAGTGTCATAATAGTTTTTCAAGGTACTCCCAAGCCCTTGTGGTATATTGAGCTCTGCATCGTGGCTGTTTCTTATAGGGCGTCGCTCAAAGGTCACGCACATCCAACAGTGTTTTCCGGCCTTCACCATTACAGATGGAAATTTACTGAGTCTTTATTCATCTTTTTACACAGTATATGTGTACAATAGATGTAAATGACTTGACTTCTTTGTAGTTTTGCATTCAGAACCTTTTCTTCAAATTTTTTTTAATTTAAACTGATTAACGATCCCTTCATGTTGTTGGATAGAGATAAGCCATAGCCCATCAATGCTTAAACATAGACAGGTTAGTTTCACAGGGGCCTCAACATTTTCAGGAAGTTGAACAAAGCTAAAACAAGTCCCTGCCTTGAGTCAGGTATTTCAGTGCAGCTTCAGTAGGTGGGGGGTGGTGTTAAGTCAGTTTTGACTGGATATGCTGTAGGCAGGAAAGGAAGTTCAGTCCTCTAGACTCAACGCAGCAACCATTTCAGCACCTTCAACGTTGAACTTGTTGTTCCAGTTTTTTTTTAATCTTATTTTTTCTTCTTTCCCTTGTTCTCTTTCTAATATTTATTGGCAGACAGAAAGTGGTGCATGACTGCCACCAAGTGGTATGGAGTGCTAGTTTGCTAAGTCAATGGATCCTATCATGTCTGTCACTGTCCTGTTATAATTCCAGTCTACTTGGTTTTATTCCAACCCCCCACTTATAGAAATCTGCTTAATAACCAAGCCTTTGGTGTTTTTTTTGTACCCAAGTCTGGCACCCTCACCTGTGACCACTTAATCTTAAAATCTCTTAACTGTAGAATCCAGAAACCCTGAAAACCCAGAATTCATAAAAATGTTACTTGTTTGTTCAATATGTTTTTTTGGTCTTTGTTGCCTCTTTCCCCAACTTATTTATTTTCTTTTCAAGCATGTTTTTAGATTAATTAACATTTTGTAAATCAGTAATATTGTTCACTAAAAACAAAAAGGTTTGTTAAATACAAGTTCAGATTAATTGTCAAATTACAGATTGTGACAAAAATGATAAAGTGATAGCTTCCCACCTTTTCTGGAAACATACTTTACACATGCAGTAGAGAAAGATTATGCATATGAAACACAAAAATTGATCTATAATTTTTTTTGTAGTAATAGCTATTTTAATCATATGTGAAAGGAGGGATTTGGAAAATGTAAAGGCAGGTCATATATTTCTGAGCTGGCTTTATTGTGATGCTTGTCAGCTGCTTGACTTCTTCCAAGAGGATGTATGATGCTTTATTCAGCTGTTCACTAATTAGCGCAAGTGTGGAAAATATGTAATTTTAAAAAAGCAATTAGAAATGTGTTGTAATGCTTTTGAAAATATCTGTGAGCAAATTAAGAGCAGACCATCTGGTCAAAGATTGCATCCTTAACATAAAACTCACTTTTTGCCACAGCTAGCGAGCTGCAGTCCATGCAGATGGAGTGTAATGGTCTTCAGAAGGAATGTTCTATCTTGCGATCTGAGAAACAGGACATGGTGAATAAGCACCAGAAAGAAAAAAGCAGTCTGCAAAGTGAGTGTGCCTCTCTCAAGGCTGAGAGGGAGGAATTCTTTAAAAGTCACCAGAAAGACAAGGCCAACCTGCAGAGTGAATGTGCAGCACTGCGCACTGAGAAAGAGGCAGTGCTGCAGAAAGCAGCAGCAGCTGGAGAAGGACCTTGCCAGGTCAGTGCACTGATTTACATCGCCGAAAAGTGTAGCTTTACCCCCCCCACACACACACACACACGCACACACACACCTTTGTGTTCCCTCTGTCCCATTAGCTTCACTTACCTCGAGTGAGCCTTGCTATGCATTATCCCACACACTTTCTTTCCTGTCATCCTTCATCTTTTAAGCTCTGTGATTTTTGTTTTCGGCAGTCTGCGTGGACAGAATTCTGAACTGAACAATAGTCTCAGAGCTCTTGAGCAATCCCAGCTGGAGTTTGAGAAGAAGCTGGTGGCCCTGCAGAAACAGCACCAGGAGGATAACACCAAGTTGCAAACTCAACTGGATAAAGCAGACGGCCGCAGCAAAGCTCTCCAGAGAGAGGTATTTCCTCAGATGTGGACATCAACCTAATACATCTCATATTTTACACCTCATGCTTCCCCCCCCCCCCCCCCCCCCCCCCCCCCCCCCCCCCCCCCCCGTTTTTTTTTCACATATAGTTAAATTCTGCAGAGGGAAGGCCAAGCAACTTGATTGCTATACATCCTTTTTTAAGCTTCACATTTTTACTATTATTTTTTTCTTTTTACACATAATAATACTTATTGTTGTGTGTAATCCTAAAAGTTCTGTGGAAGATAAGATTTACTGTCGTAACTGTTAGAGCTGTCTGTGGTATGCTGCTGACCACGGTACTTTACACTGCCAATATTGACATGGTCTTACAGTATTAATGACACTTCTTTTATGCACTGTCACCAAGGGCCAGAAGTTCTCTTTTGAAAGCAAATGAAGAACTTGTCCAAAACAAATGATAACGTAAAGCTTTAAAGTTAAAATATCTTTAGCAAACTAACTTTAAAGATGGAAAATTGCTATGTTGTCTTCGCTTTTCTTAATATGAAGTATTAAATCAAAAATGTCAGATCCTGCATTGTTTAACAAGTGTGCCTATTTATTTTTTAATTCAAGTAGAATATTAAGGTAAACAAGCTTTAGGTGTGATAATGATTTAGAAAAAGCCGGTCTTTTTCATAGCCTTCCCAGCCATACTAATTCCATTCCTCTTCGATACAAAGAATTGGTATGCATGACCTGGATTTAACTTCGATTTCCAGAAGAAGTTACCAACTGATGTAAAGGAAACTGCCTTTGGATGTAATTGGATAGTTATACAACAAATCAGAGAATCAAAGCATGTGACATAGGCAGAGCTATAATTAGATTAGCATCAACAAAAGACATCCAACATGGTATGTAATGGATTAGGAACACAGATGAATCACTGTTTATTTTTCAGTATTAACTTGTGGAACCAAGGTGTTGTTAGGAATTCTTCAGCCAGCTTGACTGTTTTGAATAGTGGCTCTTGGACATTCCTCTATGAGTCAACACATAAGGGAAAGGGCTGCAGAAATGATGGGAGGGGTCTCAGGGGCTCATTTCAGAAGAGAAGGCCCATCAGCCAGGCTCCATTTTTTCATAGTGCAGCTGCATCAGCACATGTGATCATATTGACACAACACCAACAATCAGTTACATCAACATGTTTTGAAACTGATTTATCTCTCTAAACTGAATTCTCCTTTGTGCCTGCAGCTGTGATTTTATAAGAGCATGACACTGACAAATTGCAAAGTGACAGTTAAATTAATTTCTTTTAATCACTGATGACACGTTGTGCAGTGGGGGGGGCGGCACTCTTTCGGGGGGGGGGATAATCAGAAATAATCATAATCACAAGCGGACTCGCTTGTTATTAGTATGAAATGTATGCAGCAGATTCCTTGTTCATCAAATTGGCAGAAATAAACTTGAACTACTCTCACAATTATTGATTCAGAGTCAGTTACTTTGACTTCAACATTACAGCACCGACACATCTCTTGGCTTTCTCACACGTCATGTCCCCTATTGATCAATGCAATTTATCACGTAACACGACAGACCGTCAACGAACCAGCCTTCCGGGGCTGGTTTGTAGGTTGAGAGCCCCTGTAGCAGCCTGTAAAACTGAAATTCCTAAAAGAAAGCCTTTATTAAAAGCTGAGAATTATTAGCCATTATTAGAAAGATCTCATCTGATTTTTTAACTGCTTTTTCACTCGGCGCGTGGTGTCTTATGAAGCTTATGTGGTTTATTTTCCTGTTTAAAAGGTATGATGCTGCTCACGAGTCAAGGCTCCATCAAGTTTAATCTACAAAAATCGAGGACAAACTTTTCTATTACTTTTGTCTACACTTTTATTATAAAAGCACAAACTTTGAACCTTTAAACTTTGAATTTAAAACCTCCTTCAGCCCAAACATCCCACAAGTTCCTGTCCACTGGCACTGGCACTCCTGTATGATCCCAGTCGGAATCAGCCGGCTGCATAGGGATCATCCAGTTTTGTTACACTCAGACAGGAGTGGCATTGTTGGAAAGAAGAAAACAGAGATGAAGTCATCCTTAACCACTGGCGTGGCATGTGGCGCTGCTCTTTCTGTCACTGAATGAGCAGCGCTCATACATTGGATTTACATATTGTCAGCTGAGTTCACCCTTATTAGCTAAACAAAAAGAAAATTCAGCAGCCCGTCACTGCTTACAGTGATGTAAGCTTGCAAACAGGAAATGACTGGGATACAGATTCATAGTATTTGCAGTGACTCTGAAGTGATTGGAATATTTGTTCTTAAGTTTTATTTGAATAGCATCTTATAATTTACTTTGTGCAGTACGAAGAAGCTCAGACAGAGCTGTCAGACCTAAAAGAAAAGTGTGAGAAGACTGAGCAGGAAAAACAGTCGCTTGCAGATCATCTTGAGGAGTGCAAAGCCAGCATGAAGGAACTGCAGGAGAAAGGATCGAAGGTGAGTGCTGATTGGCCAGACACTTCAGAAAAAGGAGAGAATCCTTTTTCCTCAGATTGTATAATTGCATGCATGTGTTGACGTTATGATCTGCAGTTCAGTTTATAAAAGAAAGAAACTCTTATATTCTCAAATAAAGTAAAGAATGAATCAATTCTTCAGTTGTTTTGGTTGTGGGAGCTTGAGCTTTCCTTCTAAATTTCAAGCAGTTGTTACTTTTGTGCAACAAGTTTACACATACGGATTCAGAGAAAACCAGCCCAGACTCAGCTGCGGTTCACTCTGAATTGAAAATGGTTTTGGCTCTGTGCACCCCTGCTGAGCTCAGCTAACTCAAAAAGTACCCAGGCACTACAAGAAAATAAATCAAGAGAAATGGTTATGCTAATGCAAAAGTCTTTCTTGCTGCAGTTAAGCTACAACTAGGCAGGGTCCAAAAGCAACAAACACCACTTTGATTGCATGATGGTATTGGTAATGGATTGAAATGCCAATCAGACTTGAGAGCAGATTCACCAGAAGCCACATGCTCCCATCTGCTTTGCATCCGTAAGTGTGAAAACGATGTTGGACACCGACAGCCATGTGTAATCAAAAGAATCATATAAACACCAGTTACACACACACAGACTACTGACTGAGCAACCTATTAATAAAGCTACGCCCAACCAAAGTATGTCCCGTTGCAGTTGATTACTATAATATCCCTTCCCTTCTGTAGACTTCCCTTTTGCTGCCTGTTCAAGCCATAGTCATCGGCCTTATCCTGGCTTTGCTGTATTGGTGCTTCGGCGCATTGTGGTAGTAAGGTACACATTACTCCTGTCAAGTTGGCCTACATCTTTCATTTTCATCAGTGTCTTTTAGATCATTGCATGACTTAATCAGGTTTTCCTCATTTCCCAGAATGCCTTCCTCAGGGGAAAGATTTTGTCTGAAAACTCTAACCTCTCTAATCATGCAGTTCCAACATCTGACATCTGTTTGTCTTGTCTGAATGGCTAATGGTTAACCTCTGTTCCTCTCAGTTTGCTTTGATGATGCTTATATTTATCCTATTATCTGTCTTTGATCTTGACCTCAGCTGCAAGCTCCTTCTGTCAAAGCTTTGGAAATCCTTGGAAGGGTCGTTTCATGTGGTGATACTGAAGTTTTCTTTTCTCTGTTGTCACTTATTTCAGAAACCGTGGATGATCTGGGGCCCTGTGGTTGCTGTAGCTCTAACAGCTGTGACTGCTGCTGCGCTCTTCAGGACCTGAGGGCACCTTCTTCAAACATGTGCACGCACACACAGACAACTGAACCCGTGTTTGTCATCAGATATTGAAACTGCCCCCTTATCATATCTGCACTATTAATTAGGAGGGCTCTTATTTAATTGTTTAATTCTTAAGATGCTCTATTTTAGATGGGAGAGACTTGAATAAAAGATTGATGGATTTCTGTGCAAATCAGTAAGTTTGTTGTTTGAAGGAAATCGAGTTGGGTTTTATGTTGATTATCATGTTGACTCATAGGATTATCCATTAATGAATGTAAAAATGCTCTCCACAATTAACTAATTTTAAGTAGCTGTGATTTTGTTTTAGACGGATCACTTGGAGATTGAGTATCTCTACATGTAGCAGATCCATGTTATTTGTCAGAATAATAAAAATCATCACAATAACAGCTCCTAATGGAGTGTGTGATAAATGGCATAGATGGGTAACAGTACAGTTGTTGGTGATAGGCACTGCTAATGTTGTATTGGCTCAACTGTTATTAGTGTGAAGATAAACACAGGTTTACAAAGAGTTTAGAAAAGCTTTATTTGACAGAGCATCATTAAACACAACTGCAAAAACCTGCCTTAAAAACTATTTCTTTCATTGATTGGGTCTGCCACTAGACTGTGTTCCACACAACAAAGAACGATTTTATTTTATGGATAAGTTAGGTCGATGTTAATGCTAATCTTGCTAACGCCATCTCATTGCTGCCATAGGAGAGAAACTTTTTCTCTAGTTTTTAAACTAACAGCCTACACTTGCAGTATATACACAACTTCACTACATAATCAAACAAATCAAAGAAGTATGTCTGCTAGTTATTCAAGCTGTGCTAACTAGCACTGGATGCTAGCACAGAAGAGAATTTTTCAGCCCATGCAATGAGAAAAATCCCTCAGAAAAACACTAGAAGGACATATTCACAACTGTGTCAGAGATTGTGGAGTTTCTTTTCTGTGCAATGGCTACAACTGAACAAGTTGTAGTTTTTGGTTCGGGCAACATGGGCAGTCGCCCAGGGTGGCATCTTGGCACGATGCGAACCTTCACCTAGGCCAGAACCACCATTGGAATTTCTGTGTTTTATATGATGAATGGATTTCCAGTGAATCAAAGCAAAAGCTGCTCAAGTTCTCATCTTAGCGAATATGAAATAACCAGTTTCACAGTCTTGAAACTCCTAGTGCTAAGCCTGACCAGGCCTCCTAAATAAATTCCTCTTCAATACAATTAATTAGTTTGGTGTCTCTGGGTGTGATTTTTCATTTCTAGGGGGCAGTACCAACAGACACAGAACTGCCTCTAGACCACTTGGATGCCATTGTATAGGTATAGAGCCAATCAGAGAACTGAAGCATGTGCTGCAGGCAGAGTGACAGTCCTGTCAGCAAAAAGATAAAGTGCCCCCCCCCCTTTGTAATTTAAGTATGTTCTGCACTGGTGGGTATATTTCACTTTCAAAAGACATCATTTTTGCAATGTGAATGGGTGAGGCTGGCCAGGATAGTTAACAATTGCAGCTGTTCAAAATACTTCTGGATGCAAATGGATAAAAACCGAGATCAAATTGCAGCAACCAAACATTTGAAGTAATGAGCAATATATCTATACAGTCTTTGTCATACAAACCTGGCCTAGATCAATGCCCATACATGGCAAGTTATAGCAAATGGCTCTAAAAAAAAAAAAAAAAAAAAAAAAAAAGTTCACACAGGCATAAAAAACATGTACTTTAGAGCACTATAGGACCCTAGTATATATTCTGAGCATGATTTATTTATTTGTAAAGCTATTTTGTTTCATTGTTGCTTGGTTGATTTTTTTTTTTTGTAAATTTGTCACTGGTCTCCTTTAAAAGAGGCTCTGTATTGATTGGAAACCAGTCTACACATCAAAAGCAGCTTTGGTCATCCAGTCGTTCTTGCTGAAGGGTTAGACGGAGTAAAATGCCACACTGACTATTTTTCTGTAAGGAAGGATGCAGCATGTTTTGCAATAGGGTGGGAAGTC
Source organism: Hirundichthys speculiger (assembly GCA_018398805.1). Lineage (NCBI taxonomy): Eukaryota > Metazoa > Chordata > Actinopteri > Beloniformes > Exocoetidae > Hirundichthys > Hirundichthys speculiger. The sequence continues at coordinate 457,550 of JAGFBZ010000693.1, read as the reverse complement.
TGTTATGAAACTCAAATTTCACAATGTCAAAAAAAATGTCATCACTTTAAAAAAATATACTGATATTTTAAAGACAAGCTGCATATCACAACACTTATTTCCTCTTTTTCGTGTTCCTACATTCGGCTCTATCATTTCGGTTCTGTCAACTTTGCTGTGTCAGGAGTCCACTCAGAATAGTGTGACCAGCAGCATAATGTTGCTAATGCTTTGTGAGTTTTCAGTTCAGACACTCTTGGGAATACAGTGTTAATGTGACATGTGGGCAGATTTAGGACGGTTCTTCTGTCCTATATGAGCCCAAATAAGAGAATCCTTCCCATGCAGGGCGAGCTGCTCTGCACAGTTACTGTGTCCATTTGTTCTGCTCCAGTTTGTATGTAGGTCATCTTTGGTGGACCAGAGATGCTGCAGAACGACATTTGTACACAGCATTCTACGGTGAGCTAATTCACATTCCAGTGGAGTGTGTCAGCAGCCGTGGTAATTAAACCAGTTTCACATACAGTATTACAACACAGAAAAGCTTAGACCGGTTTTTAAAAAAAACTCACAAAGGCAATGCTAATGCATCTGCAGTACCAATTAAGAAAACTGTGAATACATTTTTTCCCAAGAATTTGTGTCTTTCATCACATGATGAAGGATTTTCAGCTTGACATGTATACAATAGCTCAATCTACCTGTGTTAATAGTTTTGAAAATAGTCATTGCACTATATTTTACAAATAAATATCTATATATGGCAGATAAAGGAGCCAGCACATCCAAAACCCCTGTGATGTCACTTGCCAGCACACAGCGTCAGGGGAATCACCTGAGTCAGAACCAGCTCAGGAGTATTTTCAAGTCCCTACAAGCTTCTTCTCTTCAATCTATAAAACTCCCTTAAAGTGCCTGTGAAAGAGGTCGGAAAAGGAGGTCCACATATGTAGTTAACAGCTGCATCGCTTGGTACACAAATGTCTCCCGGCTGTAGTTCCAGCTGAAGCAGAAGTGCTTCGTCTCATGGTCTGTGGATGTGATGACACTAAAGTGGTTGATGCATAACGCCATGAAATCTTCTCACTGCAGTAAATGGGATAGACACATTCTGCCTCTATCATGACACCCAGTGGTAAGTTTTGACTAGATGGTGTGTTAAAGCTGTCTGGTTTGGTTTCATCATCCCAGATCAGAGATTTTCAGGCTAACTGTGATTAGAGATGCATAAGTTCTTTGTTGCTGCATGATTTTTACAAAGTCACTCGAAAGCATTAACAAACAAGATCCTCAGAAAGATCTTCACAGACAATAAACTTTTTTTCACATCAATTTAGATATTTATCTTAATGCTTGAATTGGAAAGAATGCTATTCTGGGATTCTTTCAGTAACATGGAAATATTAAGTTAAATTCAACTCACTTATAAATCTCTTCAAAGTAGCATTTCATTCAAAATGAGGTCTTTTTTCTCTTTTAAAAATTACTCTACAGTAATAAATAAAACCCCAAATTGACAGTGAATTTGTTCAGGTAACCACCGAGCAAGAAATGGTTATTTAACTTTTCAATTATATTCAGTTCAATTCATTTTTATTTGTATAGCATCTGTTACAACGTCAATTGTCTGTAGGTGCTTTATAAACGGACCCAGAGCATGACCCCCAAGCAAATATCATTAACTAGAATTATGATATTAAATCCAAATCAAGGATAATGACAAGTAAAAAAAACTCCCACAGCGGGAGAAAAAAAACCTTTAAGCCAAACAGTGGCAAGGAAAAACTCCACTTTAAGAGGAAGAAACCTTGAGCAGGACCTGGCTCATATGGGGGGACCTTCCTGCCGAAGGCCAGCCGGGTAAAGAAAGAAAAAGAGAGGGGAGCACACACATGACTGAATGAAATGACGACATAAACAGATGCAGGTAGCAGCACTGAGGTGAGATTGTCAGAGGACTAGGTCACCAGTCACCACACCAGCTGGCAACCCGAACACATCTACACACACAGGTGGAGGTAAACGCTTGGATGGCCAGAGGATGGAACTGCAAGTCAGCATGCAACTCAGGAAACTCTGGCCTGCAAACATACAGAAAGAACAGAGAAAAGAGAAGGGCAAAACAGCACAACAAACTACCAGGAAAGAAAATAGAGCACAGTTACAGTTAATTAACTATGGATTGAACTGGAGAAGGGAGAGGGGAGGAGGAAAGGGAAAGGAAGAGGAGAAGAGCAGTGGAGACACCGCTCAGAAGATCATGTTGGCATCCCCATGCAGCAAATATTAACTAATGGCAAACAAAAAACTGATGGTGACATAATGAATTATTTTGGATTGGGCTATAAGCTATGCTATTACAAACTTGGCTCTCATTCTCAGTTGAAATCCTAAAAGTATTCACTATTATATGACATAGGCATGTTAACTAAAACCAAGTAGAGCTTTAAATATTAACACTTCTGAACCTGGTTCTGGAAAACATAACTGAATAGAACATGTCTCAAATTAATACTCCTGAAAACATCAGTTATTTGCTGCACTTTTAGCGTATTTATATTAATTTAGAGAGCTGGCGACCTGTCCAGGGTGCACCCCTGCCTTTCGCCCGAAGAGAGGCTGGGATAGACTCCAGCAGATCCCCGTGACTCTGCATAGGATTAAGCGGGCATAGATAATGGATGGATGGATGATGGAACAAAATGCTCCATTGGATTTAATTTTAAAATATTTGAGAATAAGATACAATTGTGTTTGGGTTTTTTTTCTTTTTGTTTTTCCATTCCCATTAACTGCTTCTTTATGGCATCTGCCGTGTTCTGTTTTCTACTTTAAACTGCTTGGATTCAGTCAGAAGCAAAGTTTGGCTGATGCGTTCACTTTAAAAGATTGACCGATTAATGTAGTGTCCCGGTTTCCACTAACAAGTAACAATCAATGAGTTCCACCAGAGAAAACACAATCTGACAAAGCTAACTGCTCTCCAAACAAAGGCAGTTTCTATTTCAAATATCAGGAATACATGTCTAACATTTAAACTTCTTTTTTAATATGAAAAGAAAAGTATAAATCTGAAAAGAAACTCTTTAAGATCAGCTTGTTGTAAAAACTAATCAGCTGAATCACAGCTGAAGAACATTCACATGTGTCTGCTTGTGAAAGAAGAGGCAAGGAAAGAAGATAATCACCTGAAAAGTAAGTTTTAACATTTTTGAAATTGCATTTTAAGGGACAGAAATACACTCTGTTGTACATACCACAAGTAATAATGGAAATCTTTAATTCATCATCATATGCTATTCTCCATCTGACCATCCTGCATGTGCGTAATGTGTATTTTTAGGTCAGCCATGGCAGCTGATCTAGATGTGGTGAACCTGCTCGTCATTGCTGGAGGAACTCTGGCCGTACCCATCCTGGCTTTTCTGGCCTTGTTCTTTCTCTGGCCATCTATACTGATTGAAGTGTATTACTGGTAAGTTACACTGTAGCTCAGTCAAAGAAGCCAAAGTTTTATGGATGTTTCAGAGGAATTTTCAGTTTGCATCTTAATACCAAATGACACATTTCCACCAAACCTTTTACAGTGAAAACATTTTATTATCTAGTATCCTTAAGAAAATTAAATATTAGACAACTCATCTTATTCTGCACTATTTGTGTATCTAATTTCAGCGATATACAACAGACGAATGATGTTGACAAGTAGGGTAGTGTTCAAACCAAGAACTCCTTTTCTTTTATGGCTGATATTTGTTTAAACAGGAAAATTTCTACGCATTTTGTTTTGTTTGTCCAGTTTGGGTTCTATGATGATAGGAAAGAGAGACCAACAAACAAAGGGAGATTAGTCAAGGAATATCTGTCTATGAGACACAAAACACAAGCGTTCAAACAAAATGACAGGTTTTATTTCTAATTGTCCTAGAATCCCTTGGACTTCAGAAAATGTGTATTTCCTTTTACACATGACCGGCTTATCTTTAGGTACTGGAGGAGGACATTGGGCCTGCAGGTTCGCTATGCAGACTGTGGTGGTTATCGCTTCTGTTACTCCTACAGAGGGAAACCTGGGATGAGACCTTCCATCTTAATGCTTCATGGCTTTCTCTGCTCACAAAGACATGTGGCTAACTGTTGTAAAGGTTAGAGTGACTCTGAACACTTAGTCTATACAAACTTGAACTCAAGTAGCTCCATCAAAGGGCAGATATTTGTAATAATTCTAATTCAAAAGTTTTTAATAGTCTAATCACAGCCCTCTTAGCTTGACTATTTAATTAATGTCAAGAAAGAGTTCAAATACCATGGAATTTCTGCCAATCAGAGCTGTTTCCATCATCTTATGATTTGTCAATTTTCTGTTAATCACATCCTAGCTCAAACCACATAAATTCATTTTCATTTTTGTTTCAAAGTAAAATATTTCAGCCCCGTTTAAAGTTCAGTGTTCTTTGCTTTCCAAGATGTCTCATATGATGGCCTCTCCTGATTTCTGTATCTTCAACACATGAATGAAGCTCTGCTTTTTGTCTCTTCTGCGACTCTAGTATTTACCAAAACATCTCCATATTCTGTGTGTGGACATGCCTGGCCATGAAGGGACAACACGCATCAACACTGACGATTATTCCATTGCGGGGCAAGTCAGAAAGATCCATCAGGTACACCAGGGAAAGAGCTTGGAAATATAGCTCTGTTTTGTCTGACACTTTGATCATTCCACCTAAAATCTGTGTTTTGTTGTTTTCTTCTTGTTGTCAGTTTGTTGAAACCATTTACTTAAATAGGAAACCATTCCATCTGGTTGGGACCTCCATGGGGGGAAATGTAGCTGGGGTTTATGCAGCCTGCTATCCCTCAGAAATCTGCAGCATGACTCTCATTTGTCCAGACGGTCAGTCCCTGCTTGCACGTATGTTATGTGTGCACATGTGTGTGTGTGTGTTTTTACATTTGTCATGGAGACAACGGTGTCTTTGCACATCATGTCAAAACAAGGGTTTGACTTAAACAGCAAGATAAAAAAAAAAAAAAAACAATATGCATTGGCTGTGATCTTTTGCATTAAAAACAGATGTGATTCTGTAGTATAAATCATTACACAGGCACTGAAAACCCACTGCCAGTCTACACAGTTTGGCACAACATTGGATGCAAAATGGATGTATAAACAAGACCCATAAATTGGCCCAGTCTCATTTAAGATGGACTGAAGTGAAGTAGAACGCTGTCTTGTGGTCTGATTATTCAGAATTAGCCTTTCTGTAAATTATAGACATAAAAAAGCAAAAACCAAGTCCCCAATCTCTTTTTTTTAAACCATGTTGCTGGCACTAAATTCAAGATGAGGAATTATTGTATTTTATGGACATATTACCCAGAATTCAAACCTTTTGATACGAGCTTGTACCACTTTTACTTCAAGAGTATCATTGCATCTGACTCAAACTCATAGACTGTATGAAATGCAGCATGGCCTCTTGGGAAAAGGGAGAGAAAGACAAATGGGCCTGCAAATGGAGGTGGTGGTTGTGGTGTTCATGAGGTGAATCAGATGAATGACCCACTCCTGTGTTATTTATGACCTTGTTCACAAGTCTCAAGTCATTAACATGACATCCAATGATGTAATCATGAGTTCATGTGCCCTATTTGAGTGCAGGGTGAAGAACAAGTTTGTAGAGAATGAATAGGTCAGACACTGGACTCTTATCTAGCAAAATGGAGATTTTGTCCCTGGTAAAAACAAATAAATAAATAAAAAAAGAAAGAAAGAAAGAAAGAAAGAAAGAGAATGAGAGACGGCGGGCTGGTGTGGGCTTGCTTATAGCCCCCAGCTTGGAGCCTGTATGGTGGGGCTCTCCCCAGTAGATGGGAGGGTAGTTTTCCTGCGCCTTCGGGTTGGGGAACAGGTTCTGACTGTCATCTGTGCTTATGCATTGAATGACAGTTCATAGTACCCATCCTTCTTGGAGTCCTTGGTGGGGGTTCTGGGTTCGGTACTGCAGGTTGCCGACCCCTGATCTATACCCGCATTGTTCTATACAGGGTCACAGGGATCTGCTTTATTTTATTTTATTTTTTTAAGCCTTTAGCTTGAAAACCGGAAGTGCACCAATGCTGCCGTACTTTTGGGGACGTAATTCATTATGTTTCTTTGGTATTTTGTTGGGGATGCTGCTTGACCGCAGTAATTTGCTGCTCTCTAAGCAGAAAATTTCTTTCTTTTTAATGAAAAATGTGACAACAATGCACTGTTGCACACCTTAAGATGTGTGTACAGAAAGAATGGGACAAAATGATGAGTAAAAATTCTTGCTAGCAGGCTAACACTGCTAGCCTAATTAATTCGGGGATTATTTCAGTGAACTGAACTGAACTGAAAACCTTTCACTGCTTGCTATCCTCAATGCCAGAATGTTTTTCAAGTATTGCAGAACTGAATGGTAACATTACAGAGTTTTAAAGCTCCACGTAACAAATTCCTTGGAATGTGTTGCAGACCTGAAATGCAAAAATCAATGTATATTATCCAATAAAATGAGAAATGAAATGAAGTTGATGATAAATAACATTAAATGTCAGGGTTTCGTGTTACCTGCAAAGAAACAATAGAATAATAAAAGAATACATTTTTCTCCGCACACTTTCATTGCAGATTTTACTGATTTGTGGTTGTATAAGTCAAAATATTCTAACCATTCCTTGACCAAGACACCCATCAGCACCTCATTGCAAGTAGTGATTTCATTTGGAACATAAATTGATCTCATGTCTCTGTTTTTGATATTACATTTGACTACAAGTTGATCTGATTATGAAGACTCACAAAACCTAACTGCAATACTCTCACATACTCTTATTCCTTAGTTCCTTTCTTTTGTAGCTTGGAATTTTCTGTTTACTGCTCCAAACAAGACATAGACGTAAATCAAGTAAGTTTAAATCAATAACACATTGTTTTCATCCTGCAGGTATAAAACACCCACATGAGTCCAAATTTGACAATCACTTGCAGGACCTGGAACACAGCAACTACACACTGAGCATCCCGCTGATCCCCACTACACCTGAAGAGATGGAGGACATGTTCAGACTGTGTTCCCACGTTCGTTTTAAAATTCCTCAGCAGGTTAAGTTCACAGATGAAATGTATATTTCTCTTTCTGTGCACTATTGGTGGGTGAGGATTGGTTTAAAAATCACAAAAAATTAGTTTGCCACATTTTGTGAATGTTTAAAACAGTTTTTCAATTTTTTTTTTTTTTTTTTTTAAAGATTCTTCAAGGACTAGTTGATGTCCGAGAACCTCACAATACATTCTATGAACAAGGTTAGTGTGTTCTGGTAATGTTTTAGCATGGCCCTTGTTCCAGCACAGTGGGCATGATGTTGAAAAAAAAAACATTGTCTTTTTTTCATCAGTATTTATGGAAATTGTTGGTGAGAAATCGAGATTTGCCTTGCAGGAGCACTTGCATCTCATAACTGCACCTTTACAAGTGATATGGGGTAAACAAGATCAGGTAAGTATGATGTTCCACTTATACAGTCACTGTCACTTGGAAAAGTCTATATAAATACAGAGGTGATTGCCCCAGTGGCTTTTGCTTTCAGACAACCTTAGCATTCAAAAAGGTAGCAAAAAAAAAAAAAAAAAAAAACTTTGAACATGAAGTTGGTCACTTAAATTTCCCCAGACGTTTACTTAATGTCTCATGTGGTCATAGACATAATGATAAGTGTCCCATATTTGTCCAGGTGGTGGATGTCTCTGGAGCTACAGTCATTGCAGAGGTGTTACCTGGATGCAGAGTTGACCTGCTAGATAACTGCGGTCACTCAGTGGTGATGGAGAAGCCTTGCCGGACAGCCAAGCTCATCCTGGAGTTCATTATTATGCAGCAAAATGCCAAGAGTGGAACAAAGAAATCTTCCTGACTGAAAGAATATGAAACATGTCCTTCCATTCTGCTGCAGTCTGTTCTTTAGGAAGACACGCTCACACTGTAATTAATGTTCCTGAATTTTCCACCTTATATGTACATTGTTTTATTGATGATTTAAACTCAATCATGATGATGGTTTATTCTGTATGTATCTGTACCCTGATATGTGGATGTGTTGGAGACATTATCAAACAGTGGGCTTCTGGAAACAGACATGAAGAAAACACCGTATTTGTCTCTCACAGAAGACCAAGACACCTAGACTGCAAGTGATCCAAACAACGATGACTCATAGATATACTATTTACAACTGCTTCATGTTAAAATATGAATCTTAAAGTGTTTTTGCAATATTTTATGTTTGTTGTCAAAAAAAAAAAGTTGTCAAATGTTGACAAATGATTAATGAAAGTCGTTAGCATTGACTTTGGGGGAAAAAAAGGTCTCTTGAAGTCGTTTTCTTTTTAATTGTTTGCATCTTATATCGTCCCTTTTTAACCTATGTCTTCCTTCTCGTGTATTTTTTGTCATATCTAAATCGTTCGGTATTTTTTTATGTGCCTCTGGGGACATTTTGTGTCACTGTTTGGTCGTTTTGCCTCTTTATGCTTTACATGCTCTCGCTTTTTAGTCCCTTTTCATTGTTCCTCTGTACATCTCCTGTTGATATTAAGGCTCCTTGTGCCGGACAGGCCTGATCACTATTGTATCCACGGATGTGTTTATGCAGAGGTGCCTGTAGTTGCAGCAGGACTCCTCTCCTCCTTCATCTTCCTTGGCTGCGCAGTTTTGCTGCAGTCTGGATCCAAGTACAAACGTCAACGACTGTCCAGGTGCACCATTACTGTTACTAAATACTGTCCACGGGGCGACTTATGAGGAGGAAATCCCAAACAATAACTGAAGGGAGCTGGTGAGGCTTCGCTTTGATGTCTCTTTCATTTTTCGTCAGTGCGTTTAAACCCGTTAAGCTCAGTTGTAACAGCAGCTAGCGTTCATAGGTTGCTATCGGTGTTAGCTTGCTAGCCAGAAACGAGCGGTTAGCCAGGCTAGCAGCAGGCTTCGTGTTTAATACATTTAGTTTTGTGCTCGTATTTTTTTTTAGCGCTTCATGCATACGCGCATCAAAGGTAAGATTCACCGACTTACATAAACACACTTTAAAATGCACTTTGTTGCTTGCGTTAGCCGCTCGTTTGAAAGCTGCTTTCATTTTCTTGCGAGCAAATGCTGTGAATACTGTAGTCACTGATATCAACTACTGAACAAACACTGTGTAGCTAATACTTTATAAATCTTTCTAATACCAATGAAACTGGATGGCATGATTATTTCTGCTCTTCGGTAATAATCTGTAATTAGCAATAGTGAAAATATAAAGTTCATTAGTTAAGTTGGACATATTTATTGACAAAGCACTACCGTGTAGTAGCAGCCGTACATCACATCAGGTTGTCTCTTACATTAGCTATTAAATTCGGAGAGAACTAATGTTGCCGAAATAAATTGTATTTGGAGATAAGGATGGTATGGCTTAGCCATTGCACTAGTTTTGCCCATGGGTGGATACTAAAGCTTTATTTTATTTCTGCTGAATTAGACAATGAACCCTATTGTTAGAAGATTTTTCTCAGTTTACTTTCAGTTTTAAATTGTAATGTATTCCCTCTTGTGTTAGGAACTGACCTTGTTTGGTCACACCTGGATAACTGCTTCGTGCTGCTGTACTTAAATGGTGTGTAGTGAAACGCTATAGGACTATTTGTAAAGTGAGTAATCACTGAGGCCAAATCTGCAAAAGATGTTCAACATATCCCATGTCTCTTTAGATATGGGGTCTTCAACTCCAGTCCTCAAGAGCCACAACCCTGTACGTGTTAGATGTTTCCCTGCTTCAGTGCCCCAGATTCAAATGAATGGATCATCATCAGCTTGTCATCCAGGTCTGCACAAGTCTGTTAATGACCCATTCATGTGAATCAGGTGAGTTGATTTTTTGAAAATCGTCCTGTGGAGAAAACAATGGTGCAAGCTGTCTTTGCTGTGATTTGTTCAGAACACAAAGAAAAACATGAGTAGAAGAATGGTTTAACACAGTGGTTCTCAAACTTTTAATACTGCGTACCACCTGAGAAACTCTTCAGCTCTCTTGAGTACCACCATGATGACCAACTTTAAAATATAGCCATATATGCCTTCAATTACCTTTACACACAGGAGAGATATTTATTCCTTGTAGTGGTTATTTATTGTTACCTGAATTCTGTTTGGAATGTTGTATTTATTATACACTGTATGTTTCCAATTAAAAAAAGAAAAAGTGAAAATGTGGGAAAAAAATGTGGAAAGTCATGATGTTCTCCCGCGTACCACCAGAGAGTGCTTGCGTACCACTGGTGGCACACGTACCAGAGTTTGTGCACCACTGGTTTAACACATGCAGGCAGCACAGACAATTTGCACCTGTTACCAGCAAAAAACAGAAAATTTAAGTTTCTGCTTCTGTTCTAATCAGACAACTGTGTATCACTGATGGTACTATGCCACACACTAGCAACAATGAAATTAGCTCAGAGCTACATTGTAAAAGTAAATTTTAGTCAGTGTTGTAAAAGCATCTTAATCTCCAGTGCCTATAGGGTAACACCAGAGTGCTAAAAATTGCAAAAGTTTCCCATGCTGCTCTAATGAAGTGCAAAATACCAATGTGATATGATGAAACCATTAGTAGACTTGACAATTTTAGAATTGCGCATCTTTTGTGCAATTATTATGTTGTTGTTATGTGAAAGTTTTTTGTCTTCTGAGCTCAATCTGTGAAGTAAAAGTACCCTGAAAATCTGAACAGGTCACTGAACAACATCTTTTCAGATTTGGATGACAGTGACACGATTGTGCAGTTCCAGAGTTTTTGAATTTTGCCATCTGCGTTATACTTTTTGGAAGATTGTCTAAAGTTTTTCTGGACTTGTCTTCTGCATTTACATGCTGGTCAAACAGTTCACAGTTGATGATTCAGGTGTCTTCTTGCCCCTTGGTGGCTCTTACTCCAGTTCTGTGACATTTCCAATGATATCATGTGCATTCCCTTTATAGAATTAATGTGTCCTAAGGTTTAACCTATTGAGGCAGTGAAAATGGAAGGTCCTATTCTGCCAGATGTAGTTGCATCTAGGCTTTTTGTAAATATTAATTTTCCTTCATCTAGTCTCTGAAATACTAATTTTAAAAAAGGTATGTAAATGTTCAGTATTTTCAGTTGGCTTTAAAACAATTTAAGATAGATATAGGTTCATCTATGGTACATAATTGTATGCATTTGGTGATATCAGTTTTGCTTTAGGCTCCATAAGGATCATCTCCTGCTAAGACATTCCTCATGTTGATACTTTTATAGTGAGTCAAAATCCTAACATTTTAATTATAAGAGAGATGGGTAAGAAAAGAGTCAATCTGTTTTTTTCTTTTTCTTCCACTTCCAAGAGAACTGATAGGATGAGATGCAGTGCTTTTGAATGTATTGATCTTTTATTTCCATTTCTCTTGATTGTCACTGTGATACACCTATGTTTGAAGTGAACCCGCTTTGTGACATTGAAAACCAGGAGTTGAACTTAAAGTTACCTCCCTAAACCACTAATCCTGCTTTGTAATGCATGCTCTGGGACATCTGATGGAGCCATTTCTATGAACAAATTCTACACAGTTGCTCCTTTTAGAAAATAAACAGCTGTGCTATTTCTGTCAGGAAAGTCGCTAACGTTTAATGTTTTTATTTTTTAGGTATAACTGTCTAGGAATCTTTTTGGTTTTATTATTTGCTGATTTTAGTTACACACATGTTAAATTTCTAAATATGTGACAATTTTATGGAAGCTGACTAAACAACAACAAAAAAATTGTCATCTATATATGTATATATATATATATATATATAAACCTTAGACTGAAATACTCATTGCCATATTTTACTGTAAATAACATCATTGCATATTTGTGAGAGCCAATTTAGAGCTAGTTCAACTTTGGAACGTTTTAAGAACAAGTTTGCTTTTCCACATACACAAAGTTACTGCAGAGCTATGGCATTGCTTCTCTTCTAGTATGGCTTGAATCTTTCTTTAGTGTACTCTGATCTGGCCAGTCTAGCACCCATTTTCCTTACTCTAAACTGGTGCTTTTGTCATAGTTAGCTGTTAAAAAATTAAGAACTGGTTCTAAGTGAAACACTTACTTTGAATAAACACTGGGACCACTGAGGGAGGAAAAGGTTGCAAGCTCTCATCTCTGTTGAAGAATACGTGATTTGACCTGCTGAAATTACTAGTTTTGACTTATTCTGACACAGTTTTTATTACAGCTCATAACAAAGTGACAGTTTTTCTTTTTTGCAGGTGAAATTAAATTGAGGTAATCCTTTTCCATTCCCTCTCTGTTTTGGTTCTGACCAAGTGGGTATTCTACAAATGGATAATGGAGACTGGGGCCATAGGGTAAGGAGTGGCCCTGGTGTGGGAAATGTCCAATGTTTGTGATATAAAGAATGATTTTTATTTATTTCATTTTTTTTTCATTAACACTTCATACACAGAGTTTGGGTAAGACTAAGTTAACTCTGCTCTACTTCCTAGATGACTACTCCTGTTACCTTGAATGTGGGAGGCCACTTGTATACCACCAGTCTGTCCACTTTGCAGCGTTATCCAGACTCCATGCTGGGAGCCATGTTCCGGGGTGATTTCCCTACAACTCGCGATTCCCAAGGGAATTATTTCATTGATCGTGATGGAACACTTTTCCGATACATCCTGAACTTCCTGCGGACATCTGAGCTTACCCTTCCTATGGACTTCACAGAGACAGACCTGCTGAGGAAGGAGGCTGATTTCTACCAGATTGAACCTCTGATCCAGTGCCTTAACGATCCCAAGCCGCTGTACCCTCCCGACATCTTCGAGCAGGTGGTGGAGCTCTCCAGCACCCGGAAACTGTCAAAATATTCAAACCCAGTTGCTGTTATCATTACACAGCTAACCATAACAACAAAAGTCCACGCTCTGCTTGAAGGCATTTCCAACAACTTCACTAAGTGGAACAAACACATGATGGACACCAGAGACTGCCAGGTGTCATTCACATTTGGACCATGTGACTATCATCAAGAAGTGTCACTAAGGGTTCACCTCATGGACTATATAATGAAACAAGGTTTCACGATTCGAAACACGCGTGTGCATCACATGAGTGAGCGTGCAAATGAGAACACTGTGGAGCATCACTGGACTTTCTGTAGACCAGCTCACAAAGTTGAAGACTGACTTACAGCACAGTCATTGTGAGCAACCTTACTGTTAAATTTGACTTTGTATGATACAAAACATGATGGAAAAAGAACAAAAATTACCTCTGTCTTAGTGACATGAATTATTTTTTTCTCTTTTGACCAATGTGGTACATTGCACGACACTTCAAGTCCAGACAGCCACCCCCAAAAAAAGAAAACACAATATAATGAAAATTTGAATTCTTGATTTCTTCACCAAATTTAGCATAACACATTGTCATCTGTGTCACCACTGCCCATGTGATATTTCTTGAAAAAGGAATATTGTATAAACCTTTGGCTCATAAGTTGGTAATAAAAATGACTGTTTAGATGAATATATTGTTTGAGACTGAGTGCCTAGTGATGGTATTATAAATAACATTCATTAATAGAAATTTCAAACACTTTGTAGGAGAGACTCAAAAAAGAATAGACTGTCTTGAAAATAGGTTGCATTTTACTCTGTTTGGGGAATATACTTTTTGTAATTATTATAACTTATCTTTAGTCCAATAGATTTCTGGTGAGTAAAAATAGTGTCCCTCTTACCCCCTTATAAGGTACTATTTCTGAAGCCCCTCATAGATGTTGCATGTGTCTGAGTGTCTTGTGTATGTATAATGTATCTGCTGTGCGCGCTTTACAATATAATGTCATGTCGTCTTATTAACAGTGATTTGTTTGGTCATCCCAGCCAAAATAAACCCATCTCTGTGTTTCATTTCATTAATTAGCTTTCTGCTTGAGTGTTTGATCTTAACTCTTTAATATTTTTGCACTACAGTCCATAGAACAGCTTGTACATTGTAACATCCAACCACTTAAAGCTCCTGTCATATAGAAAGTTCTCTGCAAATTTCAAGCCTGTTAAAAACTAGCCTGTTAAAATTAGTGTAACTAGGAAATAACTTACCTTATTTCTCATAAGCTTACTGTACTAGTATATTTCTCCTGTTGTCAGTGTAATCCTATATCGTTTTTGGTCTACATCCTGTGACCTATTTTTGTGGATTATTCTTTGGATTTCAACATACAAGGCTCTGTAAATTAGATGCATGTAATAAAATTCAAATTTATAAATGGTTAGATATGTTAGGCTGAAGTCACTGTTACATAAAAAAAAAAAATATATATATATAATTTGTTTAAATGTACCTCTCCATGCTAAATAGTTTTAATGTACTTGTTTTTGGAAAAAAAAAAAAAAAACTAAACAATTGAGAATTTGGAGTATAGAAATCACAAAAATATAACCTTTCCATAATTTTTTTTTTTTTTTTTTTTTTAAATCGACACAACACAATTTTCTGTGTACATTTGTGTGTGTGTGTGTGTGTGTGTGTGTGTGTGTGTGTGTGTGTTACCATTTCTAACAATCGGTCATATTTGCTTCTCTGTACTGTATCTACTTAACACAGTCACGGATTCAAGAGAAAAACCCTGTGATTATAAAGGTCATACCTTAGAATAACTGCACACACTTTTAGCATTCATCATTGTGAAACTGTCAAGTCTAGGATATTTAGCCCTTTATGCCATCCACAACATTAAAAAAAACACACACACAAATGCCATGGAAATCATAATGTGTGTCCTGCTGGCTAGTGTGTGTGTGTGTAGATATATATATATATATGTGTGTGTGTATATATATACATATATATATACATATATATGTGTGTGTGTGTGTGCATACAGTTTCATATAATGGATGTTTGTATCATGCTCCTTGTAATGGAGGAACGAATGTCACCAAAAATGTTAATGAAAAACGTCACATTGAAAACATTAAAAAAGAACTTTAAATATCAGTTTATCCCACTGTAACTCTACGAGAAAAAAAAAAATCTAATTTGCTGTTTAAAACTATTTAATAGTTTACATGGGCTATGTGCTGACTGATATGCAGACGCACGATATAACCGGATGTTACGTCCTTGATTGGGTTCGTTTAATATACCGTAGTGAAACTACTGCCGGTGTCTCTCAAACCCCCATAGAGCTCCGTCCGTCTCGTTTAGGCCGTGCAACGAAACGAGTGCACTCACGTCACTGCCTTTCATAACGTTTGTAGAGGACGTGTGAAAGATTCATGCCTGCGACTTTGTTTTTTTTTAAAGTTGCTTTCATGAATGTTCGGTAGACTGCTTCCCGTCTCAGCTTGTTGATGGTCTTTAGCCGCGATGTTTAACAGGAGCAAAACCGTTCGTGATTTGTTGAACATTGTGCCGGGGAAACGGCAACTTGGGACGTACAGGTTCCTTCCTATCTTTTTTTGCATCGGAGGCGTCATGGAGTGGATCATGATCAATGTGAGGATTGGAAAAGAGACTTTCTGTAAGTATTAATCCTGCGCGAATAGATATGGTAGACACCGTTTGTCTGTTAATATTTTACATTTCAAAATCGACCGTACATGACAAAATCAAGTTGCCAAGTTTCTCGCTATTTGCTTGTCACATTAATATGAACACAAGTTCACGTGCTTCTTCACGGAATTTAAAATGAGTTTGTTGTGCGACTGTTGCGCCACAACACCCGGACACTTTCCTGTCATTGAGCTGACCATCCTCTCTGTCAAATAATTCTTTGAGGACATCTGTCTGACAGCTAAATCTTAGCTAAGATTCCATCAGGTAACGATGCTATGATCCCAAACGCACCAGCGAACCTCTAAAACAGTGTGATTTAAAAGAAAAATAATCAAGGTGTTGACCTCAGTCTGAAACAAACCCGTGGCTGGACCTGCAGGACCAACTAATTCTAGCAAACCTCAGTTGAAGCCATTTAAATTGGTGTTGGCCAGATTTATCCAAAATGATGGTGAATAACTAGTACTGTCATACTGGTAACTGCTGCTAAACAAGCCACAAAATCAAGAAATGTATTGTTTATATACTTATTTATACACTACATTTTCATTTTGCCCAACAATCATGGACCTAAGTTAGTACCCCATACCCCTTTTTATAATATAATTTTTGTGTAAAAAGGTATGAAAAATAGTCTGGATCATAATGGATCTTAATATAAGGCAGAAGAACAGCGGCCTATACATTTGTCTTCATTTAGTTAACAAAAATAAAGCTAAAAACAAGAAAATAAATCATATGGGCAATACGTACCGTCTCGATTCCATAGAACAACCTTTAGCAGCAATAACTTAAAGTAGTAATTTGTATTTCCCTAACAGATTGCATGATTATGGCAGAATTTTGGCCCATCCTTCTTTACAGCATCGCTTCAGTTCATTGAGGCTTTTAGGCAGGGTTTTAAGCTTTTCGCTTATGAACAATTCTGTCATGGTCCCATGACTGCATTTAAGTTGGGTTGAGGTCTGCACTTTGAGTAGGCATTCCAGAATCTTGAATCTTTTATTTTCCAGGATTCTGATGTAGTTCTGCTGGTGAGTTTTGGATTATCCATCCATCCATTATCTTCCGTTTGGTCCGGGGTCGTGTCGCGGGGGCAGCAGCTTCAGCAGAGAGGCCCAGACCTCCCTCCCCTCGGCTGCTTCCACCAGGTCCTCTGGGAGAACCCCGAGGCGCTCCCAGGCCAGCCGAGAGATATAATCTCTCCGGCGGGTCCTGGGTCTGCCCCGTGGTCTTCTCCCAGTTGGACATGCATGAAACACCTCTCCAGGGAGGCGTCCGGGGGGCATCCTAGCCAGATGCCCGAACCACCTCAACTGGCTCCTCTCGATGTGAAGGAGCAGCGGCTCTACTCTGAGTCTCTCCCGAATGACTGAACTTCTTACCTTATCTCTAAGAGTCCAGCCACCCTGCGGAGAAAACTCATTTCCTCCGCTTGTATCTGTGATCTCATTCTTTCGGTCACTACCCACAGTTCATGACCATGGGTGAGGGTTGGAACAAAGATCGACCGGGTTTGGATTATTGTCCTTTTAATTTAATTTAATTCAATTTTATTTGTATAGCATCTGTTACAATGCCAATTGTCTCTAGGCACTTTACAGAGACCCAGGGCATGATCCCTGAGCAAATATCATCAACTAAAATTATAATATTAAATCCTAATCAAGGATAATGGCAAGTATAAACAACTCCCACAGCGGGGGGGAAAAAAAAACTGTAAGCCAAATAGTAGCAAGGAAAAACTCCACTTTAAGATGAAGAAACCTTGAGCAGGACCTGGGTCATATGGGGGGACCTTCCTGCTGAAGGCTAGCTAGGTAAGGAAAGAAAAAGAGAGGGGAGACAGGACTGTCTGCCTAGGTGACGCAGACGACGCAGAGATTCCCCCCCACCCTACGCAGACACTCTGGGGCACCTCTCCAGAATTGTAGGTGTACGCAGACAGTGCCGCAGAGAGGAGAGAAAAGAGGCCTCTGATTGGTCAATTCTACATCCGCATAGAAAAGAGCACGTCATCGAAGAAATGAGGAAGTACCCACATCTGTACGATTCTCGTTCTCCACACTACAAAGACAGCACATATTCTAGTAATTCATGGAGGGAGATTGCGATGAATGTGGGTCTGGATACGGCCGAGACGGTGAGGAAGTGGAAAACGGCAAGAGATAAGTTTAGTAAGTTTAGCTAGTTCGTGATTGTCCATCTTGTGTTGTGCCGTGGAATAACACAGTGCAGAGCGCGCTTCAAAATTGAGTATAACTCAAAAGTGACTGCGGCATCTCTGCAACAAGCTGACGGCAACACATTGCCGTGAGAGTATACATGGCCCTTTAGCCCTTACACACTATTGTTTAGATTAATTGTAGGCTTTACTAAACAGAAATGTTTTCAATTTAATTTTAAACGTGGAGGTGGTGTCAGCCTCCTTAACCCAAACTGGTAGCTGGTTCCATAATAAAGGTGCCTGGTAGCAGAAGGCCCGTCCTCCAAATCTACTTTTTGATATTTCAGGAACGACAAGTAATCTTGCAGTCTGAGAGTGAAAGGCTCTATTAGGAGCATACCGTACTATCAGGTCATGTAAATAACAAGGAACTAGTTCATTACGGGCCTTATATGTGAGAAGCAGAATTTTAAACGAAAATTTCATGGAAAAAAATCAAAATTTCACGGAAAGCCAATGGAGGGAGGGTAACGCGAGAGAAATGTGATCTTGCTTATTGATTCCTGTCAGCACCTTCACTGCTGCATTCTGGATCAGTTGGAGGCTCTTCAGCGAGTTTTTCGGACTTCCTGCTAACAATGCAGTACAATAATCCAGTCTAGAACTGGCAAACGCATGGATTAATTTTTCAGCATCACCCTGGGAGAGGATGCTCCCAGGCTGTCTTGCAAACCTGATTAATATGCTGCTTAAATGACATATCCTGATCAAAAGTGACTCCAAGGTTTTCACAGCTGTGCTGGAGGCCAGCGTAAACTCGAATTATTCATTCCTCAGGTGTTTGGGACCAAAGAAAATAACCTCTGTTTTACCCGAATTTAGAAGCAAAAAGTTAGAGGACATCCAGGACTTAATGTTATTAAGACACCCTTGAAGTTTGGCCAATGGTTTTGCTACTTCTTGTTTCATGGATAAGTATAGCTGCATATCATCAGCGGAGCAATGACAGTTTCTGCTGTGGTTCTGGATCATTTTTCCCAAGGGCAGCATGTATAAAGTGAAAAGGATCGGTCTCAGAACTGATCCCTTACTCATCCGTTTTGGACCAGATTAAACAATGTATGGCTGAGTTACCGCCAATTTCTCTTTCATGGCGAGTCTTCAAAATTACATCAAACTTCACCACGTCACTGCAGTCATGCCCTCTGGTAAAAATGTATAAGCTTCACAAACTTTCATCAGCCATGTGTCTAGATTAGAACAAAAAAAAGTTTGGAATCAATCCAATCAAATCTCTGGGAGGAGTTTGTTAAAGTACAAGGCCTGGAAATGGCAAAAATATTGGAAAAACTGCATATTCCATTCATAATAGCAGACTTTCTGTGAGAGTTAGGACATGGGTCCAAGTGACTTTTTTTGTAGGTCTGAGGCTGATACATTAGTCACACAAAGTTCATGTCTGTAAGTGAAATCATATGGAGGGGCTCGTCGATACAAAAAAGAAGGTGGTGCTATTGAGCCATTTTTGTGTGCCCATGCACAGCACCCATTACATAGGTAAATTTCGCACACAACTAATGTGTGTGAGAGAATTTTGTGAGTTTTCAAGTATTTTAAGACCCCCAAAAAGACAATTCATTTATCGGAATAATAATAATAATAAACATTCCTAGAGCCCTATGGAATCCGTGATCACGGAATCACGGACGGAATCGCGGAATTGGAGATTAAAAACGGAATTCACTTTAAATGCGCAATATAACAGAACTGAACAGCAATTTGCGCAA
Organism: Hirundichthys speculiger; assembly: GCA_018398805.1. Taxonomy (NCBI): domain Eukaryota; kingdom Metazoa; phylum Chordata; class Actinopteri; order Beloniformes; family Exocoetidae; genus Hirundichthys; species Hirundichthys speculiger. The sequence continues at coordinate 437,964 of JAGFBZ010000693.1, read as the reverse complement.
AAAAGTTTTGTTTTTTTTTCTCCGGACTAAAAGTGACTTTTCTTCTTTTAAGATTTTTTGGCACTAGTGACTTGTATTGATGGTGGAGAGAGACAGGAAGGGGGGCAGAGAGAACGGGGAAGACCCGCGGCAAGGAGCCGACAAGCTGGGAGTCGAGCTCGCGATTAGCCGCACGAGGACTGTAGCCTCTGTACCTGGGCCGCCTGCCCAAACCACTGCTCTACCGGGGCGGCCCGAAAGGAACCTTTCTTTCAAGAAAATGTTCCAACGGGGGTCACGAAAAGCTGGGACACTGCGCGCTTCTCCGCCTCCTGCCCCCGCTTTCCTCATTAATAAAAAAAAAAAAAAACACGTCGAAGCGGCCACCTGAGAAACCGGCGAAGAAGCGAAGGAACTACCGGCTGTCTCCCAGGTACAGGACAGAACAGTTTCTCCGAGATTATTATGTGTCTGGTGATTCAGTGTTCTGCTAGTTTAGCCAGGACACGATTGAATGGACATGAAAAGATACGTGCGAGGATCACTGGACGAGTGAAAAGCACAAACATAAAAAGGCGAGAATCCCTCACTGATCAAAACACAAAGAGGCTGTAACAGCTGGAACACCTAAAGAAAAAAATCACACTGACACACACAACCAGTGTTCAGTGCTTTGGATTTCATAGCATCTACATCAGCTGTAGTAAATATAGTTTATTCTGTTATCAGACACATAGTTTGTCATGACGTACCTGAAAAATGTCAGGTACGTCATGACAAACTATGTCTGATAACAGAATAAATTAAACAGGCTAAAATGATTAGTTTACAGCTGTTGAAATTCCTTTCTTTTTTTCACTTTAAATGGATTTTACCTATTTTAGTTTTTTTTTCTGAATTTTTTTCTTTTGTCATAAAATGAATGTTTTATTGGACACAATATGTTTAAAAGTATGATAACAGTAACGTTTACAGTTATATTTGCATAAATTGTCTATATTTCATTATTTTATATACTGTATTGGGGTTAAATTTGCATAAAATGCTTAAAACGAAATTCTCAAAAATTAAAAACCGAAAAACACCGAAAATGAAAAAAATCAAAATGGAATTTGAGAAAAAATAAAACGGATTTCATAGGGCCCTACATTCCAAATACAATAGGGTCCTTGCACCCTCGGTGCTTGGGCCCTAATTAACGGTGTTGAGTTATCACTAAATCGAGTTTAGTTTTAAGTTTTAAAAGGTTGAAAGAATCAGAGACCGTGACACCGTTCAAACCACCGACAGGAAGTGACGCAATACGTTACCCAGGCTTCAACATCAGCATCAGCAGGATGCATTTCAGCAAGCTTTTGCTGTTTTACAAGTGGGTTCACATTTGACTCTTGAATACTCGAGTATAAAGAGGAGCTCATCGTCGATTCAATGATCACAAAGTGTCTCGGTCCTGAGGCTGCAAAACAGCCCGGAATCATCATCTCTCTACTGCTATGCTTGACAGTGATTATGAGCTTTTTCTGCTCAAATGTAGTGTTTGGTTTTCACTAAACATGACACTGGACATGTTTGGGTCAAACAACTCCACTTTGGTCTCATCTGTCCATACGATAACTTGTGGTTTGCTCAAATGCAGTTTTGAGAACTACAGTTCTGCTTTCATTTTACTATCATTATTTATTCTTTTTATTTTTTTAAGACAAAAGATCCTTTCAAATCAAATTGTACTTGGTCTGTATTCTTCAACTAGAGTTGTCATAGACTTTTACATTTAAACAGCATGCTCAGTGAGGTCTGGAGGATCAGAGATGGAGTGTTTTTGTTTTTGGGTTTTTTTTTTTTGTTCTTTTATTTTCCCTTTTCAGAGCATTGCATTGTCTTACCTTGGGGTAAGTTTGGACAACCAGTCCTGGAGGGACTTAGAAGTCTCTGGAATACTTGCTACGTGTCCATCATCTTTCTTGCTGTCGAACAGTGAACTTTACAATTTTTGGAAATGGCCTTATAACTTTTTCCAGATTGGATATGCAGTAGGGATGCACGATAACAGTTTTTTAAAACTGATACAGATAACCGATAACTTTCAGCTCCTAAAAGCTGATACCAATAACCGATAACACACAGATATACCTAAGGATCATTACATCAATACTATGAACAAAACCAAAAACAGTTTTGCCTCTTAAAATGAACAGATATTTATTTTTTCCAAAGAAAAACTATTGGCAACCCTCTCAAATATTTTTGTAAAGCTATCAAACAAACCTATTTGATATCTCACATCAACTTAAATAAGGTGCATTACCTACTGATATAAAAAGAAAATAAGGCTCCTTGAACTGATGGAAATACATGCATCAGAATTACAAATTGAAAGTGTATTCCAGAAGTTTACAAAAAGTAAATATACATAGAAAATTAATGCACTGACAGAAGTTAGATTCAAACATTTCTACCTTCTACCCATTTCAACTTTGCCTGTGGGTCATCTTTGGCAAGTTTCTTGGATCTTTCAAAAGCCTCGCCAATGTGTGTAAGTCCCGGTTAATTCTCTGCTGCTGACTTGCTCACGTTAGCGTTAACTCACGTTAACTCATGTTAACTCACGTTAGTGCGATTTCAAAACTTTCAAAAGCGATGGTTACGTTTCAGATGGCTAATCAGGTTTGACGTATTAAAGCTTAGGAGTGCAATGGTACAGGTTAGCTCATGGTACGGTCCGTACCTCGGTTTTTGTGTCACGGTTTCGGTACGGATTCGGTACAGTTTCGATATGGTGATTTGTGCATAATGTGACAATTCTTTTCTCTAAAATGATTTACAGGGGTACCTCTACTTATGAATTTTTTTGGTTATGGAAGTAGTTTCGTAACCTGAAAATTTTGTAAGTAGGTGCGTTTTCCATGTAAATGCCCTAATCCGTTCCAAGCCCCCCAAAATTCAAACATAATTTTTTAAATAAATTACAAATACATGAAACAGGTGTATGGTAATGAAGTAGATGTACTTCGTTACACTACTTAAATAGTTTTTCTGAAGATTTGTACTTTACTTGAGTTTTTTTTTAAATTGAGACTTTTACTTTTACTTCACTATGTTTAAAAAGAAAAAAATATATACTTTTACTTCATTACTTTGATTTTTGGCACCTTGTTACTCGTTACTAATTAAAATAATCAAAGAGATCTCTGGAATGCGCAGGTCTGAGAGGACGAGAAGAGCCACGTACGGTACTCTCGGGAAGATTAAGTTGAAGGGCGGGACGTGCGGGGCGGCAGATATCTGTAGCAGTGTAAACATGGCAGCCGCAGAACATGTCGACAACGAGGAGACAGAAAACGTTACAGCTTCAGCAGAAGACGACGGTCACCCGTGGTCATACCTGGCAACAATGTTCAGCTACCTTGGGACGGGGGTAAATCCCAAAACCTACTGAATGAAGTGCACGTTGTGCCTTCCAAAGTGCCATGAGATAAAGGCGTTTAACAACTCTCCATCCAACCTTAAGAAACACATTGAGGTAAGTGAATTAAATAAGTTAATAGCTGCCAATGTCATGTCATGTGGCAGGAGGAGTATAAATATTAGTGCTGGGCCATTAACGGCGCTGTTACCGATGACCGGTAACGGCGTTACCGACAGTCGTTAAAGGCCCAGCACTAATAAATATGTGCTAATAGGTTTACATAGTTTTAGCCAATATGATGGTCTTTTCGTTACCCAACACTATGTGCTAGTAAGAAGAGAGTTGCTAACGCTATGTGCTAATAACATAGGCAATTTGCCAGTAGATAATATCTTGCTGAAAATTGTTCTGTAGGAGTGTCAATACAAGGTTAGCATCTTAACTTACTCAAACGAGGCAGTTTTCCTCCTGCATGATACATTTTGAATATCGAGTGCTTCATCTTTTTATGAAAACTACATAATCAAATCATACAAGATCAGCAATTTGACGTTAAGCATTAAGTTATTGTTTCTTCATAGGAGCTTTAGAAAAATAGCATGCACTTCAATAAAATGGCTTTGTTTTTTTTGTTTTTTTAATTGTATTTGTTTTACAGCAATTAGATGTCCAAACTCAGGCTCAGTGTGCTGTATTATGTTTTAGCTTTAAACAATTTGCTATTTTTGAAAGATAAAATATATTTGACAGTTGATCAACATTTCTTTTTGTCAATGTTGTACATGCCCACAAATGGGACACCAGGGTGAAAGTGGTTGGAACAATCCAGACCTATCATTGTGGTAACTGTTAAATGATCTCTTGAGTATCATTTAAACTAATATTGTTATTTCTTTTACTAGTGTGTTTTTATGTAGAGAGCATATCCACACCATCTAAAAAAATATGAGCAGCTGACTTCACAGAAAAGAAAGATGGTTTCGGAAGCTGGGACCTCCACCATCAAACAGACCACCTTGCTGGATACCCCATCCATATCTGAGTGCAGTTGACAGGCCCATTGTTCAGTATGTTGTCAACGGGCTCCAGCCATTTTCAGCTGTTGGAAATGAAGCCTTCAGAGAGCTGCTCACAGATCTCCTTCCTACTGCCAAAGTCATCTCACAGGTCACCCTGAGATCAAGGATTGAAGATTTAGCAAAGACCATGAAAAACATGTTAGCTGAGGAAATAAGTAAAGTGGATCACATCGCCACCACTACAGACTGCTGGTCAGTTAGGAGAAGGAGCTTCCTTGGTGTGACTGCCCATTGGGTGAACCCTACAGACCTAACTAGACGATCAGCAGCCCTAGCTTGCCCTAGCAAAGTTTTGAGGACAACAACCGATAATGGCTCCAACTTCCTGAAGGCTTTTCAAATTTTTAGTGTGGACAAAAACAATAATGAAGCAGAAGAGAAAGAAGATGAGGAAGGGAATGAGATGGAGGAGGAAGTGGAATTCGTTGACATGACTTCGGTCCTAGATGAGAATGACGGCTTTGAGTTTGATCTTCCAAAACGTCAACAATGTGCTTGTCATCTCCTCATAACGTCTACAGTTGATGCTGAAAAAGCAACACCCAACGTTGGATACAAAAAACTGCAACGCTCAACATTCAGCAAGTTTTATGGGCTGTGGAATAAGTGTGGAAGATCCTGGCAAGCAGCTGAAGCTGTGGAAGATGCCTGCTCCCTCCAGCTGCTACGACCAAACGCCACCAGGTGGAACTCCTTGTTTATGGCTGTGGAAAGGCTCCTCAAGATTCTGAGAGAGAGGGGAGAGCTAGCTTTGAGAGAGATCTGTGCAGAATTTAAGGTTCCATTGTAAGTTTGAATTATCTGTTTATTTATTTATTTATTTAATTTTTGGGTTCAATATTCATGCATAATTGTGAAACAGTGGTTTGTTTTCTCCCTAACAGGTTCCATTCAGTTGAGCTCATTTTCCTCAAAGAGTACTACACCACCATGAGCCCTGTCGCCCAGTCCATCAACATCCTCCAAGGAGAAATAGAAGTCCAGATGGGATGGCTTCTGCCGACTATTTCCCTGCTGAGCAGCAAACTGGAAAAAATAAAGGTTGCACTGAAGCACTGCGAAAGCCGATGGTTGAAGCCATTCAAGTGGGCATCCATAACCGTTTTGGTGAAATTTCAAGAGACCCTGGTTGCTGCAGCGATTCTCATCCCAAAATTCAAAACAACCTGGATCCAAGATGATGCTACACTGAAAATCGTTAAGATATGGAGAAAATATTCATTAAATTACAAATTTAATGTACGCTTACCACATTTGTTATTTTATTACTCATTGAATAGAAGTTGAGCCACCAAGCAGCTTGATTCCTACCTGGCCTACTCAACAGATGGCATCAAGATTCTAAAGACATTTCCTGTGATTCTCAAGTTGTCTATCAAACTCAACACACCTCTGCCTGCTTCTGCAGCTTGTGAAAGGCTGTTCAGCATAGCAGGTCTCATCTTCAGCCCAAAAAGAGCACGGCTAGCTGCGAAAACTTTTGAAAATCAGCTTCTGCTGAAGATGAACCGCAAGTTCAACTTCACCACTTGAACCAGAAAGTTTGTGTGTGGTAGTGTGCCTCAGCTCATGAGGATTCCATCAACGTAGTTCAAAGTGAAAAAGTGGTCATTGTGTTTTGCAAGACATTGTTTATTTTTTGAGCTGTATTCTGTACCACATTTCATTCACCTGAAAAAGTGAAATAAAAAAACAAAGGGAATAATTTTAGGTTGTTTTGCTTCTTTTCATGCATACTATAAAATACTTGTACTTTTACTTTTGATACTTGAGTATATTTTTTATTTTTTTACAACAGGATAGTTTTGATACTTAAGTACATTTAATCTGAGCTACTTTAAGACTTTTACTCAAGTAATTTTCTTATAGTTGACTTTAAATTTTACCAAAGTAATTTTCAGTTATGGTACTTACTTAGTTACTTTTTTAAGTACTTTATACACCTCTGACATGAAATGACATTAAAAAACTGTAAGAAATACATGTTAGAACTAGAAAAACACTTGGAGGACGCAGACCTCCACCAAGCGCAACAATTATCGAAAATTTGAAAGTGATCCAGAATCCAGGATTTCTTCTGGGTCACAGCCAAAATGAAATCAGTTCTTCCTTTTCACATTTATTCAAGTTATCTTGAACACAGGCAGACAGACAGACAGACAGACAAACAGACGGATTAACGCAGGCAAAAACATAACATGGAGGTAAAAATTGTTTGTTTACCTGGGTTGCTGGGTTACGCTCATATAGACAAGGGGCCCTCCTAGCTAATGGGATGCCAGGAAGATGCTGAGCGATAGCCAATGGCAGAGCAGCTCAGACGCACCGCTTTCAAACCGAGATACAGAGCCTACAAGCATGGGCAAGGCTAGCCCTTTTTTAGGGGTGCTGAAGCACCCCTAAAATGGAATTCAACACCCCAAAAACCTGGAGTAAGAAATGTTTTTCTGAAATTTTAGTTCGCATTTGACAGGCTTAAATAATCTCCAAAACTTAATCTATAGTTTGTGGTTTAAGTTTATATTTTAAGAATGAAAATGAAAACGACCCCGCCTAATGGTATCGTCCTCTTCTCACTAACATTACTTCTCCTCTTCAAAGTTACCTGCACCGCTCTGTAGGACCACAGCCCGTCGTCCAACATAATACACACACACTGAGAATCTGCTTAGTTGTTGTGAACCAAGCATGGGCGAGGCTAGCCCTTTTTTAGGGTTGCTCAGCACCCCTAAAGCTCTGACCCTAGAATCGCCCCTGCCGACAAGTATGTTTACGTTCAGTATAAACTCTGGGAGCTGTGAGTAGCAGCGCATACTGTATTTTTGCCTTTCGTATCCTGAAATTTCTTTCGTAACAAGAGGCAATATTTTCCCGTTCAGGCGTTTCGTAACCTTTATTTTTATTTTTTTTTTCCCCATTTCCAGCATCAATGAGCTGCAGGCAACCAGCCGAAGTGTGATAGGTTTGTCACTGTGAGTGAGCGGAGGCGAGTGGACATTGACATGCAGTAGCGGGCCTGCTGCCTAAAAGGCACACACGCTCACGTGCAAGTCCAATTCAAAATTATTGGAACATAAATCCCACGGGACATAAAAGCGTATTGTCCCGTGCAGGTCGTACCGACCGGTCCGGTATTTTACAGAGTACCGTTGCATCCCTATTAAAGCTCGTGCTATTTTTCCCTCCTTGTGGAATTAACTTGGAGCATTTGTCACAAATAACCAGTGAACTATCTTCTTCGGAAACTTTAAAGAAGTTCCATACCATCGCCGCCATATTTGTTTTTATCAGCACGCTGTGCTGCAGCCTGCATTCAAGGTGTAATGGAAATTCCTCCGTTTCCTCGTATGCTAGCTGTTCTTTTGGCCTTCCCTATTTTTTATATTTTTTATGTGTAATATGTGAGAAAATACTGCGAATATCAATTCAAGTTAGCAGTAGGGCTGAACGATTAATTGCATTTGCGATAATCTCGCGATATCATAAAACGAGATTTTCTAACCGCAAAGGCCGCGATATTACTGTCACGTGATCTGGCGACGTCACGTGACTTGCGAGTGAGCCCAGCTGAGCTGAGCAGAGCAGACAGGGCAAGCAGTGTTGCCAACTTAGCGACTTTCCAGACCCCCCTAGCGACTTAATTTGTAAAAAGCGACTAGCGACAAATCTCGCGACTTTTTCTGGTGATTTAGAGACTCACGCGCACTCAAACCGCTAGGTTTGAAGCCATCACTGCTGTCCGCCTCGCGAACCGCGCTTCTCTCTCTCTCTCTGTCGGGCACAGTGCACAGCCACAAACACCCCGCCCTCCGCGCGAGACAACTCGAGCCCCCCCCCCCCCCCCCCCCCCTTTTTCCTTGCAAAAAATCTGTGAGCTCCTGAGATCTATACAGAAGAATCTTTCTGGCTAACAGTGCCATACTCATTTTGCACTTCAGTATGTTTGTGTGCTGCTGTTACTGAGTAATATAATATTTCTATTAGTGTTCAAAAAGTTTTTTTTTTTGAAAATGTCCAATTGGTTAGAGCAGAATTTTGTTCTTCTTTATTTCCTGTGTGATGTTACTGACTGGAGATCAGTAAGCTTTATTTTTTTATATCTGTATATTTTATTTATTTATTTATACACTGTCCTGTCAATCTCAGACAGTGTTTAAGAAGTGCAGTCCACATGTTTACATAAATGTTACACATGTTTCATGAAACGTGAAAAGTTAGATGTTGAAGAGGTAAAGCCAGAGATTTGTTTACTTTATTGTTGTAATCTGCACTTTAAATAAATCTGATATTATTTATTATGACAGTGTTTGAAAAATACATGAGAAGAGGACCTTAAAAATAATCGCATATTAAATCGCAATCGCAATTTTGAGGAAAAAAATCGCAATTAGATTATTTTCCAAAATCGTTCAGCCCTAGTTAGCAGCTACCAAAATTATGACCGAGGTGACAAGTTGTTTTCTGGTATGAGGGGGTATTCTTCATTTTCCTTACTGAGAAATCGTTTTTCTGATTATGCCGACGTCACTTGAACATAACATTCACTGCCGGTGGGAGCGAGGCACTGCCGTGTTCACAAAAATATATATGTTATCGGGGCTATTCGTCATGATATCAGACTTATAGAAATGATGTCATAATTTCTTGTTGGTTATCGGGCAGATAATTATCATGCACCCCTAATATGCAGCAATAGTTGCTTCTCTAAGACCATTGCTTACATCTTTCCCTCTTGGCATTGGGTTAATTAAAAAAAAAATCTGCCATTATCTTCTGCTTTTAAAGAAGTCTGCACACCTTCTGATGATCAATTCATCAAAGTCAAATGATTAGCAGCATGTGACTGCAACCTAAACTCCTTAAACCTGTTTTAGCAGTACAGGCGAACTTAGTGTTGCCCACATGGTTCTTTTGCTTTTTTTCTTAATTTCTATGAAATTAATAATGGCACAAAGAAAAAAAGATTAATTCTCTTATACCAAGACATGCTTAGACTAGACAATTTTTAGTATGTTTTTCACACACACACACACACACACACACACACACACACACACACACACACACACACACACACACAAAAGGGATTTAAAATAGGGGGCACTAACTTTTCTAACTTTTTATTATTTTTGATGTTAATTAAATGACGATGATGTTGATGTTATGTAGTACTGTATTTTATTGTTCATTTGATGTTATATTCACCTAATTTTAAGACCTGGTAAGGACCACGTGGTTTTTGGTTCTGCATTGATACTTGAAACCTTACTACTGAAAATGAATATTCTTTTCTTTTTCATATGTCAGGAAACGGTGTCTGTGTAATTGTTATATTAAAAGCTCATAGTTCGTTAACGTGTGCATTTTATGTGAATCTAAAGTAATTTGTGGTTGGTTCATTGTGGAAATGAACTGATAGTTCCTGTGTTTTTAAATCTGGATGGTTTTGGAACGTTGTCAAAAGACTGGAACGCTTCCATCTAGGCTCTGAATAATTTCTGTGCACTCTCTGATTTGCCCGGCTCAGTAAATCTGCATTGTTACATATAACTCTATGAACGGAAGTGCCACAATTTTATATTATCATTTAGAATCAATTATTATTATTATTTAGAATTTATTTTTGAATTGTTAAGTCAGTGTTTAGTTAATAAAACATATATTATGGATTATCTTCTTTTTGTATGAAAGTTCAAAACCTAAGAATGTTAATATAGCAATGATGTAACAAGAAAAACAGACATTCACACTGGAAAAGGTTAAATCAAACATGACCAACCTTGAACCAACCAACTTACAAAACTTATTCAAAATATGTTGTGCCTTTTTGTTACCAAAATAATGAATTTAATAATTGTCACTGGATTTAAAAAAAAATGGTTGTCTGAATTAATACATAACCTGGATTGTATTGTAGTTAGTCGAGGTGGGAATTATTAAAAACAGAGTGCTTGCTGAGTAGTACGAGCATATGGCCAGATGTTCACAGTAACTGACTATTTCATAATGAATGTAGCATAATAAAAGTATCATAGAGCTGCTAAAAGCGTGTTGAAGTACATGAAAGTCATCTTGAGTTTTTCCAGTATTATTCTTTAGTGTGTGTGACCTTGTTGATTTTGCTTTCATGTGTTTGCAGAAATCTCTAGAAAGGGTGGGTTACTCAAAAGCTAGAAAGCAGAGAACTGCAATGTGCATCTTCTCCAACTAAACCCATTTTTCATTATTTATTCCAGATGTCCTCACATCTGCTGTTTTAGGACAACTAAAAGGGCTCAAAATCCTCTTGTGATTTAAAAAAAGAAAAAAAAAATCCGCCCATCACTTTTTATTCAGCAATATTGCGACATTATATTCTGCAGGTTAAGTGAGGCAAGATTGTTGTAGAAAAAAATGCACAAGGGTGTAGATTTTGTTATTGATTCTTCAGCTCAGTCAAGTGTCCATGTAACTAAGTAACCTATGCTTAACACCAACCCCTTAGAATTGCATCTGATATATTATATGTGCTCTTCTGTAGTGACAAGCTGACTGCTTTGGAAGCTCGCTCACTTTCACACAGATGTGCTTGCTAGGTCATTTAAGTAAAACAGGGCAATTGTTGATAGTTAAATCTTTCCTTTTACTATGATGCAATATCAAACAGTGTACAGTGTAGAAAGCCTAATGTTAAAATGGCGTAAGTGGATGTATCAGGCATCCATCTGTCACATTTCTTTTAACCATCACAGCACTAACTTTCTTTTTTTTTTCTTCCTCCTTTTATTTTCTCTAGATGATGTCTACCGAAGGAAATGTTCCGAGCGGCAGTACCAGCAGAAGATTGCAGATGGTCTGATAGTTCTTGATCAGCCTGCAGCCAAGTGAATGATCCAGCTTCACATACGCTACCATTGTTGGACAGCTGCATGACAATAATGACCATTTTCAGGAAGTGAAGAATGAAAATATCATGGACAAAAAAAAATTTATCATGCAGGTTTTATTGTTTATATAGTCAGTTAAAGAAGCAAGAGCAACACCACAGTAATGATACAGCTGATACGAGATCAAGGTTGAATTACAGCAAAAGTCTCATTTGTTCATGGAAACCATACCAAGATTGTGTCAATGCATAATGTTAAAACACTGCATAGCACCTGCTGAGTCATGGCTGTAAAGTAAAAAAAAAAAAAAAAAAAGACAAAAACAAAATCTTTACAAATGTAATTTGAAGATTTTGCAGCAATGTGTTAAGTACATAAGATGTGATACAGTATGGTAGATGTATTAAATGTATTAAAAATGTTACTTTATTTTGTTTTGATTATTACTGATTTGTTTTATTTACACAGCTTGTGCATCTTTAGCCTGCACTCATTCACTTCACACAAAATGTCTACCTCCATCAAAAACAAAGATGTCCTTTTTTTGTGTTATTTTAATTGTACCAACCAATAGGGAGAGACTCCAGGCAGATAAAGCTCTCGGGGTGCTGCGACAGCTTAAGGGGGTTCCCATCCAGTCTCACCTGGTACAAGTTGGATCTGATGTAGTGACTGTTGTTACCTCTGCAGAATGTCTCATCTGTTATTGTTGAGATCTTGTTATTCTGTAAAAACCAGTCCAAGAACAGAACATTGGCCTGTTATGTGGGTGCCACTGGCAAATAGACAAAATCATGTGGTGGCTTCCACACAGCTTCTTATTAATTACTCGAACTGTGGTGAATTACAGAAAAACTTACATGCAGATGCACAACTTGAAGAGATTCTGGAAGATGGGGCACTGCTGTGAGTTCATTGTTTCCAAGATAAAGATATGCCAGTCTAGTGAGTTTCTGCAACAACAAAAGACCAATATGTAACACAAGACTAATGCGACAAATCACCAGGATCCTTTCTGTAATTTTTAACATGAGATCAGTGGACCAGTGTCCCAACTCACTTTAAAAGCATTTGCTTTAACACCCTGACTTTTAAGTGCATTGAAGTTGGCATTGAAAGACATTAAATTGATGGGCAGCATAGGAAGTCTGGTCAGTCTGTTTTCTGCAAGAGTGAGCTCCTCGAGGTTGGGGAGTTTTGAAAAAGCCCCATCGTCTATCTCAGTGATGAGATTCCCAGTAAGGTCAATTCTCCTTAATGTCGCTGGGAAAAAAAAGAAAGAAAGAAAGAGTGATGACTTCAGAACTGAACACTTTCAAAATCTTAACTGATCTTTGTTTTCCAATTTACCCATGTCAGTGAAGTCTTTGTTAGTTATTTTTGTGATTTTGTTGAAACGTGCGTAAAGGTAAGCTGTTTCCTTTGGCAGTGATGGGACAGCTGCCATCTCAGGGGACACCTCCTCACAGTAAACTGATCCACTCAGGCAAACACACATTAGACATGTCGGCAACTCTGAAAAACATTATGCATTATGTTTGTGTTTGTTTAATGGACAAATGGGGTAAATGGGCTATGGAATATAATGGTGCAGCTTAAAAAGCACTGGAAATAGTTTGAGACAAGGACACTTGATCAGTCCCATTATTACATAATATTGGCTTTAGCCACATTCACAAATATGTGGAAGATTCCTGTTGCATAATCAGCTTTTTAAAGAGTCGTCAAAACCCATTTATCTGCTGAAATAAACCTTACCAACAGCTTTTTGCATTAGTTCTAGGTCAGGGTCTGTGTCTTGTTGGAAGCCATTGTCAAGATTATTTACAATCTCCATCTGCAAAAGTAAGAAAGCTACTTCTTAGTTTTGTCTCTTCCTCTCAACCAAGACTTCTTTCTATTCATTAAGACAGTGTTCAAAACTCAAAAGATTTTCTTACTGTAGGTTTTCTGTCTACATCTTCATCTTTTGCAGTAGACATCAGTATCCATGGGAACACAATCAATGCAAAAATTAAAATCCTTACTTGCATCATGGTGTCTCAGTTTCTGGTCAGAAAGAAGAGTGCTGTCTGCTTGGCTGGATGCATTTGAGCAGAAAAATTTTCCATCCAGTTGTTACTAGGCTGCCAGCTTATTGCTGAGTAAGAAAAGGAAACAAACTTTAACTCAATACATGCTGTTTGAGTTACAGTAGTTCAGTTTGTTGATTTGGTTGATATGGATAATAATGGAGAAGGATCATGATTAAAATTGTTGATAGGAAATCAAATTCTAATGACATTTGTGATCTTACTTTTTCCTGACAATATTGCTTGAAAACAAAATAAGGCAGGGATTTCCCTTTCATGGATAAAATTGACTCAATAACACTGAACCAAAGAGGACAAATAATTTAATCATACTGTTGCCAAATACTTTCTTAAAATAACAAAATAACAATTAGTTAATGCACACTTTATAAAGGAAAAGACACTTTAAATATCAGAACTGCCTACCTTCAAATACGTTCCTACTTTGACCGTGAGTGTAAATTAACTAACTTTTCAAATGTTGAATCAGAATTTTACCACATTCTGAAAAGTGCCATAACCATGATTCCTTCAAAATCCATCTCGAAGCTGTACTCAGCTCTCTCCAATGCCAGCACTATTAACACATTATACATTAGAGATAAATGGGAGGGGGAATCTGGGCTTAAGATTCCTGAGGAGACTTGGGGCAATATCTGGTCCTTCCACTGGTCAACTTCCAGTTCTGTGGATTGGAGAGAACATTGCTGGAAGAATATAATTAGATTTTTCAGGACACCATATCAGGAGAGGTATAAAGGGGCAGTTATGCCATGTTGGAGGCAGTGCGGATCAACTGCTGCTAACCACCATCATATTTTCTGGGCTTGCCCCAAGTTAAAAGCCTTCTGGAGGGATATCCAGGTTTCTTTAAGCCCAGTCTTTAACACTTCAATACCCCTGAGCTTTGATGTATTGTACCTGGGTCATGTTCCTTTTTTCAAATGTGTGAGAGAGATAAAGCTGCTGCAAATTCTCTTGGTGGCAAGTAAGAAAACTGTTACAAGAAGATGTTGAGCCAAACGCCCACTACTCTAAATGACTGGATTGGACTTATTCTGGAGATATTTAGGTTGGAAAAATTAACCTACCACATAAAACTACAAAGGGACAAATTTTACCAGATCTGGAATCAATGGATATCATTCATTGCCCCCCGAGAACAGACTTTATTTGATCTCACTGGTAACATTGCTTTGAAGTTTACCCATTTAATTTATGGCTGGTGTTTTGTGATATTTTTCACTGTGGCGGCGGCGGGGGCACCCTCTCCCCATGAGTACTGTAAATAGTTTACTGTAAAAAATAAAAAATGTAAAAAAAAAAGAACTGACTCCTGTTTTTGATGCCAGGGAAATGCACAACTCACCTTTAATAGAACATGCTTTTGCGGAATAATACCGCTCTCTGCTCTTATACTTTCTCTGTGTTCAGATTCTGACACCAGATTTTCATTAATCTGCTAAAGACCTTTTGGAAATCTTTAGGTGGAAATCTGCACGCAGGATTTGTAACAGTTCAGATCCTATAGGCAACAATACAGATGTGATATGAGGACTTGAAGCCTGCTTTCCTAGTATGCCAACCTGTATGTTCGTTGAAGTAGGTAATTTAGTATATCCAGAGGACTTGTTTGTCCCTGGAAATATCTTAATTTATTAATTAATCTTGGCAGCATCTGAAATATGTTTAAACAAATACTTGAACTTTCATAATCATTTAGGTTAATTATCTATAATTTTAATAATCATGCATCTTAATTCAGGATCACATCTCTACATTCAAACACTATGCAAGAAAGTAAAAAAAATCTATCCCATATTATACCTTTTATATATACATTTAGTCATTTGGTTCGCTACTTATTCACATCCCAGAAATTTCACTCTAAGAGCCTATATAGGGCTTGCTAGTCTGACACAAACCAGGAGAGGAAGAAAGTTGCAGTTCCCTGGCCGACCACTAGGGTTGACTCCAAAAAATGCATCCATCTGCTCTGACCCCTATATTATATTGTCCAGCTTTTCCGCTTTGATTTCTTTCCAGCAGAAATAATCGTATTTACCGCAGTAGAAAAAATGGTAAGCTATGCAGCAGGCAGCTGCTACGTCTGTGCACAGACAAAGACCTCTAACTGGGCCAACTGGTGAACAGCCAAAACTCAGGCCAGTTTTCCAGCCAGCAACAGGAACACTCAGCTCCTCCAGCCAAGCCACATTCTATGTTGGCCCTTAACCTTTTGGACTCACTAAGTTTGACCAGACCTCTGTCAGGACCCAAAAGCCTTGGTCATTTAGCAGAGCGTTAGCTCTTTGTTGGTTCCACTGGTGCTTGATTGGAGCTCTTCCAGCCCTCATTTTAGCTCTGGAAGTCCTTGTTTCAAATGTTGCTGTGGTAGCAACATTAGACGTCAAGATCAATGGACACATTTGATCAGAATCAATGTAAGGTAATGCCAGTCAGCATCCCAGAAGAAAGACAGTTCTGAGATGCTGAGGGTCCTATGAGAGCTTGATTGAAGTTCTGCCAGTCTTCAGTTTTGCTATTCCAGGATATATATATATATATATATATATATATATATATATATATATATATATATATATATATATATATATATATATATATATATATATATATATATATATATATATATATATATATATATATATATATATATATGTATATACACACACACACACATATGTGCGTGTGTGTATGTATGTTGAAGTAATAAAAGTTGTCCAGGTTAGAGACCTTTAACATGGAAGCAGTGGTTGCATTACGTAAGGCAGATGTGTGGTGAGAAAGGAGGAAACAGAAGTGCCAGTGTAGCGGAAGTGGTACTGCCCTGTACGCTGAGCGAGACGGAGGACGGAGCTTGAATCGTCCAGTGAGCGGAAAAAAGCAGGATTAAAAGTCACCAATATTGTAAGTGTAACATCCTCGCGTATGTCAATATCGCACGATAATGTTGTATTTTCATTGGTAGCTCAATAGTAGAACGGCTGTTTTTCCCGTGCTCAGCTAAATCTTGTTGAGAAGCCTTCATAACCGACAGGCTAACTGGGCTAGGCTAGCAGCGAGCTAACGTGCTAACCGACGGTCGGATTCCATGACACTTTGTTCTGACAGGCTCGTCAGCCTGGGCGGGCCTTACTCTACATGTTGAAAATGAATTAAACGCTTAAACCGTTCGCTGAAATACGCGATTAGGATTAAATTAAGTCAAACAAATGACAAGTATTAGTCATTGACACTCTAATGCGAAATATTGTTTTAATTTGGCTGTTCGTCTTGCTGGCCTAGCTGTTGTGCACAGCGGCAGTCAGGCGACGGTAGCTACCAAGGTGTTAGCCACTCCATTTGCTTTATCACGACAGATTAGCACCATTAACGTTCATTAATCCAGTTAGGTTTAACGCGTAACTATAATTCAATAGAATAATAGAATCTATTAAACGGTATTTAATAAGTTCGCGAATCATTGGGTGAATAAATGCAATAGCTTGCTAGCGCTAGTAGCAAACTTGGGGGAGGGCATTAAAGCTTGACCCGGGAAAGCTTCCGATGGTTTTGGTGAAAGATGATTAAAACATTAAACGAGCCAGTAAAGCTGCCCTGCATGTTAAATTCAATAATAACTAATTTTCCAGTCCGGTGGGGATTTCAGACAGAATAGGTTGGATCGAAAGGAACCAGGTGGAATCCCAGAGCGCTATCAACTAGCTAGCAGCTAACCTTAGCGAGTGGTAGGAGCAGCTGACCCACTTGCCTATGGGCCCAGTTAAAAAATTGCCCTCACTTTCCACAAAATGTTGTGGTTTGATATTATAAGGGACTTGTCAAAGCACACAAATATAAACCACAAAGAAATGACTGCTGAATGGAAAAGGTGATTGTTGCTGATAAACCCTCCCCATCCTCCTGATTTACTACATATAACTACTGCTACTACTAATTTTGCATTTTATTATTCTTATTCTCCAGAAAATGGATAAGAACGACCTGGTACAGAAGGCCAAGCTTGCCGAGCAGGCTGAGCGTTACGATGACATGGCTTCAGCCATGAAGTCGGTGACAGAGCAAGGTGCAGAGCTGTCAAATGAGGAGCGCAACCTTCTTTCTGTTGCCTACAAGAATGTGGTAGGAGCACGCCGTTCATCCTGGCGTGTCATCTCCAGCATTGAGCAGAAGACTGAAGGCAATGACAAAAAACAGCAGATGGCACGTGAATATCGGGAGAAGATAGAAACTGAGCTGCAGGAAATCTGCCATGATGTGCTTGTAAGTTTTTGTTTTTTTTCCCCATTTCTTCCATGCATGAAATATAATCTTAATGCACTCACTTTTAACAACTGTGCTTGTGTATTTCACCTTGGTAATCACTAAACTCGAAACTCTCGGTTTCAGGGACTACTGGACAACTTTCTCATTGCCAATGCATCTTCTGCTGAAAGCAAGGTCTTTTATCTGAAAATGAAAGGTGACTATTATAGATACCTTTCTGAGGTTGCATCTGGAGATACTAAGAAGGGTAAGTGAGAATTCACTTATTTTTAAATTTGTACTGTCAATTGTTTACTTTTTTGTACTAATGCATTTATCAAATATTTAATCTTAAAATACTCAGTCAGGAACCTTCAAAATGTTTTAAGTAAACTGCACTTTTAGTACTTCTCAGAGGAAAAAAAATGAACAAACATTTTATTCATTTCCATTAACCTTTTTTTCCACAAAGAATTCTCATTCTTTTTTTTTTTAAAAACACATCAAAACGTTTTTACAGATACCAGTCAGCTTCCGCTGAAATGGCAAGTATACCTTGCACCTTACCTGGTAAACTGAGAGCATATAGCACTTACACAGCTGGTTATGAGTTAGTGCAGACTAAAATGAAGCTTAAAGGAGGGTAACTGCTAACTTAAGACTAGATGTCCTCCTAATGTGTCAGGCAACTGTATGCTAACAGGTTCTTTAGTTAAATGAAGGCTTGAATAGCATGTCAGTGTTTGCCTTTCTTTTCCTGGTGCCCTCAAGTGGCGACAATCAGTAATTGTGATTTTGATTAATACATTTTCATTTTCTTGTGTCCAAACAGATACAGTGGAGAATTCCCAGCAGGCGTACCAGCAAGCTTTCGACATTAGCAAGGGGGAGATGCAGCCAACACACCCCATCAGGCTTGGTCTGGCACTCAACTTCTCAGTCTTCTATTATGAAATCCTCAACAACCCGGACAAGGCCTGCAGCCTGGCTAAGACGGTATGGAATGCAGCCTAAAGGTAGTGCTTTGAATCACATTGTTTAAAAAATAAAGTTTCAGCTTTTCAAATTTTCTTTGTTAGGCATTTGATGAAGCCATTGCTGAACTTGACACTTTGAACGAGGACTCTTACAAAGACAGCACCCTGATCATGCAACTACTAAGGGACAACCTGACTGTGAGTTTCATGTTGTCAAGTTTGTGGCTTGTGATCAGTCATCATGCCTCTCTCTTTTTTTCTTTTTTTTTTTTTTCTTAATTTAAACAGGAAGTTGTAACTTGTTTTTCCTCTGTTGCCAGCTGTGGACATCAGAAAACCAGGCAGATGAGGGAGAGACCGGAGATGGGGAAAACTAAAGGAATTGCACTGTTAATCCACCTACACTCTTATCTTAAACACAGACAGCTTAAATACATCCCCCTCCACTCCATCAGCCCCTCCCACTTCTGTATGACAAGCAGCCTGAATTGCTCCTGACCAACTAGTTTACCCCTCTCAGTTCACTGTGAGGTGACAGGGTAATTTTCAGTTGTTAGCAGATTCAGTCACTTTGTGGAAACATGTTGTATTGATTAGTGATTCCATTTTGCTGTTGTTTTTGCCAGCTTTGTGTGTAGGTCTGTATGCAGTGAGTGAGAAAGTGTGAATGGATGTGCGTATGTTCTGGGGGGGAGGGGGGTGTTGTGAATTCTAATCGTCCTTCCAAATTCCTTTGTCCCAGCTAGATTGTTGTGCATTTTTCATCCCTTTTTTTTTGTTACTTTTCTTATTTGTGATTCCTCATAATATTTACAGGTTTTATTGTATGGTAATTAAACTGGCAGTTGATTTCAACTAAACACTGTGATGGTAGGCGTTCCATTTGCTTCACAACCCCAAAACAGTTTTCTGTTTGAATTTCCAGATGCGTACAATCCTTTATTCAGATAAATGCAATTCTGCTGTGGGCTCATACAGAAAGGAGGCAGGCTGTATTGTGACACTGACATCTTGGTGTAATGCTCCTTAATCATTTTCACAAATTCAGTTTTAAATTTCTAAGGGACCCCTTAAATTGTCATTAGAATTGTTCAAACATGAGACATTCCACATTAACCTTTTGGAAACAGCAGTGCTCCTTTTTGTTTTTTGGACTAAGTATGGATTGTCATTGTAGTTTTACTCACTGTTCAGGTGCTGCTTGATCTCAGTACAATGAAAATTGTATGTGCGTAAATGTGGTTCCATGTATTTTGCAAGATTGACTATCAGCTGTATGTAAAACCTAAAGTAACCTTTTATTGATGTTAATTGAAAATGTCTTACCACACTGTATCAACCCTGCTTGCGAAATATTCCTCTTAAAGCGGTTGTTTTCTCCAAAAATGTTTTTGTGCCTGGCTTTCTCTTGCAGCATTTGGTATCTCCTTTTAGGTAGCGGCATCTGCTTGTTGAAATCTCATAGAATGAAGTAGACCACTAAAATTGTTAAAACCTCAGTTTTTACCCAGGTGAATCAAGTCTGTTGAGGATAGCTGGCCAGAATTGTTGCCTCAAAAATCAGGTCTGTTAGAAGGTGGAGAAACCCATTTCATCATCTTGGAAAGAAGCTCAGTGTCACAATACCATGTATCACCACTACATTCCACATTACTGTAGTTGAAGACACCATTCCACATTTTAGCTGGTGGTCTGTTTACTCTGACAATGCTCCAATGAATTGAAATCTGTTGGGGGGGAGAAAAAAAAAAACATCAGTTCATTATTATGCTTGATGAAAATGCAGTTAGTGAATGTGGAACGAAGCCTGTCTGTATATCAGGTATCTATTTGCTTTGTTTTTACTGACAAGTCTTATGGCAAAAATTTGCTTCTGTAACAGTCCATTACCCAGTGCACACACGTGGTTGTGAAAATTTAGAATAGCTATAAAAGCAGTGATGAAATGGAGATAAACAATGGTTGGTGTAATTCTAGCTTTGTGTTTATGTACTTAAAACCATTCTAGTTTCACTTTAAATGTGAGAAATAGGAAAAGTGTCAAAGACCATTCAGTGAAATAAAGTTTCGTTTCAGATAAGAGGAAAATTATGTCTTCATTTCTGTTCACATCAAACCCCTTGATATGTATAAAGAATCGCAGCAAACATCTGCAGCATGATTTAAAGACGTTTAAATGTCAAATTCCTCCTGTACCGAAAAATATAGCTACATTTGCTTTAAGTTATAGATAGTTCCAATGGGAACTATCTTCCACCGCAATTGTGACGTCCCTCTAAAATCTGCCTTGCGGTTAATTGAAACTGTCGTGCGGTGAAGATGTGCAGGTGTTCTCAGGCGATAATTAAATCAAAACAACTTCACGTTCATGTGGAAAGTGTGCCTACGAGCAGCTAAACTGAAAAGTGTGACGCCCTCGCTTTAAATGTAAGTTTATCTGTTTCCTGTCAGGTTTCTTTTGCAGTTTGTTCAGTAAATATGGATTACTCTTGGTGTAGCCATGCAAAAATATTGTATATGTTTTTTTTTGTTGTTGTTTCTTTGTCTTTAGATGGCAAAAAAAGGATATTTTTTTAAAGGAGAAGAAGCATAAATGACTCGGTGATAGAACTTCAACAATTGAGTTTTGTATTTGGCTCTTTCAGATAGTGGTACATTTTCACTGCAGACTTTAGTCACGTTTTTCTCGTTGTGCTAAATACATTAACATTTGAAATGTTTACATAAGTTTCTCAGGACTACATAGTTTTAAACGTTTATTTAAGATGATAGCCGCCCATAAATAAAGCCCTCGGATATATGAACTTATAAATGTTTAAGGTTTAAATAAATTGCTAAAGGTACCATCGAGGTTAAAAAAAAATAAAAATAAATAATGGACGTGTGGTGTGGCGGTTGGCATCGCAATAGATAGATAAACTTTATTACGGACTCGAGGTCCAAAAAGCACACACAAACACATAAAAACACACCAACATTAATTTAAAAGACAACTGTAACTGTCTCCAGAGCTCAGACTGGTAGCGTATAGCACTAAATATATTTGATAGGAGCAAGGGTTAGCCAATAAATTTGATAAAAATGGCTTCTCGCTAAACCGTTGCTTCTGTTCATACAGGGATGTACATGCACACGTATGGTTTTACTGTGTTGAGTTGTTGAATGAATAAGTCCAGTTTATTTAGAAAGCTAACAGTTATGGTTTTACCAGTAGAACTTTCAGAATAGACGGTCAATGAAGGCGGGAGTTGCGGTATTGTAAAACTGCGTTTTATTCAGATTTTTCAGACAGTATACCCACATTGAAGTGTCATTAAAAGTTGGGACAAACCCCCTGTTTAAAAACGTGAAGCTTTGATTAGTTTCCCCCTGGTATTAACCTATTCAGAACACCCCAAATCTTAGTGTTTCTTCAATCAAAATTTCAGTGTTATTCTGTTTCCGATAGCCAACTATTTTTAGACGGCGGCCATCTTGGTAGACAGGTGCAGAGGACAGAGAGAAACAAGTACTCAAAAACAAATTCTTCCTCAGTACAGAAAAAGCCAAATAAAGCTCAAAAAGGAACAGAAATGTAGACAATCTAGCGTTACCATAAAGGACTTGGCAAATTGTAAATAGAAAGATGTGATGTGAAGATTGCGATTGTTAAGGGTTCAGATGAATGTTTAATGGTGTCAGGGTCGAACTTGTCTTTTTCCAAGCACAACGTACGCTGAGATAATACAAGTTCTTGAAACATAAGGCTTACTGTCTCCATGACTGATAATGGAATCACTTAAAGGTAGGGTAGGTGTTCTTTGAAAAAACAGTTCCAGCAATCCGACTCAAGTGAGATTTTGAAAATATACACTCCCTCCCTCCTTCCAAAGGCTCTGCCTCCTCCTCTTCAGCCCACCCCTCGAAACCACGCCTTCACATGATTCACGACTACATGAACCGCAGGGAGGGAGGGAGGGAGTTCATTGATATTTGATGGACGTATTAGGCAGCCAATAAATGTTAAGATGATCAGTAAATTGATTGGTCAGAGTTTTTCTCTGATTATACCCTCTAGACTGGACCAAAATGTTTCATTTTTTTTGCAAATATTTTATTTCAGTGGGTGCAATGGGAATGTGAAAAGGTTTTCAGGCAATATTGTAAAAAGTGCTGCAAAAAAAGAACACCCACCCCTCCTTTAACTGTTCAAAACTGAAGTGTTTTTTCCATGTTAAAATATCTGTAGATATGTCAAATGTCCACAAAGTCAAAGCAACACTTAAAATCAATAATGCAATCACTCAACATCACACAATGCTTAACTCTTTTTTTTTATTTTATTCTTTTCTCCCTAATCAAGCTGTTACTCAACATGAACAGCAGTGGACCTGCGTATCCTCTTGCCTCTTTGTATGTTGGAGACCTGCACCCTGATGTCACAGAGGCCATGCTTTACCAGAAGTTTTCTCCTGCTGGGCCTATCATGTCTATACGTGTATGCCGTGACATTATTACCCGCAGGTCTCTGGGATATGCCTACATAAACTTCCAACAACCAGCTGATGGTATTGCACCTCTTTTGAATCCATTAGGATAAACAAATTTTACTGTGGCATCACAAGCCAATGCTGCTGCTTGTTTTTTTGTTTTTTTTTTTCCTTTTGGCAAATATTTAAAAAATATGTGTAGCAATGACTTATAATGGCTGCAATGTATCTCCAGCAATTGTCCTAGCTTTACAGAAATGAAAAATTTTATTTGGAGCCAAAGTAGAAAAGGGGAAAATAGGCAGCAGAGCACATAATTTAGACAAAGGTTATTGATGACTGCTTATGCATACTAACTAAAGAGATGTTCATGAATGCAAAATTCAATGTCACATTTGGTTACTTTTGTCAGAATGAAAATTGGAGTTGATCTGAAATCTTTAAGTGTTTCAGAAACTATCCTGAAAGAGATCCAGCTTCTATGTCTCAGTCCCATAGGGAGCGGAAACATCATAGCCAAGTAGTGCAGCTGTTTTGTCCTGTCCTTAGGTTGGACTGGGGGCGTTTCAAAAGCGGAACACTTGCAAGTGCTGCGTGCTCAGATAGATTTGTGAGATTATGAATTTACGTAAAGATTTGAGATTCTATGACAGTTGCGCGGTAATCATGGCATGTCTTTATTCTTTCTGGAATTATACATTAAAAAAAATATGACTGGTGTGAAATTTAATTAGCTTTTTGACCTTTTCTCCTACATGGGTTAAATTTTTCTTAAACCCTCTAAATTGCTGATGCATCGCTTCCACAGGTTAATGTAATATCAAGGTACAAATTGGAGCCTGGCCATGGTAGTTTATTTTGAAAGTTCACTGGATTCTCTATGCCATTTTTGTGTCTGAGTTGCTACCAGCTCAGTCTGCTCTGTGTAAAGTGGTGTCTTCATCATGGTCCAGTGCTGTAATACATGTATTTTTAGCAGAGGCTGGTATGACACAACCATTTCATGGTATTTCTGCTCCCTATTGGATTTTCCTTTTAAGGTCAATGTTGTAATACAGCTTCTGACCACATGGGTAAAGCCTGTCATAAGAATGTTCATGTATTAGGCCCTGGCAGAGGGAAAACAAAATCTACCTAAAGTGGGAAAAATTGGAATACAGGACTTGCTGGACCGTCGCCATACCTTACCATGATATTGTCAGTGGGTATTTTGTCAATCCAGCAGATCTATATGCTCGCATGTGGTCAGAAGTGTCATGCTGTATAAAGTGGCTTTAAGCTCTAAAGTAAACTAAATTAAGTTGCTCGTCACTTACCAAGAATGTACTCAATATACATTGTAGACAGATTTTTTTTAAATGTATTTTCTAATTTTGTTTTAGCGGAGTGTGCCCTGGATACAATGAACTATGATGTCATTAAGGGACGACCAATTCGAATAATGTGGTCACAGCGTGACCCAGGACTCAGGAAGTCTGGTGTGGGTAACATCTTTATCAAGAACATGGATGAGTCCATAGACAACAAGGCATTGTATGATACCTTCTCAGCCTTTGGCAATATTTTGTCCTGCAAGGTAAACAACCTGGACCAACATAGTGGTATAAGTTAATGTTTAACAGAGTACAGCAAAAGCCTTATAATTACCACAAACTATGGCATCTGTTTTTGAAGGTTGTCTGTGATGAAAGAGGCTCCAAAGGCTATGGCTTTGTTCACTTTGAGACTCAGGAGGCTGCAAACCGGGCCATTGAAACAATGAATGGGATGCTGCTGAATGACAGGAAAGTGTGAGTTAACTTTGATTTAACTACACATGTTCTTAAACACTGGTAAAAGAACTAGCAAAGATTCAGCTTAGGTAAAGAGTAGAACAATGTATATTTTGTTACATTTTTTGAAACTGTAAATAAATACTGATGATTTTGCAGAGCAAGCCATAGAATTTTTGCAGATGACTTCTCCATGTGCTTTTTGCTCAGCCAAAAGGCAGGTAAACAGTTGGAATCTGGCATAATCAACCCAAGGGACCGTTTCCTGTGGGAAAAATGTCAGTTCTCCCAGCTTAGGTCAGCACATAGGTAGGATCTATGTCTAGGCTTTCTGTCTTTTTGTGTATTGTGATTCATAGGGCTAATCAGATAATATGGTTGCACCAAGGACTGCTACATAAACCTGTGTTCTTGATATGTTATTGTGTATTGTCTAATCATGTTTTGGTATTGCATGGATAACCCCAACATTATTTTCCATGTTGTGGACAGTAAATGTTACTTTTCACATCCTCTTATCTCTTGAATTGTTGTTTCCCTGGCTTGCTGGTTTAATTCTGTCCCCAGCTTTGTTGGCCACTTCAAGTCACGCAAGGAAAGAGAAGTGGAATTTGGCACCAAAGCTATGAAGTTCACCAATGTTTACATTAAAAACTTTGGAGAAGACTTCACTGATGAAAAACTCAAGGAGGTCTTTTCTGTATTTGGTAAGAAAAAGAGGTTTTCTTTGGTTTAACTTGACCAGTGGCACCAGTCGCTTTGTTCACCCTGGTATAACTTGTGCTCTCAGGAAAGACCCTCAGTGTGCGGGTGATGAAGGATGAGAAGGGTTGTTCACGTGGATTTGGCTTTGTCAACTATGCACACCATGAAGATGCTCAAAAGGTAGTAGTTTCCAAGTTTGTCTACTCAGGTTTGATACCTGCAACAACAAGGTTTTAGGCAGGATTTTAGAAAAGGCCATCCGGGGGGCGGGCGGTGTCTCGGACAAATCTTGCGAGGTATAAAAAATGTGCGTGTGATATATATTATACACAGTACATAATACAGTGATCCCTTGCCAATTCGCACTTTAAGTTCTGCAGTTTTAGTTATTTGCGGATTTTTTAAATATATAAAATTAAAAAATATAAAGAAAAAATCTACCCCATAGCAGACGAGAGGCCGCAGCTGCCAACAAAACGTCAAACGATGACTCACAGCCTCCTGTAAGCAACAGGAGAAACACAGACGACCCTGCACTTTAGAATCTGTGCGCTGATTGGACGAGACGCATCACAGGATGTTGTGTGTGTTCTCTCACAGTGAAGAAATGTTATAACAGAAAGACCACAGTTGAGCTTTTGTCTTATTTCGCTGCAGTGCCTCGCTACTCTTTTGCAGTTTTTAAACATATTTTAAACACATTATTTAGTCTCAGGGAGCTCCGGCTCCAGTTCGTGGATTTTGATTGTCGCGGGGGGCGCCGGTCCCCATTAACCGCGAAAAATAAGGGATCACTGTAGTAATAATAATGGATTAAAATATTAACAGAATTTCCACTGCTGGCTTGCCTATTTTATAAGTATCCCATATAGTATAGCCATGTATGACAATGAATTCCGAGCATGCCATTTGATTGGTCAAGAGGCATTCTGTGAGTGTGGATATGGGATATCAGCGTATCATTTGTTCATTTTATATCTGATTTAGAATCTAAAAACAGATAATGACCTGTTATTCCATTACTCATTTACAAATCAAAAGTCGAAAAACAAATAATGGGCTATTTTTCGCTGTTTTGATTTTGTTCTGAAGGTTAAAAATAGAATATGAGAAAATGGGATTACAGGACTGATTTTGTTTTTAATATTTAATTGGGCTGGTTTATGTGACTTTGAGCGCGGCTGTTCAGGTAGCAATATTAACAATTCAGTCTGTATAAAAAAAAAAAAAAAAATTCTGGACTGCCACAAAACTTTCAAGAAAAAATGCCACACTGGCAAGAGCTGAAAAATGAGAATGTCGGAAAGCTGAATGCAGGTGGTGGAAAACAAAGTTCTTTTTGTCACATGTGGAGACCTGTTGAAGACTAATGGCGAAAAAGTACACTGGATGGATAAAGTGGTATTTAAAAACATTTAACCCATTGCTCAAAGAGCAACATGACATTCTTGATGCTTTTCACTCTTGTTTCCCAGGCTGTTGATGAAATGAATGGAAAGGACATCAACGGGAAGACCATCTATGTAGGCCGGGCTCAGAAGCGTCTGGAGCGCCAGGGAGAACTGAAGCGCAAGTTTGACCAGATCAAACAAGACCGCATCCAGCGATATCAGGTGCTCTTGTTCTATAGTTGTACAATAGAATTGTGATTTGAATATTTCTTATTTTGGAAGTTAAATGATCCACACTTAGATTGCACTTTTCTAACTCTATTTTGGTTCTGCCATGCACTTTGTACACTACCACAGTGTACCTTTTTTTTTTTTTATAAGCTCTCTATATACAGGATGAAGCTATGTCTACAGTTACACGAGAACCTTGTAGTACCACATTTTGTCATATCCAGAGGGCTAGTTTATTATTACTATTATTAAAAAACTGGATGGCTTCTCAGTCCAAGAGAAGCTGTTGGCTTTTATACAGCCTTCATCATGTTTATCCTCTAGAATATAATGGAATATTCAACTACACATTTGACTCTTTGAATTGTGTAAGGGGAGGAGGAAAAAAAGGCTCAAATTTGTCTCTATTTCAGGGCGTGAATCTATATGTGAAGAACTTGGATGATAGCATAGATGATGAGAGACTCCGTAAGGAGTTTTCCCCTTATGGCACCATCACAAGTGCAAAGGTTTGTACCAATGTCCACCAAATAACTACAGCAGTAATGTTTAATCTAGAAGGTGTTGAGTGGTATATACTGTGGTAAGATCTAGCAGTCACCAGTGTTACTTCCAAAATGTATTATATTACTAGTCACTGTCATTTCAGAGTAATGAGTTATATTACAATATTATTTCTGATTATTATTATTTCTGAATAGAAATGTTACATCCTTTTTTTTTTTTTTTAATTTTTTTTAAACAAAACAAAATTTGACTGGGCATGCTATTATACTAGAAAACAGTTAACTCAGGTCTTCATACATCCAGTAGAGGGAGCTGTAGTACAGTCCAATGTCATGTAAGTCCTCTCTGCAAAAACTTTGCTCCATGATGAGCACAGTGAAAGCTCATTGCTTTGGAACATCTTAACACATTACCATTTCGACGTCAGTCCGTAATTTCCGTAATTTGCAAAACTAAACCGTAATTTACACAGCTCATATGTTACGTGAGGTAGTCATGCGACATATCTTTGGAAAGTTAAGATTCTTGTGATTCAATCGATGCAAACAATTTCAGGGTATAATCATAACAACAGGTACAATCAACACCTGTGTCACACCACAAACAAACGGTTACGAAATCAACGCAAAACACCTTATAAGCCTTATAAAACTCATCCGCGTTGTTATCAAATTTGAACTTGCACTAGGTAAGGCTTCATGCTGTGGTCCCATTGTGTTTTCCAGCTAATAAGTCACAGCGGCACTCATCTGCAGACATCTGTTTACAAAAAAAAAAAAAAATTCAGGCGGAAATAAAAAACTTTTATTTCAGTGTGTTTTCAAACTTAGATTACTCAATGCTAGTAGCACTTACAGTGATTCTGACAGTTGGAGGAAAAACGTCAGAGTGTTACCTTTCAAAAGAGACCAAAACCATCCATGTGCTACAAATGGTTCAATAACGGCTTTCAATTTACTTTGGGGTATGTCTTGGATAGGCGTTTTAGGCAAATTTTCCAGGAGTGGTAAGGGGTTAAAGGCTGGGTTGGGACAGATGTTTAATCTGTTTAACTCTTTCATACAAACTATCAAATTTCAATAACGGGAAACAACTTTCCTGCAATTTTTTTTCTACACAATTTTTTCTGGTGCTGGGGGGGACCTGAAAAAATGCCACACTAGCAAGAGCTGAAAAATGAGAATGTCGGAAAGCTGAATGCAGGTGGTGGAAAACAAAGTTGCAGGTTCACTATGAGATCTATAAAGAGAGACTGAGGATTTATAATCTGGAGCTCAGAAATGCCAGACAATTATTCTTTTCTGACATCATTGCTAAGAACAGCAATATTGCTCGTTTCCTGTTTGTTACTGTTGACAGGTTAACTAATCCTCCTGTGTCAGTAACGCCGGAACTCTATCCAATCAGGCCTGTAATGAGTTTGCTTCCTTCTTTACTGGAAAAAATTCAGAAAATCAGGCAGTCAGTGCGTGTTCCCATGCTTAGAGGACAGGACATATGTCACCACTGTGTCCACTCAAAGTCATAAACACCATGACGCACTTCTTTCCAATCAGTCCAAAAAACCTGGATGAGATTTGCCATCTGAAAACCACCACTTGCTGTCTTGATACTGTGCCAGCAGGGTATGTATGGCCCCATATATATTTTACTGATTGTAAACATGTCCCTGCTTTTAGGTGTCTTCCCTCAGACCCTTAAAACAGCCATCATCAAGCCACTCCTGAAAAAGAACACCCTAGACTCGTCACTTTTGAGCAGCTACAGGCCGATATCAAACCTCCCCTTTCTCAGTAAAGAATAAAGCTGTTTTTCAACAACTCCACAACTTCTTGATGTTAAATAACTATTTTGATGTCTATCAGTCAGATTTTCGGCCACATCACAGCACTGAGACTGCTCTAGTTAAGGTCCTTAATGACATCCACTTAAACACAGAGAGCGGAAACATTTCAGTCCTGGTAGTATTGGATCTCAGTGCTGCATTCGACACGGTTGACCAAACTGGGTAGCCCTTTCTGGCACTGCAATAAATTGATTTAAGTTCTATCTAAAAGACAGGGACTACTTTGTGCAGGGTTTCCTGCAGGAAAAAACTTTGGCCGGGGGGGGGGTGGGGTGGGGTTCAAGCTGAGAACGGTAGCCGAGAGCCAAAAAAAAGGATAAATTACTTAATTAATTAGATTGTTCAATTATTATTTTTGCCCTCAAAATATGAAAGAAGTTGCTTAACAACAAACCCACAAACATGATGATGGAAAACACTATAAAGTGTAGGCTACCTCAGTTTCTTAACTAAAAGACTATGTCTCAGTTACTCTACTACTGATCAATTGCATACCAGTAAATTACATAGTAGGCGTTACCTTTTTGACTGGGCGGACTGGTCATCAATCACCTCAGAGTGACAGCTGTCAAGTGAAGCTACGTGAGCTTGGAGTCCAGATGACAGGCAGTGCGCCCATTGGTCTTTATTTATTTAGTTAGTTAGTTTAAATACCTAATGTTCTTTTTTTCTTTTATAGACAAAGTTAAACATAATGTTGATTAGTGTGTGCGTGTGTCACTTTAATGAATTGGCGAACCAAAAAAAAAAAAAAAACGGCAGTGAGAGGTCGCACTGTCTGGTCAAAACAAAAGCACCGGGTCTATTACGAATAAAGTTTACCAGAATCTCTACTGACTATAAATAATTGCGGACCGACATAAAAGCGAGCGGAGGAAAACTTTTATTGAAGTGAGACGAGACGTGAGCTGTCTAACGTGAGTGATCGACAGAGAGGTTATCACTGTGTGTGTGAAAGAGAGAGAGAGAGAGGTGGCGCAGAATGCACTGCAGGCAAACGGCGCAGCACTAGAGAATCAACATTAATTAATTATAACACAAACCTATGTGCGCTGATCAGTTCTCAAGCGCTGCCGTGTCGCTTTTATGCATTGCATTTTTTTTTTTTTGCCCGACATTTTTTTTTTTCCCGACATTGTAGCCCGGGCGCTCGAGATTTCAGGCCGGGCGGGGCGCCTGGCCAAATAAGGTCTGCAGGAAACCATGTTGTGTCTATAGGTAACTATAAATCTGAGCAAATTAAAATAATCTGTGGAGTTCCCCAAGGCTCCATCCTGAGGTCATTGCTGTTCAAGATCTACATGCTCCCACTCAAATTCTGAAAAACAACAAAATATGCAAGCACAACTATGCTGATGACACACAAATCTACATAACCATCTCACCAGGAGACTATAGTCGGATCCAAACTCTGACCAGATGCATTGATCAAATTAGAGATTGGATGTGTCAGAACTTTCCTCAGTTAAATGAAGACAAAACTGGAATAATAGTTTTTCGAGCCAAGGAAGAAAGATTAAAAGTCACCACTCAGCTTCAAAGAGCTGAGTTCAGAAACCAAAAACAAAGCTAGAAATCTGGGTGTTGTTATGGACTCAGACCTGAACTTCAGTAGTCACATTAAGACAGTTGTGAAGTTGGTCTATTATTACTTGAAGAACATGGCAAGATTAAAGGACTGACGTCTCTGCAGAATTTAGAAAAACTTGTCCATGCATTTATCTTCAGTAGACTAGACTTTTGTAATGCTGTCCTTACAGGTCTCCCTAAAAAGACCATCAGACAGCTGCAGTTAATCCAGAACGCTGCTGCTCGAGTCTTCACCAACAATAAGAAAGTGGATCATATAACTCCAGTCCTCAGATCTTTACACTGGCTTCCTGTTTGTCAAAGAATTGACTTCAAAATTCTGCTGTTAGTTTACAAAGCGCTGAATGATTTAGGGCCAAAAAACTTTCAGGATCTTCTGGTTCATTATGAACCCACCAGATCCCTCAGGTCATCAGGGTTAAGTGTACTTTCTGTTCCTAGAGTCGGAACAAAACACAGAGAGGCAGCGTTTAGTTTTTATGCTTCTCATATGTGGAACAAACTCCAGTAAACTGCAGGTCTGCTGAAACTCTCTCAAAAGTTTTTAACCCTGATTTAAAACTGCTATTTGCCACCTTTTAACTAACTGATGATTAACTTTTATTTCTTGCATTTTATCTGCACCGCTTATTTTTATTTTATTTTCTTTGTCAAAAACAACTGCTGATTATCTTTTTGCATTGTATCCTATCTTCTTTGGGGGTTTTAATATTTCATTTTTTTTTTTATTCTATTCCATTTATTTTATTTCCTTCCTATTTTTTATGTACTTTTTAATGCTTCTGTAAGGCTTCTAATGTTTTATGTAAAGCACCTTGAATTGCCTTCTACACGAAATGTGCTATACAAATAAACTTGCCTTGCAGCCTTTTCTTGTTTTCAGACTGACTGAGCTCTGCCTAAAATAGACAATTTTTCCTTAAACTTTTTAGTTGGTTTAGTGTCGGCTACATTTATAATTGAGTTCCTTCTGTTTTTTGTAGGTGATGACTGATGGAGGCCAAAGCAAAGGTTTTGGCTTTGTTTGTTTCTCTTCTCCCGAGGAAGCAACGAAAGCTGTAACTGAAATGAATGGTAGAATTGTTGCAACTAAACCGCTGTATGTTGCTCTGGCTCAGCGGAGAGAGGAGCGTAAAGCCATTCTTACCAATAAGTACATACAGAGGCTTGCTACCCTGAGAACCATGACCAGTCCAATGATTGACTCATACCAGTCTGGATACTATATGACTGTCCCACAGGTGTGTATCATTGAAAAAATATATATCCTCCCTCCACTATAAATTTTTAAAGAGTTTTAGCATTTCTAATAGAGGGGAATTTATCATCCTCAACTAGTATTTAAGAAAAAGTCAGGCGCAATATCTTTCATTTTTTCCCTTTGTAGTTGCCACAGAGGATCATTTGCTTCTATCATGTATCGTCTGCATCTTCCTCTTTCACACCGACCAACCGCATATCCTCTTTTAACTCATTAACAAATCTCTTCCTTGTTCTTTTAATTTCTCTCCTACCTGGCAGCTCCATTTTCAGCATTTTTCTACCAGTATTAAGTATCCCTCCTCTTTGTGTCCAAACCATTTCAATCTAGCCTTAATCTGATGTGCTTGTTTATAATTTATCCATCCTTCTCACTCCCAAAGAAAATCTTAACATCTTCTGCTTCCTATCTCTTGGTCAATGTCAGTGTCTCTAAATCATTATTTAAGGTTTGCTCTCACTACCATCTTTTAAGCCTTTCGCTTTACTCTAGTATAACGGATGACTCCAGACACTCCTGTCCACACACCACCATGCCTACCAGGGTTTTAGCCAGGATTTAGTAACAGGTCGTCTGCACAAATTTTGCCAGTGTAAAACTTTGCAGTATTTTATTCTGTAGTGTGTTACTTGCTTATCTTTATGTACAATATAATACCAGAGTTCCTGCTGCTGGCTTGTCTGTTTTAGAAGTATCCCAGTTGAATTGTCTCTCAAAGTTACATATGACAATAAATTGCAAACATGTCGTTTGATCTGACAACTCGTTCTGCGAGTCATCGATAGTGGGGCATGATCCAATATCACCATGGCCTAAAAATCATGGTAAAATCGACCTACCCATCCCCCTCTTAGTCTAAAATGATCAAAGGTAGTCATGTGAGTTTCTGGAGGACGGCAATCCGTCCTCCAGAAACAAGCTGGAGGACCAAATCAGCTTGAACCAAGCTGGTTCAAGCTGATTTGGATGTGAAATTACTTTTTTTTTTTTTACATTTAAGTGGATGGTTTGGTGGATTTCACGATCCAGCTAATAAAAGTGACCTGACAGCCTCCAAAATGTATTTACATTCACATGTGGTCTAGCCATAGTCATTTGTAGAGAGCATGTTTAGAGACCCCTCCTCTAACATATCAACATACAAAATAAAAAGACCCAGAAAAATGAAAAACAAGGTAAAATTGTGGTGCAATGGTTTTCCCTCCAATTTCACCTAAGGAACATGGTGACTACTAAACCTCTCAAGAATATCCACACATTAAGCGCTTGTGTAAGGAACTACTAGTCTAACAGATTGCTCTGTTCTTAAATAAATTCAAGTAATTTTAAAATTGTAAATTTTCTTAAAAAAAAAATGTAAAGGTGGCGCCAATTAAACAACAACAACCCCCACGCACTCTGGGATTTCCTAATCATTCTATGTCCCTGAATGCAATTATATAATATAGATGACCAATGACTTAAATGGTTAGTATGACAAATTATTGGCTGTGATCATCAGCAACAAGTGGTGGTTACACTCATCTCCCCTAGATTGGTCCATTTCTTGCATTGTTCCACTTTCCATGCAATAATGACCTTTTACTGATCAAATGAGTCATGGAGACAGAAAAAAAATAATAAAGAGAGGGGAGGAACAGTTTACAAAATATATAAAGCAAGTTTTAGGCCCTTACATAACATACTGAAAGTAGACCCTTATCTTGAATAGAAGAAAGTATAGAAAGACGAACAAATCCAATACCCCTTGGCACTTCTAGGTCATTCTACATTCTTGAAAAAATAAATCAGGGGGTGACCTATGATTTCAAAAGTTAATATTTTATCTATGTGTTATCAGCAATAACAGGTGGTTTTAGTTATCCTCTCTGAATAGTCCATATCTTGATGTTCCAACTCCAACATAGACAATGTTCATATGATGATCATCATGTACTCACCATTGTGGAGAGAGACATAAATTACCAGGGGAAGGTTTAGGTGATGTTTGCTTTGACATATGCAATAGCCTCCGCCGTGTCCTGGAACAGTTTCTCTGTCCCGTTGTAAGGCGGGGCTGGATACAGGATGCTGTAGCGGACATTGTCACATCCTCAAAGCAGTTTTCTGACATTGGTCGCGCGATGCTCGGTGGGTAGTCGGGGAACACGAAGATAGTGGCTCCGTTGTACTGCAGAGGACTGCCTTCTCTGGCCCTGCGAAGGATCTCAGCGCAATCTTGATAGTGCCTTGCAATTATCACTCAGGGGTTTCCATCTGATCTCTTTGGCTGGAGAGTGCAGTGAGATCTGTCAATCAGTAGAGTAGAGTACAGTAACTTTATTGATCCCGAAGGAAATTACGGTGTCAAGTAGCCCACACAAAACACACATAACACATAATACACATTATACACATTAAATAATACACATAACTAGGAGGATCAACAATATTGCACACATTAGTAAAAAAAAGTAACATTAACTTAAATGGGTAAGGGAGAAGTGTTACAGAAGTGGTATTATATACAGAAGTGAGTAAAAAGATTGAAAGTGACTGATAAAAAACTGTCCTGAGTTAAAGAAATAGTCCATAGTGCAAGTAATGAGTAATAAGGGGTTACCACCAGGGACAGCACAGGAGTGGTGTGTGTAGGGGGTGGGTGTGGGGGGTTGAGCCAGTGTTTTCACAACTTTTGAAAGTAGAAGTTGCGTTGAGTGAAGTAGGAGTTGCAAGACCCGAAAGACCCCCCTAGGGGGGTCTGGGGGCATGCTCCCCCAGCAAATTTTGAAATTCTAGACTCTCGGAGACGCATTTTCCAGCATTTTGAGACGCAAAAAGGGGTTGTTCAGATACCTTTTTTTTTTAATTAAAATAACCCTAGCCATAACGTTGCATGTCTTTTGTTAAACAAGAGTAAAGAAAGTAATTGCAAGTTTGAAAGAGCAAAGTGTGATACATGTATTTAATAACAAATCAAATGAAAATAAACTAGTTATTTTATAACTCCATGTTTGCTTGGTTTATGATAACATTAACGTCCTTGATATTAGTGGACAGTAGTGGATCCAACGCATACTCACTATTGGCAACATTTTGGCATTGTGCTTAGTAATATGCAAGATTACCAACAATTTAAATGTGAATTTTCGAAAGTAAAGGTTAAGTTATAACATGTAAACTCTGTCAAGCCCATTAATCTGATCAATTTAGCAACTACTTAATTCAGTAAAGGGCAATTTGTACAAGAAGAAGAAAAAACAAATTGCAACTTCTCCATCATTTTTGTTCAAAACAACAGCAAATTAATTTATAGGAAATACAGTGCCTTGCAAAAGTGTTTGGCCCCCTTAAACTTTTTGCCACATTTCAAGCAAAGATTTTTTGTCAAGAATCAACAAGTGGGACACAATTGTGAAGTGGAACAAAATTTATTTGATATTTTAAACTTTTTTAACAAATAAATAAACTGTAAAGTGGGGCGTGTAATATTATTCATTCTCCTTGCGTTAATACTCTGTAGCGCCACCTTCTGCTGCAGTTCCAGCTCCAGTCCCTTGGGGTTTGTCTCTATCAGTTCAACACATCCAGAGACTAAATTCTTCCTGTAAAACAGCTGGAGCTCAGTGAGGTTGGATGGAGAGCGTTTGTGAACAGCAGTCTTCAGCTCTTTCCACAGATTCTGGACTGGATTCAGGTCTGGACTTTGACTTGGCCGTTCTAACACATCTTCCATTTCAGTCTGGTTGCTTGCTCAGAGCTCCTTGAGATGTTTAAAGCTTGAAAAATCTTTTTGTATCCACATCCAGCTTTTTTAAACTTCTCCACAACAGTATCTGGGACCTGCCTGGTGAGTTCCTTGGTCTTCATGATGCTCTCTGAGCTTTAACCAGAACCCTGAGACTATCACAGAGCAGGTGCATTTATACGGAGGAAGTCGGAAGATGTTATTAGATGTTATTACTCTGGATGCATCATCATTAGAAAAGTGAACCATTGCATTTACGTTTTTTTTTTTTCATGTTTTGGGTGGTTGATTCAACAACATTCAGAGAAAACGTCCACCCTTGGAGCTGATCAGACATACGTTTCTAGAACTCTGGAGCTGTCATGTGTGTTCATATAACTGGCCTGCTGAGTGGAAACGGACAGATTTGTAAAGTGTTCTTTATTAACGCTGCTTTTTTTTTTTTTTAACACGGATCTACAGCGGTTGAGCGACCGTTAATGATCAGGCACGTTCCACAGTGAACGAGCACGCAGGTATTTTCAAGTCGGAAATAAAACCGGTCATCGGGGCCGCTACGTCTGCAGCACTGTGGCTGTTGCTCCGGGAAGCAGCTGTCCGAGCCCGCGGACAACTGCTTCATACCCGGCGTCTCCTTCGTGACGGCGAAGAGCTTTTTTTTCTTTTGCTGCTATAGACTAACTTCTTGGAGCACAACACACAGTCAGGTACCAGGTAGCTTCTGGCAGCAGCTCCCAAACCGGCTCTGTCCCCTGTTCCTCTGTCCCCTGTTCCTCTGTCCCCGCCCAGAGACGCTTGAATTTTGCCTCCGTTCTTCTGATTGCGGGAGAAAAAACCACCGACTCACTTCGCCTGCGTTTTAAGACCACTCAGAAATAACGTGTTTCTGTGCGTGTTTTTTTTTTTTCTTCCCCTAAATCATAGTCAAAAGCCGGAGATACTTTAACCCCTGAGTTTATTAACTCAAAAACCTTTGTGGACACTTGGCTCTTTTACGAAAACTTTATTTATTTCATAATTTATTTACCCAAGGGAAAGTAGGCGTCGCAAATGGAAAAGTTGCCGTCGGATGCGACGGCCGACGGCTGTTTTTGAAAACACTGTGAGCTCAAGCAGTCCAGTCCAGTGTGTTCAGCTCCCTCTGTGTGGTGTTGTGGAGCTGAATGGCCCAGTGAACAAAGGACCTCCGAAGCCTGTCAGTCCTGCAGGGGAGGGCCCGGAGTCTGTCACTGATCAGACTCCTCTGATTAATGAAGATGGTGTGCAAGGGGTGGCAGTTATTGTTCAGTATACGGTGCAGCCTGCTCAGTGTCCTCCTCTCGGCTATTGTAGAGAGAGCATCCAGCTCTGTGCCCACCACAGACCCTGCCTTCCTCACCAGTCTGTCCAAACGACCAGTGTCTCTCTTCCTAGTGCTGCCACCCCAGCAGACTACAGAGTAGAAGAGCACACTGGCCATAACAGACTGGTAGAACATCAGCAGCAGTCTGTTGCAGACATTAAAGGACCTCAGTCTCCTCAGGAAGTAAAGCTGCTCTGCCCCTTCCTGTACAGGGCATCTGAATTAGCAGACCAGTCCAGTTTATTGTCCAGGAGTACTCCCAAATATTTGTAGGTGCAGACTGCCTCAACATTCACCCCATCAAATTGAGACAGGCACCAGTGGTGGGGCGGTTCGCCTAAAGTCCACAACCATTTCCTTTGTTTTGGTGGTGTTCAGCTGCAGCTGGTTAGCCCGACACCACCCGACAAAATCCTCCACAAGGTCCCTGTACTCCCCCTCCTGTCCATCCCTGATACACCCCACGATTGCAGTGTCGTCAGAGAACTTCTGCATGTGACAAGTCTCTGAGTTATAGCTGAAATCGGTGGTGTACAGAGTAAACAGTACTGGAGAAAGCACAGTTCCCTGTGGTGCCCCTATGCTGCTGACCACAGCCTCAGATGTAAAGTTCCCCAGTCTGACAACCTGGGGCCGTTCAGTGAGGTAATCCGTGATCCAGGTCACCAGACTAGTCTCCACTCCCATCCGCAGCAGTTTGTCCTTTAACAGAAGCGGCTGAATGGTGTTGAAAGCACTGGAGAAATCAAAGAAAATTATTCTCACAGCACTGCCTCCTCTGTCCAGGTGAGAGTGCACCCTGTGCAGCAGGTACAGGATAGCGTCCTCTACTCCCACACTCTCACGATAGGCGAACTGCAGGGGGTCCAGTGCATGGCGAACCTGGGGTTTGAGATGGTGGAGCAGCAGCAGCCGTTCAAGGGCCTTCATTATGTGGGAGGTGAGGGCAACTGGTCTGTAGTCGTTAAGTTCTTTAGGGTGTGCTTTCTTTGGGATGGGTATCAGGCAAGAAGTTTTCCACAGTGATAGGACCTTGCCTGTCTGCAGACTCCTGTTGAAGAGGTGTTGGAGTGGCTCAGCTAATTCCACTGCGCAGGTCCTGAGCAATCTAGCACAGATGCCGTCTGGGCCTGCAGCCTTGGACTTTAGCCTTTTCAGCACTCCTCTCACCTGGTCAACAGTGACTGTGTGGGTGGTGGTGGTGGTGGGGGGGTCCTTAGCCAGGGGTGAGGGGGTTGGTGGATGTGGGGGGTTTCTGGGCAGAGGTGTGGGTGTGTGAAGGGGGGTGATGATGGGAGTTGGGGGTGGTGAGTGTGGGGGGGGGTCCATGAGCAGCAGTGGGGGGTGGGGAGGTGTGATGTCGCAGGTTGAGCCATCAGTGTCAGGGTCATTGTCAACAGAGGCAGGTGGGGGAGGTGCGCTGGGGGTGACAATGGAGGTGTCAATGGCTGCCCCATGGCCAGAGTTGCTGAACCGGTTGTAGAAGTGGTTCAGCTCGTTGGCCCTGGACATGTCCCCCTCTGCCTTGCCGCCCTTTCCTCCAAGCCCAGTGATGTTCCTTACACCCCTCCATACCTCCCTCATGTTGTTGTCCTGCATTTTCTGCTCCACCTTCCTCCCATAAGCCTCCTTGGCCTCCCTCAGGCTTCTCTTCAGCTCTCCCTGCACCCTCCTCAGCTCTGTCGTGTTGCCCTCCTTAAAAGCTTTTTTCTTCTTATTAAGGAGGTTTTTGAGATCACTAGTCACCCAGGGCTTGTTATTGGGGTAGCAGCGCACTGTCTTTGTGGGTACTACAATGTCCATGCAGAAATTGAGGTAGTCCGTTGTGCATGAGGTGACCTCCTCCAAATTATCACTGTCCTGTAGTACACTCCATTCAGTAGACTCGAAGCAATCCCTCAGTGCCTCCTCTGCTTCTGGTGTCCAGTCTCTGAAAGTGCATGTGGTGGCTGGAAGTTGTTGTACTCTTGGCTTGTAAACTGGCTGGAGATGGACGAGGTTGTGATCAGAATTACTCGGGGGGGGGGGGGGGGGTTGCGGTGTATGCATCCCTCACGTTAGTATACAGGAGATCTATTGTCCTATTTTTTCTGGTTGCACAGTCCACAAACTGGTAAAAGTTAGTGAGGGTGGAATCCAGTGTAACATGATTGAAATCACCTGTTATAGCGAAAAAAGCCTCTGTGTGTTGTGTTTGTAGCCTTGCTACAGTTGTGTGGATGACGTCACAGGCAAAGTCCGGCAGGGCTTGTGGGGGGATGTAAACACAGAGAACAATGGCGTGCGAAAACTCCCTCGGCAACAGCACGTCTTTATCCATTTTCACTGTCTCTTTGATCAACTTCGAGACAGAGGCTGGGCAGCTTGAGCCAGTTTCTTCAGCCACATTCAGGATGCAGATATTTGACCACCTCATTCTGCCTTCCAAGCACTTTTCCTGTAGGCTCTCCACATTTCTCTCAAGTTTTCGCACGGTGTCCTGCAGTGATGTTACATCATCTGAGCAGGCGGAAAGGGCTCATTCCATGTCTGATACTGTCGTTTTAACTTTTTCTATGTTGGCTCGCAGTGTTGCGGTGCTATTTGCGATATCCATCTTGAGTGCTTGTAGCTCTGATTTAATCACATTAAACTCGGCAGTGAGTGCACTCTTCAGCTCCGCTTAGAAAAGGCCAGCTATTTCCATTTTGAGTGAAGAAAGTCTCAGTTTTCATGTCCATCACATTTTACTCAGCAGGTTCGGACATGTTGCTTGGTGTGTCGGCACCTGTCTTGCTAGCAGTGGCCTTTCCCGTCTAGCTGTATTTACGCAGGTTAGGCTTACTCACCATTTACAAGGAGAAAGTAGGGATAGAAGAGACAGGAGTCGGCTCAAAGTTTAAGGTGGTGTTTTAGACAGTTTACTTGTAATTTATTGTGGTGTAGGGCGCCAACAAAAGAAGTTAACTCATATTTGCTGTAGAGCTCACCCAACTCACCTACGACATTAGCTGCTCCAGGAGGTCCCCCCCAGAAACTGTATTTTTGATGTCACGTTACAAGTTTTCTATTGGATTAAGGTCTGGGATTGGCCACTCCACAATGTTAATCTTGTTGGTCTGAAACGAAGATGCTGCTCATTAACTGGTGTGTAGAGGGTCATTGTCTTGTTGAAACATTAATTTTAAGGTCAGTTACTCTTCGGCATAAGGCAACGTGGCCTCTCCATGTATTTAGATGTATTCAAACTGATCCATGAGCCCCTCTATGCAGTAAATAGACCCAGCACCACATCATGACCAACATGGCCATATCATGATGCTTGCACCACCATGTGTCACCATCTTCAGTGTTCTGTGGCTTGAAATTAGTGTTTGGCCGTCATCTGACAAACTGTGGACCCTCAACTCAAAAAGAACAATCTTGCTTTCATCAGTCCACAAAATGTTAATCTTTAGCAAATTGTTACTTCTTCAGCACATCTTTTTTTTTAAGCTATGCTTTTTCAAAGCTTAGATTTGCTCACTTTTTTTAAACTCAGTGCTGTTATTTTGAACACAACCATATATATTTTGATGTACTGATATGTAAAACTTTTGACCAGGGGTGTATTTTTTCCA
The DNA here is from genome assembly GCA_018398805.1 of Hirundichthys speculiger. NCBI lineage: Eukaryota > Metazoa > Chordata > Actinopteri > Beloniformes > Exocoetidae > Hirundichthys > Hirundichthys speculiger. The sequence continues at coordinate 396,876 of JAGFBZ010000693.1, read as the reverse complement.
CATTACTGTCCTTGTAATAATGGGTCTGATGATGCTAAAATTTGCTTTCCAACTTGCAAATATCCAAAATGATCCTGTGGTTTATGTACATGCCTTCTCTTGCAGCCTCCCACTCGATCCTTCTACAACCACAATAATGTCAGCAGTGTGAGACCAGTCCGTTGGTCAGGACAGCCACCAAGACAACAAGGTGAATGATGATATGCAGGTGCAGACTTGCATAAATATTTTTAAAATGCAGCTGTTTGTGTTTTGTTTTGGTTTTTTTTTTTTTTTATTAAAAAAATCATGTACATTTCAGGGCCTTACTCAGCCCAGTTTGTTGGCAGCTCTCTTGCTCGTCGTGGATCAACCACTATTACCACGGTCAAACAAGCTTCTACTCAGGCTCCCCGCATCATAACCTCCACACAGAAGACAAGTATCTGAACTACAACTGCAGTACAAATTACATGCTTCTATCATCCCCTGTTAATGTGGATGTTTATCTCACATGTGATGCCCCTCTGCAGACAATATTGGGACTCAGACTGGAGGAGGGCGCACTGACATGCCTGGTGTGATAAGAGGTAGCCAGTACAAGTATTCATCTGCAGTGAGAAACCCCTTGCATGTTGTAACTGTACCCACATCCTTGACAAGACAGGTAAGCTTGTCTGTGCTCTCATGTTGTTGTTTTTTGTGTGTGTGTGTTTTTCTGAAACCCTGAGCACCCAGGTTTAACATGTAGAGGGCAGCCTAACTCAAAGTAGAGAGGGATATGTGGCACATTAGTGCAGGGGCACTTGCATTATAGAAGAAGCACATGTTTAGATGGGCAGTCATAGTTATACCAGAAAAAAATGGAAATATAAGCCACAGTTTTTGTACCATGGAAATCGGGTTTAGAGTAGTTTTGATAAATTTTTAGTTTTGAAATAAAAATGGGTTCAAAGATGTATCCGTTTGTAGTAATGATATTAACATATTTACAGAATGACTGAATGTTATTGCTCAAATTACTCAGGTTGTTCCTGCGCCTGTGATTACGCCACCAGTTCACATCCCAGGCCCTGAGCCACTCACCGCCTCGATGCTTGCTGCAGCTCCGCTCATGGATCAGAAACAGCTTCTTGGTGTGGCAACGCTCAGTTCTGACATTCACAATTCAGTTTTTTTCATGCTGTTTTGAAGGGACTGTGTGTGTGTGTGTGTGTGTGTGTGTGTGTGTGCGCGCGCGCATATATATGTATATATAAAATAATAATTTTTTTGTCCTTCCTCTTTCTCTCTGCTTTGATCCACAGGAGAGCGATTGTACCCATTGATTCAAACCCTCCAGCCAAACCTGGCTGGAAAAATTACTGGAATGCTGTTAGAGATAGACAACTCGGAGCTTCTGCACATGCTGGAGTCACCTGAGTCTCTAAACTCTAAGGCATATTCATTTACTAGCATATCTTTTTCTCATGTATGGCATTTTTGATGTTGATGATTTTTGAGGTTTGCATTTTTCTCCTTTTTTAAACTGCACTGCACAGTCTTTAACAGCATTTGTGACTGAAGCTTGTTAAAATAAATTTTCTCTTATTGTTGGCATAAATTGGACAAATACATAATATTCTGAAAGCTGGTAATAAATTATAGATATAAGGGCTGACTTGATTATGAAAATAAGAATAAATCTAAAACATTTTAAGGAAGTTGTGGTTAAATCATGCCCCAATTTTTTCACCAGACAATACTACTTTTAATTGAACTTTTGCAGAGAGCCACTGGTACAGTTTCTCTTATATTAGCCTTTGTTGTAATTGTCCTGGCTGGATCCTTATTATTGATGATGAAACCAGTAAAAAGATCATTCCATTGTCTGGATTTTCCTTTGGTCAGGTGGAAGAGGCAATTGCTGTATTGCAGGCTCACCAGGTGAAGGAGCATTCATCAAAGAAGTAAAAACCTTTTTAGGTAAGCAACAACTTTTACAATTTCTTTGCATTTATTTATACAACACACAGTATTTGAAGGAAAAATATTGGACATTTCATGTCCAGGCATAGGATTGTGTGATTCACAGAAAAAAGGAGACACTGGGTCTCATTCATGAAACATGTGCAGAATGGAGTGAGCTGTGAGTAGAGGGAAATGTATGCATGTTTGACATTCATGAGAATAATAGTTTGACATTTTTTGAAACTGCAAAAAAATCTACTCCTGCCTCTGACCATGTGCAGCGCTAGTGTAAATGAGCACAGATAAATATTGCTGTCCATCTCAGACTTTGCAACGTTAATGCTTAGATAGACTGTTATTTTTGCAATATACTTTTAAACCATGTGTTTTAAACATAATACATTGTAAACAACACATTTATCTTAATTGATGGACATTTTGCATAATTAAGCTTCAGATTGTGTTTCTTGATGTGTTGGTGGGTTGATTACATGGATTTGATCTGCTGACAGGCACCCATGTAGTGACTCATGACATTATAGAGACACCAGTGGTGTCATGAAGCTGTGGTGGACTCCTGATAGAGGTTTCTCAGATAATAGAAATGTTGCAGTTGTCTGTAGCAGATAGTTCTGCAGATGAAGGGAAATGCATTGATTTTTTTTCTTGAATTCATCCTTGGACAGAAGTATCTGCATCAAGTCCTGGTCCCACACTGAATGGAAGAGCTGTGTTCCACGTTCCTTTCCCTTTTGTTTTTCTTCTGACCTCGGGAGCATTTCAGAAGCAGAGCATTTTGACACTGTTGTCTCCTGAATTTAGTCGAAGGTGTTGCGATCTCACAAATCACCCAGTAGTATGCACTTTTACACCTCCTTATTTGGCGGTGTTTATGCTAAGTTTTACGTAGCGTTCAAGAATCCTGAGCAGAGTTTTAGTAAGGAGGTAATTTATGTGCAAATCTACTGATTGATTAATGAAGATTTCATGAATCAGACCCATTGAGGTTTTTTTTACGGGTGGTATCAGTTTCTGGACACAAAATGCATCAATTTGTACAGCATGTACAGACTATAGTAGACAGGAGTAAGTTGGTATATGACTGCCAGCTGGTGCTAGCAAAATTAACACTGGGGACTGCCCTGTGAACGGTAAACGGGTCTGACTTTTTCAAAAAGGAGGTTCAAACTAATTTTAAAACATGCCAAAAAACTTGGGTTTTTAGTTTAAAATGCCTTTAAGAGTTGGTTTAGTCAACAGTCACTCACTCACAAAAAAGTATGATGGAGAAGGAAAGAAGGTTGATGTGAGAAAAATTACAGAGCCAGTGAATGTGTTATATAAATATTTAGTGGCAGATTAAATCCTGTTTGCAAGAGTTAAACAAACAAAAAAAAAAAAACCCACTACTTTGAAGCAGTTGAAGATGACATAAAAACATTTCAAACAGGTAACTTGAGCTTAACAGGCTTGTTTGTACATTTTGCCCTAGTTAAGTAAAAATCCTTCAGAGAGCATAGATGGGTACCATTAATAGTTGCATTTGTGGCGACTGAAGGGAGAGGTGGGGTGAGGGTGATGGGTGGGGGCAACTTCAACACACATGTATACATGGATGTATATACACTGCCCTTCCAAAAAGAAAGTCACCGCCTGGAGTTAAATAAGTAAGAGCCTCCTGTTGGATAAATACGACATGGATGATTATGTTTCAGCTGGCAACAAATTATGTAACACTAAAGCCTGATTTATACTCCAACGTCAGGTCGTCTGCATCACCTACGCAGATGACGCAGAGATGCCCCCCCACCCTACGCAGACACTCCGGTGCACCTCCCCAAAATTGTAGGTGTACGCAGACAGTGCCGCAGAGGGGAGAGAAAGGAGGCCTCTGATTGGTCACTTCTACATTCTCATTAAAAATCTGGCTGTCTCAGAAGCAGTGGCGGCTCCTGACAAATTTCTCAGGGGGGAAAATAGTAGTGATTATGACTAAAGTGACCAGTTCAATGGGCTCAATTAAGTAGTAAGTCAGCTGTTGCATTTAGTATCGGCTCCTCTGTATCCAATACCAGATATATGTGAACCATTTAAGTGTGTGCTGGCTGATCGTGTGGGTCCACTGCCTTGAATGAATTCTGGGAACAAGCTTCTAATAACTGTTGTGTGCCCTGCAACCCATTTTCCAGACATTTTCATGTGTCAAATTATGATTCCAGTGGTCGTTAGAGCATTGACCAATTTGTTTTTTTTTTTCACTATTTGGTTTACCTAAAGTTCTGCAACCAATTACTGACCAGGGCAGTAATTTTATGTCGTGCATTTGCACAGATTTTGAAGCAGCTTGGACTCCAGCATTGCCATTCTTGTGCTTATCATTCAGGAAGTCGGGATGGGCTAGAGCTCTATCATTAGACACTCACGACTGGGCTATGCACATACTGCCTGGAGTTTGAGAAAGATTTGCATGAGGGAATACATTTGCAGATGTTTGTTATTCAAGAGGTGGTTCAGGAATCACTTGTTTTCAGTCCTTCTTAACTTGTCTTTGCACAAAGTGTGTGTGTGTGTGATCATTTGAAGCTTTTAAAAGAAAAGTAATTGTCCAATTATCATCAACAGAATTTGTTGGATTATGTATGTATTTCAGACTTAAGCTCTGGCATGCATGTGAAATTGCAAAGGATAATTTGCAGATAGCACACACAAAAATGTAAACTTGGTTTGATTAAAAATGCAAAAGTCAGACCGTTTAACCCTTTAAGCGCCAAAATTGCAACAAGCAACATTGCTGAATAAAACAGGCTGTATCTATAAATGTGGTGTCAAATCTTGTTACTACTTTTCACCAGGAGATGGCGGACATGTGTGCCAGTAATCTGAGAACCATTTTTGGAGGTGGCGCTATTCAAAGTTTTAGCATACAAAGAGTTTGTAAAACACCCTCCAGCGCGGAGACGCGCAGGGAAGCAGTTGTAGTAGTGCTGAGCAAAGCCAGAGCAGAGCGAAAGAGTGTTTTTTTTTTTTTTTTGATTTACTCTCGATGCCGAGAGGTCGGTTTACCGGCTACAAAGTACTCTGTCAGGTACTGGCTAACTCCGATTCTGAAGAGGAAGATATGCAGTTGTCCAGTGAATACTTCACCTCAGCATGGTGGAAACATTCTGCGATCGCTAAGCAGGGGACATGGTTAAGGTGTCGGGGGCTCATAACACCGCAAATATGGAAAAATGTAGTGGGGATGAAAACAACCGTGGTTGTCCTGGCAAATGTGGGAGAAGCCGTGGGAAAACACACCGCTAATGGGGCACCAGAAATCACAATGATGATGATGATGGCTGGGAGTTCTTGAGAGAAGAGGAAGAGTATCAAAAGTGGATCTTAAATTTTGATGAGCCTGTTGGTTATTGTAGAAACCATCTGACAAATTCTGAGCCCATTGATTTCATCTCTCTTTTACTGAATGATGAATTCTGGAGCCTCATCACCAATGAAACACAGATATGGCCACCAGTTCTTTGAAAGGAAAATATTGAAACCAAACCAGTTTCATTACTTTATTATGTGATTGTCCCTGAAATAAAAACTTCCATTGTGCATGGGGCTTGCAGAAAAATTTGAAATTGAGGACTACTGGGCAGGTGATGTCACAACAATCAAATTAGATGACAAATCTACTTCCATTCCAAATTTTGGTTCATACTGAAGATATTTCTCATTGACACTATGCCTTTATCTCAAACCACTAAAGTTATAGCCTTTTAAAACCTTGATATCAAAATTGAACATTTTCCAATGTGGCCACCACCTTGTAATGCCATAATATGCAAATTATATGAATAATTTCACTCCCATCACAGACTTTGAGTCATACTGAACAATTTTCTCATTGACAGTATACCTTTATCTCAAACTGCTTCAATATATACCCTTTTGAAATCTTGATATCAAAATTGTATATATTCTTGAAAAAACCCCGGTGCCTAAAGCAGGGGTGTCGAACTCAATTGCACTGGGGGCCAAAATTCAAAACATACTTCAGGTCGCGGGCCAAACTGGATAAACATTTATTGCTGCACATTTAAGGCGTTAAGATGAGCTGTTATGTCAGCCAGGAACGCCAACTCGCACTTCAACTTTTCATCCCCCCCTTGCTGAGCTCAAAAACTCTGTTGAGAACTTTCCCCCGACTGAGCCAACGCACCTCTATATGATAAGGAATGTCAGCAAACTCTGAATCTCCCCCATAAAGGAACCAAACTTCCGGCGATTTAACGCTTTAGCTCGGATAAATTTTATGGTTTGTGTTCCAGTGCTCATCATGGTCTATCTTCAGAACTTTGCCACATAGTGCTTCCTGGTATCTGATGCAGTGATGTGTTGTTAACTCACCAGTACAGTTGTTCTCCTGCATCTTTACTTCGCATCCTTCCCTACTACTAGTTCACTTTATTTACTGCACATAGCCTGCTGCTCCATCTGTTGTCAGTCCAATAAGTTTGTCCCAGGGCAGTTTCATGTCTGTTACACCTTGACATACGTTTTCAAAAATGTCTTTTCCAGTCGTTGTCCCATGCATCAATTTAATGTCCATTACTTCTTCTGTTACACGCAAATTGGAGTCCACTCCACAGATGACGCTTAAAACTAGACTTGATTGACACGGTAAGTGTGCGGAAAGGCCACTGAAGCGTTGCATTTTGGGATCTGTAGTTCTGTGCAGTATTGTTTTAATCAGCGCTTCATATCAACGGGCCATTAATAACGATAATGTAAAATGATCTTGCGGGCCGGATAAGATTACACGGCGGGCCAGATGTGGCCCGTGGGCTTTGAGTTTGACACATGTGCCCTAAAGGGTTAACTTTATTAGTTGGTAGAGGTTCTCCAAGCTGAATCTTTTTAAAATGTCTTGATTTTTCAGCCATTTGTTGCCCCTGCGCCAACTATTTTGAAACCTGTAGCAGGCATCAAATTTGACATGAGTTCATTTAGTGAATAAAAGGGTAAGATTTCCCAGTTTAAACACTTATTTATGTTCTGTTGTGAAGAAAATATTGGTTCATGTGATTTTGAAAGTCTTTGTTTTCATTTTATTCAAATTTCGAAAGCGTCGTAACTTTTCTAAAATTTGAGTTGAAATTTAAAAAGAGGTGAGGTTGGAAAGATAAGATCGTGTATATAAGTTATGTAATTGTGCAAAAAAATGGTAGGCCTAATGCTATTAAATTAAGTGGGATTTCTTAAATACAAATGACAACTGGCTTGACTGCAGTTTACTGTTTCTTATCTCAGTATACTTTCCAACACAAATGTGATATAGCGTTCAAACATCTCCATTACCCATTGTTTGAAATTGAACGTGTTTCAGTTTCATGAAGGGGAGGAGATGGAGAAAGCTCAGGGTATGTGGAAATAAACCTGCTATCAGCCACGATTAGTTCAGTTACCATGGTAACTGGTACAAGTTACATCAGTCTCTGAAACCAGCTTAACTGAACCCTCTTGCTCAAGGTTAAGTTACTTTACTTTGTGAAACAGAGAACTGAGCTTGTTTGCTTGCTTGTTTTTTTTTCTTGTCATTATACTGCAAACACAAATTGTTCCAGGGCCATGTTGAAGGACCAACCACTCCCATGATGCAACTCCACGCAGGCATCATCGTTTTCACGTTGTTCTAGTTTCCTGATTTAATTGCAAGCTTTGTGTGTCTATATTTACCACAGCTGCCCTGACACTGAGCTCTGTAACAACATAAATTATTTGATAGTCTATTTAGTTCTTTCATATTGCATAAGTTATGTACCTGACCTTCTATTTTTATTTATTTATTTATTTATTAAAGTAAAGACTCCAGACATCAGACCTGCTGATGTCATCTTTGGTGCTCACCTAATTGTGTGACTAAGGTCTTCAGTTTTGTTTACTCACGTGAATGCAAAGCACTCATGAAAAGCAGATAGCTGAGATGAGGTCTGATCAGAAGAATGCACTGTCAACAGATGATTGTGGCTGGATGTGTAAATATGTGTTTAAGAGCTGTTAGAATGCAGGTGGATCACAAAACATATGATGTCAGCTATAAACAGCACCTCTGTTGCTGGCGCTGTCTGAATTTTTTTTTCTTTTCCCCCCTCATCTTGGAAAAGTGAACCCATACATTTCCTAAGCTCCCTCACCGCCCAATAGTGTGCAGATATATGCTTTTGATTAACAAATGACCTTCGCCCTTAAAGTTCATTCAGATGCACAGTAGTCTTGAGGGGAAACATAAGACTCGATACAGTCTCAATAGATTTCTCCACAGCTGTGCTTTAGGCAAAGTGAGGTGAGTTCATGAGCAGCATGTATTAAGACACTATAAAAAAAAAATCCTAATGCATTATTTTTCTGCTAGGTGTCGATTTCTGGAGGAAGAAAAAAATGGAGGAAAGTTTTGGCACAAAGGAAAAGGAAATACAAATGTATGGAGTACATTGATACTGAAGTTTTCTGAAGTTAAAGCTATTATGTTGCTGCAATAACTTTTGTTAGAATATAAAGTTTCCAGTTCATGCATTAAAGTTGTCTCTTGTCATTTTTTTTAAACTGAAAGATAAATTTGTCTTTAATACATCTGTCCTCTAGATGTTGGGCCTTTTCAGACTATCCCATCCCTTCCTTTGTAAACCGTTTTCTGGACTTGTCCTCTAGGTTAGGACCAGAAGTGGTTGTAGTGGAAGGTGAGGCTAACAGTTAAACATTAATGAAAACTATCCATGTTATAACTGTAACTAGTACATGGAGCTGCTGCCTGTCTATAGTTACTTATTGGCAGCAAAAATTTTGTGTAAAATATTTAAAGTACTGAACTTACATTTTTTGTGGGGTTCCAGGTTAAACAGTGCCCCACATGCAGGGGCTTACAGTCCTTATGCGTCTGGCCCAGGTTGGAGCACATCTTTCTCCACCCTGCTCTCCTGTCTGTGTTCTCAGTAAAGGCCTGTGCTACAAAATCTTGCCTACCAGTGCAGTAGGTGTTTGCAGAAAGACTCTAACCCTTCTCATTTGTCTTTCATACAATACCAGATTACATTATAAAAATGATACACTAAGATGCATTGCGTTCTTGAAATTTGGAAAAAAATTACCAATTTTACATGGGCAGCCAGCATTTAAATCACATCTGATGCTATCTAGAGTAAGAGGTCCCTGTTTAACAACATTTAACATTTCCAAGCTGTATTCAAGGGCAATTATTGGGGGTGGGGAATCCCACTCCAGTCTGTCACCATTTTGTGAAATGATTGATTAAAATAAGACTTATAGTTAGGCTACGGGCCCTTTTGCTTCCTGTACAAATAGGAAGTGATTTGAATGTACTCATGACAGAGGAAAATGTGTATGTATAGATGCGTGTATATACAGTGCCTTGCGAAAGTATTTGGTGCCCTTGAACTTTTCAACCTTTTTCCACGTTTCAGGCTTCAAACATAAAAATAATATATATATATATATATATATATATATATATATTTTTTTTTTTTTTTTGTCAAGAATCAAGTGGGACACGATCGTGAAGTGGAACGAAATTTACTGGATATTTTAAACTTTTTTTTTAAACAAAAAACTGAAAAGTGGGGCATGCAGCAATATTCGGCCCCCTTCTGTTAATACTTTGTAGCGCCACCTTTTGATGCAATTACAGCTGCAAGTCTCTTGGGGTTTGTCTCAGTTTGTCTCAAGGCAGCTGGGACCACAGTCACCAAGAAAACTATTGGTAATACACTGAGACACAATGGTTTAAAATCCTGCAGTGCGCGCAAGGTCCCTCTGCTCAAGAAGGCTCACCTCCAGACCCGACTCAGGTTTGCCAACGAACATATTAATGACTCAGAAAGAGACTGGGAGAAGGTGCTGTGGTCAGATGAGACTAAAATTGAGCTCTTTGGCCTCAACTCAACTCGACTCGACGTGTTTGGAGGAAGAGAAATGCTGAATATGACCCCAAAAACACCATCCCTACTGTCAAGCATGGCGGTGGAAGCCTTATGCTTTGGGGGTGTTTCTCTTCTAAGGGGACAGGTCGACTTCACCGCATCGATGGGAAGATGAACGGGGCCATGTACCATAAAGTCTTGGATGACAACCTCCTTGGCTCCACAAGGATATTGAAAATGGGTCGCAGATGGGTCTTCCAGCATGACAACGACCCAAAACATACAGCCAAGGAAACAAAGGAGTGGCTCTTTAAGAAGCACATCAAGATCATGGAATGGCCTAGCCAGTTTCCTGACCTTAATCCTATTGAAAATCTATGGAGAGAGCTGAAGCTGCGAGTTTCCAAGTGCAAGCCTCAAAACCTTCAGGATTTGGAGATGATCTGCAGAGAAGAGTGGACAAAAATTACTCCTGATGTGTGCAAACCTAGTAAGCAACTACAAGAAACGTCTGACAGCTGTGCTGCCAACAAGGGTTTTGCCACCAAGTATTAGATCACGTTTTGCTAGGGGATCAAATACTTATTTCCCTCAATGACTTGCAAATAAATTTTGACTTTTCATTTCATGTAATTTTCTCAATTTTTTTTCAATGTTCTTTCTCTAACTCTTAAAATAAAGCTGCCATAGAAGTCTGAGACTGTTCATTTATTTCTTAGTATGACAACAGCCAAAATCAGTGGGGGATCAAATACTTATTTCCTCCACTGTACACATACATATACACACACACACACACACACACACACACATATATATATATATATATATATATATATATATATCAGAGTCATATCAGAGTATTGCATCAAGTCAATTAAACTTCTGGGATATTGATTTGGTCAGGTAAGTAGCAGAGGGGGGTGTTAATCAGTTTCAGCTGCTTTGGAGTTAATGAAATTAACAACAGGTGCACTAGAGGGGCAACAACGAGACGACCATCAAAACAGGAATGGTTTTTACAGGTGGAGGCCACTGACATTTTTTTCCCTTCCTCGTCTTTTCTGACTCTTTTTCGCCAGTTTTGCATTTTGCTAGGGTCACTGCCACTACTGTTAGCATGAGGCGATACCTGGACCCTACAGAGGTTGCACAGGCAGTCCAACTCCTCCAGGATGGCACATCAATACGTGCCATTGCCAGAAGGTTTGCTGCGTCTCCCAGCACAATCTCAAGAGCATGGAGGAGATTCCAGGAGACAGGCAGTTACTCCAGGAGAGCTGGACAGGGCCGTAGAAGGTCTACAACCCATCAGCAGGACCGGTATCTGCTCGCTTTGTGCAAGGAGGAGCAGGAGGAGCACTGCCAGAGCCCTACAACATGACCTCCAGCAGGCCACTGGTGGGAATGTCTCTGACCAAACAATCAGAAACAGACTTCATGAGGGTGGCCTGACGGCCCGACGTCCTCTAGTGGGCCCTGTGCTCACTGCCCGGCACCGTGGAGCTCGATTGGCATTTGCCACAGAACACCGGAATTGGCAAGTCTGCCACTGGCGCCCTGTGCTTTTCACAGATGAGAGCAGGTTCACCCTGAGCACATGTGATGGACGTGAAAGGTTCTGGAGAAGCCGTGGAGAACGTTATGCTGCCTGTAACATCGTTCAGCATGACCGGTTTGGTGGTGGGTCAGTGATGGTCTGGGGAGGCATATCCATGGAGGGACCACAGACCTATACAGGTGCAGTGGGTCCTGGGTTTCTCCTGGTGCACGACAATGCCCGGCCTCGTGGCGAGAGTATGCAGGCAGTTCCTGGAGGATGAAGGAATTGATACCATTGATTGGCCCCCACGCTCGCCTGACCTAAATCCAATAGAACACCTCTGGGACATTATGTTTCGATCCATCCGAGACCGCCAGGTTGCACCTCAGACTGTCCAGGAGCTCAGTGATGCCCTGGTCCAGATCTGGGAGGAGATACCCCAGTACGCCATCCATCGTCTCATTAGGAGCATGCTCCGATGTCGTTAGGCATGCATACACGCACGTGGGGGCCATACAAATTACTTAATACCATTTTGAGTTGCTGCAATGAAATTTCAGCAAAATGGACTAGCTTGCCGCATCATTTTTTCACTGTAATTTTTGGGGTGTCTTTGAATTCAGCCCTCTGTAGGTTGATAATTTTCATTTCCATCAAATGATGTGGCATCCTTTTGTTCCTCACATATCACCCAGTCAGTACAAATAAACAGCATGATTTTTTTCCCCATTGAGATCTGATGTGTTTTCAAAGTGTTCCTTTAATTTTTTGAGCTATATATATTATATATATATATATATATATATATATATATATATATATATATATATATATATATATTATATATATATATATATGTGTGTGTGTGTGTGTGTATATGTGTATATATATGTATGTATGTGTATATATATATATATTAGGGCTGGGCAAGTTAACGCGTTATTATCGCGTTAACGCATTAATTTATTAACGCAGACATTTATTTTATCGCGCGTTAACGCATGTTGCTCACATGCTTTTGTTTTGAAAAGTCTGTTACTGACTGCTGCGGAACCGGAAAACAGGTAAACAAGGAAAAGCTAAAACAGACATGGAGGACGGTAAAAATCTGTGTACTTTACAGTTTGGGTCTTAACTCAGGTAGCAATATTAACAATTCTGTCTGAAAAAAAACTTTTGAAACCCCTTTGTTCAAGACGATCGCATCATTCCTCCATTTTACATCAGATCCGCTTCCATGTGCTCACTGTCCTGCTGTTCTCTAGCTGCGGCTCCATCTAGTGGCACAGATGTGTAATGACAACAGAAAGTCTATTCCTTGATTATAAAACAAAGCCATTTTATAGGTCATGTAAACCGGACAATAAAATATTAAAAACCAATTTAGTCCCGTAGCCTGTTTGCTAAAATTGAAATGTTAAAAAAAAAAAAAACTGGCATTTTTTTGTGTGTTAGAATATCAAACGGAAAAAAGTCACTTTTTAATTTATTAAATTTTTGATTGACAATTGAAAATGGAAAATAAATATGATTCACAGATAATTACGGATCGATAAACTGAACTTTTACATGGACGTTTTCATTTTAAAGTTCTCCCAGACAGACGATTCAACAGAAACAAGGTTATTTGTAACAACTGCCAAGTTGAACTCCCCATTAAAAGTCTCTGCTGTTACCTCAGAAATTACCTGTTTTAATGTTCTGATTGTGGCCTCTTTTTTTTTTTTCATAAAAAAACAGGCTGACATTAATGCCCTGGCAGTGGCAATAAGCTTTATTTTATTTGACATTTTTTAAGATGAGATTTACACTAAATATGTGTTACTGACAAGTGCTGATGTTAAGTGTTTGAACAACAAATGTTATGGCACTTTAGTTCATATGGCAGCAGAACATTTAAATAAAAGTGCATTTTACACTACTTTTGAATTCATTATTTGATTTTTCCGTATACAATGCGATTCATCGTGATTAATCATGAAAATCATGCGATTAATCGCGATTATAAATTTTAATCGTTGTCCAGCCCTAATATATATATATATATATATATATATATATATATATATATACACATACATAACCGGAGCCAATTTCCTATTTTCAATTCTACTATTTCTGAAACTACGACCGCCACTACGCCACCTTAAATGACTGTACTTCTACAATCCACTGCCCTCACAACCTCAATAATTTGAGTTACAGTTGTTAACAAGCAGTCTACAGCTACAGGGTCCTAAAACAACAACAACAACAAAAAAAAAAACAACAAAGAACACCTTTATGTGAAGGTATAGTAGTGGTTATCTGCTGGCCTTCTAACACGGTACTGGTTAGAGGTGGGCGGATCGATCCAAATAATCGATAATATCTATACCAAATTTGGTATTGGTATCGAATGATACTCGTGTAAAAAAATCGATCCCCAAGCTTTATTTTTCTCTCCTACAAGCACTGACTGATGTGACGTGCAAATTCATTGAAGTCTGTTTCTGACACGCTGTCGCTGTCCTCCTCCCCTCTCATCTCGTCTCTTGACGTTGCACCATCACTTGGCTCAGCTGCAGCAACCAAACAAGCATGCAGGTAGACTCAGCCTGGCCCTTCCCCCAGCCCCGCTGTATTTTAATCCCGAAACAACGGCAAGCTGTGTAGTTTGTAAAAAGGATGTAAAATAAAGTGGAATCACAACAAATGTATTTAAGCACTTGAAAAACCATGCGCAAGAAAATGAAGAACTGCAGAAACGGATAGAGGAGAGACATCCCTCATTCCTTGACAGACTGAGACAGAAGTCACTGGCAGACACCTTTCAGTCCAACAGGAAGTATCCAGGTAGATAAGAGTGGTCATCTTCAGCATCAATTCATTTTAACTGTCAAAGTACATGTTACTTAAGTCATGTTATTGGAGCCAACTCAAAAAACATAATTAAGACTTGAAATAACCCAGTACATACCATGTATCCCATTGAAAGGTGTTATCTAAGATAAAATAACATTAGATAATCCTTTATTTATCCCACAATGGAGAAATCTATCGAGTTAAAGCAACAGGGAAGGGCACACAGTGCAAACAAAATTACACAGGTGTTGAAAGATATATCATAAGAGACGGACTAGAAGAAAAAAACATTATGAACAGAATAATTCTACTCCAAGGAATGTTTACACAAAAATAGTGAAAAAGTGAAAAAATAGTGATAAAGTATTTTGAAGTCACCTATAAAGTTTGCTGAAATTCTATTCTAGGTTTTAACAAAAAAATCCAAAGACAAAAATCATAAAAACACCAAAAGATCAGCAGTTTCATGGTAAATCAACCTTGATATGAAAAAGTATTGGTATCGGCAATACTGGCCCTGTTTACTTGGTATCAGATCGATACCCAAATTCCCAGTATTGCCCAGCTCTAGTTCTGGTTCTTACCAGAAAAACAACTTTTAATACTATTACTCTGCCTCAGCGACCAATGGCTGCTGTTCAGCAGGAATGCTTCTGTTACAATGTAATGATTTGTGTGCTACTGTCCATATTTTAGTTTAAATTTTTCTTTGAGGCTACTTTTCCGCCTTATGTTGTGTAAATTGAAACCTTGTTTTGAATTCAAAATTGTGATAAACATATCTCGTTTTATTATCGAATTAGGATTCTGTGATTTAATAAAGTTGAGGAAAAAGGCACAGGACAGCATTGGACTAATGTTGAACTAGATTATCTAATGGGAAGATAGTTTCCCGCCTCCATAGTGTTAAACTCAGGAAATGGATGAGCAGCTGCGACTGCGCCCTTATAAACGGATACTCTACTCTCAAGAACGCAAGTTTTTTTTCTTTTATGACCAATTAAACACCAGTCATCCCATTTTAAGCATCTTACAAAATGTAAAATGCATAGGCTCAGTAGTGCACTCAGCTTATCCACAAGTTACAACACTTAACATGCATTTTCAATTTAATAAAATGATAGGAAGCCAACCAGTTTAAATACAACTTACAAAGTATTAAAATGACTACCATGAAAGTATGGGGTAGTCTGTAGCATCTTCAAAATAAATGGAGAAGTAAAAAACTGTCTAGATCTCATTTACAGAGCCAAAATAGGTAAGGGAAAAAAAAAAAAAAAAAAAAAACATAGGGCCCAGAGTTGTAATTAAGACTTTAATCAGAGGCATTTCAAACTGAGCCTAGACTGACAAACTTCCCAATATGGGGACCAAAAAGAAAAGGTTTGTCAAAGTCTGTACAAAAACAGAAATTATGACTGTAAAAATTAAATGAATATTGCTGACATTTATACGTTTGGCATTTAAAGACTAATAACCCAGTAAATTTCTATAACTCTTTAAAACTTGATTTTAACAAGCAGATAAGACAGTAATATTTAAAAACATACAGAGCAGTTGATACCTGCAGGTTACTTCTCAGTGGTAGTTTACAACACAAACCCACAAAATTTGAAATGCAAGAAAAAAAAAATCTAAATTCCAATAGTGAATGTGAGGCCACTTTTATTACAGTCAACTAATTTCAATGCATCTGCTTCAATAACATTTCCATTAACGCAAATGTGTATTTACACCGACTCTTCAAAACATGTCTCCAACTATCGGCGTGAAGGCATTAGAAGCTGCTTTGCCGTTACTGAATCTGGGAAAAGGTTGTGATACGTCGGCAAGGGAACATAGGCAGCAGTTATCATTTTACCTGGAAGAGAAAGAAGGTTCTGTGAATAATCTGAAGTTGTTCATTTTCTTTGAACAAACTCACAGCAGCTCTACATTACATACCTGCAAACCAGCGCCCATGAAGTGCATTTACGGTTGCCATCGCCGCAGGTATCGAGGGACATTTCACATACACATTACCCTGTGTTAGAAATGGAGATTGTAAAATCTGGTGGTAGGAAAACTTAAGACAGGTGAGCCATGAACCAATTTGTATGTACTCTGAGAGCAGATGAATATAACTAAATGCTTAAACTCACTTGGGCAGAGTTCTTATCAACATAGATATGAACAACTCCTCCATGCTTGTTGCACTCCTCAATCACATCATCTTGGATTTCAGAAGCCCAGGTTGGATCATTTTCTCTTAAAAAAAAAAAAAAAAAAGAAAAACTTTTAAAACCCAAAGCATGCAAGTATTCCTAAAAACAAAGCCAATTTAAGATTAACCTTTAAGGAAAACTAACATGCTACCATTGCAAGTATGCTTAAAGGGTTAGAAGGTCCTGTAGTGTTTTCTTTTTCATATATACTGAGTTGCATTATATCAGGGGACAAAACTGAAGATTGGAAAGCAATTATTCCCATTTCACAGATCACTGAAGTTGCCACTAGAAGGGCTTTCCTTACTTTCACTATGAATGACACTGACCACAACCACAGTTCACATGAAGACTGGATAATTTAATGTAAACTTAAAAGAAAAAGAAGTGTATTATAAAGCCCTTACGCTTGTGGGTCAAACAGGTTGGACAACTGAAGGCAATGTGTGGCCAGCGGCTGTGATGGGAGGTTCAAGGCTTGGCTTGGAGCTGGAGTTGGAACTGTAAACAAGTAATCAGTCAATATTTATCAAAACACAACAACAACAACCACAAAAAAACAAAACATCTAGATTCTAACCTGCTGGACCAGGAATGCTTCCAAAGGGCATGGACCCAGTCATCTGTAAAGCCTGTTGAGCAGCAGGTGGAATCTTCAGACCAGTTCCTGTGGTAAAGGGAGAAATTGCAGGTGCAGCTGTTACATGAAAGTGAATACTATATTTTATACATACATAAAATTTGTGGTTTTTTGTACCAGTTGTAACAAACCTTCTGCGAGACGGGCCATAAGCTGTAGACGCCCTGTTGTGCCAAGATCAATACCAGTCCTCTCTAGTTCATCGTTATCCAGGAATGAGCTAGCTGTTGATGAGTCTGAGCGCTCTGTAACATGTCCCACCTTCATGGGACGTCCGGCCAGCTCAAAGCCGTTCAGCTGCTCCAGTGCCTTCTTTGCACACTCTGCATCTGCAAACTTTAACAGCAAAATGTTACAGAGTGAATTCAATGGCAAACACAAGCAATGATATCAAATATAAAAGATTCTGTTACCGATATGAAGCCATATCCTTTGGATCGCCCAGTCTCACTGTCCATCATGAGCTGGATTCCTTCAATCTTTGAAAATTAAACACAAAAGTTCAGATGACTATAATAAACACATCTTCACAAAAAAAAAAAAAAACACACACATACACGCACACTTGTGAGACCTGCTTCTAACCTTTCCAAAGGGCTCAAAGATCCCCCGCAGCATTTCTTCAGTGATGTTGAAGTGCAGTGATCCCACGTACAGTCGCATCGGGCCTGCACTGCCTTTCTGTAGATTATTGGCTGCAGCTGCAGCTCTGTTTTTCTCTGCCTGTAAATGGATGGATGTAGACAGGTTAACTACAGAAGAGGGAAAGAAAAAAACACCTAATTCTCAACCTCATTTATTTAATTTTAGCAACATGGGTAATATCTACATTTTCCTGCATTTTTGGCATGGCTCTAATACCCTACAACTCTGATGAAAGTTGGTTTGGTTCACCAATGTACATAGTTGTTATCCTTCAATATGCTCCAATCCAACATAATTAAGTTGAATTATATTGAGATGAAAATAACAGTAAGTCAGGGTACTCACCTGAGAGGCCTGAACAATGATGGGCACTCCTAAAAGCCTCTGTCCAGTAAGTCCAATTGCCAGTGGTACAGAAGACGTCTCCACAAATTCTATGTATGCAATACCCTTTGATCTCCTGGAGTTTCTGTCCGAGATTATTCGCACATCTCTGACCTATGGTGAGAGAAAGGAAATTTTAAAGATCATTACTAATGCCAAATGAGTTGAATTACACATGCCAATGTGGTGGAAGGAGGGGAGAAAGAAGAATGACCTTTCCAACAGCTGAAAAGAAATCCTCCAGGTCTCGAGCTCTGATTCTTGCAGCAAGTTGCATGCAGAAAACTGTCCGGGCATCCCGCTCTTCTGGTGTTAGATTGTCGATTGGTTGCCTTTGACAAAAACGAAGTAGAAAAAAATAAGTTAATGAAAGATTAACAAATTATTTTCACTCGTAATACTAAATCTTTACGAGAGTCAAACAAATGATCATAAAATGTATTCTTTAAAATTTAATACAGACATAACCACAAAAAGAGGGCTGGGAAGATATATTTTAAATTTTAGCAAAAAACAGACAAATCATACATAAAAACAACAGTATCTAAGAAAAAAAAAAGGAACTGTTGATCTTACCTGACAGGACTTCTCTCTTTTTTAACAGGGCTTCGACTTTTGGAACGTTTCCGGCTTTAAAACAAATGTTAAAAAGAACTCTTAGATTGGGCTTGAATATATATAGATAAGCCTTTAGATTGCATTAGACTGTACAGGAATCTTAAGTTTTGTCAGGGCTATGTGCATCATTAATTTTAAAAATGCCACATACACTGGGCTCCTTCGTGATTTGTATCGCCCAGATCGATCCTTGCTTCGGGAGCGGCTGCGATGGCGTTCTCTGCTGCGGCTACGTTTTCTTTCTTTGCTTTTACTCCTCTTCTTACTCTTCTTTCTGTCTCTACTCTTGCTCCTACTTTTGCTTTTCTTCTTCCTTGAGCCTGGGCTCCGGCTCCTGCTTCGGCTTCTCCTCTTCCTGAAATAAATCAACAACACAGTAGGAAGTAAGCACCAACAATAGATCAAATTCTAGTAAAACACGAATACGGTTGGCACAATTCAGACAGTATGACTCGACTGAAACTGGCAAGTTTGAATACTTCTGCCTCACTGGCTGAAGGAAATACAAAGGAAAAGAACAAAAACCAACAACAAAACTCTTGCACATTAAACAGTGATTTTGACAATCTGATTCAACACCATGCTGAGTGACGTAACACATGCAAAACTTACTTCTTGCTGTGGTCATCATGTCCATTTGCATGAGAGGACTTGTTCTCATCCTAAGCAAGGTTTATAGAAGAACATCATGAGGACGTAGATGAAACATTTCAAGTCGTCAAGGTAAAGGGGGTGGGGTGGGACAAGAGAAAATGTAGAATATATTTAATAAATATTTACAATAATAATACAAACATCCTACTTTCAAGTCTGGACAGTGTGCTTCCATGACCCCAATAGCTTCCCATCCCACTCCTGTCTTATTTCTTTACATAGCTGCTCAATACTTAATGCAACAATGCAAAGTTAAGGGAGAGTGTGCAACATATTAGCAGAGTTCAGGAAGCTTTGACAATTGTCAGGTCATCTCCACCATTCCCCTCTGACAGGTCGTACCAATGCCACTATTTGTGCCTAATCATGTGACCACGCATGGCCCATGGCCACTAAAAGAGATCCTGTGTGGTTGGAGTCAGTCCAGTGATCTTCACCCATTTTCGTTCTTGGACTGTAAGAGCTCGATGCCACCTCTGTCACATCTTGCCCTGAAGCAAACAGGGATTCACACTTCTTAGTAATATTGAGGCCCAAGAAAATAAATAAAAATATTAAATCAGCCACCTGTTACAAAAGCATTATCTGCAGTTTGCATTATTAATACTTACAACTTTTTGACTTCAGATGGAATTAATAATTACTTTATATACAAGACTTAATAAAGCAATTACACGAAATAGAAGTGTCTATTTTACTTTCATTCTACTACTATATCAATATATGTTGTGTAGCATGCAATAAACTCAAGATGCTGATTTCACATTACAGCTGACTAAGGCAAGGAGGCAGAATTCATATTTACAGAAAAGTAAAACCCATCTATATTACACTGCAAAAGTAGGACATTAAATTGGTTACACCATAAAGTGTGCATTTTTATTCATTTAAGGTGCAGCAAAATATCTCCCACTATAGAACGTACAATCAAGTATTGATTATAAAAAAAATATTTGCATCTAAGCACAACTTTATGCACAGATTCTTACCAATAGACAATAGGATAAAACGCATAATGGTGATTAAAACATTCTTGATGAAAAGAATCAATGATATTTTGACTAATGACGAATATTTTTAATCTTCTTATGGTACAGAACAACGTCAAGATGCACACTGTAAATCTGAATACTGCCTCCTGGATAAATCAAGATGGGCTCATCAACCACTGGCATTCACCTTGTTGCAACCGAATAGGGACTGGATGTTCTAGGTTGAATCTCGTTTAGTCCTAAAGTGAACCACAGTACATCAGTATATGCGCAATAACTACCTTCCTTTTTTTTCACAGTTCACAGTGGAATCAAAGATGAATTCATGGGAGTAGAGGTGAGATATCATTAGGGAAGTCTATAAAGAGAGATAGATGTGGATTTATTTATAATTCTGTATTGTGGTTTGTTTGTTTTTTTTAATACTCAATCACACCACACAACATTCAAGTAAACTTTTTCACAATAGCAAATCTAAAGATCTATAAATGGAGTATAACATAACAGTACTACAGGCCTCATTCAGCCAACTATCAAACCCACCTTTTTGTATGGTGCCTCCAGCATGGCCTCAACGTCAAAATCGTCAGCCATATCGATTCCTGTAAAGATAAAGCATACAATCACTGCTCTGACAAGCACCGTGAAAAAGCAGGAAAATATTTTTTGACGGTAATGAAAGCGAAGCTATGTATTACAAAGTAATTGATTGCTTTTTGACTTTTAAGGCGGTCTTAAATAGTCAGTTTTCCACGAATGCATTTCAGGTCGACAGATGACCAATCACTACATATAGTACAATGTTCTAATGGCAGATTAAGATTTGTCTAAATAATCGTTTGGGGGATTAGCATCACACACGCGTTTAACTCGACACCAGGCTAATGCTAACGGGCTTGAAAAGCTACATCTCGGTCGTTTCAAGTACAGCTTTTTTCCAACACCCATTTGAAAATATTTCGACAATCCACACGATATTATGAGAACAGACATACAAAGAATTGAGTAAAGAATACGTTTACTCGGAAACATCGGCAGAAGCGCAGACTGCGTTTTCAGTTACAAAACAGTCGTTCAGTTACAGAACATGGCGGCTGACTGCGTTTCCGCGGCAGCGAGCTAAATCAGCACACAAAGACGTTACCGTCTGGAACGGATGAAACTGTGCCAAAGTCAGAATCTAGCGATTATTGTACTGCTGGGTATATTCTTCTCAACGAGTGTCTTCACAGAATACAAAAAGTTAAATAAAGTCACTATTTTCTATGTTATGTAACCTTTTTTCCGTTCCCACTATTAGCAACTGTTCGTGGCAGATTGTGGCCTGGCAATCTCCTTCCGTCTTCTTCCCCCTTCCTCTCCTTCTTCTTTGATTTTTACTGCAACGGCGACATCTTGAGTTGTATTATTGCCCTCTACTGGACAAAAGTGCAATTTCGATTCACCCAGAAAACTATGTCCAGATGTGAAGTGTCATGGCTCAACATGTGATCAAAACGTAAAAAAAAAAAAAAAAAAACGAGAGAGAGAGAGAGAGAGAGAGAGAGAGAGAGAGAGAGAGAGAGAGAGAGAAAGGAGTGGTGGGGGAATACATCAAATAAAATAAAGTCCTGCCTTTCACCCAAAGAGAGCTGGGATTGGCTGCAGAAGAGCCCCGTGACCCTGCAGAGGACTAAACAGGCATGGTTGATGGATGGAAAATAAAATAAAATAAAATAAATACACCCAAGACTGTGTTCAATAGTTTCTCCTCCTTTTAATGTCATATAGTGTATTTATTGTTTATTAGGAATAAACAAAACATTGTAAAATCATGAAATTCATATGTTGGTTTGCAGTCATTTACTTGTTAAGACCAGACACAATTTACGCAACTACAGAGGTTCTTCTTTTGCGCAAGATATAAACACTGCTCTACAGGATGGAGCTGTGAAAAGAAAAGTTGTGTAACTGAGTAAAACTTGCTGACAACATTTATTTTCATGAGGAGTTTCTCTAACATTGTTAAGGGTATTACTAAAACAAATCTAACTCCACCACTTTTACAAAATATATCCATACTGGAATTAAACATTTCCTAACTGGAATTTTTATTAATCTTTTCATCCAGTTTGTTTTACTAATTTGATTTGTAAAGATTTGTAGTTAAGATTCAAATGAGACACATTATAGTCCCCAAATTATTAAATAAAAATGATTAAATAAAAATTAAAGGATTTAACAGTGTTTTTTTTTTTTTTTGTCTTTTTACAGGCTTTAATTAAAATATCAAAGAATTATAATACAAAAGCATCCTTTTTGAACCTTGCCTTTAAACTTTTGTTCATAGCAGATGGTTTTAGTGGAATGGAGCGAGGTATTCAACCCCCCTTCCACTCCCCTCTTCGGTTGGTTGTGCTTCTTCTTCCTAAACAGTGTCTTCAGTCAGAGGCTTCTTCAGATTTTCTGCAACACAAATCACTGCAGGAAATCCTTCCTAGCTACAGCTATGATCACCTTCAATGAATCTTTGAAGACACTTAAGTTATGACAACTACTGCACAATTCATTTGCCTTTGTGGATTAATAAAGTATTTTGATTTGAATTTTGAAACTGATGTTACAGCTTTACCCTGTCCACTCCAGAGGTACAACAGGAAATGTAGCATGGTGTTAAGTTAGAGATAAGGTGAGAAGTTCAGTCATCCAGGAGATACTCGGAGTAGAGCTGCTGCTCCTCCACATTGAGAGGAGCCAGTTGAGGTGGTTCAGACATGTGGTCAGGATGCCCTCTGGACCCAACTTGGAGAAGACCATGAGGCAGACCCAGGACATGCTTGGTATGGGAGTGCCCTGGTGTTCTCTTGGAGGAGCTGGAGGAGGTAGCTGGGGAGAGGGAGGTCTGGGCCTCTCTGCTTAAGATGCTGCCCCTGTGATCTGATTACAGATAAGTGGAAGTTATTGGATGGATGGTGTTGAGTTGGGCTAAAATAGAGAGGATCATTCTATCCTGGTCTAAGTCTGAGATGTCACAGTACCCTGCAAATCTTGACAGCTCATTGGATGTACAGTGATCCCTTGTCACTTCGCGCTTTACGTTCCGTGGTTTTAGTTATTCACGGATTTTTCAGATTTTTAAAAAATTGTGGAAACATCACAGGATGTTGTGCGCATTCTCTCACAGTGAAAAAATGTTGTGAGCCAGCCTGGCCCCTTTAAGAAGGTGCCTTATGGGTAATGTAGTGTGTGTGACAGAACTAAAACAGGGTTAGATGAAAAGTGGAGTGAGCATAAACAGCAGCCCAGCATGTATAGATTTACATTCCCTGTTAACCGACAGGAGCCGAACAATACAACCTGTGTGATGTTACAAGTTCCCTGCAGTGCCAGAAAAAAGTGCTTCGTTCCATGCAGAGAAGACCGGACTTTTTCTTTTGTTGTTGTTAGCGTGTTAGCCGCTAATTACGAGCCAAAAATAGCACAATACCAGCGGTTTCTTTACTACGGTTTGGAGACCAGAGGCTGTGAAGGTAACAGAAAGACCACAGTTAAGCCTTTGTCTTGTTTAGCTGCAGTGCCTCGCTACTTTTTTTTGCAGTTTTTAAACATATTTTACACACTTTATGTAGACTCGGGGGGGCTCTGGCTCCCGTTCGCGGATTTTGATTTTCGCGGGGGGGGGCGGTCCCCATTAACCGTGAAAAATAAGGGATCACTGTAATGTTGTCAGACTTTTCCAGATTTTCTGAGTCTCTTTAAATACTGAAACATATGCTGTAAAAAAAACAAAAAAAAAAAAAAAAAAAAACAACTAGATTTTGAAAAGATGGATAACGAATTAAATTTAGAATTGCAATAAAAGCTGTCAATACCTATCCTGGACTAGAATGGAACATTGTCTGTCTGGTCTCTCCAGATGATCGGTTTAGAGGGCCTATCAAGATGAACTAGAACAGTGGTTCTCAAACTACCACCTTAGAAACTCTTCAGCTCTCTGAGTACCACCATGATGACCAATATTAAAATATAGCTATATGTGCCTTCTCAATTAGCTTTAAATACAATAGAGATGTTTATTCCTCATTGTGGTTATTTATTACCTGAATTGTTACTTTACTGAATCAGACATTTACTACTCTGTCTAACAATTCTCACATACTCATACTCTCAAACAGAGCAAAATAAACACTCAAAAGTTGTTACATCTGCGCTGCAACTGAATATGCAACAGATATTTTTTATAAGGACAATTTTAATTATCTTCAAGCTACACATTTCGTTTGAAACATATTTATAATGCACTGTATGTTTCGGATTTTTTTTTAAAGTGAAAATGTGAAAAAAATGTGGAAAGTCATGACGTTCCCCCATGTATCATGTGTCATAAACTGTTTTAAAATCTCAGTATTTTTTCCCTCTATTTCTAAAGCACAATTTAAGCTGCGGATGTTATTGAATTGACAGACACTGTGTGCTCACAGTATAATATTATTTCCATGTTATTTTCCTTATTTCCATTTCCACAAATTAAAACCCATGCTTACATACACATGCACATTTTTCGTTTTTTCTCTTTTTTTTTTCCCTTGTGGGGGGGAGATAACTGGAGGAATCCATAGAAGTTAAGGATGAGTGTGAGTTCCGCCCCCTTACACGGAATAATCAGCAGTAGTGGGGCAGTCCTGATTCAGACTCCATGTTTCCTGGTTCCTAGTTTAAATCTTAGCTGGGGATTTTCTGTGTGGTGTTTGTATGTTCTCTTCATGCTTATGTGAGTTTTCTTGTGTTTCTTCCCACAGTCCAAAAAAATGTAACTGTGTTATGGTGACTAGTGATTCTAGACTGATCACAGTAATGCGTGCAGTGGACTGGTAACCTGTGTTTCACCTGCAGAGTGCTGGGATAGACTCCAGCAGACCCCCATAACCCTGAATAGAAAGATGTGGGTGTAGATAACGAAGGGATGTTTCATGATTCCCGGGAGGAACGTACCATTTTCATTTCCTTTGCTGAGCAACAAAATTCTGCATATGAACATTTAAAATACCCAATAAATGTATTCAAAAATACCAGAGCACCAGTTGTGTTTGTGGAGAGGCGGAGTCTGTCAAAGCTTTCCAATGTAGGAAGCACTGTAGTCAGTAGAGTAACTTCATTTAGAGGCTAATATTTGATTTTATTTACATTTACTCCTATTTTTATTATGAATTTTAATATTTGAAACTTTACTTTAATTACCACTTTTTAATTTCAAACATGTGAAAGAAAAGATAAAAGGAAAAGTGTGGAAATTAATAAAGTCATTGAAAATTCCAGATATCTGTGACACTAACACACAGACACTCAAATGTTTTAATATGAACTGTTTTTGAACTGTTTACTGTCAAGTATAAAACCACAATTGTGACCAGAAAAGACAACTCCCTCTGTTTTATTAAACTTATTTAAATTTATTGATTTTGTGCAGACATATAAACTGCTTTCTTCCAGTCATTCATTTTCCATAAATGCAAAAGGTATAGCAGATTATGAAGTAAGGTTTGTGCAACTATTTCATACATTACAGTCTGCCTATTATATTACTATAAATACTCTCTAAGTCTAAAACCACAGATCCTTTTACAAAGAACCTCCTCACTTTGTCTCACATGTCTTCAGCATGCTGGACACTGTCCTCAGGGAAATGAGCGACAGTTTGACACAAACATACAGCACACACAATGACAGAGGAGGTTAAAAACAGTGACTAGATTTCTGAATACAAGCATCCTGCAAAACAACACCATCATTGAAAGAAATAAAGTATTGGTTGTTAGTGTTATGCATAAGGTACATACTGAGGCCTCTGTGCAGATTTTTACCAATAAGAACATTATCTTTGATTATGGTTTTTACTGTATACTGCAGCATCAAAATCCATATGTATACAATAAATGAAAGGAAATTGGTTATTTCCATTAATTTGACATAGGATTTCCTAAATACTTACAGCACTAAGGGACCCAAGGAAACAAGAGGTCAAACCAGCTAGAAACAATCATAAACTATATACACTAAAACACTCCTCATGTGAATGTCTGCATGTGCTGGGGCAAAACATGTTATCTTTCATTGTCAACAGAACTGGTTCATTTTTAAGACCATATTTTCCTATAAGAAGTATAAGTCTATCCTATGTTTATTCAAAAATGACTTGAAGTACAAAAAACAACAGTGTTTAAAAATTTGATAAGCTTTTCATATTTCTGCCAAAATACAACCTAGAATTTCATTGGGTTTTCAAAAAGTAGATATCAGTAAGTTCCAAAACAATGCAAACCTTTTGGACGAGTACTGAACTTAACATTCAGTTGTGAGTAGGCACTCTGTTTATTTAACGAACAGGGATTTATCAACAGATTTATCAACAGATTTAACATCTGATTTCCCAACATGTTTGTGTCAGCGAATCATGGCATGAAAAACTGAGATTTCTGAGGATTTTAGAAAGATAACTGTTAATGCTGATAAGAGGGGAAGTGCGATGCCATCATTGATGGATCTATTTATTCTTAATTATACCAGCAAAGACTGAGAATGATCCTCCCAACAATTGAATAAAGAAAAGCAAAACTAATAATTTGGGGTGCCCAAGTTGAAGTCTTGTTCAAGTTCCTCAAAACATATAGCTGCAGTGATTTCTGTAGATGGGAATCACACCAGATACGGATAAATTTTATATAAGCATCATTGACTTTAATTCATTTGAGCACCTAACAAACTCTGAGAGGTATCAGTGTTGTGTCTTTCTGTTTATTGTAAGAACCAATGTGGCAATCTGTTGTTTCAGATTTTATTAAGAAACAAAACAGAACATTTTATTAGGGGTGGACCAGAATATTCAGATATCAGGATATTTGTTTGTCAGCTGGCCATCTGGTTCATAATTCTGGTATCTGGATATTGTTTTTTGTTTGTTAGTTTTTGTCTTTTCTTTAGCAAACAGTGAATTATAAGTCCGTAAAATAATTTATCAGAATGCTAAAAAAAAAAATTTCTATTGCACCATTATAATGTGGAAATATTATTACAATGCAATCTCCACCAGATAGCGCTCTCGCTCAATAGCAGCCGTGGATCCAGATATTTGCTATAATCATCTAGTGAAGCTCCCGAGCCCATGAAATGGTAATCAGGCCAGCTATAGAATTTAGGGTTTATACTTTCAAACAACCACTACAGTAGCTAAACAAACACTGTAAATACCATTGGTAAACACATTCATGCACACATGCACAAGGACAAGCATTCACACTTGCTGAGTTTAAGACTAATCCTCTGTATTTAACACACTTCTTGTAAGATTCTTTTTTAAACCATTACACTGTGTGCTTTGCAAGTGCTGGAGACTTTTTTTTTTTGATCCAGGCATGCTGGAAACACGGACTTACTGTTACACATCTGAATGTGTACATTTTAAAGAGACTGTCATTCAGCAAAAATTGTTTCTGCTGCATCATAATTTTCTGATTAACATAATCCAACTGCCGGGCCATATTCTACCACCATCAGTTATGTGAAATAATTTTTTTTACATTTAAACATTTGTCATTCCGACAGATAAAACCAGTTCTTATGTGGTCAAAATCTAGGACAAGCCAGTGATGGCACCGTTGCTTGCATGTTTTCCACGCATTTTCTCAGACTGTGTAATTCTAAATTTAGGGCACTCAATCCAATTTTATCCAGTGGCTTTTTGCTGGTATCCCGACAAACAGCAATCTAGTTCTGCTGTTATAAAACCTCAAGAAGATAAGTTTGAACGTGTTACATTAATACAGAAAGATTTCCATCTGATGCACCAAATTATTTTCACAACAGAGCATTCTGGTTTTATGTCCAACCATACTTAGATAAATGAAAACGAACAAAGACAGACAGAGTGAGATGAATAAATACATAAATAACATCAACACTGAATAATATAAAATAAGTCAACATAAAAACAAAAGAGCATTTCTCCCTTAAAAGATGAGCAGGATAAGGCGAGGGGGAAAAGGAAAAGAAATGTGAAACTTGCATTGCCTAAGATTATGTTTGTCACATAAAAAAACAAATTAAAACAAAAACAAAATGAACAAAAAACTAAAATTTCTTCAGGTTTAAAGGTAACACATACAGCAGAGTCTACATGAGATATTGTCATCTGAAAACACTAATCTGAGTGAACTGTGTTGTCTCAGGTGAGAGGATGGGTGGATTTCCTGGAATGACAGAGAGGCAAATCAGAGTTCTTATTGCAACCCCCTCAGGAGTAAATAGTGATGACCTCACGACCTCCTCCACGCACGAGGAGAACCCGATTGAGACCTTCAGTGAGCACCTCAAGGAACTCCATGTCTGACACATTCAGAATAAAGGAGCACAATTTTTTTTTTAATCTTATGCCTCCCACAACATGGTCATAATGACATGGCACATAATTTAAAGCAGCAAAAATCATTTTTTTCTTATTTTTTCATATTTTCAATTTCATTTGAAGTAATCAGAGGTGACTAAGAGACTCAAGAAAGTAATGCTTTACTGAGCTAACTATTACAAAAGTTTCTATCTGCTGATTTAATATTCCTTTTTTCAGCTTCATGTTAATTACAGGATTCAGCTTTCCTTTTTAAAAACCAAGTTTGTATTGTGTTTGTTTTGCATTACATATTACATATGTTGGTGTGAATGTCTTCAAAGTAGGACAAAGGAACTATTGCATTTATTTTTCAGCTCAGTGAATCAGCTAATTATAGGTGTGAAGGTTCAGAAGCTTTACTGTTGAAAATTTCTCTTCTTTGGTCTCTTGCTTGATCAAGTCCTCATTTTTTTTACTTCTCTCGTTACTTTCTTGAGTCTTTTAGTCTTATTGTTAGCTAGTTTCATTATAGTTGTGTGACACTGCTGTAAAGTGATAATATCTATGTTACATATCTTGGAGAGATGACCGGGGCAGGAATCCAAAGTTACTTTAGATGCT
Organism: Hirundichthys speculiger; assembly: GCA_018398805.1. Classification (NCBI taxonomy): domain Eukaryota; kingdom Metazoa; phylum Chordata; class Actinopteri; order Beloniformes; family Exocoetidae; genus Hirundichthys; species Hirundichthys speculiger. Next base: position 367,524 of record JAGFBZ010000693.1, on the reverse strand, counting down.
TTATGCTGACGGTAAACAAATCTTCCTTAAAATTAATTTAAAACTGATATTTTTCTGTAAACAACAACAACAACAACACAACAACAACAACAACAAAACTAATTTTTGCTGCTTTAATTATTGTGACAAATATCTTTTTTTCTATGTTTTCATGCAGCCTTCTGGCAAAGCATTTTTTTTCTGTGGGAAAATAATGACTTGACTTCTGACAAACAAAATAAGATGTGAGATGAAGGATACAGTTTTCATCGCCCACTCGGTTCTTTGGGGGTCCGGGCATGTTGAGCAGGACAAGCTTTGCCTCCTTGGACTTCTTTGTGATGACCTCATTAAGCCGCATCGCCGTATGCATGCGCCTCACGTCGATCTGGTTCCTGTATCAAGAAACAAATAGGTTACAGTGGGTTTGCTTCACAAATTGGTCTTTTAGAAGCTATATTGAGGCCACATGCTTTACAATAAAGTGTTAATACTTACAAGTTTTCCCATTCCCTGGAGCATGATCGGAAGAAAACAATGGGAGTTATGCACAGGACAAACGCCAACACACACACGAACACATGCACGCATGCACGGGAAGCACATGAAGCATTGGTAGTTTATTGGTCTCTTTATAAAGATTATGACATTTGACTGCATGCACTTGCGGTATTTAACTCGAATCTCTAACATTTGCAACAGCCCAAAATTGGACACTATATGGGGACCCATAAAGTCTGATCAGCGTTTTGTTGTTTTGCGCTTGGTTTCTTCTCTGTGTTTTGCTCCCAAGTTCTGTCTCTTGCTGCCTTCATAATTGTTTCCACCTGTATCTTTTCATGTGTAAATTCTGCCCTGTCTCTCCTCCTATCCCCTGCTGGTTTGTTTGTTGCATTGACTATCCACACCTTCCACTCTGTGCCTCGCCTTTCTCCTGGTCGTATTTGTCTTCTCTTTTCTTAGGTTTTTATTTAATAAAGTAACTCCTACTCACTCCTACTCTTGCATTTCTGACACAATAAAGCTTAAGAGATACTTCAAATGGTGTAGTGTAGTCACTTGTTGGTTTTGCTGGTAAGGAATTCTCCTTTGTTTTGGAGAACTTGCTATTCCTTTACTAGGGTGAAAGCCAAAGTCTCAAATGCTGTTGTTTTACTTCTCTGTTTTTCTTTTTTTCCCCTGTCAAAGCAGACAAACTTTGCTAAATATATAAAATTTAGTAAGAAGTTGAAATGATGGCAAAGGGATTTAATTTTAGTGCAAATTGGGTCACTACTTTAAAAACCTACAATATACAAGCCTGATTTTGGTGGAGGACAGCACTTCTGTCAGCCCGTTTTATAACTATACACACACATATAGATTTTTTCCCGACCACATTTCTTCTTCGAAGATCCTGGTTCCCTACTATCCTTTCAGTTTTTAAAAATGCATTGGGCAGTACCGAAGGCATTTTTAGTAGTTTCAGTAATCTCCTTAGATGTTTTCTTTGCTTGAAGTGTGCCAATAATTTGACCCTTCTGAAACAGATTTACATCTTTTCCATAAACACAGGATGTGTCTTCCGACATGGCTATTTAGAAAATGAGAAGCTACCCACTGCATCAGTTAGGGTTAAATAACTTGTTGCCAGTTGAAGCATAATAATCCCTGCAGTAATTATCCAATGGAAAGCTTTTATCTATTTGCTTAGTTAAATCCAGGTGGTGACTTTTTCTCTGGACAGGCAGTGTACTTTTGAGCTACTTGGGTATGCTTTGTGTCTGCTTTCTGTGCAGCATGCTGAACTACTGTAGTGAAGCTGCCGTCACTCACGGCTTCATGTTGAAGAAATCTTTGACCATCTCCGGTGTAGTCGGTGAAAGGGTTTTTCCCCTGTCTGCACCCTTGCTGTCTGTCCAGGTGGCAGCGCCTCCTGCAGGGGGGCCGGCGGGTGACGTGGGACTCGTTGGGCTGGTGGGTGTGGAGGTATTCTTACTGCGGATCAGCTGTACCTGTTTTGGGTTGGAGACAGCCTCAGACTGAGAGACAAACACATGACATGACAGTGTGACGGGGCGAAAGAGTGAAAAGAGACTCCTGTCAGTAAAACCGAATCCCTGGAAGTCACATGACAGGGTTAAAAAAAAAACTGCTAGCATCTGCTCTGGAGATTAAACAGATCTGTTACATATTATTTTTTTTTTTTTAAAAAAGGAGAGCGTACAGAGGTGGGGGATGTTTTAGCAGAATTACCTCATCTTCTGGTTTTTCTGGTACTGTGGCTCCCTCGTCCACGCTGTGCCGAGGTCGCGAGCCGGGCTGGTTTTTGCGCCGAATAGACCCACGGGATGAATCTGTAATACTTTGGATCTGTAAAAATAAAAAGGAAACATATTATTGGACATCTAATTGCCCTTGGTGTTAAATTGTTTTTGAACCTAATTAATAAACGGGAGAGCGGACAACTTCCTGACTAAGAGTGTATTTTGTGTATATAAAACTTATATGTATATATATATATAGTCAGGGGCGCCGCTAGGGATTTTGGGCCCCATGAAAAGAATCTTTACCGGGCCCCCCAACACAGCGGCGAAATTTGTTGATGCTATTTTTGATCATCATTAGGGGCCTCTCTGGGCCCCCCTCAATCATGGGCCCCTATAATCCGTATCCTTTACCCCCCTTTTCGGCGCCCCAGTATATAGTGATGATGAAAACATCAAAATTTTGCTCACTTGTTCCATATATAAATAACACTGACTTTTCTTGTTTACCTCTCGCTCCATCTCGTTCTTCGTCAGATGCATCTGTTTAAGAATCTGCGACCGTTGTTCCATTATCAGTGTCTTCTCGTAGGTGTAAGCTGAGATGTCATTGTCAAGCTTTATGCGGAAAACACAGTTTCATTTATTAAATGGATGCCACAAGCTAAAAAAAATTGACATTACAGTATTGTGATTCAGAGACTGCTGTGAAGTCACGATGTGTTAGGTGTATTCTCTCACCATCTCCACCACTTCCACAGCAGCATCAATGCGCAGGTGATACAGGAAGGTGATGAGGTCTTTCTTCATCTGAATGCTGTTGTCATCCATTTGAGCGACAGTGAAAATTCGCATCTTGCACTTCCTCCACACCTATCACACAAAATGTTGAACTTCACTCATAGTGAAGCTTCAAGGCTTTCTTAAAGACACTTTTTGAAGCACACAGACCCACAATCATATGTTTCTTCTCAGTCAATGTAAAAGTGTACAGAGCATCTTGTTTCCTACTTTATGCTGGCGCAACAGGAAGGGCAGAAGCATCAGCATGCCTCCATCATGCACAATCCACCACACATCTATGTGGCCTTCAGTGAAGCGTTCCCCATTGGATGGATAACTTGAAATGTTTTTAGGAACCAGCAGGGCCATACTGGCTATAGTTGTCTCTCTAACCACCTCTGGAGAGGAACAGAAGAAATGTATGGTAAGGAAACGAAAAGAGTCACTTCACTTTTTCAAAATTAGGTAATATTCGTAAAATTGCATTCGATCTCGTGCCAATACATACTGGATTAGTGACACTGATTATGAGTTAAAATCTGAAAAATGCATATCCAATTGATTTTCAAATACATATTTCTGATTCCAGATCCATTACATTGCATTATGTGGAGTGCTTTGACAGAAAACAAACAATAAAAAACAAAAAAATACTTGTCAAATATCAATATTGTTGTTTTTATACCAGCATCATATAATATGTGGAAAAAGTGACTGAGTTGTCATAAGTGTATTTAGATTTTTTAAGAGCATTGATACACTTTAGTCTATAAAGCAACAACACCTAAATAATGTTGTTTATGTGTGTATAGACTGTATGCCATGAGATCTATAAAATCCTGTCTAAAATATATTTCAAACTCTGTAATAACTGTAACTCATGTCTTTAATGTGAATCAATAAAACTATCATCATCTGGTGTTCTGTGATCACAAACCACAATATTATTGAGCATCTGACTGTTTAACAGCCCTTTATTTTTTTTTATTGAGAATCCCACTTATGGAGAAGTTGCCATCTATTATCACACACTCTTATTATTTTGAAGTTTTTTAACCCAATAGTATAAACTTTACTTTTTAATTCTCATTTAAATAAGTCATTATGGATTTTTTAAAGCTTCTGTTATTCCATTTATCTTTTTGTTTTTTTTTTGTGTGACTGCCCCTGAATCATGAAAAATATGCATCTCTGTATCTAATTTAGCTTTGTCTGTAAGGTTTAGAGGTTGATCACACATTTGAATAGTTGTGTAAGTTACAATAACATGTCTGGGATGTTTGCAATGTTAACGTCACATATTTAAGTTTATGTTATGATTACATGTTTGCATGTTTAGCTCTCTACATTCTTAAATGAAATGAGGACTCATCTGTTGACTCTGCATCTGTGCCTATGAGTGAAATTGAAATCCAAGCTTCTGATTAGTTAATGTTGAAATATGAGTTCAGAACCAGCATGTACTGCTGCTGAAGTTTGGAGAATTAAAAAAGGCTGTTTAATCATGCAATCTGTCATTCATTCTGCTGTTTCTTGAGACTAAGAGTGATTCAATCACTCCTTTATATCGAATCCATATGTCACAGTATGGCTGACTGTAGTATTTCAGACAATGATAGCCTGAAAAAATAACTTTAAACTAACTTGATCTTGCCGATAAAGCGATGTTTGTATCTTTTCTCAGCATTGTAAGCATTGCTTAACTAAGGCAGTTTTTTTTGCTACTAAATTCCTGGAAAACTTTTTAACACTTCCTTTTGTAGCTTAAACCATCAACAAAGGAAAAACCCACACCGCCTTTGAAATCCAGTGGCTTTAGTTTTTATTTTCATGTGGTTCTCCACAAACTAAATCCATTTTTGGCACACTGGGTCGATTCTCTTTTCTAATCATTAACAGGAAAAAAAAACACATCAAAACCACGACATGCATTTAAAAACAGCTTAGACGCTCCATGTTTTGTCACCAGCTGCCTTACCAATGAAGTTCCTAAACTGTTGGTGGTACTCTGGCTGTTTCCAGTTGCAGGGGAAGCTGACCATAACGGTGTTGTGCTTCAGACCTCCAAGTCCTCCAACTTGGATTAGGTGGGAGGTTCCATCTCTTAGGTTGGAGGAGATAACCACCTGAGAGAAGCCCTTCACCTTCTCAGTCTCCATCAGCTTGCGCAAAGACTGCAGACATGGGGAGAGGAGAACTCAGCTGCTGTGGAAAGGGATACTTGGGTATGTGTGTGTGTGTGGTAAAGTAATTGGACTCATATAAAAAGTGTGCGACATGAATCCACTATGTATCAAAGTGGAGTTACAGACCTGATCTGCTCTCTGGGCTTCAGTATAGTTGTCGAGGAAGGTTCCTTGAACAGTGGTACCAACGATTGTTAGACCTTTGCCTGCTTTTAGCTGATTGGTCAGGGAGAGCAGACGGGGCTGCTCCACATTCTGGACAGTATCCACATTCACCAGAACCAGGATCTGAGGCCTTACGACAAACATGGCACCAAAGAAGTGAGAAATCCACAGCCAAAGGCCCAGTGGTAAATAAATATTTTTTTAATATTATAGTTAAAAAACAAGAATCCTAAAGTCTAATACTGAACTGAACTCACCTCCAGTTCTTGGTGTGTGGCGGGCCCTCCTCCAGCCTCATCAGAGCATATCGTGCAGCGCTGAGTGAAATGCCACGTATCCCATCACCCCACTCCTTCTCAGCTCTGTTTCACACCACACGATAAATTAGGACATGATGTGTTCAGAGTTTTGTGTCTTTTTTTGATTTCATGGTTACTTACCCACAGAACTCAATATATTTGTAGATGCAGGTCGCAATCCCCATGGCAACTATTGCATAGTACCAGGAACAAATGAACATGAGAGACAGGCACAAGCTCATACCCAGGAAAGACAGAGCCCTGTGGGTGACAGGAGACCACATGTTTAACAGGGTCTCACACTGGCTTATGTTACTATCACACCACTTGCTGCAAAACAGAAATGACCACACTTCTATGTAGGACTTTTAATTTTCAATCCTTTGCTACACAGATCATCCTGGATGACTGGCAAACATGCTTCTTCTTGCTGACGTGATTTAAGCACATGCAGCACCTGCAAATATAATTTATTTATTTGCATTAATCTCCACAGGACTCATTTAAACAGCATTTTGTTCATCAGTGATTTAGAAACCTACCAGTGGTAGAACTTGAAGCGTGGTCTCCAGTTTGGTGTCCTCAGGAGAGTCTGCAGAGCGCACGCCAGATTGACAAACATGTAGCACATCAAAAAAAACCTAAAGAAAGAAGACCAGTGAAAGAAAGACAGGGAGAATGACTTTATGCACAGCTGCTGTATTCACCAGTGAACAGACTCCGTCGTCCTTACATGGAGAGGATGGGAGCGACTGAATCCAGTGAGGCAATGATGATGCCGATCTCACAGATGGCAGCTGTGAGCAGGAGTGCCCAGGTGGGCTCTCCGTTGGCTTTGCCATGCCCAAATATCTGCAATAACACAGGAGGTTTAAAGTGTGCTGAAAACTGAGAAAATCTTTCCTCTGAATATTGATGGATTGTGTTTTTTTTTCCTTCAATTTTGTTTGGCATTTATTTAGTTTGATGATTACACATTGATTTCCTTTAAGTACCTACTAGTGAAATACATTGCAAATAAAGACAATAAATTACATTCTTACTGTACATCAGTAACTCCACATACTGTTACATCAATAATATACAGATGTTATCATGTATTAGTAATCAAAGAGAGCTTCATAGAATTAAATTTGGTTTTAATTGTAAATGTATGACAGTCCTTGCAACCATTAAAGTGTGTAAAACAATCTAACATGACAAATATTCTTTGAAAATAATCTGAATGTGTTAATATCGCAGTATACAGCTATTCTACCCTCTCAAAGTTTGCTTTTCTTTTTACAATTGATCCTGAAGCCTAATGAGGTGGGCATCAAGTAAAATTAAGAAAAAAAAAGGTAGAAAATTCTCAACTTAAATTGTTTTTGTTTTTCTTTTTAACAATAGACATACTCAGGGAAGATACACAAACAAAAACAATTATTAAAATGTTTTTATTATATCTATATTTTAGTATTATTTGTTAAAATGTGATTTATTTGTTTTAAAAAAATGTTTCTCCTGCAGTACATTTAAAAGCTACTATACACATGCTCTCACTCTAAGGAAGGGGATGATGCCATCTCTTGAAATGGCCTGAAGCAGACGTGGAGCTCCTGTCAGACTCTGAAGTCCTGCTCCGCAGGTGGAGAAGAAGGAACCAAACACAATGACCCAGGGAGACGGCCAAGCCAGAGTACCGATCACCAGGTTACCACTGACCCCTTCACCAAACCTGAAAAAAGAGGCAAAAGTTTCAGAGGGACCCAGTTTTAACAGATCTTGATCAATAATCATCATCAGCTCTCTTACGTGGTGACTGAGAGCACTGCTGTGATTCACTGCATACAAGACATTATTAGAGAATTACAAATAAATCTGAGCAGAAATATTGATCACGGCAGGCTGATGTCAAAAAGAAAAAAACCCACAGACATTTCATACTTGGAGAAATGCGGAAGATATAAGAATCATATTGCAGGGATTGCTTTGTTTCACTGCGCTCAGGAATCACAAGAGTTTAGATTTTATAATTTAGTGATCATGTTTTTATCACTTTTCGGATGGAGAAGAAAATGGTTGAAGTGAGAGTGCTATGCACTACTCATTTACAAAAATATTTTTTGTTCCTATTAATCACATTTTCATCATCAGACTTACTTGTCTCGTAGTACTACTCCCTCTATACAGGCACCAAATAGCACCACACATGACATGTCTAGGGAACACCCAGTTAAGGAACACACAATTGAGAATATATGGTGTCACCAGTCAGAGGCACTTGGATCTTGATTTCCTTTTTGTTAGACTTGGTGCCGTGAAGGATACACACAGTTGATGTGGTGGTGATGGCAGCAATTGTGCCAATGGGGATCGACTTCTGGGCGTCACGCAGGTCACCGGAGCGGTTGGAGCCAGCCATAATGCCTGTGAAAAAAGCAAGATGAGATAAAAAGCAGTTTCACGCTTTTGACCTTGCATAGGGAAAAAACAAATTTTTCTCTTGTTATCTCTGCTTTATCCATGTCACCAGTATTGCAAACTATAAGGTGAAGGTTAATGTGATATGTTTCTGTGGTTTTAGTTCAGTTTTACTTATTTGGGAGGCCATGGCTTGGGATGGCTGTAGTAGTGGGTAAATTTGTGGCTGAAGCTGGTTGCCCACCAACCCATAGAGTTGCCAGATCACTCCCAATGAGTCATCACAAGAGGAAAAAAGGAAATTGTCCCCATCGCTCTGGACAAGTCACTCAAAGTGTTCTGGATAAATAGGGAGCTTTTGTTCATCTAAATCAGCTGGCTTTGCCTCACTGGATTTTTCAAATGTTTTCTTTGCCTAAACTTATTAAAAAACAGGAGGAACTCATTCATTTCAATCACATTAAAGCTGCAATTATGGCTTTTTTTTTTTGTACACTTGGGGGCAGCAAAAACAAGCTGTAAAGAGAAAGACTTGTCATCTCCTTAGTCTCTATTTCCCTTTGGATTTAACACTACCTCCACTCTGCTGTTGGGGAGGGTATTTTCTCAAATTAATTACTAAACAGTATCATCTGTCATCTGACAATGACAACAGCCTAAGTCTCACCACTGGCACTGACTGGTTGATCAGTTCTTGTTAGACTGGTTTATCAAACTGAGAATCTGCTGCTAAATGTTATGATGTAAGACAAATCAGTCAGTTTCATGAGCTTCAACTGAAACAAAGTCACTTTCAGTGATTTTGAGAAGCTAATATGAAAAAAATTGTCTGTGGTTTCCTATTTAGACATCCAGGGAGCATGATGCAACATTCATTTCTTCTAACGGATGCCCTTCACTAAAAAAATGCTGTAAAGCACTTTTATCAAATTTGTTGTTTTTAAATGTGCTACATAATAAAATTTGACCCCTATCTTTACTGTAGCCTTATATGGCCTAAAATGCCTTTCTTTTACTATGCCTCTGTTATCTGTGCAAAATTTGTTATGAGAGAAAAGCTTTCACATTACCCAGTTAAAAAAGAGAAAGACTGTCAGATGCAGGCTAAGACTGACACAGAGTTATAATCTGGATCATGAGATCATGATCCAGGTCCAGAGATTCTCTAAGATGGAGAAACATGTATTGGCATCCTGTTTTCAGGCCTTCTTTTTTAAGTGTTGTATAAAAAAAGGCGAATAAAATAAAATAAAAACAGTTGTATTTTTGAATGCTTTAAATAATGTCACTGAAAGTATGAGATTATGGATACAAGTGGCAGAAATTAGCTTCCTACATAGGTTGGCTGAACTCTCCCTTAGACAGAAGTTGAGAAGCTCAACCATCCAGGGGAGACTTAGGCCCCGATCGTACACCTCCCGCTAGCTGCTAGCCGCTAGCCGCTACCCGCAACCCGCAAATTGCGGGTTTAGGAACCTCCCCTAACCGCTAATGCAATCTTCCGCTTCCCTAAAGCTGCTACCCACTATGCTGACTCCTTTACTCACATTGTAGGTGTGCCAATGGGCATGTCTCTTGCGCTTTCCGTAAACTCTGTATCTTGCGATTGCGGGTTTAGGGTAGCGGGACCACCCGCTACCCACTACAGGGGGTGCTGGGGGGTGCTGGGAGTCTGGGACAGCTGTGCGTCTTGGTGCAGCTGATGTGCTTTTTAAAATACTGCAGAACGAATCATTGGATGAGCAGTTCTGCCTGTCAGGGGTGACGGGCTCAATGTGACACCATTGAGCCAGAGGAACAGGAATGGTGACATCTACCTTCTACCACTGAGCGCATCTCGGGTGCCCCGAGCGCAAGGAGAGGGCCAGTGCATGAAGGGATACGCGCAGAGTACAAAAACTCCACAACAGTGTTCTGGAAAACCTCATCTGCCAGTTAAATAACTGATTTAAAGATCACAAACAATTCCTGTCCCTCCTCGATCACCAGCAGTTTCAGACAAATAAATTCCCACATCCAACCTTTTTCAGCTTGACACTGTGGTGTCTGAACAATATGATCTTGATATGATTTTGACCATGTTTTATAAAGAAGCCAAAGTTTTAAGGCTTTTAAAAGAAGTTCACTGAGTTTAGGACATTCTGTAGAGTCAAAGAGTTCATGTTGGTGTGTGAGATTACTCTGTCTGCAAGTTTGTAGGTTTCACTGTGTCCACATCCTGCCTTTTAAGAAAAAAAGAGTATAGTTCGTGGCCAAGAAGAGACAAGAGCTGGGGAATCTGTCATAGTGAGTTTTTGATCGATCCCAACTGTAAACTTAAGACGGTACTGTTTATGTTTGAAGAAGATAAGCAAGTAAGGAGTGAATATGAAACTGTCTCGTTAAGTCTGACTGATTCCACCTGTTATAGCTTGGAAAGGCGTTGAATAGAGGCTATAAAGAGCCTACTTATTTCTTTGTTCTTCGATCTTTCCCTCATCGGCTCATAGAAAGGTCCCAGACTTGCTGCAGATGTCTGTCATTTATTCCTTCTTTTTCTTTGTAAATAAATATCTTTTTGCATTTAAAAGTTGGCCTCGAGCAGCTTCTTTCTGAACCCATTAACACTCAGAGGAAAAGTCTCAAAGTCAGATCCTTTGTCGCCAGGAGATCTCCAAACTTCTTCTGGCAACAGAAAACAACAACACCAGAGCCACGGAGCTTTATTTGATGATCTGACCTGTTTATAAACAGACGTGACTGTGATGTAGGCCATGATAAACTTTGAAGGGAAATGTCCCAAAGATTTTCTTGGTTTCCTACACAGCAGACATCTGAATGAGATCATGCCACAGCTGTAAAGACGACTGACGTGTCTGGTCGTGACTATTCCCACATCCACCACAACTGCTGACCAGACATCCTCTGACCTCAAGAGAATAAAAACGTATGCAAGTAATACAGTGATGTGTAATCGAGAGGCAGAGCCGTTCGCGCACGTCCACATGTGACCAGGTGGACGCGCATTTATGCCATTTGGAAGCGCTCTTTTACACACTGACATGCGGGTTGTGCTTTCTGCAAACTCGGCATCTTGCGATCGCGGGTTTAGGGTAGCGGCTACCCGCTACCCACGATCGCAAGATACCGAGTTTGCGGAAAGCGCAAGAGACATGCCCATTGCCACACCTACAATGTGAGTAAGGGAGTCAGCATAGCGGGTAGCGGCTTTAGGGAAGCGGAAGATTGCATTAGCGGTTAGTGGAGGTTCCTAAAACTGCAATTTGCGGGTAGCGGGTAGGGGGTAGCAGGAGGTGTACGATCGGGGCCTGTGTCTCTCGGCTGGCTCGGGAACACCTCGGTGTTTCCCTTGAGGAGCTGGAGGAGGTAGACAGGGACAGGTAGGTCTGGGCCTCTTTGCTCTAGGAGCTGCCCTCCAGACCCGAACTTGGATATGGAGAAGTTGATGGATGGACGGATAAATAATGTGGGTAGTTGATCCTTAAATAACTGCGTTCCAACCTGTGACAGATGGGAAGTATATCCCCACTAGTAGAGTGAAGAAGCTGGTGATGTCAGCCAAGACGTAACGGTTGGAGGTAGTTGAGGGACTGTCAGGATCCATGTTAGATGCAATTCCACGTTTCTCCACGATCATTCCTTTTTCCAGATAGTTACCAAACAGGTTCTCTGGGAGGAAAAAAAAGAAGACAAATAAAATGAGTAAAGAGCTCATTTGGAGGCTGTACTGCTCTATGGTTGGCATTAAACTATTATCGGTGACTCAAGATCAATTAAAATTTTAAATGACCTGCGAGGATGCCACTAGTGACCCCTGGGATTCCCTGTATCTCTGTGACATTGTTGTTGATGAAGAATTCATCACAAGTGGCATTGAGGGAATCAGAATCACAGAAGGTCCTCCACAATTTGGTGGTAACAGTTTCATTGTCTATCTCAATGACCTTTGCGCAGATGTCATATCCTTTTGAGAGAAGAGTTCGATTCCCAAGTAGACAGACACTGCAAAGAAAGAAAGCAAAATTCAGTTCCATCAGGTAGCTAAAGTTAATGTCACAGCAGGCGAGTGAACAAGCCACTTACGGAAAGACTGGGGGGTCAATGGCGGTCTTGATGACTCCAGCGTAAACAGCCAAAATAGAAAGGATGACACAAGCCAGGAAGACAAGTGCCAATTTATTGACATATCTGACCCCCACAAACACCACCAGTGCCATGAAGCTCAGCACAATCGTGCCGTACACTCGCATATTGTTGAGAAGAGCGGCCTCTGCCTCAGGCCCCTCCAGGCCCTCGAGCTTGAAGATCGCTGCCTGAGGGACAATATAAATCTGAAAGAGTGGACAGAGAGCGAACAGTGAAGGAAGGGACAAGGCTGAAGGGACGATAAGAATAAGGAAAAGAGTAAAGTATGTGGAATTCCTTTCCAATATGTATGCAACGTAAGGAATCATGAACATTTTCTTAGTAATAAGGCATAGTTAGGTTTGGGAATTTTTACGCAATTTCTGTTATTATAGCTCTTTACCATAAACATATAATTATTATATCATGAATATGGATTTAGAATGGAGACTTCACTTTAAAGTAATTTGAGTTAAAATACATTTTTTAACTACCATGTAACCTAAATGATAAATACAATCTACAGTGCTCATATTTTATAAAATTTGTCAAATTAGGGTGATAAAAAAGGTCATATGTCCTATTCGAAACACACAAACCTTACTACCAGAAAAGTTAGAAACTTTCGGAAAATGTTACAAATCTCTAAACCCTTAATTTTCAAACAAATACATTTGATCCTATAAGAGAATCAAATACAAATGAAATCATTTTCAGAGTCTTTGATGTTTAGGTTGTTCTACCTTTAGAAAATATAGACAAACGTAAAACTTCGTGCCAGCACCACACAGCAAGTTTGAGTGAAAGGCAAAGAATGATAAAAGAGTTGATAAACTATAGATTAAATTCGTTCTGGAAGGTTCTACAATTAGCAAGTGGTAAAAAGAGAGGGTGCCAGCAGTTCATAACATTTATGGACAGAATTTCTAGGCGCAGCCAAGGAGCGGAGTTGAGGTGGTTCGGGCATCTGGTTAGGATGCCCCCCGGACGCCTCCCTGGAGAGGTGTTTTGAGCACGTCCAACTGGGAGAAGACCACGGGGCAGACCCAGGACATGCTGGAGAGATTATGGGCCCGATCTTCGGCCACATCTGCTAAAGCCGCTATTAAGGGATAGCGGGTAGTGGGAGGGGCGTCCCCCCCGCAAAGAACACAATCTTCCACCCTTGCTAAGCCCACTATCCCACCTGCACTTCTTGCTACATTATCCATAGGAGTGGTTAGGGCGTTCCACCTGTTAAACCAATCAGTGCGTCAGTAGCCATTGGCTTTAAGAGCAGGTTGCGGTACAGGCAAACTGCTACCCGCAAACCGCTATGGTTTTTAATCCAGATCAGAGCAGCTCTCGTGCACAGCTCGTCTGGGACTCTGCTGTAGAGCTTCCTCCTCTTCCTTCCTCCTCCGCAAGAGTTAATTCGAGAGGTAGAATGGGTGGTCAGAGGAGGTACCCGCAATCCTAAACCCGTGGTCGCAAGATACCGAGTTTGCGGAAAGGGCATAAGACACACCCATTGCCATACCTACAAAGTGGGTAAGGGAGTCGGCATAATGGGTCAGGGCTTTAATAAGCGAAAGATTGCATTAGCGGTTAGCGGAGGTTCCTAAACCCGCAATTTGCCGGTAGCGACTAGTAGGTAGCGGCTAGCGGGAAGTGTACGATCGGGGGCTATATCTCGGCTGGCCTGGGAACGCCTTCGGGGTTCTCTCAGAGGAGCTGGTGGAAGCAGTCGAGGGGAGGGAGGTCTGGGCCTCTCTGCTGAGGCTGCTGGCCCCGTGACACGACTCTGGATCAAGCGGAAGATAATGGATAGATGGATGGATGGATGGATGGATTCTTTCTCTCTCAGTCTGTCTTATGGTACCAAAATAAAAAGAGTCCAAACAGCAGAAGAACTTGCAGAACAACACCAAAATCTTAGTTATAGTAAGTATAAGCAGTTATCACATGTGCAGCAAGTTTATAAAATATTTGGCTATTTGTGTCATTACTTACTTTCAACCACAATGATTAAAGCTATTATCCTGCGACTTTTATTAAGAGAAATTCATCTGACCTATATACAAGTCAATCTATGTCAAAGGTAACTCTGAATTAGAATTTCTTAATTTATAATGCACTGATCGAGTTAATCACACCGGGCCGCCCCAGTAGTGCAGTGGTTAGGGCAGGCGGCCCATATACAGAGGTTACACTTCTCGTGCGGCTGGTCGCGAGTTCAACTCCCGGCTTGTCGGCCCTTTGTTGCGTGTCTTCCCTGTTCTCTCTGCCCCTCTTCCTGTCTCTCTCCACTACCAATATAGGCCACTAGTGCCAAAAAAATCTTTAAAAAAAAGTATGCTTTCTTGATGAAATGGTTCATAATATACCATCAAATAATATGATAAATCATAACAAATTTGCATATTACCTTGTACAGCTGTTTTAGTGACATTTAGCACAAGCTAACATTAGCTCATCTTAAACACCTAAACTAAACTCAAAGTCCAAATTGGTATGTCAAATGGTTTGGGGCTTCGCATTGACCCTATAAACCTTTGACCATACAAATGACCATATTTGGTAACTTCAGGAATCATATATACAATGACATATTCTGAAAAAAGTTACAAAAGTAATAAGGTCCGGTAATATTCTTTAAAGACTATTGTTGTAATTTTTTAATTCAAGTGCGTGATTGAGGGTAAAGGGTCTTATCGTTCATAAAATGTTGTGATATCATCAGTAGTAGAAAGAAATTATTTATGTTAATCTTCCATATAGCAGCACGCATGACATATTTTAAAGTATGAAATATCAACTATTCGCTGTTTCTGACAAAAAGCAACTTCATTAATTTTTACTGAAATGTTGTAGCAAACAGGCTTATATCTTAGATTTGTTTTTCATCAGAGAGCCATATATTAGACGCAACATTAAAGCTTTTGTATTTATTTTAAATTTTTTATGTATTGATTTCTTTTGTATTCAAAAAAGCAGAACTTCAAGTATCCAATGTAATTTTGCCTTGAATCTTTCTTATTGAACACTAATTAATAAGCTCACTATCACTGGTTGCATGTAAATGTTTAACAAAGGTTAATAAAAGCAATTAAATCCATGATCCAGCACTGTTAAGCATTTGTCTTTTTTCCACCAAACATTTTAATATGTTTAACTGATAAGATGACAGCTGTAACCAATTAAACCAATGAAATTACACATGCGTTTGAGCCACTTAAGCATTCCCATAATAACCGGAGTCAAGCAGTCGGGGAAACTTAACACAGGCATGCTTGTCTTGAATCCAGTCTTTATTTTACCAACGTGTGGAAACATGTTATTTGACTGCTAAATTTACTTACCAGCAGGATTTCAATACAGCCAAGAATATACATGGCACCAGCAAAAGTTGTTCCCAGATAGAAACAAATCCCAACTGCTCCACCAAACTCTGGCCCCAGGGACCTAGATATCATGTAATATGAACCTCCAGCTGAGATAAACAGAGACAGGATTCAGTGCACTGCTCTGAAACACACAGTAACATTGTACATGCTTTAGGATATCCACTTACCTGGTACAACTCCATTTGTTGCAATGGCACTCATGGAGATGGCTGTGAGCATGGTCTAAAAACAGCAGCAAAAAACAGAGGAATATTAAAGGACTCTGAAAGCCATCAAGGGGACAACTTAAACTAATTATAGCTATTTAAAAAAAAATAGCCTTAATAAGCTGCAGGGTTGAACAGAGAAAAACACCCTGCAGAGCTGATTCATTTTACACTGCTAAATTGATTATTGGAGGCAAGCGGGGAATTTTTGCGAATGCATGTCTCCCAAGTGAACTCCTGCTGCATTGTGTTAATATAAATATCAGGCCTCTGAATATAATTTTGATTTCGATATTTCTAATTTGTGAGACGTTTATCACACTGTATTTCAAAGGGAAACATACTATCTAAAAGAATTACATTGAGTTGTACCAGCTGACCAGGGGCTATATGGTTCTTGTGTGAAGTCAGCAGTCAGCACCTAACTACCTTCCAATAAACTGCTGCTGGGTTTTAGGCATGCAAGCAGTAAGCCAGTAGTAATTCCTAAAAATGAAATAAAATAGTCCAGAGTAAATGGTGAACACTCACCTACAGCTGAACATGTACTACATAAACCAAAAATGAGCATGACCGCAGTGGCATGAGCAGGCGTTCGACCGATCAGCAGCTAAACTGGCTGCCCAACCAAGACTTGCATATGGGGCCCATATGAGACATAATTGGGCTGAAAAACAGAGCCCCATATGGTATAATCCCTAGATTCCTTATTGGCCACATGTGAATTTTTTTTATCTTTATGTGTCTTTATGTGTCTTTGTTTATGTGAGTGGCCCAGGTGGAACCCTGGTTGTACACCCATTTTGGGCCAAACAAAAAACTGGACTATTTAAAGAACAAAAAAAGTTTTAATTGTATGACCTTGTGGATATAGTGCCCTTTTAGTCTTACTATACACTTAAAATGCTTCATACCATAAACCTGCAATAGATTACAAATAAACTGTTTTAACTGATGCTAACTAATGGAAAGCATAGGGAAAGCAGCACATAGGGATATTTTCTTTTTTTCTTTTTCCATTTGTAAATCTGGAAGTATTTTGTCAACTGAGCAGCAGTTTCTAATGGAGTGCATGTGTTGCTCGTGAGAATGCCTTTTGCTAAAATTTAAAGCGTCACCTTCAGCAGCTACACGCTGATTTTTACACTCATTTTCCACTAATTGGCTTTGTGCTGTTCAAAGAAGCAAAGTTTAGACCCTGTACAGGTTTATCAAGGATTAACTTTTATTTCTTTTTACTTTTTTAATAAAAGGAACACCTGCAGTACACACCGTGGAGCAACACATGAAGACAATAACAAAAGAGCCAAAGACGCCTCCAATCCCAACCATCCAAGTCATCCGAAGGAAGAGGATCACCCCAAAAATATTCTGGATACACGGCAAGTACACCCCCATCAGAGTGCCCAGCTGAGGTGCCTGAAAAAAAAAAAAAAAGGGAAGACAAATCACAGCGCTGAACATGAATGATAAAGAATAAAATGTTTTCAGGTCTCACACTGCAAATTATTTGATTCTAACCAAGAAAGAAATATAGATATTTTTTCTTGTTTTAATAATTACTTTCTTATTTTAAGTCTTCAATTTATCAGTATAATCTTATATCAAATAAAACTTGACTTTTTTGTCTCAAACAGGCAGGGAATCCTAAAATGACACAATTAACACTTAAAATAAAATGTATTATGTTTTTCCTCCTCCTCATCTCCTCTCCTCATCAAAATAAATCTTGTTTTAAGATTCAATAACGAACTATACCTTTCTTAAATCTAGAAACAAGTGTTCCTACAATCTTAATTTAAGAAATCTTACCTAGTGAAATTATCTTGCTGCATGGACAGATTTTTTTACTTGTTTTGAGTACCTTTTTCCTTAGTTGTAGTGTTTTTATCTTGTCTGAAGACCCCCTTTTTTGCAGTGCACTTTTATTTAGTTCAGAATACACTTCATAACAAATGTTTAAAATAATGGATATAGTCCATTGGTGAGCACTTTGCTGTTCACTCTGCCTCCTAAGAGCTACTCTGTCTTTAAAATGTATGGCATTAGGATTTAAGAAAGAGGATTATTCTTTTCTAGTGCAAAGACACGATAATCCTGTTGAAAAAGAGGAAGGCCAGCTCTGTATAAAATTGAAATGTGCCTGTTGAAATGTTTCTGTGAAGGAACTAGTTTGTAGCCTTGAATTTACTGGCACTTTGTTGTATTTTATTGTTCCCAAAAGAGTATATCTGTAAGTCTAAACTGATAAACAAAGCCATAAATTTTTCAGAGAATTCATTTGTTGCTGAAAATTAAAATCGATCATTGCTGTCACAACACATTGTTACATACTGTATAACAACCACTTTTTTTGGGGCCCCAGCTCTATTGGTTCAATGAATGTTAATAAATGAATCCAGATGTTATAGTTGGAAATCAATCTTCATCACAAATCTGCCTGAGAGAATAAAGTTTGTGCAAAGCAAGGACCCCATCAGGGGAGTATACCACAAACTGAGATCAACAAAACTCTTTGGGAGAGGTGGCTGAAGAAATAGGAAAGCTGGGATCAAAGATAACTGAGACAGCAATGGTGGCCTGTCTTTCCGCTTCAGCTGCAGTGCACGCTGCCATAAAAAAGGGCATGGCACACATGATTTGATGCTTCTTCCACACAAAATTAACCAATCTCCTGACACATCATTCATAAAAAGAGTAACTTTTGGTGATGAAAAATATGAAAATTGTAGTTAAAGATAATAATGACGCTGCAAAACAAGTTAACAGATGAAAAGGATAGAAGCATTAGTGATGCAAAGTAATATGTTATATGGTATATTCAGTGGACAACAAAGCAATGTGGCCATTTATGAAGGACATGTGCAAGAAAGCTTTAGAACTGTCAACTTGATACTCAAAAACATCATATTAACCTGACAGAGTCTCATTAAACATCTGATTTTCATTAATCAAACATTCACTGATGCTGTGATGGAGAGCCAACCTGTCCAGGCTGTACTCCACCTCTTACCTGGTAATGGGTCAGGGTTATCATGGTGCATGTAAATTACAGTTTAATCGTGTATGCTAATCTTGTTAATATGGTTCAACTGGGTTTGGATATTTTATGTTTCCCTCAGCTGAGAATTAACATCATAAGTTTTTAATTCAGTTTGGATTTCTGGTCAGAAGGGTCAATTTTTGGTTCAGAATTAAATTACCCATATGACTGACTAATTGAGAGATTCAGTGTTAAAAGAATGAATGAAAATTACAGCCCTCCATCAATCAATCTTCTACACTTCTTCTAATAGCAGGGTCACGGGGCAGAGTCTCACACAGACAAACAACCACACACATTCACAGTCACTCCTGGGATCAATTTAAAATCTTCCCCATTGTGGGAGAAAACAGCAACACCTAGAGCAGCCTTTCTCAACCATTTTTCAGTCACGACACCTTTCAAAAGTGAATAAAATCTCACGACACCCCAGAGTAAAATATAACCCAACGCCACACTGCATTGCTCCGACTGTAAATGCATACGTCCTGTTTATTTTGTTTAAATAACCTGAACACGATAACTGCACCAGAGTAGGCCTCAGCAGGAAAGCTTCTTTTCATCCGTGATGTGCTTGTTTCCATCCATCATCCTTGTATGGCCTCTTTTTAGCCTTATCGCTAGTAACTACCTTTGGTACCTATGGTGCAGATTCAGTAGTGGATGAAGGCTTGCATGAAGAAGTTGGCTCCTCTGTGATGTTCTGTTTCTGTGGGGCTTTTCTTTTTAGAAAACGATCCATGATGCTGCTAAAAAGTTCTCTTTGCTATCTGTAAAATTAAATTCCAGTGGCTAAATGATATTACGACGTAAGCTAACTGGGCAGTCACGTTGACCTTACGCTGGCCCCGTACTGACATTGTTAAAATTGGGAAATGGGCATGTGAGACATATTTTTATTATTTATTTCATGTCCAATTATGTAACTTATTTATTTATTTATTCATTCATAGGCAAAAAGTATGTATTTCTGCATGCATTCATATATTTATACAGTGCTACTTACGGAATGAATTGGTTCTGGAATCAGGGGCGATCCTAGGGTCAGAGCTTTGGGGTGCTGAGCACCCAATGAGCCCCACCACAACCCACAAACCCACCTTTTTTCACACAAAACCAAAAAACGTTTATTGAAAAATAATTTTGGATAATCATTATGACATTTATGAGAGAAGAGCATAATCTTTTGGGAAAAAAAACTGACTGGAAAACATGCAAATCTTCGAAAATTTCAATGAAATTTGAAACGCTAACTGAGCTAACGCGCTAACTGGTAAACGGTCAACGAAGAGGAGAAGTAACGTTAGTGAGAAGAAGACGATACCATTAGGCGGGGTTGTTTTCATTTTCATTCTTAAAATATAAACATAAACCACAAATTATGGATTGAGTTTTGGACATTATCTAAGCCTGTCAAATGCGAACTAAAATTTTAGAATAACAACATTTCCTACTCCAGGTTTTTGGGGTGCTGAATTTGAATTTAAGGTTAACTTTATTAGTTAATAAAGCTGAAGCACCCCTAAAAAAGGGCTAGCCTCGCCCATGTCTGGAATCCAGAATCCAGGATTTCTTCTGGATTACACCCAAAATGAAATCAGTTCTTCCTTTTCACATTTCTGACAACTACTGAAAATTTCATCAAAATCCATCCATAACTTTTTGAGTTATCTTGTACACAGACAGACAGACAGATAAACGCCATCAAAAACCTAACCTCTTTGACGGAGGTAAAAATTGTTTATCTGGGTTGCTGGGTTACTCTCATACAGACAAGAGGCCGTCCTAGCCATAACTTGGGAAGATGCTAAGCAATAACCAATGGCAGAGCAGCTCGGACACACCGCAAATTTCTTTCGTAACGAGAGGCAATATTTTCCCTTTGAGGCATTTCGTAACCTAAAAATTTCATATGTAGAAACATTCGTAAGTAGAGGTACCACTGTATATGAAATGTCAGAATAGGTCATTTTTTTGACGACACCCCTGAAGCAGCCAGACGACACCCCGGTGTGCTGCGACACCCCGGTTGAGAAAGGCTGACCTAGAGAAAACCCACACAAGCTCAGGGAGCATAAGTAAATTCCACACAGGAAAGTCCACCGCCAAGATTCAATCCAGAAACCTCCTGGCTGTGAGGCAACACTGTTAACCACCAAGACATAGTGCTGCCAGCATTCTATTCAATTTGGCAAATAAAATCAGCCTGTAAATCTGGCTGACTGACTTCTCAAATGATGTCCGAATTCTTTGACAATCCTGTGCTCTCATACAACATAGGAACTTTTTTCTGCTTGCTCCCTATGAGCAGCAGATCGCAAAAGCACATATTTTCTCAGTGTCTTTATATAAATTATTCTTATTAGTATCTTAATATATCTGTTACCTTCCTCAAAAAGTTTGATTTACAACAATAGAGCCTGGAATCATTTCTGAAAATTAATTTACAATTTTAAAATCTTATTCGATCTAATATGAGAAAAATATCACCAGGGAATATATAAACCTGTCCAAAAAGTTGTTTTGTCCTTATCCTGAAATCTGAAGTATTTGGGAGTCCTCATATAAACCCTAACCCTAAACTCAGCAGGATCCAGTTTGTGAGTGTGCGATGTGTGGACAGACAAAAGTCACTTTCAGTGTTTTGTCCACAGTGAAGAAATAAAAGGATGATGATTGTTCCTAACGGCATTTGTAATTAACTACTGTCTCCATGGAGCTTTAACAACTTCTATCAGCAAGAAAAGTTTTGGTTATGACTGCTGCAACAAGTTAACACCTTCATTACCATGACAAACAGTTCATTGTGATATTTACGTAGATTTACCATGTCAACTGTAACTAATAACAGTTGTTATTAGCTGCAGAAATGCTATTAACATTTAACGGTGCATAAATTGGAATTCTCATACAATAAATAATTTTGAATATCCACTTCTGATCGGATTTTAACATGTAACCTTTGCTGTTTATGAATCGCTATTTTTTTCTACTCTCACTAACAAATATTGCTTATCTCCTGCTTCTGCTTCTCATTGATCGGTGGATGGGGATGAACAGACAACATGCAGTGCTCTACCTTTACTGGTTTTTTAGATGGGCGAGATCCCTCCTCATTATTCTCAGCCTCCTCGTGCTCTTTGCTGCCAGTTGGCAGGTTGGAGTAGTTGGCCAGAGTGCTGAGTAGAGAGGAAACCATTGGACTGGTATCCATCTCCTCCTGCAGCAATGACACAGACATACACTACACATTAGACCTTCAAATCTGTAGCAGCATGTGAGTATTTCCCTTAACTCTAAAGAACTCCCACAGACATTGAAGCACTGATTTCATGTGCACCACTGATGGGTACTAAGGTTTGTTTGTACCTCAAACAGAGCCATACTCTTGTTGTCATACTGTTGGCTCTTTTCCATATCAGTGGCTGCATTGCTGTTGATGAAAGGACTGCTCTCTTTGGGGTTTACATCACCTGAAACACAGAAATGTAAAAGCATAAATGTCAGCTATTCAGGTAGAGTTTTGTCATGAACATAAAGGTATGTGCATTAAAACAGGTTTTTATAATTTATTTTTATTTTTATTTTTTTACAGTTCAAACACACATTACATTTCTTTTACTATCAGAAGCTTTCTAGTTTTTGGTCGTACGTTATTTGTATTTCAGTTATTGTCATACGCATCTGATTGGGCTAAATGCCTTTAGATTAGATTGATAACAAGGTTTATGAGACACACTCTCCAAAATAGAATCTTGAAATAATCAGCTGTTTTCCAGTTAAGTATGAGCCTGAACACGTGCGGGAGATCTTGGCCAGGAAACCCAGAAAATAAATGAATAAATTAAAAAAAAAAAAAATAGCAATAATAATGTTGAGCTTATTCATGTGGGTAAAATAGAAATCATAAAAGGATTAGAGGATAAAAGGGAAAGGAAGGAAGAGGAGATTAAAAAAAGAAAATGAAAATAATTTTCTGTATCATAAATATAAAGAATGAGATGTTATCTTTGTTCAGATGGTTTTGCCTTTCTTGGATATGTCTGTGTTTTAAGATTTTGATTTGAGCACCACTGCAGTGTTTAATTTTATTAAATTTGTTCTCAAATTAACCTGGCTCCACCTGTGAGGGAAGACATAGTTTTTGAATTGTGTTTTAGAAATTGTGACGGAATTGAGAAAGTTTGTTGTGCCAGAAAATTTTAGAAAGGTCCAGTTCCAAAGCTCTTTCCTCAGGCTTCTCAAGGTATGAGCTTTTGGGGGTGGATATTTGCTAAAGGATCATTACACAAAGCAGAAACATGCACTTATGGATGCACACAAAATCATAATGTTAATGATAAAACCTGACTGGGTTTGGCCTGCTTGGGAAAAAAACAAACAAACAAACACAATCACTGTCCTAAGTGTCTTGTTGTCAGAAGATTCATCAGGAACTGTCACATTTCCTGGATTACTGGGTCCAGGTTTTGTGCCGTGCACATTTGGTCATTGTGTAATCTTCTGGTCTGTGCTCAGGGAACCTGCTGTTAAATTAATCCAACAATATACTGTAGTGATCTCGTAGGTCCTTCTGGGGTGTTTCCCAGCGTCCTTTGCAGCACTGGTTATTGAGGTGTTTATCTGTGTTTGACTGTTAGCAATTTGATTTAATGCCGCAATGTGAAGGCTGTTGTCAGTTTGACCCCCTGTTCATTCTTACTCCTTGCTTTAAACACATAAATTTGTCTCACCCTGAGTTAAGCCTGCATATGTTCCAGTCAGTATCCTGTGAGTTCATTTAATAAAGGGTGAGTGAAACTTGAAGTGTTCTCTGTGCAGAAACAAAGTTATTGAAGTACTCTTTTTACCACTATCAAGATCTTGTCAGTTGGTGCAGACCATGGTTCATTAAAGTACTTTTCATGTAGCCTTAATTCTCTGGAAAGCCTTGGTGCTGCACTGAATCTTTAGCAATGATTCTTATGGTCCCTCTTTAAACTCAGTTGATATGTTTGTAGGATGTTTTTACTTCAATCTATACATCTGTTAAAATGCACCTGCTTCTCTTCATTTGGAATTTGTTCACATCGGTTACTAGATAATCTGCTTGACTGATTTAATTTGACATTCTGCCTATGGTCTTGGGTGTGATATCGTGTAGCCTTCGAGTCTTTATCTTTATTAA
Organism: Hirundichthys speculiger; assembly: GCA_018398805.1. Classification (NCBI taxonomy): domain Eukaryota; kingdom Metazoa; phylum Chordata; class Actinopteri; order Beloniformes; family Exocoetidae; genus Hirundichthys; species Hirundichthys speculiger. The sequence continues at coordinate 343,536 of JAGFBZ010000693.1, read as the reverse complement.
TTTTAGCCTCATAATTACATTTGTACATTTTCGCAAATACCTCTTGGTCTCTTTATATGTCAATGTTGTAAAACAGATTTTAGTCTCTCATGGGTGCAAAAAAAGTTGCTTTTTTCTGTGTTGTAAGTCTGGTCCTTAAAGTGTGAGTGCATGTCAATAATTTTGATTCAACCACTAGCCAGACTAAGTGCTTTATCAAACGAAAAAATAAGTTATGTCATTTCCCTTTTTTTACTTCCCTTTCAAGTACTTCAGTCACGATGGGATTAAATTGATGTCCTTCTTTGTTTTGATGTTTTTGATGGTTACTAAATCCATTTTATGTGAAAACTGATTTTGCAAAGACAATACTGACTCTGCAGTCAATGTTAACATTATTGTGCAGACTTCTGTTCCCAGTCAGTTTAACGGCATACCAAGTGAACCCCTGCTTGTTGTGACACTACAGTCGTGTTCAACTTGGGGTTCAGCTGCTGAGTAAATAAACCAGATGTTAACCAATGGTGCATAAAATTCAATTGGGCGGAGAGAACCTTCATTTTTGGGTATGACTCTTCTGTTGACAAATCATTTCAACAAGTAGCTATGTCAGTTTTGTGCAGCCTCACCATCTGTTATGTAAACAGTTTTTGGGTTTGTCTAGACTACTTACTATTATCAGTTCTTTTTAGAGCATGTCACTGTCTTGGAGAACAAAAACAAATTATCATTTCCCCTAATAGTTTAGAGTATATACCATTTTAAGTCATGAAAAGAACCATGTAAGGGAACATCCTGTGGTGGATGGCAGCTGCAAGATCTGCAAAGCAGTACAACTAAATCACCTCTTGAATTTCTGGGGTCGCAGCAGCATTATTCAATAATCTTTGTAGTAAACTTGAGAGCCAAATGCCGGTGAAACTGCTCTGACACTGCTGATACGCATTTGAATGATAGACCTCTCCAGAAAAAAAATGCACTGTATGTCAAACTAGATCAGAATATAGTCCAGCTTCAGACTGCAGAGATCTTGTCGGTGTCAGAACAATGTATGTTACCATTCTCTGGACTTTTTTTTTCCTTTCAAGAAACAACTCATTGTAAGACATTTCGACTAGAACAGTTAGGGAAGTGAAAGCATTTTTCTTCACCTTGAGAAAGGCCAGTTAAACTACCTTTTGTGATATAAAGAAACATGTCTCTTATTTCAACACTTAGTTTGGATTATGTTTAAGCCTACCAGTGCACTGTAATCCTCCATGAATTTTAAATCTGCATTTAAAGCTCATTTCTGCTCTTAGTTTAGGATGAAATCTGCTTTAAAAAGAATGCAATTTCACCATGTTTTTTAAAAGACTTTTGTCACAGTGAGAGAGACAGGAAATTGGAGCAGAGAAAGAACGGGGAAGTCATGCAACAAAGGATCGGAGGCTGGGAGTCAAACCCGCAACCAGCTGCAGGAGGACTGTGCCTACAAGCAGGGGCCACCTGCTTAAACCACTGACCCACCTGGTGGCCCTAACCAAATTTTGATTGAATGTTGATTTGTGTTTGTGTCATGGTTTGCAGCAGACTGAGGGAGGACCCAAAGCAAGAGATCAAAACAAAAGGGTTTATTAAACAAAAACACCTAAATCTAAAAATCCAAAAATCCAAACTTAGCTTAAATTCCAGAACCAGGGTGACGAGTAGGATGACGAGAGGGGAAACAGTCAGGACTGCAAACACGAACATTGACTAATGGACCCACACAGACAGGGGAAATGACAAGACTTAAATACACAGGGGAACAAACGAGAGGCCGGTGCAAACGATCAGGGTAACAAGGAGGAGGAAGCAAAGCAGAAAATATTGAAGACAAGACAGACCTTTAAAAGTAAAACAGGAAGCACGAGAGACAGGGGAAGATGCCAACTTGACACACACACACAGGACTCCTGCCTATAGCCGACCGTTGCTATGACAGTATGTGTATAAGTGACAGAGAGAGAGAGAGAGAGAACCCTTTTGCATATTGCTTATCATTCACATCTTTTATGTTCAGTGAGAAGCTGTAAAACTTTTTCACACTATTAACACAATGAATCTGTGCACCAGTCAGAAAATTAGCTGTAATGGATGCTGCATTCCTTCATTTCTTGGTGAAAAGAAAGTGTTGTCCAATACCTATTCTCCCAAGATATTCATGCAAATAGAAGCAGAACTGTCCTCTTAAAACTATGTATTTTATTCGTCAAACAGTAAGATATGTATAAGATACTCAACAACAAACCAGGCTAGATGTCACACTGCTCCTATGATAAAGTGACTTTAGAGTATGTCCTCTATTAAACACTTAAACATTTAACTTAAGTACACAAGTATGTTTAAATGATTTGTTATCAATCAAACTTTATTTATATGGCACTTTTAGTACGATTAAAATGCAATGCAAAGTGCTTTACAAAGTAAAAATGGAGTAAAAACAGAGTTGCTTCCATTCATTCGCCCGCCCTCTTCCCCTTCATCCTTAATCCCTATTAATGTTAAAACGTGTAATTAAGGAAATAAAAATATGGGTAGAATAGCTGGGCACAGTAGAACCAGAGAGGAAAACACTATCACAGGGAGCCGTCTGCATTGGGAGGCAGGTGCAACCGAGCTGCCTGGTGGGGGGCCACAACCCAATCCCAGACAGGGTAGAGACCCAAACACCACTGACCATGACCCAGCAACCAAAGCCAGCTGCCATGCCTGATACAGAGCGCTCTCGCTGAGGAAACACTGGAGTTAAAAGGAAAACATAAATAGATAAAATTTGGATAAATAAGTTAACAGTAAAATAAATAAGCAGTAAAAATGTGCTAAAAACTTGGGCTAAATTATAAACTTAAAATAGAAAGTATAAATCAGGATAAAAGGGGGCATTAGTTAAACGTCAAATTAAATTGGTGGGTCTTGAGCCACTTGCTTTTCTTGCTTGGTCTTGCGTTTACAATTAGCATCAAATGTCAATATTCTCTTCGGCTCTCAAGTTTGCAGACTGTTCCATAGACGTGGATCATAAAGTTGGAGGGCTGCCTCACCGTGGACCATGACAGGTTCTTGTATTAATAGTGGGAATAATTAGAAGACCGGAGCCAGAGGACCTGAGGGTCTGTGAGGTTCATAAGGTAAAAGCAAATTGGTAAAATAAGAAGGCCCAAGACCATATAGACTTTTATGGTCTTGGGCCTTTGGGTCTTTTAAAAGCTATTAAAAAACCTTAAAGTTGATCCTAAAAGACACGAGTAGCCAATGCAGTTTTAAAACGGGTGTAATGTGAACCTGCCTTCTGGTCCTCATCATCACATGAGCAGTGAGTTATGCAGCATGTAATGATGTCACTTATTCATTAATCTTTTTCTAATTGTATAAACTCCTGACTTTAACATCTGTCAGTGAGCAACAGTCTTTGGTTTGTGGCATCTGTAATTCATCATTCTTGTGTTACTTAAGTATGTGTTTCACAACCTTATTATCAAGTGTTGACAATTTGTCAGTCTTACACATTACTTTATTCAAACATTTGCCAAAAAAACACTTTTCCCTTAGTATTTTCACATGGTGCACTGCTGAAGATTTTTTCTCCTTTTATGGGTGCTTATGGATCATTTTGTGGTTGTCTGTCTTTCTGGTCATAAGATTTTGTTCTGTCCAGTTCTTTGGGTCATTTGAATATCTTCAAAACTGGTGGCATTTCATCTCTAAATTGAGTGTCAGGTGCCTGGTATCAGGTATACATGATATGAGTATCACAACAAGTCATTTTACATGCTATTTCTGCACATTTTCAATAAAGTTTGATTACAGCCATCAGGACATGCTCAGGACTCAGTTGGAATAGATTAGTCGGTCTGGACTCAACCTGTGTGTGAGTCAGCAATCTATTAACTGTAATCTACTGTTATGAATGACAGATGAAGTCACTGCAGTTGTACACACGCACTTCTCACTTTGGGGCTCTCAGTAATCCTGCAGCTGTAGGTGACTGAAAGCAGATATGCTGATATTCAAAAAAATCTCAGTAAAAACTCTTTCCTGTAAACAGCTGGAAAAACAAATACAACTCCAGCACTGCCATGTTGGACATTCATTGGTGGAGTAATAAGGTGAACAGCATACTGTACTCTTGTTTAGTGTTTTTCTACTTCTTAAAATACAATACAAAGCTGTGCAATATTTCAAGACACAATGCCTCTTATGCCTGAGGGTGTTCTGTATACTGTTCAGGGAAATCCATATCTATAACATACCAGTACGTCCAGACAATATATTAGGATTAAAGAATTTTGGAGGTTTTTGCTGTCTGTCTAGACAGTAATCCTGCAGAAGTAGGAAACTGCTTCTTCTTCTTTTTACCTCTGTCTTCAAAAATCCTCCTGTCTAGAATAGGATTTTCAGCACCCCCTGCAAGTGCTAAACAGTGCAAAACCCTCTACTTCTCTTTCTGATGTGAATTGCAACTGGAAACATTCTGCCCAGCAGATGTATGACTGTTCAATCAGAGAACAGGGAGAAAGTTTTAGTGTTGGTATTTTAAGTGGCTTTTGTAAATGTAATGCATCTAACGTATCTCACTCAGTTATACTCGAAAAAGCAGAAAAGATGCTGTTCTGTCCATTCATCCATCCATCCATCCATCCATCCATCCATCCATATACATACATACATACCCACCCAGAGTCATAGCCAGTTGCGCTATAGTAAAGGCTCTAAAATGGCAAAATAGCAGTGTTGTAGTTTGCACATTGTATATATGGAAGTATTCAAGAAGGCCATAGATTCACGTATTGGTAGTGACATGTCCTACCCGTATTGTGACCAAACTTGTGCACTTGATCTTCATGCAATATATTGGGAAAACAAAGCCATAAACCGTAGTTTTAAATAAAAGATTGAGCTACATAATTTTAACATCAAGAGCAGGGTAACCAATTTTTATGTATGGAAAGACTGAAAACTGTCCTGAATGTTTCTCCGCTCGCAAATAATCTTTGTTATTATAGAATTAAAATTAGTCCAAATTGTTTGGAAATGATCCAACAGCTCTTCCCAGTGTTGTGAGACAGGGTGTTTGGGTTGTTAAAGCCCATTAGCTTTCAACTTGTCCTGAACAATAAAAACAGTATTCCACATAGCTATAACAGGCCAAATAATATGCAATTACCACTTCGGCCCAGAAAGCCTTAAACCAAAACCCAATTGACTTTGGCATATGGAAAATAATCCTGGATATCACAGGTTCACATAGGTCACTCTTCAAAAATATCATGAAATTTAACATGAACAACCTCTTACAGAGCATTGCAGATGTCAAAAGGCCAACAAAAGTAAATTATTTTGTTCGTTTCTTTTGTACCAACAGGGATTTTATATAACTGTGAACTTCAAGGGCAATTTTCTTTTTCTATGCATATTTAGAATTCTCTGGTTCCCTAGAATGCAACATTGTACAAGCCTGAATTGCATGCCCCAGTTCATGCAGGGGTCATTCGAAAGCATTCATCTTAATTTTTAAAAGGGAGCCAGTCAGTCTGGCACCTAGGGGCTAAGCAAAATAAATTAGTCTTGGTCTTAGGATTTTATCTTGATGTCATAAGTGGCACTGGCCCATAAGCGAACCTACAGGTAACTGACAGCGTGGACCCATATATGTATACCATGAATGTGTCACAATTTTTTAAGTTAGTCTAGCTGTGTTATGATCAGACTCCTGCATTTCATGCTGTGGAGTGATGCACTTATTATACATTCTGGAATGAGACTGAATTGCAAAAACATGCTTCACGTAATATCTCTGTGCATAAATATAAATATTAAATGTTGACTGTCATAAAAATATGAACATTTTATTCAAATGTTCAGAAGTAATTCTTGTTTTCCCACCAGAATTTCTGATCTTGCAATACGATAATCCTCTCAAAGTGACTAGAGTACAGTATTAGGTACATCATTATTATTATTTTGAAGTTATATTTAGGCATCATACAGCTTTTGTTGCTACTAAGTATCAGACAGGAGCCTAAAAAAAACAAACCCTGGCTTTTTGTGTCAAAGACAACATTTTCACACTTCTATTGTTGTAATCTTCTCAGTAATAAGGGCGGCCATTTCTGACACATGGAAACAGAGTTGAAAACCACAAAATATAAAATGGCTTGTGCAAAATGTGTAATAGCTATGTAACGGGAAACTACTGCTAAAAAAAGAAGGAAAAAGAACTAAAGCTCACTCATCAGAACAAGAGAGCAAAGCTTTAAATTAGATCCATGTTGCTGAACATGCCTCTCTCTGTAAGATGTTTATACTGTTATTTCAGTTTTATGCCTCCTTTTTAAGTCTGTTTTTATCTTTACTGTTTGTGTCTTTTATTTAAATCCTTTTGTTCCCCTCACCTTCTTCCTGTCACCATCTCATAATGAGTCACACCTGCATCCAATTGTTCCCTTCCTCAAGTCTGTGTGCTCTGCTTATCCTTACCAGTTTGGCTTCATTCTTTGTGTGAAGAATTCCAGCATTTTCATATGTAAGCTTCACTGTGTTCATGATTCCGCTTGTGTTTTTGATCTTGCCTTATGCCTCTAGGATTTGGATGCCTCTACCTGTCTAATTAGTTTCCGTAATGGTCCACAGCCGGTATAAATCCCTTATTGTACTTGTTGTCATGCCAACGTTGGAGTAGACCAGTAAGTGTGTTGTTTAAAACCTTTCATTCAAGTTGGTACACTTAGTCATTTTGTCTACAAACAAGTGACAAAAATCACTGAAATGGTTAAGAACAGTGTTCTTAAAGAAGGATTAGAAGACATTTGCATATTTCTCCTTGTTCAGTGCATAGTATTGGTAAATGTTTTAAGGGATTTGGAGGAATTACAGTGTATAAATGGCAAAGGCTCTTTGCCTACTGGATAACCATGACCACCAATGCCTGAATCTTTTTTTTTTTTTTTAATAACTGTTACTTAATGGTTGCTGGTGTGGTTTCTGCTGTAGAGGTGTTTTGGAGTGTTCTCTCAGTCTTCTCTGTGTCTTCAGTGTGTTAAAAAAAGGGACGCGGCTCCAAAGCTGTCTTTAAATGCATATAAAGTTTATTTGCAAAAAAAGAGGCTTAATACAGACTTGCGCACATCTGGGAACTTCTTGGATCCAATTTGGTAAGAAGAACAAGAACGTACATCAAGAGACAGTTCTTATAGCCATAGCCAGATCTAATTACAGACAAACATGGGATCAATCACGATTTCTTTGGCAATAGTTTGACATGTTTTTTCCCTTTGGACAATGACCATCTGGTGTCTTCTGATAAGGACCCAACACAGGATATTACTCCCTTTTTCTCTTAATTTTGGATCTTCCAAATTTGTAAGTGTGGGAATTTGTCTTTGGGCATGTTTTCACATATTGGACCGAAACAAACTCAGTGAACCTCAACAAAGTCCTAAACTGTCAGGCCTTTCACTGTTAACAAGTTGCAGTTAAACTTTATGAAAAAAGGTAAATATCGTGTACATAGCAGATATATATAATGTTTTTCAGACACTACACTGGCAAAACCTTTAATTTAATTTAATTTAATTTGGATATATAGGCAATTTAATCTTGCAGCAGATGCTTATTTTCTTGTGCTTAAGTGATAGTGAGCGTGTTCTTTCATTAGTCATCTTTGACAGTCTGATCTAACATATTTAATTTACTCCATCCATCCATTAGCTTCCGCTTGGTCTGGAGACAGGCCACAGCTTCAGCAGCTTCAGCAGCTTCAGCAGAGAGGCCCAAACCTCCCTACCCCCAGCTACTTCCACCACGGCGCCCACTGCTGAGGATATGTTCTCGTTGCTACCCGCTATCCCTTAATAGTGGCTTCAGGAGGTTTGGCGGAAGATCGGGCCCATAATCTCTCCAGCGGGTCCTGGGCCTGCCCCGTGGTCTTCTCCCAGTTGGACATGCCCAAAACACCTCTCTCCAGGGGGGCGCCCGGGGGGCATCCTAACCAGATGCCTGAACCACCTCAACTGGTTCCTCTCGATGTGAAGGAGCAGCGGCTCTACTCTAAGTCCCTCCTCGAATGACTAAACTTCTCACCCTATCTCTCAGGGAGAGTCCAGCCACCCTAGGGAGAAAACTCATTTCTGCCACTTGTATCCGCAATCTTGTTCTTTCGGTCACTACCCACAGTTCATGACCATAGGTGAGGGTTGGAACAAAGATCAGCTGATAAACAGAGAGCCTTGCCTATTGGCTCAACTCTCTCTTCACCACAACAGAACGGTAGAGAGTCCGCACCACAGCTGACGCTGCACCAATCCATCTGTCAATCTCCCTCTCCTTTCTCCCATCACTTGTGAACAAGACCCGGAGATACTTAAACTCCTCCACTTGAGGCAGAACCTCACTCCCGACCTGGAGAAGGCATTCTACCATTTTCTGACTGAGAACCATGGTCTCAGATTTGAAGGTCCTGATTCTCATCCCTGGCACTTCACACTCAGCTGGGAACTGCTCCAGCGAGAGCTAAAGATTCCCACCCGATGGTGCCAACAGGACCACATCATCTGCAAACAGCAGAGACAAAATCCTGACACACCCAAACTGGCCGAGTCCAACTCTCACTGAAAGCGAGTCCGACTTACAACCGGCAAATCAGACCAAACTCCCACTCCGTTTGTACAGGGACTGGACAGCCCGGAACAATGGGCCCATTACCCCATACTCCTGGAGTACCCCCCAGAAGACACCGTGAGGGACACGGTCAAATGCCTTCTTCAAGTCCACAATACACATGTGGACTGGTTGGGCAATATTGCCATGCTCCCTCAAGGACCCTAGTGAGGATATAGAGCTGGTCCAGTGTTCCATGATCAGAACGGAACCTCCAATGTTCCTTCTGAATCTGGGATTCGATCGGAATTGATCAGACTCTTTTCTCCAGCACCCCTGCATAGACCTTACCAGGGAGGCTGAGGAGTCTGATTCCCCTGTAATTGGAACACACCCTCCTGGCCCCCCTTCTTGAAAAGGGGAACCACCACTCCAGTGGTTCTTCCTCCCACACCCGAGTTTTCGCCTCAGAGACCACCAAGGCTGCAGCCCGTTTGGCCTGTCGATACCTGCCTGCCTCCGGAGTCCCACAAGCTAACCAAGCCCAGTAGGACTCCTTCTTTAGTCTGACGGCCTCTCTTACCCGGGGTGTTCACCACCGGGTTCGAGGATTGCCGCCACGGCAGGCACCGACGACCTTACGACCACAGCTCCGGTCAGCCGCTTCAGCAATGGAGGCTGAATGTTTCAATGTCCCCCGCCTCCCTGGGGATGTGATTGAAACTCTGTTGGAGGTGAAAGTTAAAGATCTTTCTGACAGGTTCCTCTGCCAGATGTTCCCAGCAAATCCTAACTCCATGTTTGGGCCTACCAGGTCTGACTGGCATTTTCCCCTTCCATCTGATCCAACTCATCACCAGGTAGTGATCAGTTGACAGCTCAGCTCCTCTCTTTACCCCAGTGTCCAAAACATATGCCTGAAGATTGGATGATACAACTATGAAGTCAATCATCGATCTACGGCCAAGAGTGTCCTGATGCTACGTGCATTTTGGACACTCTTATGCTTAAACATGGTGTTTGTTACAAACTGTTACTAGCACAGAAGTCAAACATCAAAACACCGCTTGGGTTGAGATCATAGAGGCCGTTCCTCCCAATCACGCCCACTCGAGGTACCACTGTCATTGCCAACGTGAGCATTGACGTCCCCCAGCAAAATAAAGTGGCGCTTTCCAGCCCCCCCGCCAAAGACTCCAAGAAGGCTGGGTACTGTCATTCGGCACATAATGTCATGGTCTGGGGCGGCCATGACTGTCATTTCGGGTTTTTTCTTGTTCTGTGTTAAGTTGGCGTCAATCCCTGTCTTTTGTGTCACCTGTTTCCTGTTTTACTTTGAAGGTCTGTTTTGTCTCCGTTGTTTTCAGCTTTGCTTCCATCCCTCTTGTTATCCTGATTGTCTGCACCTGCCTCTCGTTGGGTTCCCTGTGTATTTAAGTCTTGTCATCACCCTTGTCTGTGCTGGTCCGTTGTCTCGCATCCTGTAAGTACTCTGTTGGTTTTTGGTCACTTGTTTTTCCTCCATGTTCCCCTGCCTGGATGCCTGGATTACTTTTGTGGGATTTTTTTGCAAAATAAATACTTTATTTTTTGTGAACTCCTGCATTTGGGTCCTCCATCTCCTCTGCACTCTTGACACATAAGCGCAAATGACAGTCAGAGCCCATTCCCCGGCCCGCAGGCGCAGGGAAGCTACCCTCTCATCTACTGGGGAAAACCCCCAATTTACAGGCTCCAAACTGGGTGGCTATAAGCCCACACCAGCCCGTCGCCTCCCACCCTGGGCAACGGCGGAGTAGAATAAGGTTCAGCCTCTGTCGAGAAAATTGGTTCCAGAGGCCAGGCTGTGCGTTGAGGCGAGCCCGACTATATCTAGTCAGTACCTCTCTACCTCAACAGTAGCCAGTTTAGTCAGCCGAGGGTCAGCACGCCAAGGCCCATGCTTTTGGCTGCCGCCCAAAACACATCGCAGCTGACTCCTATGACTCTTCCTGCAGGTGGTGAGCCCATGGGGAGGCCAACCCATGTAACCCATTCGGGCTGAGCCCGGTCGGGCCCCATAGGTAAAGACCTGGACACCAGGCGCTCCCGAACGAGCCCCTCCCCCAGGCCTGGCTCCAGGGTGGTTCCCCGGTGACCCTTTCCCGGGCGATGGACATCGAGCTCTAGATATATTTTTGGTCATAGGAGTCGAATGAATCGCACTTAGTCTGGCCCGTCCCCCAGGACCAGTTTGCCTCGGGTGACCCTACCAGAGTCAAATGCCCCCGACAACATAGCTCCTGGGATCATTCGGGCACACAAACCCCTCCACCACGTTAAAGTGGTTATTTAGTTAGGGGTATTTATTCAATTAACTCCCAAAACCCAAATCCTCTCAGAGAGGACTAAAATAATTGACACTGAAGTATGAAAGGACAGGACAGACAAAAACACAAGACATGCAGTGATGCATGTGGTGTTGTTGTGGTGTACTTTGGTGTGCATGAACGAAGTTTGTGTTGTAGCGACAGGTGTAACGTGGTGATCTTGACCTCTGACACTTCCTCAGCATCAACCAGTGACCACAACCAGTACTACATCAGGAGTGGATCACAGTTGGTGCTAGTGTGTTGGGCAAGTGTTGTGCAGCAGACCTCCACCAGTGCATTGGATTTCTTTCCATGTCCAATAGGAACCAGTCAAATCCAGCCCAGGCAGCCCCCTACCAGCAACAAGAACAGCCAAGATGACGAGCCCACCACACACCAGAGTAACAGAGAGAAAACGAAGAAAAGAACAACAATAACAAAAAAAAAGAACAAAACATGAAATATGTTTCTTTCATTCTCGTCTGCAAAAAAATAAAAATAAATCAAAATGAATTTCAAAAAGGTTCATTCGTTTCAATCTGTAGTAGTCCAAGAGGTTTATTGCAGGCGCTGTCATTAAATATTGCTAGTTTATGCTTATTCTGTAATTAGCCTCATCCCATTTGGTAATTTTATTTTTTTTATTCACAACATGCAATGTGTGACAAGACAGACAAAAAAGACAAGTGAAGCTGTAGAAAGGACAAAGTTTATGGATTGTCTTATGAAGTGAGCAGACTGAGTGGATGTAGCCTTGTGGAAAGTTCAGGCTGAAAGTACCTGACAAAGGTAATTGAATTAAAATGCTAGTGAGGCTCTCAACCCTGGTTGGCCTTAGTACGTGTGTGATAACTTTCACATTGCTAAGGTAATGATTCATACTCCCTTGAGTTAGTCATGAGCCAAGTTTCACTTTTGAACCTATTTTGGTTGAGGAATCTTGCATCTTTTACTTCTTGTCATATGACTAACTCCACCAGTCTATGTGGTCCCAAATGTTTTGTTTCCAGTTTCTGCTTGAAGGGTAAAATGCTAAATTACACAGTGCTTCACTGTATACATTTTAATATAAATTAACTACGTCTGTCTCTTTTTTGCTGAGGGAGGCCAGCAAGACCTGTGTGGTGCCCACTCGTGTGATAGTTAAATCAGCCAGTAAGAAAGGCTTCGGGGCCGTGGCTGTCAGGGAACATTTTGTTCACTCCAGAGCAGGTGGAGGGACCTCTCTGTTGTGGCCCATTGAACAGATACAGGCGAGCTGAACCGTGCACAAGGACAAATTCACTCACAACTACACCAGAAATATGCTGAGATGAAGCTACACTGCAGACATTCAATAAGTCAGGTTTGATTTTGAAGCAACATTATTGTCTCTGACAAAAATAATCATAACTTCAAAACAGGCAAAGCAGTGGTGCTGCATTGGCCCATGAAGTATATGGCACAAATTTTGCTTATTGCACACTTTTGATAGTACAATTTATTAACTTATTCATAATGTTGACTGCTTTTCCTTTCTGGGTCATCTGCAATATCAACCAAATGCTCAAAAGCAACATACAGAAAAGAAAAAAAAAACAGGCTGATGAAACAGCAAACATCATTAGCCCACACATCTCAGTTACCTGATCTATTCACACCTGTTCGAAGTGCGTAAAAAGCATGGCAAAGTTTAGTTTGGCTGATTTTCATTTTTGTGTTGTTGCTTACAGTTCCTCCAAGTGATGACTAGAAAATTTCACAGCTGTTGTGCATGTATGAAAAAGACTTAATATAAGAGAAGTGGTGAGTGAAAGATGACTTTGTTGCAGAAGATCTGTTTTTATTGATGCTGAAGCTGCCACTTGACTGTAGCATACAGATGAAATGCAGTGAGTGGGGGAGATTTGTATCCCTGATGTGACATGGTTATTAAAAAATGGACAGTTCATACCAGCTTTCAAAAGCTTAATAGGACATGGGCTCAAGGGGATTATGTAGCAGCTGCTGGAGGCCACAGAGGAATGCAAAAATTAACCATTGCATGTGAAAGAAATTCACCAATCAGCTACATAACAGCCACACTATCATTGAATTTGCTGGAACTCAGGAAATACATCTAATTCCATGAAGTAATTTGTATAATTTAATTTCATCTTCTTATCTCTTTCATCTTTTGCTGCGTTGCACAGACTGATGTTTATCAGTCAAACACTCATGACCAGAAGTGATGATCAGTTAAAATGTAAAGTTTTCAGTCAAAAAAGGAACAAAGACAGGATATTGAGTAAGAAAGTTAAGCAACATTTGTTCACTATGCTCCAGATCAGTATCTATGCTGTGCTTTGCTGTTGCCTAATAATTGTTACAATGAACTTATGATCAACTTGAGCACTGACTCCATTAAATATCAGTATGTGACAGTGTAGTTATGGAGGCTATACAGCAATGTAAAATAATGAGATGTAGTTATACTTGGATACAATAATAAAAAATAAATCATAATAAAAATCATCTGGTCTGGTATGTGACCAACTCTCTTCAAACTCAGTTCATTCTCTTTTTATGGTTCCACAATTTCACAACACAACCCATCACAGGACACTTTATAGACACAGTTACAAGTTCAGTCCAAGTTTTAGTAAATGCTGCCCAACTCAGTCCAGATCAAAAATAATAAAAAACATTTTTGACATAGGGGACACAAAGTCTACATTTAATGATACCATATTGCTTGACAACAGCAGCACATATGGTCCAAGTTTAGATTGGATAAAAAATGTTTTCCTGCCAGTGACAGACTCATTCCAAAGAAACTGGTATCTTTTACCGCTTTACTGGTATTATATGGAAATGTTCCTCTCCAGTGTGAATGTTGAAAAACAGATGCATGCTGCACAAATATATCATAAAACACATCTTTTAAAAAGTAAATGTTTAAAGATGCTCAACTTCTAACACTTGTCTTTTACACAAACATTAAAAGTGCCAGAACATTTTATAAGCCTGTATATCCAGCATGCAACTAGGAGCTATAAAATCTCAGTTATTTTTTTTTCAAATTAGCTCTCTCATAGATAGCGTTTTATTAACAGTCTGTGTGGCTGTACTGTATCACCTCGGCTACTAGGCTGTAGCTGGAAGTTAAGTTAAGCAACACTAACTAGTTCCATAGAATAACCCCCCCCCCCCCCCCCCAAAAAAAAAAAAAAAAAAAACCAAAACAAAACAAAACAAAAAACCCCAAAAAACACATAAAGAAAAACAGCTGAAAATCAAAATTAAGTCTGAGCATGTGAAGCTTTTTAATGTTGAACAAAACAATACTGTTGCCAGTGAAACACTTCTGCCTCTTTAACAACATTGTTTTCCAAGGAGAGCAGCACGTGGTTATTGGTGAAAATGAACTTGCCTGTTATAGTTCAGCTACAAATGAGAGCACAGTGTTCCTGTTTGCTAGTGTTTGTAAATCAACAAAGAACTGGATATGAAGAGAAAATGCACGGTGTCACTCTCACACCATATTCAGTCTACAATGTACGTAGATAGTCTGTTAAAATAAAAGGTATCTACCCTGCATGTATTCAGCTGCATTCATGTGTCAAATGTGGAAAAATACTTGCAGACAAACTACAACTTTTTTTTGGGATTATTTAAGAGGCATTATTGACCCTGGATTTTTTTTTGTAAAAGCCCACTTTCCTCTGATTGGTCAGTATTCAAAACCCTGAACAGGAGCATGCATTTTTATGTACCTCATTAGATAAAATTATGTAAAGCCACAAAGTTATTCATAATTAGGGGGTGGTCTTTTGATTGGCCATCTACACCTACAGTGTCAGACTTGTCACTTTAGCTAATTATTACTTTCAATGAACTTGACTTCTGTGCTGTACAAAAAGCTTAACATACTTTCAAATTGCAGACTGATTGACCGTGGGTGCCAGCAGAGTTCTGCTTGTCCTCGTTTCAGCTGTCATTTTGGTTGCAGCATTCGAAATGAGGCTCTTTGAACAGGTTTCATCAAATGTAGTGCAAGGTAACATAAATTAGCATCATAGGTTAGCATTAGCTACGCCAGCCAAGCTAAAATAGCTAACTTGGGGTTACAGTGCTAGTGGCCATATTCCAGTCAGTTTACAGGTCTGCTCATTCTGTCCATCTGACCATTTTTGGATTAACTAGGAGTTGGGCGGCATCAGTTCCTACCAAAATGGTATAGTGTAGTCAGATGAAAAGGCAACTTCAAGGGCACTCTTGAGAAAAACCCATGGGTCACATCACAGGGGTCTATACTTTTTTTTTTCTGTCCACATATGCTGTATGTTAATGGTTAGTTTCATAATTTGGTACCACACTTTATGTTAATGCCACGCCTCTGGTAAATATTATCCACATTATCTGCTTGTGCAATATCTTCATGTCTTTTCGACTGCTCGTTGATTGGAGTCACCACAGCAGAGTGATCTGCACAGTTGATTTGGCACAAGTTTTATGCCCTTAAAACAATGATAATAAATTGTACTAAAAATGTTAAATGAAAGCAGGATTTCACCTTCATGAGACTCAAACTTGGGTATAATACACCAACATTGTCTTTTGTTGTTTGGACTCCTGTTTTGTGTTTATCTCCATCTCCAGTTTGTCTCCACTTGCACTGGTGTATGACTGCCTCTGCTCTCTCTGCTGTTATTGTCTCCACCTGTGTCTGGTTCTCACTTATGAGTTTATCCGTATCTAAATATTGTTTTGTGTTTAATTCCGTCCTCTCTGGCTTGCTGTGGTTTTGATCTATCCTGCTGATGTGTCACTTCCTTTGGGATATTAACTTAATCACTGATTTTTGGTTTTGGTTATTCTCCAATTAGACTTTTCTTTTGGCTTTTTATTAAAGAACTTTGCTTTGATTATTTCTAGTCCTGTGGTCTCCTGCCTCCTTCCCTGCAACCCTGACACTGAGCAGTTTTGATGACGTCATCCTCATAGCCAGATGTGAAACCAAGAAACAGAGATCTGGGAATTCCATTTAGTTTATGTAACACTACTACTATTACTATTGTTCAGGTGAGGAAAAAATGCTTCTCTTGTTATCTTTTGGTTGATATGACTAGGCTGCTATGAACATGCTTTATGAAAGAAAACTTAAAGAAGAGATTAGACCACATCGTATTTCACAATCTCCTGTCTAAGATGATTTGTAGGGAAAGATGTTCAGTGGGGAGTTTAGAGGAGAGCTCTTTTACTGTTCTCTCTTTACTGTTTTTTAGATTCAACTTCTTTGCTTGTGAATTTTATAAAAACAGAGCAACAAAACCATAGTCGGGACAAATAACTGACTAGAATAACGTATGGTGTGCAGATGATCTCTCCACTTTTGAGTTTGACAAAATGCACCATCATGGAGTTTTCACTCTGTTTCTGAGACCATTAAAAACAGTTCAAAGGCTCAAATGATTAGACATGGCATATATATATATATATATATATATATACATATATATATATATATATATATATATATATATATATATATATATATATATATATATACAGTGATCCTTTGTCAATTCGCGCTTTAAACTCCGTGGTTTAAGTTATTCGCGGATCTTTCAGAAATATATTATATACTAAAAAAAAATCTAGAAAAAAATCACGGAAATTCCCCAAAAATCCACCCCACAGCAGACGAGGGGCCGCAGCTGCCAGCGAAACGTCAAACGATGATTCACAGCCTCCTGTAAACAACAGAAGAATCGCAGACGGCTCAGCACTCTAGAATCTGTGCTGAGACGCATTTACTATGGTTTACAGACCAGAGGCTGTGAAGGTAACAGAAAGACCACAGTCGAGCCATTGTCTTGTTTCGCTGCAGTGCCTCGCTACTTTTTTGGCGGTTTTTAAACATATTTTAAACACATTATTTAGGCTCAGGGGGCTCCGGCTCCAGTTCGCGGATTTTGATTTTCGCGGGGGGCACCGGTCCCCATTAACTGCAAAAAAAAAGTTTACTGTGTATATATATATATATGTATTGGCAGTTGTCATACTAAGAAATAAATGAACTGTCTCAGACTTCTATGGCAGCTTTATTTTAACAGTTATAGAAAGAATATTGAAAAAAATTTTGAGAAAATTACATGAAATGAAAAATAAAAATCAATTTGAAAGTCATTGAGGGAAATAAGTATTTGATCCCCTAGCAAAACATGATCTATTACTTGGTGGCAAAACCCTTGTTGGCAAGCACAGCTGTCAGACGTTTCTTGTAGTTGCTTACTAGGTTTGCACACATCAGGAGTAATTTTCGTCCACTCCTCTCTGCAGATCATCTCCAAATCCTGAAGGTTTTGAGGCTTGCGCTTGGAAACTCACAGCTTCAGCTCTCTCCATAGATTTTCAATAGGATTAAGGTCCGGAGACTGGCTAGGCCATTCCATGACCTTGATGTGCTTCTTAAAGAGCCACTCCTTTGTTTCCTTGGCTGTATGTTTTGGGTCGTTGTCATGCTGGAAGACCCATCCACGACCCATTTTCAATGTCCTTAGAAGAGCAACACCCCCAAAGCAAAAGGCTTCCACCGCCATGCTTGACAGTAGAGATGGTGTTTTTGGGGTCATATTCAGCATTTCTCTTCCTCCAAACACGTCGAGTCGAGTTGAGGCCAAAGAGCTCAATTTTAGTCTCATCTGACCACAGCACCTTCTCCCAGTCTCTTTCTGAGTCATTAATATGTTGGTTGGAAAACCTGAGTCGGGCCTGGACGTGATCCTTCTTGAGCAGAGGGACCTTGCGCACACTGCAGGATTTTAAACCATTGCATCTCAGTGTGTTACCAGTAGTTTTTTTGGTGTCCCAGCTGCCTTGAGATCATTAACCAGCTCCTCCGGTGTAGTTCTCGGCTGATCTCTAACCTTTTTCATGATCATTGCGACCCCACGAGGTGATATCTTCCATGGAGCCCCCAGCCTAGGTTGATTACCAGTCATGTTGTACTTCTTCCACTTCCAAATAATTGTACCAACAGTTGTCACCTTCTCATTCAGCTTCTTACTTATGGTTTTGTAGCCCATTCCAGCCTTGTGGAGTTCAACAACTTTGTTCCT
Source organism: Hirundichthys speculiger (assembly GCA_018398805.1). Taxonomy (NCBI): domain Eukaryota; kingdom Metazoa; phylum Chordata; class Actinopteri; order Beloniformes; family Exocoetidae; genus Hirundichthys; species Hirundichthys speculiger. Next base: position 325,505 of record JAGFBZ010000693.1, on the reverse strand, counting down.
GACATCTTTTGTCAGTTCTTTAGTCTTGCCCATGGTGGAGATGGTGGAATATTACTGAGTCTGTGGGCAGATGGCTTTTTATACAGGTGACAATTTGGAACAGGTGTCTCTCATGCAGGTAATTACTTCAGTGAGATTAGGAGTATGCCAGTCGTCTGTGGGAACCAACACTGGTCAAGGTTGGTCGGGGATCAAATACTTATTTCCCTCAATGACTTACAAATTAATTTTTATTTTTTATTTCATGTAATTTTCTCAAAATTTGTTTCAATATTCTTTCTATAACTGTTAAAATAAAGCTGCCATAAAAATCTGAGACTGGTCATTTATTTCTTAGTATGACAACTGCCAAAATCAGCAGGGGATCAAATACTTATTTCCTCCACTGTATATATATTACTTGCAGATGTTCCAGCACAAAAAACTGGGGATGGTATATGCCATGATTGCATGTTTTTTTTCTCAATCACAGTTGTTTGTGGCATTTGTTTCTGTGTGGCCCTGTGATGGCCTCTTGTTTGATAATAGTTGGGACAGGCTCCAGAATCCCATGACTGAAACTGAACAAGATGAAGCAGGTGTAGAAAATGTATCAGTGGGGACCCAGATTATTGGAGAAAGTGAGAACAATAAAGGTAAATCATACTTGACAGACTAATCCAATAAAGACACGGCAGACAGAGTGACATTGGCACTTTTATTTCTTAATAAAATTAGTCACACATGAAGTCCACTTTGGCAGTGGTGGATCAGTGTGTCAGTGTCTGTGCAAAAATGTCCAAAGTTTAATCCATCTTTATCTATTCTAGGCATCTTTCTCAGTTGGAACCTGAAGAGCAGGATAACTGACAATCACTCGCATGCCTCTTTTTTAAATTCCCTTTTGTTCACTTTTCTGAGACTCCTCTTGGTAATGGACTTATGTCGCTCTGATCAACATTTACTACAGACAAACAATGTGTTTTATATTTTTGAGCAATTTAATAAAGTTATAAGTCATCCATACATTCAATCATTTCTTATACTCACTTCCTCCTGTTCAGGTTCATAGATCTTATACACCAGTCCACCACAAGAGTACACCGGGACAAAAAAGACAAACAACCAATAATGCTCACACTCTTAAAATAATCTCTCAACCTAGTATTCATGTTTGGTGGACAGGAAACTCCACGCAGAAAGACCCCAGCCAAAACCAGAAACCTCTTGCTTTGAGGCAACTGTGTTAACCAACCAGACCACCAAGCTGCCTCAGCTGAGGATATAGCAAGTGAAATTGCAGTAAGGCAGCAATAATCAAATTCTTTATCTGGCTTTAAGAGGGATGCTTTACATCAGTGGTGGGCAAACTGTGGTACACCTACCACTAGCGTAGAGCCCTATGGAATCTGTGATCACGGAATCACGGACGGAATCGCGGAATTGGAGATTAAAAACGGAATTCACTTTAAATGCGCAATATAACAGAACTGAACAGCAATTTGTGCAAAAGTTTGTTTTTTTTCTTCCGGACTAAAAGTGACTTTTCTTTTTTTAAGATTTTTTTGGCACTAGTGACTTGTATTGATGGTGGAGAGAGACAGGAAGGGGGGCAGAGAGAACGGGGAAGACACGCAGCAAGGAGCCGACAAGCCGGGAGTCGAGCTCGCGATTAGCCGCACGAGGACTGTAGCCTCTGTACATGGGCCGCCTGCCCAAACCACTGCTCTACCGGGGCGGCCTGAAAGGAACTTTTCTTTCAAGAAAATGTTCCAACGGGGGTCACACGAAAAGCTGGGACACTGCGCGCTTCTCCGCCTCCTGCCCCCGCTTTCCTCCATATATAATAAAAAAAAAAAAAAAAAAAAAACACGTCGAAGCGGCCACCTGAGAAAACCGACGAAGAAGCGAAGGAACTACCGGCTGTCTCCCAGGTACAGGACAGAGCAGTTTCTCCGAGATTATTATGTGTCTGGTGATTCAGTGTTCTGCTAGTTTAGCCAGGACACGGTTGAATGGACATGAAAAGATACGTGCGAGGATCACTGGACGAGTGAAAGCACAAACATAAAAAGGCGAGAATCCCTCACTGATCAAAACACAAAGAGGCTGTAAACAGCTGGAACACCTAAAGAAAAAATCACACTGACACACACAACCAGTGTTCAGTGCTTTGGATTTCATAGCATCTACATCAGCCGTAGTAAATATAGTTTATTCTGTTATCAGACACATAGTTTGTCATGACGTACCTGAAAAATGTCAGGTACGTCATGACAAACTATGTCTGATAACAGAATAAATTAAACAGGCTAAAATGATTAGTTTACAGCTGTTGAAATTCCTTTCTTTTTTTCACTTTAAATGGATTTTACCTATTTTAGTTTTTTTTTCTTGAATTTTTTTCTTTGTCATAAAATGAATGTTTTATTGGACACAATATGTTTAAAAGTATGATAACAGTAACGTTTACAGTTATATTTGCATAAATTGTCTATATTTCATTATTTTATATACTGTATTGGGGTTAAATTTGCATAAAATGCTTAAAACGAAATTCTCAAAAATTAAAAACCGAAAAACACCGAAAATGAAAAAAATCAAAACGGAATTTGAGAAAAAATAAAACGGATTTCATAGGGCCCTACTAGCGGGACGCAAGCGCTCTCTCGTGGTACGCGGGGAAAGTCATTTCACATTTTTTCCACATTTTCACTTAAAAAAAAAAATCTGAAAACATACAATGCACTTTAAATACAACGTTTCGAATGAAATGTGTAGCTTTAGAATTGTTGGACAGTGTTGTAAATGTCCGATTTAGTAAGGTAACAATTCAGGTAACAATAAATAGCCACAATAATGAATAAACATCTCTCCTGTGTGTTTAAAGCTAATTGAGAAGGCATATATGGCTATATTTTAAAATTGGTCATCATGGTGGTACTCAGAGAGCTGAACAGTTACTCAGGTTGTATGCAGTATTGAGTTTGAGAACCACTGCTTTACATAATGTAGCACTCAGAAACAAGATAATACTTCATGTATAGCCACATGAATGTTTGTGTCCAATGTAACCTGAGAATAATGTAACCCGTACTGGAACGTGCACTACAGTTCTGTGGGCTACAATGTGTAATGATTATGAGCACTGAAGATATTAAAATAACATGCAAAAAATAACATATTATGGTGAAGCTTTTGAAGCCTTGAACAGCTGCAGTGTCCTTGGTGATTTGCCTGATTAGCACTTGTTACTAAATATTTACAGCAAATTATAATTCCTTCTTCTTTTACCCACCAACACTTAACAGCTATGGCCCTGGCACAGATTAAATGTCATGTAAATTGGCTGTGTGCCTATGCAGATATGTCATGTGACTCTCTGTCATTGAAATTATGGTAGACACTCCATTAATGTATGGGCAATTAGACAAATTGGTTCAAATATAAACACCAGTGGATGAGCTAACAACATCTGGCAAGCAGATTAAAACCATCTCAGTAGTCTGTGCTTTATGGTAGTGAAAGAAGACATATCACATCTTTAATAGGATAGGTCAGCATTTACATATTTACTTAGTAAATAAGCAAATGTTTAACAAAATTTCCAAAACAGTACATTTAAAGCTTAAGAATTGTAACAGTATAATTCACTCAAATACTAGTCTTTAACTTGCACAAGACTACAATCTTGACCTTAGCCCAGTCACATCACACACATTCTTTATATAGATTTAAAAAAATAATACAGAATAGTGTGGTGTTTAGGGAGCACTTTGCTACCTTTGGTAGCACTGCAACTGACACCTGTAGCTTCATAGTTACTCAGTAGTGATTTGATATTACAGTCATTGCCCACAGTAGCCAGCTTTGGGATATTTGCTCATATGCAGGAGTATTTTCTTTCATAACCATTCACCAACATGTTTTTCTTTTCCTCTTTCAGTTATTCCCAATAACAATAACATATCGGTGAAGCTCTGCACTCCAGTCTTCTTTTTTTTTTTTTTTTCCTATAATACTACCATTTTTGCGCAGCCACTCTAAGCACTTCAAGATGAAAATGCTCAAGCTACAAACAATAGCCTGGTGAAAGCCAAAATATTTTTTCCAACACAGAAAGGCATTGGTAAAATAAAGCACAAAGAATTCCAATAATACCTAAAATATGTGACAGAATAACTCCTTAACTCATTTTCATTTCTAAATATTACTTATAGAAACCCACAGACAACAACCATGTCTTAAAATGTGCCATTTAAGTCACATTTGGCCACACTCAGAAAAGATGCATGTATAGACAAACACATTAGTTCACACTTGTTTCCTTAAAACATAGGAGATGCAACCCTTGGGTCAAGTTTTCTTTTTTTGACATGAATGAGTCTGAAAATGAAGGGCTTATTTCTTCAAACATATGCTTTATATGCTACGCTGGAAACGCTTTAGGCTCTTGATTGACCACATCTGAGTCAAATCAACACCAAAATGCTTAGTAAAACATAACCAAGGAAATAAGGAAAAAAAAAAAAACAGCAATGAATAAGAGAATGACTGCACCGCTTGAGCAAATAGAGGTTTACTTTTGTGTCTCCAGCAGGGGTGATGACTGTGGGCCCATTTAAGGTTGTCCTTAATCTGTCCTTAAAAATCTGTCCCACATTAGTTAGAAATTATGCCAAAAACATTTTGTTGAGCCGTTCTTTATCTTTTACTGACAGACGAAGAGGTTCATGCCAGGAAAACTCTTTCATGCATCCTTGAACTTCCCTCACAGTCACATCTCTTCAAGCAACCACGCTGATGATGAAGTTCACTCAAATTGATGCACCCAGGCCCGCATACTGATTAGCACTGGCAACACGCTCCACTGCCATTAGTGTTTGGGAGGTTTAGCCACTTACCCTGGTTGTTAGGTCCCCCTTCTCCCTCTTCACTGTCCGTCATGTTGTTCAGCATCCCCTCTCCTCCTCAACAGGCTGCGCACACAGAGAAGGCTGCTGATCTAGTTGCTGAGAGAGAACTCTGACTGGAACCAAAGATATGAAGAGCTTAACTTCTGCGTCTCACAGCATCTTTCCTCCTGCCTTTTGTTGCAGTGTTTATGGGGAAAAAAGAAACACAGAAAGGAAAGCTGTATTTTGTATTTTCCTTCACCTCTCTGTTCTGTGATTCCCTCTGTCTCTCATCAGGTGGTGTGTAGAGAGACTGTGAGCAGTTGCAGGGCAGAGTGGTTGCTGGTACTCGATGTCACTCACATGCACACTCTCTGCATGCCACTTGCCCCCCAGTCAGTTTAAGCCTGATGACTACATTCATCATGTATTCAGAAGGTATTATCCCCGTCGTCCTCCCTCCCTGTTTCTGCCCCCTCACGCACTGCTACCATCATCCATCTCATCATGAGAGATGGATGGAGAGGGATTGAGAGACAAAGGCGATGTACGTCAGTATCAAAGTACTGCCTCTTGACATAAAGCATCTCTTTTGATGTTCTTTTCAGAAAACAAGATTACATTTTATTACTATCCATTCATCCGTCTTTTGTTATACTTCCTCCATACCACATTCCTCTTTTATACTTTGCTGCATGGTCATGACCCATTATCTTTAGAAGAGCTGGAGGCTGCACTTCTAAAACTCTGTGACTTACCACATTGACTGCCAGGGTGTGTGGACAGAATTTTCATCTCCTGGAGTGTGTGGGAGCTTTTTTAAATCAATTGATTTAAAACTATCATTATGATAATTAAGGGGCACTGAAATGAAAGAGAAGCACTGAATGAACTGCCTGCAAAATGTTCCGAATGAATGAAATGTGAGTAATTTAGAGGTAGTAATAAGGTATTAGAGGAAAGAAAGAAAAAAAAGAGATGTTTCTTTTTAAAAAAACCTGCTCAAGGTCAAATTAATTCATAGAGCACTTTTAAAAACAGCAAAGCTGATCAATGTACATGCGTAGTCTGAGCAGTATGTATAAGAAGAGGTAAACTGTTCCAAGTAACTGCAGCTAATTATGATCAGGTACTTTGATCAAGTCTTTGAGGGGCAAAAATGGACAGAAAATTCTTTTTGTTGTCAATAAAGGAGTGAAAAAAATTACAAACAATGTCCCTTAAAGAAAGATCTGAAAGAACACTTATATTTCCATTTTTTCAAAAATAAATGTAACCTTATGCTAACTTTAACCACTAATAGTTTAAACCTTTCTGTGTTCAAAGGCACCTGGGATGCACCATCCCACTGTCAAACCTTATATTGTGGTCAAACAAATCATTCAGGGTGGTGTAGGGGGGTGAACAGATGCCTTGTAGTCAGGACCACTAAGAATCAGAGATAAAAAGGAACATCCAGACTATTACAAGGGCTATTAAGGGCTTACTGAAATACACAGTAAAAACGTACAAAACCTCTCCCTTCAGCCCTCCGCAGCACATGGACACTCAATGCCTGTTAACTGAAGAAAAATCAAGTTTGACAGAGAAACCAAAACCAACAGTCCAGTGACTTTCTTAGGGTCAATCACTGTGATTGGATTCGACTAGAGGGGAATGCAATATTGGCACTAAGGTGTATTGTGTCACTTTCTGTTTACCTCTCTTGTGCTTGGTGGAGTTACTCACTCCTCTAGCTCACTAAAATGTTTTTCTTTTAATCACAGAAACATCTCTTCCTGGTCACATATTTCACAAATTAACACTCCTCATCAAACATTTTTAAAAAATGACTGTTCCACAAAACAATTTTTATTTAACACTTCAGCCTTCTGGCTTTAAGAAGCATTTTTAAAGAAGTTAAATCATCACAGAATATTGCAAAATATATTTGTTGTTCCAAGTCAACTGCGTCTAAAATCTGGACCAAGTACAGTGATCCCTTTGCCACTTTGCGGTTTGAGTACCGCGGTTTTAGTGCTTCGTGGATTTCTTTCAGAAATATATTATAATAAAGCAAATGAGAGGCTGCAGCTGCCAGCGAAACATCAAACGATGACTCACAGCCTCCTGTAAGCAACACGAGAAACGCAGACGGCCCAGAACTCTAGAATCTGTGCTCTGATTGGCCGAGATGGATTTACTAAAGTTTGGAGACCAGAGGCTGTGAGGGAAACAGAAAGACCACAGTTGAGCCTTTGTCTTGTGTCACTGCAGTGTCTCGCTACTTTTTTGCAGTGATTAAACATATTTTAAACACATTGTTTAGGCTTGGGGGGATACCGGCTCCAGTTCACGGATTTTGATTGTAAGGGTAAGGGATCACTGTACAAACAAAATGGATGACATCAAAGCATCTAACAAAAGACATAAATCAGAAAAAAACAAGGTTCCAGAGGGCTAAAAAAAAAAGCAAGCAATGACTGTGGTTGACAGGATGAACGTGATATTCAGTGATGAATCACCAGTTTGATTTGGGTAAGGTGATGATGCTGGTACTTTAGTTTGGTGCCATTCCAATGAAATGTATGAAGATGACTGCCTGAATAAAAAATGCACGTTTCCACAATCATTGATGAATTGGGGTTGATGTCAGGTAATAGTATGGAGGAGATGGTAGTCATTACATCTTCAATAAATGCTTACGTTTACATTGAAAATTTGGGCACTTTTCTGATTCCATCAATTGACAGGATGTTTTGTTATGATTATACTATTTTTTGCTATGATAGTACATCTTGCTATAAGACAAAGGGTATGAAGAATTTCCTTCAAGAAAGGCATAAAGAATTCAATTCAGTTTCAATTCAGCTATATTTGTATAGCATCTATTACAATACAAATAGTCTCCAGGCACTTTACAGAGACCCAGAGCAAATATTAGTAATTTAAGTAATATAATTAAATCTTAAGTAAAGAACCAATGAAGGCAAGTAAGAAACTCTCCTAGCAGGAGAAAACCCTTGAAGCCAAACAATGGCAAGGAAAAACTTCCCTTTAAGAGAAAGAAACCTTGAGGAGGAACTTCAGCAGCAGAACTCTCCTGCTGAAGGAGGAGATGAGGAGGGAGATAGGACAGAACATATATCCTATACAGGATATCTTACAAATGTGGCAAGGGACACTACGGAGGGCCCAGGCGGGGAGCCCTTCTTTATTGAAAAATAAAATCTGATTTTTTTTTTTTTTCAGATTTTTTTTTTTTTCAGATTTTTTTTTTTCAAATTCAAGACATAGGTATATGTCTTACTGGTGCACAAAATGAAAATAAGTGAGGACACCGCTCAGTGAATCATGTTGGTTTCCCCCTGCAGCACAGGCCAATAGCAGCATAGCTACGACAAGGCTATGTTTAAGACAAGCCTGCTCTAGTCTTATGTCCAGCCATTCCAGCAACTGTAGCTATGGCTATTAGCCCTAACACACTATTGTTTAGACTAACTAAAGGCTTTACTAAAGGCTTTACATCCTCTCCCCTGGGAAAGGTACTACCAATATTGGCGATATTATGGAGGTAAAAAAAAGGCTGCCTTCAAAACCTGAATAACATGCTGTTTAAACTACATATCCTGATTGAAAACATCTCCAAGGTTTCTCACAGTTGTACTGGAGATTGACATAAACTTGACTAATCCATTCCTGAGGTATTTGGGACCAAAAACAATTTGTGGACATACAGATCTTAATGTCTTTAAAACTTGCCTGATGTTTGGCTAACAGTTCTGTTTCGTCTGACTTCATGGACAAATACAGCTGCGTATCATCAGCATAGCAATTAAAATTTATGCCGTAGCACTGTATAATATTTCCCAAAGGCAGCATATATCGAGTTAAGAGAATTAGCCCAAGGACTGAACTCTGTGGGACGTCATAGCAGACGCTCCTTTGTGTGTGTTTAACAAACTGTGTGTTTGGAACAAACTCATACCTGTCAGATAAATATGATTTAAACCACACAAGTGCTGTCTCTTTAATCCCAAGAACTTGCTCTCATTAGCGCAGTAAACTGCTGTGATTGATGGTATCAAAAGCAGCACTGAGCAGAACTAGTATGGATATTAATCCATTGCCTGAGGCCATGAGGAGGTTGTTAGTGACATCACAGCACTTTTCTGTGCTGTGATGTATTCCGAACTATGTATTTCTATGCAGATGGTCGCCTAGCTGGCTTGCAACTACTTTTTACAGAATTTCAGGAACCAAAACACCATCTGTTCTGGGTTCTGATTATTTATCCTCAGCTTTGATCAGATCCTGCCATACACACCTGTCAACAGTCATTGGTCATCCATTATAAAGTCATGTAAAGATGAATGTATACCTTGTGTTATGTGTATAACAAAAGTCCTCTGATCCTCACCAGGTCTGTATTGTAACTGAAAATAGGAGGCAAAGTTTACAACTCTTTTCAGATCAAATGGTTTTATGGAGATAAATGAGCCTCTCATCTCTCCTACACACCCTCTTTTCATCTGGACATGACTTATTTAAAAAAAAAAAAACTGCGAGCAAATTTTGAGTGAAATGAGACGGCTTTCTTTTCCATTTCCTCAAACAGTTTGAATGAAAACAATAAACATGAGCAGAAAAGAAAGAAAAGACTCACTAACCACAGTCAATGGTCAAAACAGAACAAGGTGATGGTTTTATAAGTGAAAGAGAGAAAGACCAGATTGTGATCTGCTTTGCCTAGAGGAGGTAGTTCAAAGGAGCTGTCTGCATCTCTGATGTTTGCATAAAACAAATCCAACATTTTAATACCTCCGCCAAGGAGGTTATGTTTTTGCTGGTGTTTATCTGTATGTTTGTCTGTCTGTGTACAAGATAACTCAAAAAGTTATGGATGTATTTTGATGAAATTTTCAGGAGTTGTCAGAAATGTGAAAAGGAAGAACTGATTTCCTTTTGGGTCTGATCTGGAAGAAATCCTGGATTCCGGATCACTTTCAAATTTTTGATAATTGTTGCGCTTGGTGGAGGTCTGCCCTCTCCGAGTGATGTTCTGGTTCTCTCTGTTGAAGCAGTTGACAAACTAAAAACATCAAAATTGTGGCAGAGAAAGAGACATGGTTGAATGAAGGTGGGATGTACGCTGTCATTATCAAGAACACTGGTGAACTCTCTTAGTAAATAATAAGGACGAAAACTAACAACTAACACTTCAATATCTGGGCTGCAGAAACAATGTTTCACAGTGTTCTGGATTACACCATCTGTTGTTTACAAGTCCCACAATTCCATCACCTTTGCTTTTTCCACTTTTCTTCATATCTCTGTCCTCCCCTGATTGTCTGAAATGTAGGCAGAGACATGGTGGAGTCTGTAATATGCCCCTGCAGCCATGTTTTTAAACACATTAAACTGCTTTGCCAAAGCTCCAGATTTGTAGCTGTTAGCGTTTCAAGCTTGTCCATCTTGTTAGTGAGAGATGATCTCACATTCCCAATTATGAAGGAGGGAAGAGCTGGTTTAAACTTCCTCTTTCTCTCTCTCCACGTTGCCCCTGCTCTGTAACTGCAGCGTTTTCTCCTCAACTCGTGAGGTACTTGGGGTCACAGTGATGATGTAATTTGGCATCTTGATATTATGATCAGCTCCTTTTGCTTGTAAACAGGCTCTCATAGCCATGCCTGCTCATCATAACAGGTGGTAAACAGGTGTTAAAAAATGAAAAAGTAAACAGGAAAAACCAGGAAAAATATTGACAAGCTCTGCAGCAAGCTTCCACCATGAACTGTGCTATTCTGGATTCTATATATAGAATCTATATGTGTGTGTGTGTGTATGTGCGTATGTTCTGCCAAGTGAGCTGCAGTATTGGCGGTCTCTGAGGCAATAACTCGGATGTGGGAGGAGTTCGGTGAGGCCATGGAAAGTGACTTCAAGGTTCTTCAAGGGTCTGGATGTTGTAGGACTGTCCTGGTTGAAACATCTCTGCAACATTGCGTTGGCCGTACCTCTGAATTGGCAGACTGGGGTGGTGGTTTACCTTTTTAAGAAGGGGGACTGGAGGGTGTGTTCCAATTACAGGGGAATCACACTCTTAAGGCTCTCTGGTGAGGTCTATGTAGAAGTGCTAGAGAAGAGAGTCAGATCAATTACTGAACCTCGGATACAGGAGGAACAATGTGGGTTCCGTCCTGGATGCGGAACATTGGACCCTTGCTAGGGTCCTAGAGGGAGCATGGGAATTTGCCCAACCAGTCCACATGTGTTTTGTGGACTTGGAGAAGGCATTTAACCATGTCCCTCAGGATGACCAGTGGGAGGTTCCCCAGGAGTATGGGGTATTGAGTCATTGCCGTTCCTTCCCTGTAAGAACAGAGCAAGAGTTTGGTTCACATTGTGAAGATTGTTTTATGGTGAGAGTGGAAGTCAGTCAGGGCTGCCCTTTGTCACTGTTTCATAACTTTTATTGGATAGAATTTTTAAGTGCTGCCAAAAAGCAGAGGGGTTCAAGCTTGGTGGTGTGAGGATTTCATCTCTGGTTTTTGCAGAGGATGTGGTCCTGTAGGCATCATTGGGTGGGGCTTTTTAGCTCCCACTGGAGTGGTTAATGTTTGAGTGCAAAGCAGTACGGCCAAGAATCAACACCTCCAAACCATGGATTTAAGTTGGAAGAGGAGAAACAGCCCTCTCCAGGTTGGGAGTGTGATTCTGTCTCAAGTGGAGGAGTTTAAATATCTTGGGGTCTTGTTCATGAGTGATGGAAATGGAGCAGGAGATAGACAGGAGGATTGGTGCTGCACCTGCAGTGAGGTAAAGTCTGTTGTAGTGCAAAGACAGCTGAGCCAAAAGGCAAGGCTCTTTGTTTACTGGTCCATCTTTGTTCCTATTTTCACCTATGATTATGAACTGTGGGTAGTGACCAAAAAAAATGAGATAGTGGATACAAGCGACTGAAATGAGTTCCCCCCGCAGAGTGGCTTGATATTTTTTCTTTTTCAGACCATCCTCTTGTAAACCTGAGAGATGGTTGAGTGTGAAAATTCCAGTAGATCAGCAGTTTCTGAAATACTCAGACCAGCCTGTCTGGCACCAACAACAATGCCAAGTTCAAAGCCACTTAAATCACCTTTCTTCCCCATTTGGATGCTCGGTTTCAACTTCAGCTTCAACTTCAACTTCGCCTTAACCATGTCTACATTCGAAAAAGCATAGCATTGCTGCTATGTAATTGGCTGATTAGCGAATTGTGTTAACAAACAATTGAACAAGTATACCTAATGAAGCGGCTGGTGTGTGTGTGTGTGTACATTTTTTAGAGTATTTATATATTATAATGTTTCCTGTCATGGATTTTCAGGCTGTATAGTGCGTACTCTCTATAGATGGATGTGCTACAAAGGCCAGTAGATGATTGTTAATTTTGAAAGGTATTGGTGAGGGTTGTGAAGCATTGTAAAACCACATAAACAAAGCAAATGTTTTTCTGTTTTGTGCCCAAAGATGTGCAGTTTTGTTTTTCTTCTTCTAAGTATGTACCTAAGACTAGAGTCTTATTTTTTTTTAATTGATAGGTAATTTGATATTAATATTTGTACCTTCTGATTTGCTTTAAATTGCTGACAATTGATATCTGATAGTATTTTTTCATAGAAATATTGAATTTTGGAATAGTGATGATTATTGCTGTTGTAATTGTTATTATTTTTATTATTATAATTATTGCATTATGTAGATTTGTATAAAATAATTAATATGCTGAATTAATTATTCTGTAGAATATTGTATAAAATCAATTATTCTGTAAATTATTATTCATATTAATTTGATTATTTTCATATTATCTTATGAATAGTGTAATATTAATTTAATAAAATGATTGCAAATGCATCACACCTTTTTATATATCAGACAGGTTTCTTATAAAATACTTTTATATTCCAGTTCTAGGGTGTTTTTTGTTTTTTGTTGTTTTTATTTGTGTTTTGGTGCTGATTCCAGAAATCATACATTTATTTATAAAACCAGGTGATGCTTATTAGATATAATCAATTGTGTTACAACAATTTTAGCCAAATAATAATGTTATTCAGTCAATCAAGAACTGGGAACACTGAAGAAAACCCCTTTCCAAGATGGTGGCAATATTGACGCAGATGGGATGGTACCATGTGGCATCTAGCGTTACATATGAATGATACTGTGGTCCACTGACAGGCGCCGGTAGGACCCCCCTCCCCCCCCCCCCCCGGTATAGACAATGAGTGAAGACAATGGATGTCTTTGCTATTGGATACACCAACACCATACATTTTTGTAGCACATTTCAAGAGTGCATTTTGCCATGCTCACTTATTCTCTTGCCATGTCAGTGAGAGTGTGCTGTTGGCTGGGCTTTGATTGGCAGAGAGCCTGAGAGTCATCTTCATCTGGGCCAAGCCGCTTTAGCTCTTAACCCATGGGCACTTCTCTCCCTGTCCGCCTGCCTGCTGCGGCTACACATGTGGAATTGGATATCAGAGTTGTTAAACTCATTCATACCTACGCCTGATACAAAAGCATGTAAGCAAATGCAATGCACACATTTATCTTAAAAGAAAAAGCACACAGGCACAAGCACATGCACACAGACACAAACACCCTGGAGTGAACTTGCTGATGGCTTAATCCAGCGGATTAAGGTCATGGTATGCTGGACTGAAATCCACTTGTTCTTTTTCCTGATTGAGCACAGGACCTATTCACTGCTCGGAGTTCTTTATTCATTTTCTCTGGCTGTCAACAAGATGACATTTAACCTTTGTGACACCAAAACCACAGCAATTGTGTAAAATTAGACAAAACATATTTTATTCAGCATCAGTAAAACACAGTGTTTACCCTTTTACACGTTCACACCCAATAACTACCTGTTTTTATGCCATGTGCAGCAAAATCACAGGTAGAGCAATGATTCTACTTGAGATTATTTACAATCAATATTTAAAAAATATATATATATCTACCACATAACCATTAGTCTGGTTATAGCATATACAGATCATCCATTAAATTGTGAATATCTGTGGGTGTAGTTATCCAAATTGGTTGCCTAGTTACATAAATCTTGGGCCCTGACTGTCACCTTATATTGCTGCACCGTAGCAACTCCGTGCCTTGATGACAGCAGTACTCTGAAAACAGTACAGAAAAGGCTCAAGCAATACAACAACAAACTCATGGTGCTGACATGGCCTCAAAACTCTGAAGATCCAAATCAGATTAAGAATTCAGCAGGCAACCTACAGGATCTAAAGGACCCCTGCCAGCATCTCTGTCCCGTACACTGATGGAAGGTGCTTTGAATGTTGCAATTTTATGTCTTACAGCATCAGTGCTATTATTTGCTTTTTTTTTCTTTTCCACAGATACATTTATTTCTTTAGTTCTTTATGTTGCTTTTTTGTAATTAATTGTGTTATATTCTGTTTTATTCTTTAAAATTTATGTGGATCTTTTTACATGACAATTTTTTTTTTTGCATAATCCTTTTATTGTTGTGATTTAACTATTTTTCTGTGACACAGAAGTGTTTGATTAACACATATGGTGGACTCTTATGCTGTAATTCCTTTAAGAAAAAAAAAAAATTAAAATAAGGTTCATATAAGCGCTTACTGAAAATAAGTTATTTATTTTGTGTTACAGTGATTGTTGCAGTTGCACTAGTTGTTGTTGTTGTCAAACAATCTCAGTTTATCTGATTCAACAACATCAGTCACACAAGAGCATAATCAGTCACCCAAAATATTCCAGTGTGATATGCTTTTATCATCTTTTTTTTTTCCTCTGATCAAATTTGTTAAGCTGTTTTGCTGAAAAAAAGAGTAAAATGGTGTAATCCTTTTTAGCTGTGCAATCCTCTCAGAGTGATGACGTGTTGTAGCTTGTGTGAGGGATCAGTCACTGTTGGCAGTGTAGGACAGGTGAGCATGCAAGGGTTTATCTCCAAGAAGTTCACTGAAAAATGTGCATCTTTAATGAAAAACTTAAACAACTTAAAAAAAATATCTGAAATCTCAGGACATAGAAAATGTTTGCTCAGCTAAACATAACATTAATGTATTTATTTTTGACCGCTGCATTGAACTAATGTTTTTAAAAGGATTAACTGTAGGAAAGTAAAGTTTTCCTGCTGAAATCTAAGTTAGAGGTCTGTGTAAGTAAAACAGCAAATAAGCAGAGATTAAATTCCTATGGCTGAACTGCACCCATGACTCAAGTCCAACTAGAATTAAAAATGCACAAAAACAACAGATAAAGTTATTGTGTATTAACTGAGGCTTCATCCCATTGGCCTCAAATGTTTCTCACAATGATTTCTAAGACGCTAGTCCAATTCTTTATGGTTTCAATACAAGCCCCCTGGTTTGGATTCAGTTACACTTTGGACTTTGGTAAATGTTTCCAAGTTTGTATCACTGCTTCTCTGCTTTAATAGCTTAAACTGTGCAGCATTCCTGTTGTGTTCACTAATGACCGACAGATGGTGACACAGACTCTGCCTTCCTGTTCCTTTTTTGCCCATTCTTGGTTATTCACATTATTTATATATTTATTTCATAACATATCTTTCAATAACATTTGGATAATGCCATCTGCTTCTTTATCTGTGGTTTATTATTTACATCCGTTAATTATGCTTAGTCATGATTAATGGCGCATAGTACTCCATTCCTTACCTACCTTATTCTTCACAAGCTATTTTGAAAAACTGTTTTCAGGCATCTGTCATTGCAATTCTGTTGAGAGGTTTTTACTGTTTTTCCCTTGTGACAGCCCACTGGAATTTAAACTTCATGAAATTCATGAGGGGAATAGCTGTAATTTGAGCAACCCCAGAACTGTGAGAAAATGTCCCAGAAAATCCTTTCATTACTGTTTCATGCTGTGTCATATCAAGTCTTGAAGATATGACACCGATGCCAGTAGGGCAAAACCACAATGATATGACAAAGTACACTGATTTATGAATTTAGTTTGCCTTTTGGCTGTTACTGCCATAAAGCACATTAAAAGCTCCCAACACTGTGGATTATCATCAAAATCCTTTTTTTATTCTTCTTATCTTCTAAGCTGTAAATCGGACCAGCATTAAAACACACACGCACATGGACACACACATCACCACACTCTGCTTATGCAACCCCTAAATCTGTGATCTACACAACATAGAAACTAATGAAATACAATACAAATACAATACAAAATAAGTATGAAAAAAGTTACTCTAAAGAAATAATCTATCAATTCTGTTTTATTTATTTTAATTTTTTTGCATCAGCAAATTAATTAAAAAAACATCTGGTCATCACCAGCTGACATAATTAACACAATGAAATTAAAACAACCTTGGATTAACAATGACACTTGACATAGTACACTGATTTATTATTATTATTTATTTCTATTAAACAAAAACTCAGCCAAAACTCAGACACAACAAGCCTACTTTCTCTACCGCTGATGATTTTTTGTGATTGATATTATCAGTCTCTCATATTGTTGTGGCTGGTACAGCAACCTGGCTACACAAGGAGAAGGAAGCCAGTAATATTAAGATAAGGACACTCCTAATGATATGGTTTCACCCTAAGTATAGCATCATGAGGCTGTTCAGGAAGTGAAAGGCTGGGGAATAGCGGATGTCATAAGCACCATCCAGGATGAAACAACAAAGACTCCAAAAATATATCCAGAAGGTAGCCCCGATAACAAACTGCTAAGTAGTAAAATGTAGTGAGGAGAAAGAAGAGAACTAAGAAGAACCATTATCGAAAAGTGTAGCCCATACAATGCATGTACCACCAACAGATGATTCAATTCACTTTCTTTCAACTTTATTTGTCAGCTGTCTACAACTGTATTACAAAAAGTGGGGTTGAGGAAGTAACCGATACTGAAAAGTCCTTCTCTGAAGTACAGCACACTGGTATTAATCAGATGCAGGCAGGCGTTTCATCCAGAACTCCGGAAGAAAGCAGTTGTGATTGATGTGGCAATCCCAAGCAACTGCAACATCAAGAAGGAGGGAACTAGAAAAATACCAAGGGTTGAAAGATGAAATGGAAAAAAGAGGAAAGTGAAGGCAATAACCAGTATTAATAGCCACTATTAATTAAAAAAGAAAAAAATTGGCCTCAATTTCTACCTGTCTGGAGCCCTTGATGCAGTCATCACTGGCAAGTGCTCCACTTTTGAAAAGGCCCTGGTGAGACCTGGGGATGGAAGAAAAAACAAAAGAGGATCACAGCTCTTCCGTTCCATTGTGACCAGGACTTACTGCAGATATTTCATGCCGCGTCTTCTGTCCAACAAAGTATTTAAGACGTGAGGGAAAAGTGGTTTGGTCTGTCAGGGTGGACTAAAATCATAGTGAAACACAAATGGACGGGACAGAGAAAGAGACAAAACAGTGATGGTGTGGTGTGTTGTATGTAAATGAATATGTGGTGGATTGTGTTGAAACAAAAAGTCAGACATTCAAACGTAAGACAAACAAGGTAAACCAACATAATACGTAGTGAAGAAAACTGACCAAAAGAAAAGGAGAACACTGTGTGTGCCCAAGTAGGGGGGTGGGGGGTGGGGTGGCATGATGGATAAATATTAATATGCATATACCTATACAGTAATCCCGTACACTTTGCAGTCTCAGCAATTGCGGTCTCAGTTACATCGCAGAGGTTTCAAAAATATTCATCGAAAAAAATATTCAAAAAACAATCTTGTCTACGTTACATTCAGCTTTTCTTCCTTCCTCCTTGTCAGCCTGATTGTCTGCACCTGCCTCTTATTTGTTCCTCTGTGTATTTAAGTCCTGTCACTCCTGTTCTGTTTGCTGGTCCGTTTTCTCCTTGTGCCCCCTAAGTCTCGTCTCATGTCACGTGAATGTTTTTCTGTTTTTCAGCCTGGTTTTTGTTTTGATTACTTTTGTGGAATTTTTGGTTTAGTTTGGATTTTTTTTTTTTTTTTTTTTTTTTTTTTAATAACTATGCTTTTTTGCACTCCTGCACCTGGCTCCTCCATCTTCTTCTCAAAACCTGACATGGTCTTCTGCTGCTGCTGGAACATGATACAGGAAGATGGTCTCTTCTACACACAACTGCTGTTGAATTTTAGAGCCCACTCTTTGTGAATTCATTGTAATTATTTTATTCTTTACTGACGTGATTTTCACAATGGTGATGAATGATCACTGATCAACTGATAAACTGTATTAAAGCCTGCATCCTCTTACATCTCAACCAACACCTAGCTTACGGGACCAACAGATCCACACTCAAAGAAATATTAGATTTAAATAATAAAGTAACTTCAATCGGTCCCACAAAACTATTTTATTTAAATTTGAAGAATACTAGATGACTACATTTCAGCAAACCTTCTTAATCAAATTCTACATAATACAGTTATGTTGAATTTACTAAACACTATTACATTGAATTTATTAATCATTATGTTGAATTTAATAAACACTATTACGTTGAATTTATTAATCATTATGTTGAATTTACTAAACACTATTACGTTAAATTTATTGATCGTTATGTTAAATTTAATAATCGCTATTACGTTGAATTTATTAATCATTATGTTGAATTTACTAAACACTATTACGTTGAATCTATTGATCGTTATGTTAAATTTACTAAACACTATTATGTTGAATTTATTAATCATGTAGAATTTAATAAACACTGTTACCTTGAATTTAGTAAATTCAACATAACGATCAATAAACATCACATTGAAATTATGGACCACCATTTTGTTCCATTCACTACAATACCTTATGTTACATATACTAAACATTAGTTAATTGTATTCATGTTTTGGGACTTCAATAAATACCACTTCAATCAACTGAAATTCACATTTATTTATTTATTTACTTATAACAACATAGGCCAGAAAAAATAAAGGCATCTCCCAAATGTGCTGAACACAGGCCCCAAGTGCTTTGAATGTGTTGTTATGTCCTCCTCTGTCTCTGTCCTCCTGTCTCTGTCCTCCCCTCCGTCTCTTTCTGAGGAAAATAGCTGTATCTATACAAATTAAAAATGAACACAAAAGTAAAGTGCACCAGTGAGGTGTTAGGGAACAGTGAGCCACCAGAACACATAACAAACTTACAAAATACATACTACAAGAGTCACTTTTCCACACTGACACCTACCATATCATATACTTCTATCCAACAAAGTCATATTTTAACATATTTCTAACAGAACAATGCTGGTGACAAGTTGTGATGAGAGTGTGTTGTTCTGGAAATTAAAACCAAACATATTTGAAACTGCTCTTTCTACCTTCACCTCATACTTGCTGAAAATACAATAACTTAAAATTGCATAAAAGAGAAAAAGGTAAAAAATAAATAAATAAATAAATAAAAAGATGGAAGTAAAAATAACAACTGGTGCAAGTACATGGTAAACTCCTTTCGCTTACTCATTTAATTTACCTTTGAGGACCTGTGCCTTCCGTGACAGTTTCTGTCCATCCATGTCCATCAACACCTTCTGAATGAATTCAAAGGTGTATTTGAGGTTACTGGGAAACTCCAGATTTAGGCAGCAGATGAGCCCAAGGAGGAGTGCGCAACCATTTGCCACGTCCTTCCCGTCCTGCAGCACTTCTATGATAATAACCCCTCTATGATAATGTTGACCTCCTCAGGGTCATCTTTGGGCTCTGCTCCTTCTTGTTGGATGACATAGACCGCCATGTCAAGTTGCTTACTCATTGCCTCCTGTGCTTCAAGATCAACATCCTAAAAAAAGAAAAAAAAAAGGGGGGGTTTAGAATAAAGTATTTATGACGATCTGTTTTAACAGTCATTGTCTTATTGTCACACTATTTTAAAAAGACATTCATAGCAGTTCAAAATGTCTTAAGGTGTTATCAATAATCCAAATATAAATCAACTATAATGATGGAAAATCAGGAAGTAGAAGAAACTTGTACATCAGAAGCTGAAACTATATCATGACATTTTAGGTCAGACTTGATTAAAAAAAAAAAAAAAACTCCTCCAAATAATTATTTCAGCTCTTAATGGGCTCCATGCACAGCACCACTACTTCTTGAACTTAATACACATACAACTTAATACATGTTGGACCACTCTGACTACTGGCACACCTGAATTCATCACTTTGTCCAGTAATGTATGACAGGAAATAAAGGAGCTGTGTTAAGTTCAGGAAGTAGCAGAGCTGTGCATAAAGTAGTTTGGAAACTTGGAAGTAACTTGGATCGATCGGCGCTAAACCTTGTAAGCATGCTGCCAATTGGGCACGTAATTACACCTATTTTTTAAAATACTTTTTGAAATATTTAAGTGCAATTTCATGATAGAAGTCAATTGGTCTGTGATTGTACTGACACCATGACTAACTTTGTAATCATCCACAGGGTTTAAAGTAAAAAAAAAAAAAATCATGAGCCTGAACTTTTTTTTCCAGGGAGGGGGCAGTGGATCCAAAGTGAAAACCTGTGCCTTGTGAAAGTATTCGGCGCCCTTGAACTTTTCAACCTTTTGCCACATTTCAGGCTTTAAACAAAGATTTTTTTTGTCAAGAATCAACAACAAGTTGGACACAATTGTGAAGTGGAACAAAATTTATTGGATATTCTAAACTCTTTTAACAAATGAAAAAACTGAAAAGTGAGCTGTGCAATATTATTCGGCCCCCTTGTGTTAATACTTTGTAGCGCCACCTTTTGCTGCAGTTCCAGCTGCCAGTCTCTTGGGGTTTGTCTCTATCAGTTTAACACATCCAGAGACTAAATTCTTGCCCATCCTTCCTGTAAAACAGCTGGAGCTCAGTGAGGTTGGATGGAGAGCGTTTGTGAACAGCAGCCTTCAGCTCTTTCCACAGATTCCCAGTTCGATTCAGGTCTCCAACAGGTTTTCTTCCAGAATGCTCCTGTATTTGGCTCCATCCATCTTCCCATCAATTTTAACCATCTTCCCTGTCCCTGCAGAAGAAAAGCAGGCCCAAACCATGATGCTGCCACCACCATGTTTGACAGTGAGGATGGTGTGTTCAGGGTGATGAGCTGTGTTGCTTTTATGCCAAACATATCATTTTGCATTGTGGCCAAAAAGTTTGATTTTGGTTTCCTCTGACCAGAGCATCTTCTTCCACATGTTTGTGGCAAACTTTAAACCAGACTTTTTATGGATATCTTTGAGAAATGTCTTTCTTCTTGCCACTCTTCCATAAAGGCCAGATTTGTGCAGTGTAGGACTGATTGTTGTCCTCTGGACAGACTCTCCCACCTCAGCTGTAGATCTCTGCAGTTCATCCAGAGTGATCATGGACCTCTTGGCTGCATCTCTGATCAGTCTTTGTTTGAGATGAAAGTTTAGAGGAACGGCCGGGTCTTGGCAGATTTGCAGTGGTCTGATACTCCTTCCATTTCAGTATGATTGCTTGCACAGTGCTAAATGAGATGCTTAAAGCTTGGGAAATCTTTTTGTATCCAAAGCCGGGTTTAAACTTCTCCACAACAGTATCTGGGACCTGCCTGGTGTGTTTCTTGGTCTTCATGATGCTCTCTGAGCTTTAAACAGAACACTGAGACTATCACAGAGCAGTTACATTTATACGGAGACTTGATTACACACAGGTGGATTCTATTGATCATCATCAGTCATTTAAGACAACATTGGATCATTCAGAGATCCTCACTGAACTTCTGGAGTCAGTTTGCTGCACTGAAAGTAAAGGGGCCGAATAATATTGTACGCCCCACTTTTCAGTTTTTTGTTTGTTGAAAAAGTTTAAAATATCCAATAAATTTCATTCCACTTCACGATTGTGTCCCATTTGTTGATTCTTGGCAAAAATTGAAATTTTATATCTTTATGTTTGAAGCCTGAAATGTGGCAAAAGGTTGAAACATACATGTTTTGAAACATACATCCTTGGAGCTGATCAGACAGAAGTTTCTTGAACTCTGGAGCGATGTCATGTGTGTTCATATAACTGGCTTGCTAAGTGCAAATGGACAGTTTTGTAAAGCGTTTTTATCAACCGCTACTTTTTTACATGGAACTACGAGCGGTTGAGCGACCGTAAATGATAAGTTGCGTTCCACAGTGAACGAGCAAACGCGTAATCAAGTCGGAAATACGATCGTTCGCTGCGTCCGCTGTGGCTGTTGCTCCAGTAAACGGCTTGTGTGTCGGAGTCCGCAGACAGCTGCTTTATGCCCAGCGTCTCCTACATGATGGCGAAGAGCTTTTTTTTTTTTTTTTTTTTTGCTGCTATCAACTAACTTCTAGAGCACAACACAAAAAATCAGGTACCAGCCTTCCTTAGCTTCTGGCACCAGCTCCCAACCAGCTCTCCGTCCCCGCCCCTTTCCTCTGTCCAGGGCCAGCGCCACTTGAATTTTGCCTGCATTCTTCTGATTGCGGGAGAAAAAAACTGCCGGCTCGCCTGCGTTCAAGACCACTCAGAGATAACATGTTTCTGTGCGTTTTTTTTTTTTTTTTCCTAAATCATAGTCAAACGCCAGAGGTCCGGTACGGTGCCGGAATACTTTAAGCCCTGGTAACACGGTAAAGTGCTCAAAATACACCAATAAACCCATTTAGACCAAAAACAGAATTTATGTTTTTTTTTTTTTTTTTACCCTTCAAGCATCCATGTCATTTAAGATGTTGCTAGATTATATTTAGAAATTTTTTTTTTTTTTAGTGAACGTGGACAATTCTGTCAAGTTTTTCAGAACACTTAGGATAGAAGCTGTTTTTATAATCTGGATCAGGTGTAAATGATTTCATGCAAATACCCACCTTGCTCATGGCTGCCAGGATCCCTGATAGAAGATTTTCAACAACGGATCTGTGTAATGATCCAGTTGGAACATAAAGATGGACACCAGCGGCTTCGTGGTAATGCAGGTGAATTCAGCATTTACCTGAAACACATGAATGCACAAGAAAATCTGAAGCTGAAAACCAGTGTTATACAGATCACCACTGTGGTGTCACAATGCGATGCATAGGTCCTGAAACTAAATACCCTATCTCTTAAGCTAAATCACACAGATAAACCATTTGTACTTTACCTCACTTGTAGTAAATAGTGCTGGCCATCTGTTTTGAAGCTGTACGATGAAAGGCATCTCTGTGACAATTTCCTGTCTTCTATAGGCAAAGGTTAGATCCATTTTCATCCTGATCTGTGGGTTTTTATTAGAGTTCTTCTGCTTATGCTCCAAAACCAGTGCTCGCCTTTGGGCCTCAAGAGTTTCTGTAGTTTCACCCTCAGGATAATTAGAGAAGAAATTTACTTCAGCTTTTCGTGGATTCTTCACTTGGTTGGGACTTAGGTTTGAGGCACCCTGCTCTCTCTTTCTTTTCACAGAATTTAGGCTCAACTCTGGGTAGCCGGAGTTTCTCAGTATTTGGGGGTAATTGTTCATTTTAGTGCCCAAACTTATCTTCTAGCCGCCATAACCCGTTCCTTGATTTCCTAGACAAGGATGTTTAGCAACCAGAGCCCGAGCCACTTGTTCCAAGTCTTTGCTCTCAGGATACATTTTGAGGATACAACTAAATCAACAATATCTTTAAGATCCAAAATCAACTGCCATGCAGAACAAGGGTGCTAACCATCAAAGGAAGAGACCTCAGGAGACACCAGTTTTCGTGGGCATTTCCACGAATTGTTTGAGTCTTCAGGTTTTTTTGCAGCAAACTTTTGGGTAACAAATGAGGTCGGTTTGTTTTACCCCCCCCCCAACCCCCCCCCCCCCCCCCCCCCCCCCCCCCCTCACTTGTATGGAAACAATATAATGAGGCTGTTGATGTGATCAAGAGTGGAAAAACTTCTTTGACAGAAACAGAGCAATGCACAGCGCTAGTTCAACTGGAACTCTGCCCTCAAAAAGATCATGAACAATGTATGGGGGTAACCACCAATGACATTGAGGTAAGAGACTTTGAGTCAAAACACATGGTCTTTTAAGAGCAAAGCAGCTTTTCCCTTTTTCCTGAGCTTCTCTGACATGACTCTGATGAATGTCCTTGGTTCTGCGCTGAAAAGCTCCTGATCTCACTTCTTTTTCTTTTATTTCACTGTCCTCAGCTGTACAAAAGTGACAGTAATACTTGCCTGAGAAACTCTCTACCAATCCAGCTAGCCCATGAGCCCCAAGGATATCCGCAATAACACACTGTACAATGCCTTTAATAAATGACCCCAGATGTTGAAAAAACAACCCGTGCTGCTCCAATGCCACTAAATCATGCAAAAGAGGATCTAATATTTTTTCATAGCCAAACTCTCTGACATGGCTACTTTTGCACAACAATGCCAGGTAAATTGAGGACAAGGCTGAGTTACTACCATGGGGTAAATTGCCAAGAACCCAATAAATTGCGCAAAGTCTGTGTTTCTTGCGTGATGTTCTCAAGGGGTTACACAATTCAAAGTTATCAACATACAAGAATAGGGACAGTCTTAAATCTTCCCCTGAAAGAAACACATTTTTCTTGTAGTGTTCACCATCCTGAAATGAACAATACAGCTGTTGATTTACATTACAGGCTGCATGACTATCAACAATCTTATAAATTATATCTTTATGCTCCAGCAGCTGTTTTAGAGACTTGAGCAAGGGAACATATTGATAAGTTTTTTTTTTTTTGTCCTTGCATCAAGAACATATTCAACAGGATCCACAACTTTAAAGTGTTCCTTGTAGTATTGTTGACGTTTGAATGCAGTAGCTAGTGGACCATTCTTGGCTATTGCATTTAGCAAAGGATTACGAGTAGAAATAGCAATGCTCAGCTCATCAATTATTAACTGATCAACATGGAGGTCATGCTTTTTGAAAACATCAACAGCCATACTGTTTGTTATTGGCACAACAGCAGAGGTGAAAATAAAGTGAAAGTCTTCCAGCAACACGTCAATTGCTGAACTTGGGACATGTGAGTTAACCTCCAACTTTAGAAAAACAGATGCCAATTTATGAATAATTACATCTTCTAGGGTCTCATTTTTGTCCGTTTAAAGTCATTCACAGTGCAAGTGCTGTGTTTCCTGTTTTTATGAGTTTTTGAAAGAAGCATAAATATTAGATTGATAAGAGCTATTCTGGTACATACATGTGACAGTCTCAAAACGCTTTAAGTGAGTGTAAATATGGGCAAAGTATTCTCTATTAGATGGTATGGCACTTTCTGGACACAAAAAGCATGTGTATATTTCTAACACTTTTTGGTGAAATTCGTACGGGAGGCTGCGTTATCTGCATATCTGAGCTTGTCCATAAGATTGTCCATGATGAGAAGCATGTGGTGGTCAGGGGAGCAGTAAGTGTGGTTGATCAGGTGGCCGAGAAACTCGGCCCAGCTGTCTTCATTCATCCATCCTGTTCTGGTGGATGTACCTTTTGCTTCTGGAGGTGCATTGATCATGAAGCAGTCTTTAAACTTTACTCTGGGAAAGACAAGTATCGGAGGTGCAGCGTCACCAGCAGCATTAACAGCACAGACCAGAGTTACCAGCTCCCCTCTCTCGGCCAATGTGATAGAACCAAGTTGCCTTTTTCCTCTTTGTGTCATCACCTGAAACAGACAGAAAGTTCAGAATTAATGGCATGTTTGATCTGTAGGTTACATACAGAGCTCCAGCAGGGTCCTGGAGGTGGATGAGAGGCTGCTGGCTCCATCGCCTATCCAATTTCGGAGCACCATTCTCGGCCTTGTTCGCTCAGAGGTCCCACCGGCCTGTTTATTACATTATTACAAGCTACACATGTCAGCCTTGTGTGTGTCGTTTATCTCACCTGGTGAGGCCTTTGTACCGTATGGAGACCTGTTTCATCCACATTAAAAATCATGTGTGGGGGGAATTTATGCCTGTTAAAGATAAGGAGAAAGGGAATCTAAACTACTTAATTTTAGAGAATAAAACACATGCATTGAAACAATCAATTCACCCACCTGTCCATGACTACTGCCAGATTATCATAGAACTCCCCAACAGTCGTTCTATTGAAGGCAGTGGCCCTTCCAAGGGATGTTGCTTCTGGAGTTCGGACAGAAAGCCGGCGACGTGCTAGAAAGATGCGGAATCACTCTTGACCTGCAGAACCATGTCCCCTGCAGGCATGGGGACATGGTTCTTGTCTGCATAATCAAATGCCAGTGTGCGGCACTTAGCTGGAGAGAGCCCAGGAAGTTCTTTCAGGTGTTTGGCAAGTTCCTCCTCCATCTCATCTGTGAAAATTCTCTTTGCCATGGCTACTGAGTCCCAGACCACAGTACCACAGTCCAGGCCCAGCTGCTTCTTTGTTATAAATACAAGGAGGCTCGATTTGTCAATATTTCGCTCCTTTGAAACACTTCTTAAGGGCCTCTTTTTCTCCATGACCTCAGTGGCTGCACTTTCCATCTGTTCAATGGAGGTTCGGCCCCATGTTGTCTACCTGTTGTATTTCCTTCGCATGATGGATTTTTCATACTGTTTAAGACACAAAAAAACCATACCGTACCATCTTCTTCCGCTTATCCAAGGTCGGGTCGCGGGGGCATCAGCCGGAGTAAGGAAGCCCAGACCCCCCTCTCCCCGGCCACTTCTTCCAGCTCCTCTGGGGGGATCCCGAGGCGTTCCCAGGCCAGCCGAGAGACATAGTCCCTCCAGCGTGTCCTGGGTCTTCCCCGGGGTCTCCTCCCAGTGGGACGTGCCCTGAACACCTCACCAGGGAGGCATCCAGGAGGCATCCTAACCAGATGCCCGAGCCACCTCATCTGGCTCCTCTCGATGCGGAGGAGCAGCGGTTCTACTCTGAGCCCCTCCCGGATGACCGAGCTTCTCACCCTATCTCTAAGGGAGAGCCCGGCCACCCTGCGAAGGAAGCTCATTTCAGCCGCTTGTATCCGCGATCTTGTTCTTTCGGTCACTACCCAAAGCTCATGACCATAGGTGAGGGTAGGAACGTAGATCGACCAGTAAATCGAGAGCTTCGCCTTCCGGCTCAGCTCCCTCTTCACCACAACAGACGGGTGCAGCACCCGCATCACTGCAGATGCCGCACCGATCCGTCTGTCGATCTCCCACTCCATCCTTCCCTCACTCGTGAACAAGATCCCGAGATACTTAAACTCCTCCACTTGGGGAAGGACCCCATCCCCAACCCGGAGAGGGCACTCCACCCTTTTCCAGCTGAGCACCATGGTCTCGGATTTGGAGGTGCTGATTCTCATCCCAGCTGCTTCACAACCGGCTGCGAATCGCTCCAGCGAGAGTTGTAGATCACGGCTCGATGAAGCCAACAGGACCACATCATCTGCAAATAGCAGAGACCCAATCCTGAGGCCACCGAACCGGATCCCCTCAACACCTCGACTGCGCCTAGAAATTCTGTCCATAAAAGTAATGAACAGAATCTGTGACGAAGGGCAGCCTTGGCGGAGTCCAACCCTCACTGGAAACAAATCCGACTTACTGCCGGCAATGCAGACCAAACTCTGGCACTGGTCGTACAGGGACCGGACAGCCCATACAAGGGAGTACGGCACCCCATACTCCCGAAGCACCCCCCACAGGAATCCCGGAGGAACACGGTCGAACGCCTTCTCCAAGTCCACAAAACACATGTAGACTGGTTGGGCGAACTCCCATGCCCCCTCCAAGACCCTGAAGAGGGTGAAGAGCTGGTCCACCGTTCCACGCCCGGGACGAAAACCACACTGCTCCTCCTCAATCCGAGATTCGACTATCCGACGGACCCTCCTCTCCAGGACCCCTGAATAGACCTTCCCATGGAGGCTGAGGAGTGTGATCCCCCTGTAGTTGGAACACACCCTCCGGTCCCCCTTTTTTAAAGAGGGGGACCACCACCCCAGTCTGCCAATCCAGCGGTACTGTCCCAGACGTCCACGCGATGCTGCAGAGGCGTGTCAACCAAGACAGCCCCTCAGCATCCAGAGCCCTGAGGAACTCCGGGTGGATCTCATCCATACCCGGGGCCCTGCCACCGAGGAGCTTTTTGACCACCTCGGCAACCTCAGCCCCAGAGATAGGAGAGTCCACCCCTGAGTCCCCAGACTCTGCTTCCTCATTGGAAGACGTGTCGGCGGGATTGAGGAGGTCTTCGAAGTATTCCCTCCACCGATCCACAACGTCCCGAGTCGAGGTCAACAGCTCCCCACCCCCACTGTATACAGTGTTGATGGAGCACTGCTTCCTCCTCCTGAGACGCCGGATGGTGGACCAGAATTTCTTCGAAGCTGTTCGGAAGTCGTTCTCCATGGCCTCTCCAAACTCCTCCCATGTCCGAGTTTTTGCCTCAGCAACCGCCGAAGCCGCGTCCCGCTTAGCCTGCCGATACCTGTCATCTGCCTCCGGAGTCCCACATGCCAAAAAGGCTTTATAGGACTCCTTCTTCAGCTTGACGGCATCCCTCACTGCTGGTGTCCACCAACGAGTTCTGGGATTGCCGCCGCGACAGGCACCAACGACCTTACGGCCACAGCTCCGGTCGGCCGCCTCAACAATAGAGGCCCGGAACATAGCCCACTCGGACTCAATGTCCCCCGCCTCACTCGGAACATGATCGAAATTCTGCCGGAGGTGTGAGTTAAACTTCTGACAGGAGACTCCGTCAGACATTCCCAGCAGATCCTCACAACACGCTTGGGCCTGCCAGGTCTGACTGGCATCCTCCCCCACCATCTGAGCCAACCCACCACCAGGTGGTGATCAGTTGACAGCTAAGCCCCTCTCTTCGCCCGAGTGTCCAAGACATGCGGCTGCAAGTCCGACGATATGATTATGAAGTCGATCATCGAACTGCGGCCTAGAGTGTCCTGGTGCCAAGTGCACATGTGGACACTCTTATGCTTGAACATGGTGTTCGTTATGGACAGTCCATGACGAGCACAGAAGTCCAACAACGAAACACCACTCTGGTTCAGATCAGGGGGGGCCCTGTCTCCCAAAGACACCCCTTCAGGTCTCACTGTCATTGCCCACGTGAGCATTGAAGTCCCCCAGGAGAACGAGGGAGTCCCCAGATGGAACACCCTCCAGTACTCCATCCAAGGACTCCAAAAAGGGTGGGTACTCTGAACTGCTATTTGGTGCGTAAGCACAAACAACAGTCAGGACCCGTCCCCCCACCCAGAGGCGGAGAGAGGCTACCCTTTCGTCCACCGGGGTAAACCCCATTGTACAGGCGCCAAGTCGGGGGGCAATAAGTATGCCCACACCAGCCTCTCACCCGGAGCAACTCCAGAGTGGAAAAGAGTCCAAACCCTCTCGAGGATAGTGGTTCCAGAGCCCAGGCCGTGTGTCGAGGTGAGTCCAACTATATCTAGCTGGAACCGCTCGACCTCACACACCAGCTCAGGTTCCTTCCCCGCCAGAGAGGTGACATTCCACGTCCCTAGAGCTAGCTTCTGCAGCCGAGGATCGGACCGCCAGGGTCCCCGCATCCGGCCTCCGCCCAGCTCACTTCGCACCCGACCTCTATGGCCCCTCCTGCAGGTGGTGAATCCACGGGAGTGGGGGCCCATGTTTCCCTTTCGGGCTGAGCCCGGCCGGGCCCTATGGGCAAAGGCCCGGCCACCAGGCGCTCGCCTCCGAGCCCCACCTCCAGGCCTGGCTCCAGAGGGGGGCCACGGTGACCCGCGTCCGGGCAAGGGAAACCTTGGTCCTCGATTGTCCATCATAGAAATCTTTGTGAGCCACACTTTGTCTGGTCCCTCACCTAGAGACCTGTTTGCCATGGGTGACCCTTCCAGGGGCATAAAGCCCCCGACAACATAGCTCCTAGGATCACTGGGACGCGCAAACCTCTCCACCACGATAAGGTGTTGACTCATGGACAAAAAAACAAAGCTTCTTTTTTGTCTCACTTTGCCTCCAGGGGAAAAGTGAAGCAGTGTCTTACTTTTCCCCATGGCAATTGTCTCACTTTAACCCTCCACCACTTTTTTATTAAAACAACTTCTCTGCAGAATTCAGGCCAATCTTTAGCTCGCAGCACCGCATCATTTTAAAAGGTGATAGTTTGACAATATACAGGATATGAGTTTGTCCGCTTAAATCAATTACTTCTAGCACCAGAGTTAATTATGGTGAAATCCAAAGAAATTACTTTTACATTCCAAAAATGTATTTTTGTACAAAACACGTGCTTACCACAGCACAGCGGAGTCAGGCTCTTCCTGGCCATGGTGAAAATGATGAGCCTTGATAATCAGCCGCTCAAATGACCACAGCTGCATCCTGTTTCTTAGATACAGGGGGTGTCTCACATTACCCAGTGTCTCACAATACCCCCATTCTCCCCTATGGGTTCCTAACACAGTCATGGCAATTGGTAGAAACTGAGGGTACATGAGTTTTCTTTTGCTCAAAACTTTTCAAATGCTTATGTCTTACACAATGTTGTACAGTTGACACCTTGCCATTTCTGGATGTGTGGAAACATATCAAGGTTGGCACTTTTCAGCTGTTGTTGGAGCTGCACCTTTTGAACAAAATCCATGTATTTTATCTGTACTTGTGAGCAGATTTTTTTTATTTTATCTGCATCTCTGGGTTCAGGTCATTCAAATGTTGAAATATATTTGCCAGATATGCCAGTCTTGCACACCACTCATTACTTGTAAGCAACTTAGTATCATCATACCTCTCATTTGTCATCATACCTCTCATCAAGTTTTTTTGAGTTCCTTTTGCAGCTCAAACCTATGGTCTAAAACTTTGTCATAGGACAACCACTGGATCTCCGTATGTAGTGATAACACTTTATGCTCTACTTCTAATTCCTCACACAATGCTAAAAACATGCAACTTTTTACAGGTCTTATCTTCACAGTTTATCATGTTCGCAACATCTTCCAACACAGGAGTTGGGTTTGCTGGTAATGTCTTGGCAATGAGTGCATCACATGCAGAAAACAATGCGTCGCAATAACATCTGGATGTCGCTCTTTCACAATGTGAACAAATCCTTTGGCATGCCCAATTATGGCAGCTGCTCCATCAGTGCAAACACAGTTTTTCTACTCAAGACCTCCTTGTTAGACTTCCTGTGGCGCGCAACATGGTGTGACAGGATAATACAGAGCTCCGGTATCAGCCTTAAATTCCCCCTAATTCAAGGACTTTCATTCATACAAACTATTACACACTGAAGCAATATTGGATGGGGAGAAACAAGTAAGGAGGATACAGGTTACAAAACACGGTTGATTGAGAAAGCGACAAAGAAGTCACAGCAAGCAAAAGATCAACAGGACAAGATGGAGGCCCCGGGGAAAGATACGCAAAGTGGTAAATGAAGCCGTGGCTGTGGGCATGACAGCTCTCCAGGTTGTCATTGTGGGTGAACCCGCTCCTGTGACCTCCCCTCCAGCCTCACCTCCAGTCTGCCCGGCAGCTCCCCAGCCTACGTTTCGAGAACCCTGCATCTCCAGCCCACAGCCGTTTGATGGCAACTTCGAGAACTGTGCCACGTTTGTCATGCAATGCGAGCTGGTCTTTCTCCATCAGCCCAGCATGTTTTCCACCAGTACGGCCCACATTGCTTACATGACTAACCTGCTCACGGGACGAGCGGCGCAGTGGGCCACCGCCTCTTGGTCCATGGGGGCCAGATTCTACCACAATTACCAGGACTTTGCCGCAGAGCTTCGAAAGGTGTTCCACCACCCTGTGGGTGGCCAGGATCCTGGAGCTCGACTGGTTCGTCTCCAACAGGGTAGTGGCAGGGTTTCGGATTACTCCGTCGAGTTCAGACTGGCCGCTATAGAGAGCGGCTGGAACGACCAGGCCCTTCGGGTGATCTTCCGGAGAGGTCTCAGTGAGGCGGTCAAGGATCAGCTAGCCAACCGGGAGGAGCCAACTTCCCTGGAGGAGCTGATTCATTTGGCTATCCGGACCTCTGGGAGAGGAGGCGTGAACAGGTCCAGCGCAGATCTCCTCCGATATGCCACCGCTCGAGTCCATCCGAGAGACCTCCTGTTCTTCAGCTGCTACCTGCTGGCGATCTCCACCCCACACCCCAGGCAGCCCCGAGAGAGGAACCCATGCAGCTGGGGTGAACCTGGCTCAGCCCAGCTGAACGGGAAGCTCGGTTCAAAGTAGGTCTCTGTCTGTACTGTGGGCAGAGAGGACATTTAATCAGAACCTGCTCCACCCGACCAAAAGAGCAGGCTCATCAGGATTACGGGAGCTCCTGATGAGCCGCCTTCCTGCTGCCATCGTCCTGAATCAAAGCTGGTGAGCGTCAGTCTGTCCTGGGCCAATCAACGAATCACGGTGGGAGCGCTCCTTGATTTAGGGGCTGATGAGTGTTTTTTGGATTCGGAGTTTGCTGCACAGACTGGCGTCCCTCTGGAGCCCCTGGAGAGGCCCATGGAGGCCTTCACTTTGGACGAACGACATCTGGTTAGCGTGACTCAGCGCACCCTTCCCATCACCCTCACCATAGCAGGCAACCAAGTGGAGAGACGTCGTTTTTTCATCATCCAGTCTCCATCAGTTCCGGTGATCCTAGGACTCCCCTGGTTGATGCAACATGAACCTCGCATCACCTGGTCCTCCTGCTCTATTTTGGAGTGGAGTCCCACTTGTCACGTCCAGTGTCTACAGGCTGCTCCTAGCTTTTTGCCCGCCCAGGCCCCTGTTTCCTCCCCAGCTGACCTCTCTTCGGTTCCTGCAGTATATCATGACCTTGGTGAGGTATTTAGTAAAACCCGGGTGCAGTCCCTTCCTCCCCATCGACCCTATGACTGTGCGATCAACCTCCGCCCTGGGGCCACCCTTCCTGGCAGTCGCTTGTACAGCCTGTCCATCCCCGAAAAGGCAGCCATGGAGAAATACATTTCCGAGTCGCTGGCGACAGGACTCATTCAGCCCTCTTCCTCTCCGGTAGCGGCGGGGTTTTTCTTTGTGAAGAAGAAGGATGGGGATCTCCGACCCCGCATCGACTATCGCGCCCCTGAACGAGATCACCATCAAAATCAAGTATCCCCTGCCTCTCATGAGCTCCACCCTTGAGCCCCTTACCCAGGCCACCGTCTTTACGAAACTGGATCTTCGTAGTGCCTACCATCTGGTATGGATTCGGAAGGGGGATGAGTGGAAAACAGATTTTAAGACTTCTCGTGGACATTATGAGTACCTGGTAATGCCATTTGGCCTCACCAACGCCCCAGTGGTCTTCCAGGCGCTCTTGAATGACGTTGTCCACGACATGCTGGACGAGTTCGGCGTGGTGTATCTCGACAACATCCTCATCTTCTCCAAGACTCTCGAGGAGCATGTCCAGCATGTCCATCAGGTTCTCGAGCGGCTCCTGCGTAACCGACTCTTCGTAAAGGCGGAGAAGTATAACTTTCATGCCTCTTCAGTGGACAATCTGGGATTCATTGTGGAGAGAGGACAGACTCGGCGGATCCTCGTAAGATCCAGGCGGTGGTGGACTGGCCTGCTCCTCACACTCGGAAGGAATCACAGAGTTTCCTTGGCTTCGCTAACTTTTACCAAAGGTTCATCCAAAACTACAGCAGCATGGCAGAACCCCTCACCAGGCTTACTTCTCCCTCTAAGCCGTTCGTCTGGTCTTCTGCCGCCGACACTGCATTTTTGGGACTCAAGGAGAGGTTCACCAGTGCCCCCGTCCTACTCCACCCCGACCCTAAGAGACGATTAATTGTGGAGGTTGACGGCTCAGACACTGGCCTTGGGGCGGTCCTCTCACAATGCTCGGCCACGGATCAGAAGGTCCATCCCTGTGCCTTCTTCTCCCGCTGGTTCCTCCCTGCCAAGGAGAACTACGACGTCGGGAACCGGGAACTGCTGGCGGTGGTGGCGGCACTGGAGGTGTGGCGTCACTGGCTGGAGGGAGCCGAGCTCCCGTTCATCATCTGGACTGACCACAAGAATCTGACTTTATTCGAGCTACCAAGCGTCTCAATGGGTGGCAGGCTCGGTGGGCTAGTTTCCTCAGTCAGTTCAACTTCTCCCTGACTTACCGGCCTGGCTCCCGTAATACCAAGGCAGATGCCCTCTCCCGACGACACCTAAAGGAGCCGGCTACAGAGGTACCTCCATCCATCCTCCCTGAGACCAAGGTAAAGGGTCGGGTGGCCTGGGGCATGGAGACCCAGGTTAGGCATGCCCTTCGCTCTCATCCTGCTCCTGAAGGGTTGCCCCCTGGCTGTCTGTTTCATGCCTGAGGTTGCCAGATCACGAGTTCTCCAGTGGGGCCATTCCAGCAAGCTTGCGTGCCACCCCGGGGTCCATCACACCTTTACCTTCCTGGCTCGGCAGTTCTGGTGGCCCACCATGAGGAGGGATGTTCGTGACTTCGTCACCGCCCTCCTGCCCCACCTGCGCCCGTAGCAAACCTTACCACCAAGCTCCTTTGGGTCTGCTACAACCGCTGCCCATCCCTAGTCAGGCCTGGTCTCATGTAGCGTTGGACTTTATGTCTGGGTTACCCCCCTCTCAGGGCAACACCGTAATCCTGACCGAGGTGGACCGTTTCAGCAACGGAGTGCATCTGGTGGCCCTCCCCAAGTTTCCATCCGCCCTCTAGACTGCTGAGCTCCTGACCAGCCTGGACCGGTGCCGTCAGGTGTGGGAGATCGCTCGGGCAGCCTTGCTCCATGCTACGGACCGTGCCAGGCGGGGGGCCAACAAACGCAGGACTCCTGCCCCGACGTACCAACCGGGGCAGGAGGTGTGGCTCTCCTCCAAGGACCTTCCGCTGCAGTCTTCAGCTAAGAAGATGAACCCTCGATTTATCAGTCCCTTCGTGGTTGAGAAGGTCCTGAGTCCCGCGACGGTGAGTTTAAAGCTACCAGCTTCCATGCAAGTTCACCCAGTGTTTCATGTGTCCCGGGTTAAGCCTGTCTCCCGTAGCCCCCTCATGCCTCCTTCTCCCTGCACCTCCCCCTCCTGAGATCGTGGATGGTCACCTTCAGTGGAACGTCCGTCGGCTGCTGGATGTCCGGCGCAGGGGCAGAGGTTTCCAGTACCTGGTGGACTGGGAGGGCTACAGTCCGGAGGAGCGGAGCTGGGTCTCTTGCCAGCTCATCATGGACCCTGGGCTGCTCACCTCGTTTTATCGCTCCCATCCGGACAAGCCGGGCAGGTCGCCTGGTGGCTCCCGTGGAGGGAGAGGTACTGTTAGGACTCCACCTGCTGAGCAGCAGACCCAACCTCGTCGGGCCGACACGCCCAGCACGTCTCAGTGCGCTGCCAGGTAGCTGTGTGCTTGGCGACGGGAGCGGGCAAAGCGCGCACCCCCCCACACCTGATGCCCGGACGGAGATATATACACGGCCACTCCTGAGCTCGAGTGCGAGTTCTTGCCATTACCTCCGCGGATGCAGTTGCGTTCTTGTGAGTACTCGTTATCATCCTCTGTGAATGACTTCTCCTTGTGGATTACGTTCCTTGTGGATTAAGTTCCATGTGGATTACGTTCCTTGTTGATAACTTCCTTGTGGATTACTTCCTTGTGGATTACTCTCACTGAACTGTCCTGTGAGTTTTTTTCCAGTGACTGTGTCTGGGGTGGAAGACAGGACTTCCCCGTGCGTTTCCTCAGTTCTGGGCAAACCCACAGGTTTATGCACCCTGGTGCGAGTGACTGCCAATTTCCCAGCATCGTCCTTCTTCTTTGTTGATTGTCTATAATAATCTCGGCCTCGTGCCTTTAAACCGTCAGTCTGTCTGTGTCGTGCATTTAGGGTCTAGTACTAACCATAACAAGAAAATTACTAACAAACAATAAATAAAAATATAAATAAATAGAATGAAATAAAACTGGATAAACACCTTCTACCAAGCAATAGATCTGTGGGCATGTGAAGAATTCATGTTAACATTATGGATTGATGGTGTTGATACAAGAGTATGGGTGTTGGGGGAGGGGTATATAGTGTAAGACAGGGTTTTTGGCTGTCTGTAACTATTGTTTTACAAACTATCTGAGGGCTGTGGGTGAAGAGAGAGCACGGGGACAACTCCGGTGTAACTGGATCCACTTTAATGTCCGACCAAAAACGTAGGACAACAGAACACTGACAACAAGAACTGGCATCTTCACCTTTAACGTATCACTCCGCCGAACGTAATCACAACTCACATTACTTATATATAAAGTGTGCCATATTATATAGTTCCAGATGAAACCCAAACAATGGAACACAATATTCATAAATGTAGTTAAAAATAATGAGATGATGTGGACTCCAACTAATAAATAATGCAAAATAAATCTCATCTTACAATAGCATAAATGTGTCCGTGCCCATATACACTCACATGTACGTGACCAAAGTACCAAATAAGTTGTCACCACTATTACCATCACCACCATTCTAATCTTAGTCCGTCCTAAATCTTCCCACGGGTGAGAAAACTCCAGCGAACTCCCATCACCCCAGGACCAGACTGGCCCGAGAGAAGCCTAAAGGTCCAGGGGCAAACCGCCTGAGGCATATGTCCACTGACAGGGGGGCAAGGCAAGCACCCAGAAGGGTGCAAATAAGGGGGGACCAGAGGGCCGCACCAGGACGGCCGCACGCCACCCCCCCAATGCCAAAGTGCACCAGCCTGCAGCAAGCCAACACCCCACTCCACCAAAGAAACCCTAAGGGCCACACCGGGCACCCAGTCCAACAGCAGGGGAAAAACCACATGGGCCCATGCATCAGCACAGGGAGGCCCCCACCGGCGGAGGGCCCCCCAAAAACAGGGACATGCCCCAGTGGCTAGGACCCACGACCACACCCCAAGTCCCCCACAGGGCAGGGAAGGAAAAAAGAGAAACAGCCAATACGGCCAGCTCAGCCCCCCACCCTCCCCCCTGACGTGCGCTTGTGTGTATGTGTGTGTGTCTGCCAAATGCATTGTAAACAAGAGGTGGGGCACGGAGGGTGGACGTTTTTTCGCCCCTATGTCCCAGCCTCTATTTCTCTAGCTTATCTTGTGTTCTTGTGTTTGTTTAATTATTTATTTTGTGTGTGTGAGCTAAGTGCATTAAAATCGAGTTGGGGTGCAGGGTGGATGGTCCCCCTGCACCGCAGCTTCATCCTTCTTGTTTTGTACGTTATGTGTTGTGTTTGTGAGCGGGGAAGGGTGGAGGGCAAAGACAGTCTGGGGCAAAAGGTCTCCCCCCAACCCCGGGGAAACCGGGGCAGCCATCAGGGCCCCACCATTTATTTATTTATTGGGCTTTGTTAAATCAGTTTTAATTTTACAGATTTTTTCAAAAAA
Organism: Hirundichthys speculiger; assembly: GCA_018398805.1. Classification (NCBI taxonomy): domain Eukaryota; kingdom Metazoa; phylum Chordata; class Actinopteri; order Beloniformes; family Exocoetidae; genus Hirundichthys; species Hirundichthys speculiger. Next base: position 288,322 of record JAGFBZ010000693.1, on the reverse strand, counting down.
ACAAGAGGAAGATTAGAGGAAAACTAAAAAAAACATCTTTTGTAATGGCTGGTTTACATGTTTCTTATGAAAGCATTTGACTACACATTACAGTGGTATGTTTGTGCATTGTATTCTTTGCAGAGCATCCAAAAACTCAGTTATCTTCTCAGTGAGTCGCTGCGGGAAAGAGCAGGGAACCCTGTTGCGTGCTGCACTAAGTAGAGCCAGATTGCTGTGATCAGTCTGGGAAGAAGACAGTATGAATGAATTATTAGATGACCTTCTATGCAGCCAGAGACATAAAATCCACTCCAGATGGGTCCTTTCTCTCAGCAGAGGCCAGATCACAGAGACCCTGACAGACTTAACAGCTAGAATACATGTTTAAAGGTGTTTTTCTCTCTCTATGTTCCTTGTTATTTATTTTTTCCAACTCAGCCAGACACAGGCCTCTCCTGTGAAGTTCTTCAAAACAATAAAAGGGCTCAATAAACTGTATCCAGTTGGCTTTAAGAGGAGTTTCAGAGTAATAAATGACTGCAGTAAGAGTTTTAAAACTTACAAGTTGAGATACTTATCAAGTATAATGTTTACAAAACAAGTTTCTGAGCTATTACAAGCCAAGCTGAGATCCTTTGTACACTAATATACATGTATATCCACATCGTGGTTTTCGCCATTTTCGGGGGGCACACAGCCCCCATTAATCGCGAAGTGTGAGGGATAACTGTAATCCCATCCCTCCATTATCCATACCCCTTTAGTCCTATGCAGGGTCACGGGGATCTGCTGGAGCCTATCCCAGCTCTCTTAGGGGGAAAGGCAGGTTGCCAGTCCATCACAGGGCCACATGTAGACAAACAACCACGCACACTTACAATCACCGTACACTAACTAAAACAACCCAAATTCCAAAAAGGTTGGGATGCTGTGGAAGACGTAAATAAAAACATTGCAGTGATTTGTAGATCGCATAAATCCATATTTTATTCCTGACAGAATATAAAGAACAAATCAGATATTGAAACTGAGACGTTTTACCATGACATGGAAAATATTAGCTCATGTTGACACAGGCAACAAAAGGCTGGAAAAGTAATTACCCCAAATCAAAAACAAATGGAGAAGCATTCGACAATTAATTAGGCTAATAGTCAACAGGTCAGTACTATTACTGGGTATAAAAGGATCATTTCAGAGAGTCAGAGCCTCTTGGATGTAAAGATGGGCAGAGGTTCACGAATTGGCAAAAAACAACATCTACACATGTGGACAAAATTGTTGGTACCCCTCAGTTAAAGAAGGAAAAACCCACAATTCTCACTGAAATCACTTGAAACTTACAAAAGTAACAATAAATAAAAATTTATTGAAAATCAAATAATCAAAATCAGCCATCACTTTTGAATTGTTGATTAACATAATTATTTAAAAAAACAAACTAATGAAATAGGGCTGGACAAAAATGATGGTACCCATAACTTAATATTTTGTTGCACAACCTTTTGAGGCAATCACTGCAATTAAACGATTTCTGTATTTGTCAATGAGCGTTCTGCAGCTGTCAACAGGTATTTTGGCCCACTCCTCATGAGCAAACTGCTCCAGTTGTCTCAGGTTTGATGGGTGTCTTCTCCAAATGGCATGTTTCAGCTCCTTCCACAGATGTTCAATGGGATTCAGATCTGGGCTCATGGAAGGGCACTTTAGAACAGTCCAACGCTTTTCTCTCTCATCTCTCAGCCATTCTTGGGTGTTTTTGGCTGTGTGTTTTGGATCGTTGTCCTGTTGGAAGACCCATGACCTCCGACTGAGACCAAGCTTTCTGACACTAGGCAGCACATTTCTCTCCAGAATGCCTTGATAGTCTTCAGATTTCATTTTACCTTGCACACATTCAAGACACCCTGTGCCAGATGCAGCAAAGCAGCCCCAAAACATTACTGAGCCTCCTCCATGTTTCCCCGTAGGGACAGTGTTCTTTTCTTCGTATGCTTGGTTTTTGAGTCTATGAACATAGAGTTGATGTGCCTTACCAAAAAGCTCCAGTTTGGTCTCATCTGTCCAAAGGACATTCTCCCAGAAGCTTTGTGGCTTGTCAACATGCATTTTTGCAAATTCCAGTCTCGCTTCTTTATGATTTTTTTCAGCAGTGGTGTCGTCTCCCATGAAGTCCACTTTGGCTCAAACAACGACGAATGGTGCGATCTGACACTGATGTACCTTGGCCTTGGAGTTCACCTTTAATTTCTTTGGAGGTTGTTCTGGGCTCTTTGGATACAATTCGAACGATCCGTCTCTTCAATTTGTCATCAATTTTCCTCTTGCGGCCACGTCCAGGGAGGTTGGCTACTGTCCCGTGGGTCTTGAACTTCTGAATAATATGAGCCACTGTTGTCACAGGAACTTCAAGCTGTTTAGAGATGGTCTTATAGCCTTTACCTTTAAGATGTTTGTCTATAATTTTTTTCGGATGTCCTGGGACAATTCTCTCCTTCGCTTTCTGTTGTCCATGTTCAGTGTGGTACAAACCTTTTCACCAAACAGCAGAGTGACTACTTGTCTCCTTTTAAATAGGCAGACTGACTGATTATGAGTTTGGAAACACCTGTGACGTCAATTAAAGGACACACCTGAGTTAATCATGTCACTCTGGTCAAATAGTTTTCAATCTTTTATAGAGGTACCATCATTTTTGTCCAGCCCTATTTCATTAGTTTGTTTTTTTAAATAATTATGTTAATCAACAATTCAAAAGTGATGGCTGATTTTGATTATTTGATTTTCAATAAATTTTTATTTATTGTTACTTTTGTAAGTTTCAAGTGATTTCAGTGAGAATTGTGGGTTTTTCCTTCTTTAACTGAGGGGTACCAACAATTTTGTCCACGTGTGTAAATATTGTGGTACAATTTCAGAAAAGGTTCTTCAACTTAAAGTTGCAAAGACTTTGAAGATCCCACCATCTACAGTACATACACTGAAAAAATGGAATAAGAGAGGTTGTTCAGTTTTTAAAACTAAGTTAAGTTACACTGTCATGTTTTTATTGCACTTCTTCTCTAAACATGATTCAATTATGAAACATCACTACAAATGCTCTTGTTGTGAAATTGACATGTTTCAGTTTATGATCACAATATGTGAAATAGTTGCACTTTGTGGTAAAGCACCGCCTACTTTTTAAAAAAATGAAATGCCCCTCCTCCTGCTTTGACCGGGAAAATAGCTTCAACTGTCAAGTAGGGAGCCATTTTTTTCGTTGCTGCTCGGGACTCAGAAGTTTTTCTAAAAGGTAAAACTTTTAAAAACTTTCTATCATTTCATTGTAATGTCAATATGTTGCTTCAGTAACCAGAAATTGTAACTTTTTGATAAGGGGAAAGAAGCTAAGTTAAGTTTAATGTTTGTTTTTATATCACTAGACTACCATATTTTAGGTTAATTAATTCAAATTCAAATTCAAATATACTTTATTGATTCCCCAAGGGGGAAATTCAAGTTTCAGTACACCAGTCTGGTGTACTAGAGGAGCTGCTGGCGTCATGACCGGTCCTGTGGTCCGAGTGTTAACTCCAGTTAACAGTCGTTCAAAACAGTTAACAGCCGTTAGAACCAGTATATCTCCATAATGATGACAAGTGAGATATCTCCAGGTCAGAGGAGGAAACACCGATGAACCAGACCATCTCCTCTGGGAAGACTGAGCTCCAATGCGTTTAGGGCAAATGTCTTAAATAAAACTAACCAAATGTGTATTTGTAGTTATTTTAACTCGGTACGTTTTTCTTTCCAGAGTGCCTCGTGTGTGCTTTTGTTTAGGACGGGTGTTCCCTTGTCAGGTAGGTCTTCACCATAAGTTTAAGCATTATTAATTGGTTAATTGTATAAAGCCTACTGCTGTCAATTTTCCTTTTTTTTGGAGAAAGGTTTATTCGTAATATATGCGTTAGCATGTAGGCTTTGGTGACATTAGCATGGCGGCTAACGTTCGTAGTAGATAATTAGTTGTTTCCCTATCCCCCCCTGCTGGGGCTCAGTTTCCACTCTGTGCCAAGAAGCACATGCTGTGTAGAGGCCATTATGCTTCATGTATCATATACTACCACACCCCAGTCTGTCTAAAGCACATGGATCAGGGCCAACATCACACATGCAAACAATAAAAAACAATCTCAGGCACTCCAAAGAAGGTAATAAAAACACATTTTCTTTAGCCTAAATGGTGTATGGGTCATTCCACAAAATCTGTGCTTTTTGTGTCCCTGAGAAATATTTTCTGTCTCTGGGGTATTGACTGGTGTGTTTCTACTAATATACGATGTCCAATAATGTATACTTTTTTCACTCTTTTTTTGCAGGGAGTCAGTGACGCAGCCTTTGAAGAATCAGTTGAGGAAACTACTGTGGGGATCTTCACGGTGAAACAACAGGAGGCCCGGCCCAGGACAGACAATGTAGGAATTATCCTGGAAGGCCAAATTGTTATCCAGGAATTGGACAATGTTCCACTGGCTGTTGCACTACTGTTTGGCCTTTTGTACGCTCTGAATATGGACTATCCTCGTTGGCTCAGGTATACCTTTGAAGTGCTCCAGAAAGTGGTTCTGGAGCTTGATGGTGCCACACTTTCAAAGAAAGCCCAGGTCCTGAAGAATAGACTCAATGAGTAATCCTGGACAGCGAGCATGACCTGCTTATTTGAGGACCTTTGCCATTCCAGTTCTGCATAATTGTTTTAGTGTTTTTACATTACATGTATTACTACCTCCATGTTCTGCATTGTCCTTTGTATGCCTTTGTCCTTTGTAACGAGGAATTTTTTTCCTCCTTTCAGTAGACACCATCTCTTAGTTTTAACAAACTTTGTGGCAAAGTTAGCTTTTTTTTTTTTTTTTTTTTTTTTTTAAGTTGAGTAGTATTGCGGTGTCACTCTGACTTTGGGATAGGTTTTTATTTCTGCCACATTGATGTTCAAGTGTCATTTTTTCCAGTGTTTATACAACTGATTTCAGAGGACCAGAAATGTTCTGAGATGTTCCAAGTTTTTCATATATTTCATAGTTTTTCTTTATGCCAAAGTGATTGGTTGTAAGTGTCTGAGAGACGCTGCTCTAAACTGATGGGAGATGTGGAATGAGCTGAATGTTTGAAAATTTTGTAATGTCTGTTCTGACAAGTCAGATGTGTTAATGTTGAGCCAAAAACTGGATTTATTGTCCGCTGTTACAGTTGTCTTATTTTTTTGACAAAATACAGCTGTTGTAAAAGAAATGTCATTTTTCATGCCTCATGTTTTTGAAAATTTTATGTTAGTAAATGCTGTAGTTCATAGATTAAGCTGGATTAATTTATTTAGATAACAGAAATCAACATACAGAAATAGTAAAAAGTATGCAGAAGCTTTATGACTTAATAGTGTGAGACCTACATGAACAGATTAGGTTGATAACGTGAAAAAACACTGTGTATACTTTATATAAAAAACTCATGTTGTTTTAACAGATGATGCCTAAAATACACTAAACATAAAAAAGTCATGTTGGTTTAACATGGGATAGTCTCATGTACATAACATAAAAGAAAAGCTTTAAATCAACATTAAAAAGACATGTTATTTGAGCAAATAAGAATTCAGTATATTGAGCATGACTAAATCATTTTTAGTAAACATAACTTTAATATGTGCAACCGATGTCCATATTTTTTTCATGTAAATTGAACATACTTTTTCTTTCAGTGTAATATCATCAAAAGATTCAGAGAATCAGGAGGAGTTTCTGTGTGCAGGGGACAGGGCCAAAGGTCAAAACTGGATGTGCATGATCTTCGGGATCTCAGACAGCACTGCATTAAAAACAGGCATGACTCTCTACTAGACATCATTATATGGGCTCAGAGAAAAGTCCAGAAATCACTGTGTGTGAATAATCCACAAGTGCAAGTTAAAGCTGTATCATGCAAAGAAGCAAAATATGAACACGATGCAGAAATGCTGCTGTCTTCTGTATGCCAAAGCTCATCTGAAGTGGTCTGAGGGAAAATGGAAAACTGTTCTGTAGTCAGATTAATCAAAATTTGAAATTCTATTCGGAAACCAGTGGATGCGGTGTCCTGCAGACTAAAAAAGAGAGGGATCATCTACCTTGTTATCAGCAAACAGTTCCAAAGCCTGCATCTCTGATGGCATGGGGTTGCATTAGTGCTTTGGGTGGGCAGCTTTCATATCTGGGAGGGCACAATTGATGCTGAAGAGTACATAGGTTTTAGAGCAACATATGCTCCCATCCAGAAAATGTTTTTCAGGGAAGGCCTTGCCTATTTCAGAATGATGATGCTAAACCACATACTGGATCTATCACAACAACATGGCTTTACAGGAGAGTCAACTGGTCTCTTCACTTCCCAGATAGACAGACACAGACAGCTGTTAAAAGAAGAGGGGAAGCTACTCAACTTTTTTGAGATGTGCTGCTGCCATCTAATACAAAATGAGCTAATATTTTCAATGAAATAGTAAAATGTCTCAGTTTTAACCTCTGATACCTTCTTCCTGTTCCACTGGGAATAAAATATTGGTATCTGAGATTTGGAAATCATTGCATTCTGTTATGTACATTTTAGACAGTGTCCCAACACTTTTGGAATCAAAAGTTCACAGTAGATTTTTTACAGAGTCTCTGCAGCATCACAGTGGGGGAATTTATAGCAGAAATTGGTTGATCATTAGCCTCAATAGCTTTTCCCCTTAAGAGTGTTTCACTCAACTTTAACAGCCTCTATGTCATACAACTGGCTGTTAAGATGGCTACGTATCTCCTAGAAATGTATCCAATCGCAAAATTGAATAAGGCATCAAGGAGACAATTAGATTTGACTGAATCACAGAAACAAAACAACAGTTTGTCTGTGTCAGTGGGTGTTTTATGAATGACCTACCAATAGAAAATGCTGTCAACAAATTCAGTTTAATTGATCAAATTATAAGAAATATCAGTCCAACCAGTCAAGATTCTGTTATGAAGACCAAACAAGTTACAGACCTGCTTGGTTGCCTCTTATTGCTCATTTTGTTTTATGGAGGCACTAAGATGTGTGTGTGGTCTGGTTAATAGCCTGAGAGACTCATACAAGAAGGTGTTAAATAATACTTTATAATGGGAGCCATGTTTTTACTGTCGAAAATGAGCGACTTTTAAACATATAAATCCTCACGTCTTTATTTATATTAAAGTCTTTTCTGTTGTTAGCAAGCCATTTTTTAAGCCAATTTCCGGACCTTGTAATCTCACAGGGGGTTGGAGCCTATTCCATCTTTCACTGTTACATCTTGAACAGGATGCCAGTCAAGGGCCACAGAGACAAACAACCGTGCAGACTCATACCCATTAACAATTTAGTTTACTAATCCACCTTATGTTATGAATGTTTTGGACTTTTGGAGTAGCCTGAGAAACCCATGCAAGTCTCAGGGAGACCATGCAAACTCTACTTGAAAAAAGTGAAAAAAAAAAACTTGGAAACAGAATCTGTGCAGTTATGGACTGCTACTATGAAACTGGAAGGGATGTTCAGGACTATCAGATTAGTTTTTTTGCACTCCTTATATTCTCAGATTTCTTCTGTGTTGAGGAATTTGCTTGATTGCTTTAAATTTCAGGAACGAAGGTGCCTTCACTGCTTTTTAAAGTGGACCGTTTAACATATATTTAAAACTATCCAATTTTTACCCGCTGTTTCAAACAACGTAAAGAAAGGGACTATTTTATTTCATATAATATCAGGTCATGAGCTGCAGTGGTAGGGAAAATGTTATTTGAGGTTCCTCTCTTGTAAAGTGACATGACCTATGATCCTCTTAATGAATGCTGCTCAGTAAATCAAAATGAAGAATATTACTTTGCTGCAGATTCTTACAGAGAGTTTTTTTGTGCGCAAACAAGACAGCCAAGACACTGTAAGTACATCACTATGACCTAAGGCTGATAATAGATGTCAGGTGGGGGTCTCTAAATTGTCCTTGTCTGCCTCTTTGTCCCTGTGTGGTCCCGTACTGGATTGTTTCCTCTCTGGAGTGAATCACACCTTTCATTCAATGACAGCTGGATTACATTTGAACCGTGTTATAAGTAGTTGATCATTTGTTCTACATTTTCCACATCTTTAAGCAATTAGCTGAAATCTCAGTGGAAGCCATCTGGCACAAGACCTCTAAATACACTCATAAAAAAAGGCATCTTGAGGATTTTCTTCTACATATTATTACCACATCATAACTCCCCATCCATCATTGAAGAGTTAGAATAACAGCAGATTGTTGACACACTGACAGGATTGCTGGGAGTGATCAGAGTGTGTGTATATTTTCCCTCCAGGCTTCATTGATGCTGCAGTTCACGGCACCCTCTGTCGCATTGAAGGATATGAACTCTCAAAAGAATCACTGGATGGTGACACTGCAGAAGGCTTTTTACCCTGCCCTCGCAGCTGTGGGTATCCCATGTAAGTACTGGTCAGTGTTCGAGCTGTTAGGTGATTTCTCACTAAACACTTTGCTATTCAAGTAGTGGATTTAGTGGTACTGTGAGTTATTTATGGGATGTGTGAGACATAGGATGCTTCCAATGACCTTCATTTTTTCCTCAGCCAACACCATCACTTTTCTGATCATCTGGAGGAGGAACTGCATGCTGTCCAGGTCCAGTGCCTTCTATCTGATGGCAATCTCTGTAGCTGACAACCTGGTCCTGATTTTGATTGTTGTTCTTGAACTTTCTCTTAAGTACCATCAGCAGGAGCCGTACTGGAGTTATGAGCCATGGTGTAGCTTGAGAGATGTTTTTAACTACGCCGCCTATAATGCCTCAACCTGGCTGGTGGTTCTGTTTACAGTGGAACGTTTTATCAGCATCCATGCATGGAAAATTAAAACTAAAATCTGCACTCCAAGATATGCTTCATGGACTATAACAACAATTTTCATCTCCAGTCATCTTTTTGCCATTCCTTACTATTGGTCTAATGCATCTGTGTATGAGAACAACAAGACCATGTGTATATACAAACCACAGGCCCCGGATCAGCTCATTCATACCCTGGTTTGGTGTCAAACACTGCAAGCCTACATTTTTCCTTTTATCATCATCTTCACACTTAATGGCCTGACCCTGCGTCTTATTTCTCTCTGCAACCGTGTCCATGTTACTGCTGAATTAACTTCCAGGAATCACAAAGTCAGGCCCCTGCTTCGCTCCAGGAAAAGAAAATCTGTGCTTCTTCTCGTGACCGTATCCATGAGTTTCGTGCTGCTGTCTGTCGTCCGTGTTATCACTCAAATCATTCTCCGGACGACTGACATGTATACTTTGGACCGTAATGATTATAACCTTTCCATAAATATAGCAGCTGACACTGGTACCATGCTCTGCTTGAGCAATGCTGCCATCAACATGTACCTGTATGTATGCACCCAGCCCAAGTTTCGTAAGGAGTTCTTTGCGTGTGTCAGGCAGGTGTCTTTTTATTGCAAGATGAAACTATAAAGAGGATAAAACTGTATCCTAACCAGACATAACCAATATATCCTTTAGTGTCTTTGAACAGGTGTACATTCAAGCGTCATTGGAGAAAGGAAATATTTTCATGGCAATCACGACCAGATAATGACTGTTTTTCTCAAGAGACTACAATGCGTTTAATGAGACCAGCACTCTATAAAACACTATTGCTATTTTCTTTTATTACTGTGTTTCATTCATTCTGACCACATATTAAAGAAAAGACATGGCTTTTCCCATATGTTGACCAACATTTCCAATGTTTGATGTGGGACTCTAAAATTCTGATTTAATTTCCTGTAGTTGGCTTCCAGAGTCTCTGCAAACAAACAAGGTGGCCTGATTTGACAAGTGTTATTACTCTAGGGAAGGAGGTTTGTAATCTAAGTGCAGATGTGCAAAGATTACTCAAGTCAGATAAACATCATAACATAGATGAAGTGCATGGAACTGCTTTGTACTTTTTTTTTTTTTTTTTACCTGAGAGACACATAACACTGTGTTTTATTACTTGCATATATGACCCAATAATTTTTATATATATCGACATATAGTCATGGAAAAAATTATTAGACCACCATTTTTTTCTTCACTTTCATCATGTGACTAAAACAGACAGAAAAGAAAACACTGAATGCATAAAAGCAGTGTTTTTGGCAGTACAACGCCATAGCTATTGATGTAAAAACTTAAGTGATTTAGGTTATAATCAAGAAAACCATGGAAAATGGTAAGATATCAGCTCTTAAATAAAACTCTTATGAGCAATCTTTGTGGTTATCGTTATGTTTGTCAAAACCTTGTACCTTTAGTTGTACCAGGCATTAAAATGAACAAGAAACTGAAAAAACAAGGGTGGTCTAATAATTTTTTCCATGACTGTACATACATAATATGTATCCTCACACACACACGCACACACACATACACAATACGCACATAAAGTAAGCAAGTAAGTAATTGAAAGAAATCATAATTAAAGGAACATTTTGGAGTTAAAACAACCTGAGGTTGTTATATAGTAAGGAGTGTAAACTTTAGGGACCAAAACTATGTGAATCAATGCATTTTTTGAATGAGAAAGGAATACGTTTTGCAGCAAAATGGAAATTCATGTTCGCACACGAGACAATCAATCTACATGAGAATAAATTAGTGTGAGCCTCTGTAAACACTAAAAATGTCATTCCATGAAAGTGATAAAGTAGGCAGGGTCCCAACAGATGAACTAAGTTAAGCTTTGGAAGTGTCCATAATTACCTCCACCAGGAAGGTTATGTTTTTGCCAGCGTTTATCGGTCTGTCTGTGTCTGTGTACAAGATAACTCAAAAAGTTATGGATGGATTTTGATGTAATTTTCAGGAGTTATTGGAAAGGTGAAAAGGAAGAACTGATTTCATTTTGGTTGTGATCCGGAAGAAATCCTGGATTCTGGATCACTTTCAAATTTTCGATAACATTGCAGTCAATGGGGCCAAGAATTTTGTTTCTCAATATCTCTGTTAATTATTGCCCAAAACTCATGAAATTTGACTCAGGGATTGACAATGGGAACCTTTATCAAATTTCAAAGGCTGATCTGGATCTGATCCAGAACACGGATTTTATCGCAATCTGTAAATCGCTATATGGGAGAACTGTTTTACTTGGCGGAGGTCTGCGCTCTCCGAGTGCTTTTCTAGTTCAGTTTAAATTCAAAATCAAAAATCCTTTATTGTTCCCAGAAGAGAAATTAATTAATGAGACAGATGCGTATTAAAAAGACTGTTTGTACAGGCATCTCTTTCTAGTCACCACCACCTTGGCTTATAACTCTATTAAAAAAAAACAAAAAAATCCTGAATGTTGCTGACTACTGTTAATCGATGTAAAATGGCCTCTGCTTCTAACAGCTGCCATGGTTTAAAGGCCATTTTGCTGCAAATGCATATTCCTCTCTCAGACAAACTGCTTTAATTCATGTTGTGCAAGTGCCTAAGAAAAGGTTATCTTCACCACTGTCTAATAGTGAACCCAGGGTTGTTTCTACTTTAAAATGTTCCTATGAACTGGATATCTACAACATGGAGAAAATTGTGTATTTAAGAGAAAGTGAGAAAACCTTTGAGAGACACCATTCCAAATACAGAATAATAAGAGAGTTCAAGGGTAGCAGTTATGGCAGTAATGTAGCAGCAGCTATGAGAAGATGGCTCGTCTTGTACAAGGTTTCGAGGTAGCAACTTTATTTGAACCATGATTATATGCTTAACTCAATTAACTCATGTTTTTAGTTTCCCTTTCAAATACCTGATACAACTGGAGTGAAGAGTATGTAATTGTGTATAATGTGTTATACAAAACACACAGACAGCCATAAATAGAAAATTCAATTTTAGAGTAAGCAAGTAAGTTAATTTTAAACACTACAGCAACCTCATAAACAAAACACAAGCCTGTTAACATGATAAACAACTCAAAAAATAAATTTGCAGACAGAACATCAGGTACTGACAAAGAGTCTATGCTGTTAAAAAGCATGCAAAATAAAGTTGAGTAACTTAAGATAATAAAACACAATAACTTAAATGAAGACTTGCTAACTGTCATGACTTTATCAATGCAAAAACCACTGCTGTGAATTAGAAGGGAGACTGCATTGACAAATTTCAAATGAACTGTATTTTCTTTTCACAAACTGGATTCAAGTTTTTTTGTGTGGAAAAATTAAAAACTGCACTAACCAAAATGTGTTGGCCAATGTATTTACTTTAAATCAAATATTTTAACTTTCTTTATATGACCTGAAAGAACCTGCTTTAAGAACAGCCCAGAGTGGGGAACTCATTGCAGAAGACTCCTGATCTCTAACAAGAAACTCTCACTAGATCAAGCACCACCAGATTTTGATGGGTGGGCTTTTGTGTTTCCTATTAACTTCCGGTTTTGTAGCAAACTCTCACTGACTCAACAGATTTGTTTTAGCTTTTGGTTTTGAAAATGAATCAGTGAGTCTAGGGTTAGCTAAACCAATCAATTTTATTCTGAAATCAAACAGGGAGCCAAAGCAGAAAATAAGGGTACTTTTATCTCTCTTCAGAACATAACAGTGATCCATCCATCCATCCATCCATCCATCCATCCATCCATCCATCCATCCATTTTAGCTGCAGGTTGGCTGGAGTTGTCAGAGGGAAAGAGGCCAAATATGACCATGAATCAGCAAACAAATTTATTAAATTAATGGTCTACAGTTCCGAACAGTAAAGCAACTTTAAATGTAGATTGAAATGCTACTTTTTCTTGGTGCCTTTAGGAGCTTTGTCTAATCCTTGGATGTACTTGCGAGGGATTTGATAATGATCTGAAATTAAAATAAAGAAAGACAATGTTACTTTGTTTACAAAAGTAAAATAATATCACATTAATGTGGAAACAAAGAAAATATACCATCTTTCAAGTCATAGAATTATTTTTTGCATCAGAACACAATTAAAATAAAATCTTATCTAATCTTAATTTATTAAATCTAAAAGATACAACATATTACAGTGTCATTTATTTAACACAATCTAAGCCAAGCTGCAGAGGCAGTGAATGAAACACCAGGTATATCCCATGTTTAATTTCTATATCTCACAGCACCAACTGTTGTTGATTTCATAGCATGCTTTGACATCCACTTTTCAGCCAAGCTTTAGGTAAAATTTGACACTAGAAAACCTTAGTATGCAGATGAGCCACACAGTGACTGTGAGGTGCCCAGGCCCTGTGGCTGCAAAATGAGCCAAATTTATCCCTTCACCACCTCTGTGCTTGAGAGCTGGTATGAGGTGTTTGTGCTTATATGCTGCGTTTGGTTTTCACCAAATATATTTCTATGCTTTACAAGTAAACATCCATGTTTTGGTCTCAACTATCAGAAGGGACATTGTTTCAGAGGTCCTGTAATTTTTTCAAATGCAGTTTTGCAAACCTGAGTAATGTCAGCATGCTCCGTTTTGAGAAAAAAAAAAAAAATAAACAACTTTCCAAACAAGCAATACTAGCTTTAGCATTTTAGCTTGACTTTTGTTACATAAATGATAGTGACTGTGTACATAAAATTCCATACCAAACAGCAAATTGCCAACTTGATGAACCTGATTGCCTTGGATCTGGACCATAACTTTGTCCTTGGTTCCAGGGACAGGATGTATCACAGTGCTGGCCTGCACTCTGTGCTGCAAAGTGGTGGCAATGACTGCAGGATCTAAGCCATACACTTCCAAGTTCTTTATTAGAGTCACCTACAGATAACATACATAACAGAGTTAAAACAATATATAATTCAAGTTGATTTCAGCCATGTTGTTAGATAAAAGAAAACAAAACTAAAATGCAGAAAATACCAAAGACAAATCTGTAGTAATATGAAAACATTGTGCTGAACTTTATTCATCCAAATGAGGCACAGAGAAGTTTAAATTTTGGATTAAAAATGCACCATTAAGTAAGTCTATTATTCAATATCTTAAATTTATTCAGGCCATGCAAGTGATGTGGCTGCAAAAACGGAACAAATATTGGTGCTTCCCATAGATGTATGCTGATAACTTCAATGACACTTACAAAAATTCAATGAACGGTAGTGAAATTTGGTATAAAAATGCAAAAAATGCAAGAACAAAAAGTTTTTATAGTAGACAGGTTGGAGCAACCTGTCTATTGTTATAATTACATCAAATTAAATTTTAGAATTTCTTTTTTCTTCAAATGTTTTATTTTCTTTTTGCACTGACTTCTCCTTTTCAGACTTTTTAAAAAGAAAGCACATTTTGACTTCTTGTGCAAAAAGCATACATTCATATTTTTAAAAATGCACTATTTTGAGACCATGGGCACGATCTTGAGCCAGATCTGCTAAAGCCGCTATTTAGGGATAAAGTGTAGCGGGAGGGACGTTCCCACGAAAAGAACGCAATCTTTCACCTTTGCTATACCCACTATCCCACCTGCACTACCCGCTACATTATGCATAGGAGTGGTTAGGGCGTTTCGCTTCACCAATCAGATCGTCAGCAGCCATTGCCTTTAAGAGCAGGTTGCGTTATGTGCAATCCACTTTCCCAAACTGTCTGGTCATCTATGGTTTAACTGGCGAGCAAGCCGTTGAAGATAATCTCTGCCATTTTTTCAGGGGTTCAACTGAGGCTAAATCACGCTTAGACTTCTGGCTGATGAGGAGAACTTAAAAGGTAAAAGAAAAATGTAATGTGTCACTACATTGAAAAGAACTGGACTGATGTGACATGCTGCCCTGTGCTCAGAGAGGAAAATGCCATGTTTCCCACATGTTCATTTATTCATGGCAGCCCGCCTTGTACTTTTAAATTACATGAGCAAATATTTCATTCACAACATAACATAAATGCTTAAACTGGTAAATTTTACAATTTTATGCACAAAATGAGTTAATTACAAAGTAGATGCCTGTTACAAGTCTCAAAATATGTGGGGGAGGGGCATGTTTACCCTAGAGTAGCATCTCCTCTTCTATTCAAAACAGTTTGATCCATCTGGGCATTGAGGTTATGAGTTTCTGGAGTTTGACTGTTGGAATTTGGTCCCATTCTTGCCTATATAGGTTTCCAGCTGCTGAAGAGTTTGTCGTCGTCTTTGATGTATTAATTTAATGATGCCCCAAATGCTTTCTATAGGTGAAAGATCTGGACTCCAGACAGAACAATTCAGCACCCGGACTCCTCTCAGACGAAGCCATGCTGTTGTAATAGCTGCAGGATGTGGTTTTGCATTTTCCTGCTGAAATATACAAGCCCTTCCCTGAAATAGATGTTATCTGGAGGGAAGCATATGTTGCTCTAAAACCTTTATGTACCTTTCAGCATTCATAGTTCCTTTCAAAACATCCCAGTTGCTTTTACCGTATGCACTTATGCACCCCCATACCATCAGAGATGCTGGCTTTAGAACTGAAAGCTGATAACACACTGGAAGGTCTCCCTCCTCTTTAGCCCAGACGACAGTGTATGTGATCACCAACAATGACAAATTTGGACTCATCTGACCATAGAAGATTTTCCTAATTTGAAACAGTCCATTTTAAATGAATCTTGGCCCACAGGGCACAATGGCACTTCTGTAACAGGTTCAAATATGGCTTCCTTTTTGCATGTCAGAGCTTTAGTTGACATCTGCAGATGGCACAGTGGATTGTGTTTACCAACAGTGGTTTCTGGAAGTATTCCTGATGTAGTAATGTCATGGACACAATGCTGATGCTGCATCGTTTGAGGGGCTAAAGACCACAGGCATCCAATAATGTCCAATAATGGCCCTGACCCTCACACATAGGGATGTCTCCAGTTTCTGTGAATCTTTTGATGATGTTTTGCACTGAAGATGATGAGATTTTAAAACTCTTTACAATTCGACATTGAAGAATGTTGTTTTTAACCTGTTCCACAATCTTTTTATGCCCTCTTTCACAGAGAGCGTAAACTCCTGTTTTACTTTTCAGAGGTTCTGCCTCTCCAAGACATCCCTTTTATAGCAAATCATGTCACAGACCTGATATCAATTAAGTTAATTACTTACAAGATGTTCTCCCAGCTTTTTAAAATAACTTGCTTTAACAGCCATTTGTTGCCTCTGGGCCAATTATTTTTAGACATGTAGCAGGCATCAAATTTGAAATTAGCTCATTTAGAGGATAAAAGTGTAAAATTCCTCAGTTAAAACATTTTTATGTTATCTATGTTCTGTTGTGAATAAAAAAATGGTTCATGTGATTTGAATGTCTTTTAGTTTTCATTTTAATCAAATTAAAAAGAAAAAAAAAAGTCCCAACTTTTCCAAAATTCAGTTTGTAATACAACCTTGTGATGTCTAATAAAAGTCCTGTGATCAAGTGGACTTTGCCCCTTTCATTATGGATGGTGCCGTCTATTGAATTGGAACAGAGATTTTTCCATTTCCATTCAGTTTATTTTGGACAGTTTATTCTGGACAGGTCAACATTTTGGCATGTGTATTGCACATACAAATGCAATGCAGACACAATACAAATGCTATTTCTACATTACAATAACCATTTTTGTGCAAATGGGATATAGTTAAATGCGATTTTTATTTAAAAAGTCTTAGAGTGAGTCCAAATTTGACTGAATCAAACGTATCTGAACATTTATATCACAAAGGCTCCTTACAGTCAGTCTCCTAAGGATTTTATGTGTTCTGTGACAACTGTCTGTAAGTCTCAGGTGTGGTGGGAGGGTTGTAGTAACTAATTTTGAGACCCGGTGAGGATTTATTTATTTATTTCTTACATGTCTCGATATGTAAAACCTTTGAACTGAAGAAGGGTGCACACGGCTGTATACAACATTTACATACAAATTTCTGCATTTGTTGTACTATAATTTTAAACTTGATTGCAGAAGGCTGAAAGAAGGGTCCTCATGCCTGGAAATGTCAGGGCTGACAGTGGGGCGCTCAGGCACAAATGAGGGGCGCCACGCCTGAAGAACTCTATTTTAACTTCTATGGTTTCCCAAGGATTTTTTATAGTGCAAATCTATTTATGTTTCAATAAAATGTTGTGCTCAGATTTTTTTTCAAAGAATAAAGCTGCTGTCTGAGACCAAAACCTCGAGTTTGCTGCTTCCATGACCCGGTAAAATCTTCTTTTCTCTCTACGTCACAATCAGACGAGCCGACCGGGATTGGTCGCCATAGTAACGCCCATAAACATACAGCAACAGAGAAACCTCTTTCCAGCACATTTCACGGGCTTCATTCAACAACCAATGGAAACATACATAATCAAGACTACGTAATCATGTTTGATCACAAACATTTACAATACAGGGCTTAACGTAAAAAACAAACAAAAAAAAAAAATCCTGAGCCTGAACTTTTTTCCAGGGGGGGGGGCAGTGGATCCAACGCAAACACGCTATTGGCAACTTTTTTGGCATTGTGCTTGGTAATATACAAGATGACCTACAATTTAAATAAAGGTTAAGTTATAAGTGAAGGCATGTAAACTCAGTCAAGCCCATTAATCTGATTAATTTAGCGACTACTTAATTCAGTAAAGGAACAAGAAAAAAAACATATAAATTGCAACTTCTCTATCATTTTTGTTCAAAACAATGGCAAATTAAATACAGTGCCTTGTGAAAGTATTCAGCCCCCTTGAACTTTTCAACCTTTTGCCACATTTCAGGCTTCAAACAAAGATTTTTTTGTCAAGAATCAACAACAAGTTGGACACAATTGTGAAGTGAAACAAAATTTATTGGATATTCTAAACTTTTTTAACAAATAAAAAAACTGAAAAGTGAGCTGTGCAATATTATTCGCCCCCCTTGTAGCGCCACCTTTTGCTGCAGTTCCAGCTGCCAGTCTCTTGGGGTTTGTCTGTATCAGTTTAACACATCCAGAGACTAAATTCTTGCCCATTCTTCCTGTAAAACAGCTGGAGCTCAGTGAGGTTGGATGGAGAGCGTTTGTGAACAGCAGTTTTCAGGTCTTTCCACAGATTCTGGATTGGATTCAGGTCTGGACTTTGACTTGGCCGTTCTAACACCTGGATACGTTTATTTGTGAACCGTTCCATTGTAGATTTGTCTTTATGTTTTGGATCATTGTCCTGTTGGGAGATAAATCTCCGTCCCAGTCTCAGGTCTTTTGCAGACTCCAACAGGTTTTCTTCCAGAATGATCCTGTATTTGGCTCCATCCATCTTCCCATCAGTTTTAACCATCGTCCCCGTCCCTGCTGAAGAAAAGCAGGCCCAAACCATGATGCTGCCACCACCATGTTTGACAGTGGGGATGGTGTGTTCAGGGTGATGAGCTGTGTTGCTTTTACTCCAAACATATCGTTTTGCATTGTGGCCAAAAAGTTTGATTTTGGTTTCATCTGACCAGAGCACCTTCTTCCACATGTTTGGTGTGTCTCCCAGGTGGCTTGTGGCAAACTTTAAACCAGACTTTTTATGGATATCTTTGAGAAATGTCTTTCTTCTTGCCACTCTTCCATAAAGGCCAGATTTGTGCAGTGTAGGACTGATTGTTGTCCTATGGGCAGACTCTCCCACCTCAGCTGTAGATCTCTGCAGTTCATCCAGACTGATCATGGGCCTCTTGGTTGCATCTCTGATCAGTCTTCTTCTTGTTCCAGATGAAAGTTTAGAGGGACGGCCGGGTCTTGGTAGATTTGCAGTGGTCTGATACTCCTTCCATTTCAATATGATTGCTAGCACAGTGCTCCGTGAGAAGTTTAAAGCTTGGTAAATCTTTTTGTATCCACATCCAACTAAAAACGTCTCCACAACAGTATCCTGGACCTGCCTGGTGTGTTCCTTGGTCTTCATGATGCTCTCTGGGCTTTAAACAGAACCCTGAGACTATCACAGAGCAGGTACATTTATACGGAGACTTGATTACACACAGTTGGATTCTATTGATCATCATCAGTCATTCAGGACAACATTGGATCATTCAGAGATCCTCACTGAACTTCTGGAGTCAGTTTGCTGCACTGAAAGTAAAGGGGCCGAATAATATTGTACGCCCCACTTTTCAGTCTTTTGTTTGTTGAAAAAGTTTAAAATAGCCAATACATTTCATTCCACTTCACACTTGTGTCCCACTGGCTGATTCTTGACAAAAATTGAAATTTTATATCTTTATGTTTGAAGCCTGAAATGTGGCAAAAGGCTGAAAAGTTCAAGGGGGTCGAATACTTTCACAAGGCACTGTACAATCCATTGGGTCTCGACTCGTCTCCTCTTTAACAAATCTAGTTGCAGAGGCAGTTATTAGATTATTAGATATTACTCTGGATGCATCATCATTAAAAAGTGAACCACTACATTCAGTATCTTTTTTCCATGTTTTGGGTGGTTGCTTTAACAACATTCAGAGAAAACAGCAGTTGAGCGACCGTAAATGATAAGTTGCGTTCCAGAGTGAACGAGCACACACGTATATTTTCAAGTTGGAAATACGATTGGTTGCTACGTCCGCTGTGGCTGTTGCTCCAGTAAACGGCTTGTGTGTCGGAGTCCGCGGACAGCTGCTTTAAGCCTGGCGTCTCCTTCGTGACGGCAAAGAGCTTTTTCTTTTTTTGCTGCTATCGACTAACTTCTGGAGCACAACACACAAAATCAGGTACCAGCCTTCCTTAGCTTCTGGCACCAGCTCCCAACCAGCTCTCCGTCCCCGCCCCTTTCCTCTGTCCAGGGCCAGCGCCACTTGAATTTTGCCTCCATTCTTCTGATTGCGGGAGAATAAACCGCCGGCTCACCTCGCTTGCGTTCAAGACCATTTAGAGATAACGTGTTTCTGTGCCTGTTTTTTTTTTTTTTCCTAAATCATAGTCAAATGCCGGAGATCCGGCAGGGTGCCGGAATACTTTAAGCCCTGACAGTACAATAAAAAAATGGCAGAAAACAAGAAAAAGTGCCGGCAGTACAATGCTAATGACATTATGGATTTATTCCATCACAGAGCAACGTACATCTGCAGATGTGCTGCTATGTGAGCAGCTGTTCTCCAATGAAGCCATGAAGGCGTCGCGATTACAGGAGCATCATTCTAAAAAACATCCAGACAAGGCATCTAAAGACTCGGCTTACTGGACAGGGATTCAGCCGAGCTCTCCACATGCAGACAAAATACCGAAATCGACTAAACCTCATGAGCTCTGGTGTACTCAGGCTGAAGCTCACGGTGATGTGTCCAGACGTGAAAAAGCAGGCAGCAGCCCACCAAGCGCAGGGGTCCCACTAAAAATGAAGAGCAGCAGTTGTTCCCTTTTGTAAATTGTTTTTCTTCTTTTTTTCTCAGTGCCAGGCCAGGCCTTGTCAGTAGTCTACTCCAAAAACAACCGTTTGAAATGTTTAAGGCGCATTAATTGACGCACGAGTGGTTCCAGATTTTGGTTGGTTAATTCACCGCTGTTCACGTGAAGTGTCCATGATGTTGTTGGCATCTTCAGTTACCTGACCCATAAAACTGATTTTCAACAAATTCTGCTGTGGTGGTATTTTTTC
This sequence comes from Hirundichthys speculiger, assembly GCA_018398805.1. Classification (NCBI taxonomy): domain Eukaryota; kingdom Metazoa; phylum Chordata; class Actinopteri; order Beloniformes; family Exocoetidae; genus Hirundichthys; species Hirundichthys speculiger. The sequence goes on along the minus strand of JAGFBZ010000693.1, from coordinate 267,738 downwards.
TTAGTTCCAAGAATTTATTTACAAATGTTTTGATGAATTAAAAAAATCATAAAAGCCAGTGTGGCCTTTTTCTCTGTAAAAAGATCAATTTGATTTATTTGATTTGATTTATGTTATTTCCACTTCTTTAAATTAAAATCCATGCTTATTTTTTTATTTTTTCGGGGGGGGGGCTTAAGAGCATCATGGTGGCTCAGGGGGGCGTTTGTTCAAAAAAGGTTGAGAACCACTGATCTCAAACCTTTGTGGTTATCTAAATAAATTACAACTGCCTTGTTTTTCTTTGATAATACTTTTATAAAGGAACACCTTTTTGCTGTGAGATTAATGAAATTATTTGCTCTCTCTCCACTATTCTTTTGGTTATGCTGAAGCCCTTTGGAAGAGAGCCTTTCTAGATGCTATAATCATAATTATGTTTCCAGTAATGTTTTAGCTTTAAGTACAGTTTGTGGAATATACTTTTTAAAGCACTCTGACATCTCTATTTAAATAAATAATTAAAAAATATATATTTACAATGATCTACAACTGAGAAATTACATAACAGCTGCAAATACTCACCTTCTTGTTAGAGCCCCGAGAAGCCAGGGAGATGTCTATAGGCTCAATGTGGCCCTTCTTTACTATTGGTGCTTGTCCAGGGAAGACAACTTGATAGCACTCCTGCATTCTTCCCAATGTCCTGTGAAAAACAAGATTAGTGTTTAATCTACACCATTTTATTGTATGAGAGGGTCATGGAAACAGTACTGAAATTACAAATGTTATCTATATGTATAACTAGCAAAATAATGTAAAGCATGTGAAAAAAAAAAACATTTAGACAAAATATGGATTTATACTTCTTTTATTCACTGACAAAGATGTTGAAAATTGGCTTTTGCAGTACACTTCACAAACATTCAAACATTCAACATTTAATTTCTTCTTGTAATTTCTTTAATTACCTTAAGTGTTCTTATTTTATCATTACTACATTATTAGTGTATTAATGAGTAAGAATATCTTTAGAATGCGTTTGGGGAGCATATTCATATATCATACATCGGCCTCTTAAAACTTTTTTGGGATTCCCGGGGAGAGGAAGGAAAATAACCGACGCGAATAATAAAGGTATACTGTACATCATCTTGTCCTCCTTTCCTCTTCTTTTCTTAAAAAGCCAGCACAGAAAAACAATTTTCAAAGTGCGATGCCAGGGAACATGTTTTTTTTTTTTTTTGCCGTACTGGAATAAAGTGTAATTGCACATATACTCTAACAGGCAGCAGTGGCGCTCTCATTGTCAATGTGAGCAGGGAGTTTTTTTTTTTAAAATCCTTTATTAATGAATACAAAGAATTCAGAACAATACTTCTAAAGAAAAGATAAATTAGAAGTGGCGCCAGGGGGTATATATATATGTACATATATGTAGATAACAAAGCAAACAAAAAATCTATTTCAAGGAATCAAGCGGAAAATTTCAGTGTAAATGTAAATCGATTTCACAAAAATATTTTAAATTTGGAGCACAAGTCGAGTGCGCAGGGAGTACTGTTTATTGTTTTTTTTGTTTTTTTTGTCACGGACATGCGCGCACGCAGCACAAAGCAGGAGATATGAAGTGAACAAACCCTCAAGAGACACAATTGAAGATGTAGCGCTTGGCTTCACTGTTACTATGGTGGGATTGATGCACTTTAAATCTTTACTGACTAAAAAAACAATGTAATAAAGTTATTCCTTGTTATAAGTTAATGTTTATTTCTTTATTTTTTGTTTCCCTTAATGTTAATAAGGATACAGTGTTATGCAGAGGTGCACTTATAACAATTTTATAGATAAATGATACTATTTATAGTCGTGGTGGAGGGTGGGTGGGGCGCGAAAGGTTTTCTCCTTCCTGGAGGGGCGCAGCAGAAAATAATTGAGAAGCACTGATATAAACTGTTTATACTTATTTAAAAAAAAAAACAAAGGCATCTGTTTATATTTAGTGAATAATAGTGCAACATGCAAATGAAAGATAAATGATGAAAATTATAATTGTAACTGTAGAATTATGAAAAGTGAGAACAGTGAGCGTTAACTGTTCAGTAAAGTGACTGCTGTGGGAAACAAGCTGCTCTGGTGTCTGTTAGTCCTGGTCTGGACAGCTACACGTCACAAACCCACTCTTTCATACATTTTATTGTCAGAAGTATTATCTGTATTTGTCAGCAACAATTCCTGAAGCAGCTTCCAGACATAAAATGTACAGATCAGCTTGAATAAAAACAACAACAAAAAAAAATCTTCTCTGCATGTTATCAGCACTGTTTTATCTTCTTTCCAACCATCTTTGGCCAGTCTATTTATAGAGTGAAATATCTTCAATATTAAAAACTGTTATTTCAATAAATAAATACATTCACACATAAATAAATAAACTCAGTTTTTACCTGCTAAAGAGGTCATCCCATTTGAGATACTCAACCTCCTGGTATTCTGATTTCTCCAGCAAGCAGTCACATAGAGTAGGATTTATAGTCACGTAACTGGTGACAGGGAGAGAGACACAGACAGAACTAAAGGAACAAGCAATGTCAGCTTCATAACATATTTGATCTAATTTCATGAAATCACCAATTATCCAATTGTTTCTCACCCAAAGATACTTACTTTTATGACACAAAAATAAGTTCGATTTAAATTAGATCTTCAGCGTCAGAGTCACATTTAAACATTTTAGTTGTAATGACATTACATGGCCTAGGATCAGGACTATCACAGAAGACAGTTCTAATGAGCAAAGATGACCTCAGTGTCTCCAGTTAAGTCAGATATTTTTACGTCCCTAATGTCAGCTGACAAAAAAGAATGTGATTCTAAAAAAAAATTTTTTAATTATAATTCTTAGTTATTATGAAGATAAACATTTGTTAAAGCATGACTTCTATCATTTTTCAAGTGATGCACTTGAGAACTTAATGAGATTGTTTCAAAATGTAATATTCCTCTTACTTCTTATTATTTTCATCCACCAGCTCATTCCTCTTCACATATTCTGTGATGATGCTTCGTACTTCAGCAGGATGCATGGTCATTCCTTTTCTGCAGAGACACCAGAGCAGACAGAATGTTAAAAGGTCTGAAGGTATCAGCAGGATCTTAGCTGTTCTCAGTTTTGTGCTCTTCTGGATGAAGATCTCAGAAATTGATTCTGGAGCCATTTCACCCATCATGGCGGTTACAATCCCCCCAGTGCCCAATATTGATCACTATTAGCACCACTGTTTCTTTCACACACCACATTTTTTCTTCCTCCAACCTTTCGTTTTCCTTAAGCTTCTTGTGTTCCTTCTTCCTGATGTTGCTATCGCTCAGGATTACTGCATCTATCGATCACCACGATGTCAGGCTGATCAGTCAGAGCCAGTTTGTTAGTCTGGATCTGGATATACATGTTCTCCTCCCTGGGAATAAAAATACTGAATATAAGATGAACGATTGGTTCAGTTAAATGATGGCAGCAATGACTACATTAAGATTTTTTTGAAGGGATTTTTGACCATTTCTCTTTAAAGAAATGCTGTAGATCAGTAAGATTTGTGTCTGACATGAATTGCTCTCGAGGACAATCCAAAGTATCTCTATGGGTTTAAGGCCTGGGCTCTGATTAGGTCACTCCAAAAAGAAGATTTTGTTTTTCTGAAACTATTCTGTGGTGGATTTACTTACCGGCTTTAGATCATTGTCTGGTTGCATTACCCAAGTCACTAAGTTGAATATATTTAAAAGGCTAAATGCTGTAAAACAAAATGTTTTTTTTTTTTTTTTAACTCTGACATTTTTTTTTGTGCCTGACTTCCTGCCAACTCGATGTGCTGTGTGTAAACTGATGTGGTCTAGCACCAAAATAGACTCATATACATCATATCTGAGTGGCAGCAATTCAAAGCAGCTGGGGGCAGCGTTCCCATTTCACTTCCGTTCTGCATCCTGTGAAGAAATGACCCTTCAGCATGTGGTATTTTACAAACTCATCCATGCTAGCATTGTAGTAGGGCTTTGTTGCGCTGTCCCCTTGCTGTAACTGCCCCCCATTCTGGGAACCACTGCTGTAGGATATTTTAGTAAACTTCAGAATGAATTTTCTTCTCAATAATGGCAAAACATTCAGGCCTTGAGGGAGTGAAGCAAGTCCAAATCATGATGTTCCCTCCACCATACTTTACCATCAGGAGGATGTTTTGTTTTGTTTTGTTTTTGCACCAGACATAGCACTCAGCATTCTTCTAAACAAACTTTTAACATGCAGCATTGTTCTTTATTTTTTATTTTTTAAATAGCAATGGCTTCTTCTGCAGTCTTCTGCCATGGACACCCTATGACATGCATATGGTATGCCTACTTTTAGGAAATGGTGCCACGATACTGAACTATCTTGATTCGTGCACATTTGCAACTGTGGACTGATGAATGGCTATACACTTTGCATCTCTTTCCAGTCTTTTACAGATTAAATATTCTTCATCTCATGTCTTCAGAAGTCATAAATTGTTTGGCTTGTAAAAATTCAATCAGCCCTAAACTACATGTCAAACTCATTTCATTACTTAAGTCTGAGTTTGAGATATGGTTAATAGATGTGTTCAGTACATGGTAAAAGTTTGTGTGCTTTAAGCTTAAGCTTAATGCGTCTGCGTCTAATTAAGACTTACATAAAGATCAAATCACATTTTATGGCAAATGAATGCAGAAAAGGAATTAATTCAAATTCATATTCTAATGCTCTGTATGTAGTTCTGCAAGAGGTTCCCTCGACGAACAATTGTTACCTCCGCCAAGGAGGTTATGTTTTTGCCGGCGTTTATCTGTCTGTCTGTGTACAAGATAACTCAAAAAGTTATGGATGGATTTTGATTAAATTTTCAGGAGTTGTCGGAAATGTAAAAAAGGAAGAACTGATTTCATTTTGGGTGTGATCCGGAAGAAATCCTGGATTCTGGATCACTTTTAAATTTTCGATAATTGTTGTGTTTAGTGGAGGTCTGCGCTCTCTGAGTGCTTTTCTAGTTCTAACATTGTTTCTTACAGGTTTTTATGTCATTTCATGTATTATTTGTAATTTGTAAAAAAAAAAAGTGAATTTTGCAGGGCTTGGAACGGATTAGGGCATTTACATGGAAAATGCGTCTCTACTTAAGAAATTTTCAGGTTACAAAACAACTTCCAGAACCAATTAATTTCGTAAGTAGAGGTACCACTGTATAAATATATGAATGCATACACAAATACATACTTTCTGCCTATGAATGAATGAATGAATGAATAAATAAATAAAGATACATAATTGGACATGAAATGAATAATAAAAATATGTCTCACATGCCCATTTCTCAATGTTAACAACGTCAGTACGGGGTCAGCGTAAGGTCAACGTGACTGCCCAGTTAGCTTATGTCGTAATATCATTTAACCACTGGAATTTTATTTCACAGATAGCAAAGAGAACTTTTTAGCAGCATCATGGATCATTTTCTAAAAAGAAAAGCCCCACAGGAACGGAACATCACAGAGGAGCCAACTTCTTCACGCAAGCCTTCATCCACCAGCTCTGAATCTGCACCATAGGAACCAAAGGTAGTTACTAGCAATAAGGCTAAAAAGAGGCAATACAAGGATGATGGATGGAAGCAAGCACATCACGGATGAAAAGAAGCTTTCCTGCTGAGCCCTACTCTGGTGCAGTTATCATCTTCAGGTTATTTAAACAAAATAAACGGGACGTATGCATTTACAGTCGGAGCGATACAGTGTGGCTTTGGATTATATTTTACTCTGGGGTGTCGTGAGATTTTATTCACTTTTGAAAGGTGTCGTGACTGAAAAAAGGTTGAGAAAGGCTACACGGCTGCCATGCAAGGTGCTGCCAACCCACTGGGGGCAAGTTAGGGTTCAGTGTCTTGCCCAAGGACACTTTGGCATGTGGACAGTTGGAGATGGGATTGAACCGCCAACCTTCCAGTGACTGGATGACCTGCTTTACCAACTGAACTATAGACACCCCAACTGAGCTACAGCCACCCCACAGCCAACCTACAGCGGCTGAAAGCTCGAACAAAAACATCTGAAACATGCATTTCAGAACTCCAGTATGCCGACGACAACTGTGCCCCAGCCTTCGCTCCTGATCTACGGGAGTCCATTGATGCTTTTGTGGAAGGCCTGGAGGTTAATGTTGGAAAGACAAAAGTCCTCACACGATCCCACCCAACGCATTCCCCCCAGCCTTTTGAAATTTCCATCCATGGCAAGTCAGTAGAACAGATTCTGTTACCGCGGGTCTATGATCAACAGCACTACTGATCCTGGTGAAGATATAAACAACCGGATCTGCTCTGCCCACCAAGCTTTTGGCAAACTCTACCATTGCGTATTTTCTCAGCACAGCCCGTTCATAGAAACTAAGATAAGTGTTTACAGAGCCGTTGTAATCCCAACCCTCCTTTACGGGTCAGAGAGCTGGCCTCTGTATTCAAAGAACATCAGGACCCTGGAGAGGTTCCACCAGCAAAAACTGCAGACAATCTTAGGAATCAGCTGGGAAGCACGTGTTACAAACAACAAGGTTCTAACTTGTCCTGACCTTCCAAGTGTGGAGAGTCTCATCACCAACAACCACCTGCGTTTCCTCAGACTCATCCCTCCCCAAACAGATCCTGTATGCCGAACATGGTTCAAGGCCAACAGGTGGGCCTAAAAGACGGCTGAAGGACCAGCTGAAGCAGCTTCTCAAAAGGTCCCAAATTTCCATGGATAAGTGGCAGGACCTTGCGGCGGCCCGCTCATCCTGGTGTCGCACAATTACTTCTGGTGTCCTGAAACTTGAAGCAGAAAGAGCACAAGCTGCAGAAGCGAGGCGCAAACAAAGACAGCTTCGCCTAATGCTTCCCTGCCCTTCTCTAACACTTCCATGTACAGACTGCCCCCCCGACTCTTTCATTCACATCTAGGCCTTTGCAGCCATCAACAAGCACATTGATGGAGAGCCCAGCAAGCTTAAAAGGAGAATACCTAGAGAGAGGAGGACAGAAGATCCTCGTTTTTGAGGTTGCCATGATGATGATACACTCACAAACCTTTTGCTTGCATCCAAAAAGAGAGGCTCCAGTCGAGCAGACACTGAGTACATAGTTGTAATCTCTGGAGGATGGTATGCAACTTCTTCCTCTGCATCCTGCAAAGGAGCTGCTTCGACACTTGTCTCCTCTGGAACACTAAAGGAACGCAGTCTATGAAACAGAGCAAAAAAGAAAATGCCAGATAAATATGAGCAGGCTGAAAGCTTGAATTTAAACTAGGTATTCATTAAAACTAAGATTTCACCCACTCTGGATTTTTCCAGTCCACTTCCACAATGCTCTCCACACCCTTGGTGAGTTCTTTCACTCGCACAAGGTTACGCTGCTGCTGCATGACCTGCAGAAACTTGGACAGCTTTTGGGAAAAAAAATAAATAAATAAAACACCCATGGTTGATACAGTAACACATCATTTCATATCTAGTTATCAGTTATATATCTATTATAGGCAAAATAAAGTCAAATGTTTCAAATGCAAAATCATTAGACCTTTTTATAGCTGGATTTCTTGATATCAAGCTGCTTTCCACTTGGGCTAAAACAAAAAAATAAAATAAAATAAACAAGATCATTTATGTACTAATCCAAACCCAATTTAGCTCGTCCAAAAAGATGAACTGTACTTTACCAGCATGAGAACATATGGTTGCGGAGAAATGTGCTTGTCAACAGAGGGAGCTCTGATTTCTTCACCTTGCTCTTGAGTGCATGCAGAAAGCACTGCAGCAGCAGGGCGTCCATTATCTCTGTAAATTAAAGTTATGACCTGTGTCACAATCTTTCTCTCCACAGGGTGCCATTGTTAGTCATTAGTAAACATTAGCAAATTTTATTCATAAGCTGAAGATAAGCAAAACAACCCAGACTGTTGGATCTGCTCTAGTGTGATTAAGTAGCAGTTGATTAAATTAAGGGGGTATATTGCTGTTTTCATCCAGGACCATACGTTTTCAATTCAATTAGAAGATTCCCGCTTCAAGCTCAAATGTTCTGGTGCACTCCCTCAAAACTGAACCCTTGAAGTAAAAATATCTAAGAATGTGCACGGATACAATTTGCTCTACTTGACCTTATAAAGCTTCAGATGAGTACAAAACAGTGCCACTCTTATGTACAATTATTAAATTCCAACTAATGACATAATAACATTTGCATCTCTTTAGAACCTGTAATACCTGTGGAACAACATAAATTGCAACAAAATCTACAACCTTGAGGTTTTTTCTGGTCATCCTGATTTTGCTCTTCTTTCTCGTCGCCAGTTTCAACTTTATCCTCTTCCGGCTCAGCAAGCTTTAGCTCCTCAAAACCACTGCAGGCTTGATCTGTGACAGTCTCACCAGAGTTCTGCTGCTCCACACACTTCTCAACTTCTTCTTCTTTTTCATTGCCACTGATGTCACTGTTCTCTCCATTCATGTCTTGTTTATCACTCTCCGTATCTGGCAAAAATGGAGGACTTGACTTGTCTCCAAATTCCCTATTTAAAGAATCAATAAATCAGTAAATCAATTAATAAACAAAAGTTTGCATACATTTATTTTATATTTAGTAGCATTTCCTTTAAACTGCATGACTTGTGTCAAATGTTTTGGGTTTTCTTCCACAAGCTTCCTTTCTATATCCTTTCTGATAGATATAAAAACAAACTTTACCATAAAATGTTTCATTTCAAGCGATGCCTGCTTTGATTAAAATTCATTCTAAATACCCAGTTGATGAATATAAATAACTCATCTGTGATGTTTTAACAAAATGATGAACATGATAAAATGTAATAGATGAAAGTTACTTACCAGAGATAATCCCTGTATGTGTGGAGAACACACACTCCTCTCCCTTTCATGCCCAAACTGTGCATCTCTGAAGTGGACACTGCAGCTTTGCCAACTGCAACAGGAGCCCTGCAAAAAGAAAAAGAAAAAAAACAAACAGTTGAACCACTGTCACATTTATGTCTCTGAGAAAAGCAAAGAAAGACTGGCCTTTTAATCCTAAGTGTACCCATTATTCACAACTGCAACTGCACAAGAGTCCCCCTGCTTCAGATCTGGAAGACCACTTGAAGGCACCACCACACCTGGCAGCATGAGATCTTAGAAAAAAAAAAAACAAACACACACACACACATTTTCAATTACCAACCCTGATGTATGCACACTAAAACTTGCACAAAAATTTAAAACAAAAAAAATGTAAAAAAAAAAAAAAAAAAAAGAAAGAAAACTTACCGGCCCCTCCAGCCAACTTCTGAAGCACAGGAGTCCATGTCCACAATACTGGTAGGAGAGCAGGATGGCGCCAAAGCACATACACTGAAAGGTTAAACAACACATATATATATATATATATATATATATATATATATATATATATATATATATACATATTCTTTTTCTTCTTCAAAGCTCATTGCAGGTTTATTACCTGTTGGAAAAAGTCGTTTTTCCAGTTCAAAGAAAATTGGATTTTTTTGAAGAACATAAACTGTCACAGATTCTCCTTTATGTGCATAAATCTTCACAACATTTAAGTCATCTTTGTTGGGTATGAGCTCCGACAGCTCATCGGCAGACAATAAAGGAAATGCTGCTAAAATGTCAGCTTTGAGCTTTCTCCTAGAGGCAGTGACAAAAAACAAAAGGTCTCATTAATAGGGCAAAATCATGAAAAGGTAAATACTTGCATATAATGTTATATTGATAATAGTTTCCATTAAAAAAAAAAAACAAACAAGACAAAAACATGTGTGCTGAGACTTGTTTTTGGTCATGTTTGTGCATTTTGAGACTAGTGAGGGGGGTGCAGTCTGCTGATACCGCTGAATTCCAGATTACTTTAACAACAGAATCCACTGAATAATAAACATAATTTAATGTAACTGAAATGTGCAGATATATACTCAACAGCCACTTTATTAGGTACCTGTTCAATGAAAATGCCTTGTTGATGTCAAAGGTCAGAGGAGAATGGGCAGACTGGCATGAGATGACAGAAAGACTACAGTAACTCAAATAGCCACTCCTTACAACCATAGTATGCAGAATATCATTTCTGAACACTCAACACATTGAACCTTGAAGATGATGGGCTACAGCAGCAGAAGACAACACCAGGTTCCGTTTCTGTCAGCTAAGAATAGGAAACTGGGGCTACAATTTACATAAGCTCATCAAAATTGGACAATACAAGAGTTGCCTGGTCTGATGCATCTTAAACTTCAGCTGCGATATTCAAATGTCAGAAGAGTCAGAATGTGGTGTAATCAACAAGACAGCATGGATCCATACTGTCTTGTATCAACAGTTCATGCTGCTGTTGTAATGCGTGGGAGATATTTTCTTTGCACACTTTGGGCCCATTAGCATCAAGTGAGCATTGATTACAGCTTACCTGAGTAAAGTTGCTGACCCCGTCCATCCCTTTATGATCACAGTGTACCCATCTTCTCTACTTCCAGCAGGATAATGCACCATGTCACAAAGATCAAATCATCTCAAACTGGTTTCTTGAATATGACAATGGATTCACTGCACTACAATAGCCTCCACAGTCACCAGATCTCAATCCAATAGAGCACCTTTGGGAAGTGGTGGAACAGGAGACTGTCATCATGGATTGACAGCCAACAAATCTGCACCAACTGCGTGATGCTCTCATGTCAATATGGGCTAAAATCTGGAAACCTTTCCAACACCTTGTTGAATCTATGACGCAAAGAATTCAAGCAGTTCTGAAGGTAAAAGGGGCAACTAGGAAGGCGTACTTTATAAAGTGGCTGATGAGTGCATATCCTGCTTTTATTAACAGTCCAAACCAAAATCCCGTTTTGACATTACAATGACAATCACTGAACAAGAGATTTGCTACGTACAATAGCTGATCTCATCACTTCTGAGCAAATGCCAGGTTTTACTGAAATAGTGCTGATTTGTTCTGCAGCTGTTTTAATGTTTGTGTCATAACCTTCAACACTGACGAAATTCAAAATTAACACCAATACACAATACATGCGACTAGACTGACTTGTCAGCAGTACTGACTCACCTGTCGGATCCTTTAATTACGGTGTTAGATTTGACACGAAACGGTTTGGCAAACATCTTCTCTGACAACAAACTAACGTTAACAATTCAGCGTGTCCGTTAGATATAAAGTCTCACGCTGTTTAATACATCAGCGCACCATTTCTACAACAACTTTATTCGTAAAACAAAAAATCTTTACAAGCATTACACCGATACTACCCTCGTTGGACGTGCCGGTCCGACACATATTTATTTCCGTCGCGAAACTCTACCAAAGCATGACTGCTCCGCGAGACCGGTGAGACTCACACACATTGAGGTATTTTTGTCCCCGTTAACCTCTCAGTTAGTTCCGACCTAATTTAGAATGCTTGATCTATAAATAGATAAATAAAAATAAAAATCTGATTACTTATGCACACCATAATTAGCAAAAAAAAAAAAAAAGAAATAACTATGGTCTCACACTGCTGTTTTACATCTGTTGGGCAAGTTCACTTTCTACACGAACTAGTTGAGTTCATAGTTCACAGAAAAGAAAATGAACTAGTTCAGTTCATAGTTCATATTCAAAATTTGGAACAAAAGGTTGACCATTTCAAAAAATGAATTAAATAATATATTTTTAGTTTTTTTTCAAAATTATTTTTTAATGTTGCTGCGAGCAATTATTTGTCAACATGATTGCCACTGCCCATATACTACACCACCACAAACAGCAATTATTTTATCCATTTTATCTGTCGAAAACTATGTGTCCAATTCGGAATCCTTAACCAACCAGGATTCACATTAGCACTGAAAGGACAGCCCATCTAAAATTTCCCTTTCAGCTTCTCTCTACAGTATTTAAAAAATATGAGGAAAAACTTGCTGCCTAATGGTCTTTATTATAAGACAATAACAAGTCCTTAAGGTGCAAATGTCCCTTCTTTCAATATTTCCTGGCACGGTTTGACCGTGCGTGAACTTTGAAAGAGCGTCGTTCACGACTGTCCAAATTATGGCAAGCCACTGGGGCCAAAGATCGCCACATTAAGGGCGCGTGAATTATGAAACAGCGTAAAATGCGGCGATTTTGAAGGGAAAACGCAGTTAAAACCGCCGTTTTGCACGCCGTTTGCATGGCAAAAATGGCGCAAAAGACACCGTTTACTTGAGCTTTGTAAAACAGCGGTTTTAACGGCATTCTCTGTGGTCCTTAAACGTTGCTTTAAGGACCACAGAGGGGGAATACTGACGGAGCACCGAGCCAGCCGCACTGAGGGCGGAGATCACCCCGGTCAGGAGTGGAGAGTGGTCTGTGACCATTTATGAATGTCACTATGTTAGAGGTCTCCAAGCAGGTGGGGGGCACTGCTATGAATATAAGTTGAATATATTTGAAAAGATCCAAATATCTGCAGCACAGTCACTGAGAACCTGTCCTGAAACTCCGTCACTTTTGAATATCAATGCTCCAGAGTGTTTGCTTCACATGAGTCTGCTGCACGATGATAGCTGGCTGGAGATAGGGTGATAGTTGTCGCAGCTCCCACCTTATAGTGCTGGACTCTTCATAGTCCAGACCCGGACCACAAAGCACGTCAGTCTGGACCCAGCACTCCTAAGTCTTAAAATTACCCTTTCACAAATACGATGATGAATAATTTGTAATGTTAAATACACTGTCACTGGATATTATTCACAGCGATCAGAAGCGGCTCCTCTTAGTGACCATCTTTACCGTCTTCCTCCTGCTGCGAGAGTTTTGTTATGCTGGTACAGAGAGACATACACGGCCACACCGGTTATAAAGTTTGCCGTTTTTTATTGAACTGTTGCGGAACCTTACATGACTTGCACTCGCAGGTGCGTAACTCAGAAGATAATAGATGTAATTTTCCTGTACCCCCCTCTACGTCATTACGTCACAGTATCTACATATTTAGACCAATCACACAACAAGTTTCTTCTCTGAACTTCTGTGACAGTTAGACAGCTGCTGGTGACAGCTGTCAGTCAAACACAAGGAGGGCGGAGCAGATGCTCATGTAAACAGCAACAAGTAGACTATCAGGACACAGGAGTTTGGGATTTAGAACCAATCGGCAGCAAAATAGTGCAGATCTTTAAAAAAATATTTACCTTCAATCCAAACTTATTTTGGGGGGAGGAGGGCTGGGGTGGGAGGAATGAGGTTTGCAAGAAAGATAGAACTGGGTTTCATCTGCGAGGCAGTGGAAGTGAATGATGAATTTGCAAAAAACATTGCCAAGTGGGAGGAGATGGGTGATGAAGGGGGGGGGGGGGGCACCAGTGACTGGGAAGGGGTCGAATCTGAAGGATTTAACCTGGATGAACTGGGTGCAGCCGGCGAGGTAAGAATGAAACCAACGGAGAGGGGTGAGGGTGATGCCAATGGATGAGAATCAAGAATGGTGGAGTGAGAAATGGTGTCAAAGGCCACACTGAGGTTGAGGATGGAGAGTAGGCCAGAGTCAGCTGCAGTGAGGAGGTCGCTGTTTTTTCTTTCAAGACGGCGGTTTCTGTACTCTGAAGTATAATGCTTTAGGTATACTTGCACTGAAGTCAGAGAAAAGTAAGGACAATTATAAGAAAAGTGTGGGTTCACAGTATACTTTTAAATATTTTGTGTTCTGAATTTGAAGCATCACATCAGGAAAAAACAAAAAGGGTTTTAATGAATCAAAAGTGCATCTCCAATTTAAAATAATTAAATTGAGAAGATTAGATTTGAACGACCTCTAGTAGCAAAACCAGGCTTCATCAGTTTTATTTGAAGCACCTGTGGAATTTCTGAAAAATCGGGTTTGGCATAGCATTAATTTGAGTCCTTGCACAAGCATTTAAATCTGTGGATTGAACATCATGTTGAAAGCTGAAATCCCAGCCCAGCATGGTAGGATCTGTGATAAACCACTAGACCAGCCATCCAACCAGAAGCAGTGACTCCTTGTCAGAACGACTCAAGGACTTTTTCAGTCACTATAGCTGGGGTTCTCAAAGGTCAAAGGTATTTTTCAAAGGTCTACATCTACCTTCCATTGAAGACCAGAGGTTCAGAAATATTTTCAACAGCATAATGTCAATTCACTGTGAATTATATCATGTAAAAACAACATATGACAATAATAATGACAATAACAAGAAAAATATAAATATAAACTTATTTTAAACTGAATTCTCTGCATTCACTGCAAAAATTTCAGATTGACAGCCGGTGAGCCCACCCCGCAAGACAAACAAAAACTACAGAAACATTGCTGGACTTTAACCGGAGACCTAACTTTTTATAATCTGTGTCGCTTCATTACTGCCTCCTCCTGTCTCTTTATAGATCAGACTCTTCTTACTGAAAAAGTAGCATTTAAAATTTGACTGGTTTGTAAATTTTGTTTCTGTAAGTTAACTCAGAGGAAATGGACATAGCACTATTATCCAAATAGATACACTAGCAGGCAGCTTGACAGGCTTATGGAATACGTTTTTTAGGACAGTGCATACAATCCTGCAGCAAAGGAGATCAGAGATGGATTTATGTGGTCTGCTCTTACTCTTCACTGATTGGATCATCAAGGTTCACTTTTAGTGGCTGTGAAACATAAAGGGCAGGGATAATTATAATACAACAAAACATCGTTTTTTTTCCGCTCGTTGTATTTGCACAAAACGACGCTATTGACGCGCGTTCAAACACTCGCAAAACGGCGTTTTTTACGAGCGTCCTATGAATGCTGCATAAAGCGGTGTTTAAGGACCACAGAGAACGGCGTTTTTTACGGCGTTTAGTGAAGCTCAAGGAAACGGTGTCTTTTGCGCCGTTTTTGGCATGCAAAATGGTGGTTTTAAACTGCGTTTTCCCTTCAAAAAAGCGGCATTTTACACCGTTTTATGATTCACGCGCCCTTAATGTGGCAATCTTTGGCCCCAGTGGCTTGCCATACTATTTACTCATTCACACCCAACGCTCGTCAAGGGGAAAGAGAGCATGTTCAGTTCACGTTCGCACAAAATACAAACTAGTTCGTGAACTTTCGTTCAGTGAACGCATTCAGGTACAACACTGCATAGGCGATGCATATTGTTATTGTCTGGTTCCTTGCCACCCTCTGCTTTTTGTCAAAGTTGAGATAGATTCCAGGAGACTCCTGTGAGGGGAACAGTTTATTTGACAGCACAATTTAGTTTCTCTAGTTACAATCAGTTTCCTCACTCACTTCCTGTCCATTTACCATTTAGGACTGACTTGACTTGATGCGCGTTCAAACACTCGCAGAACGGCGTTTTTTACGAGCGTCCTATGAATGCTGCACAAAGCGGTGTTTAAGGACCACAGAGAACGGCGTTTTTTACGGCGTTTAGCGAAGCTCAAGGAAACGGTGTCTTTTGCGCCGTTTTTGGCGTGCAAAATGGTGGTTTTAACTGCGTTTTCCCTTCAAAAAAGCTGCATTTTACACCGTTTTATGATTCACGCGCCCTTAATGTGGCAATCTTTGGCCCCAGTGGCTTGCCATACTATTTACTCGTTCACACCCAACGCTCGTCAAGGGGAAAAAGAGCGTGTTCAGTTCACGTTCACACAAAATACAAACTAGTTCGTGAACTTTCGTTCAGTGAACGCATTCAGGTACAACACTGCATAGGCGATGCATATTGTTATTGTCTGGTTCCTTGCCACCAGTGTTGCCAGATTGGGCGGTTTTCCGCCCAATGGGCTACTTTTGATTACAGCTGGCGAGGAAAAAATTCATTGTGCGGGTATACACAATTTGGGCTGCTTTTACCAACATCTGGCGGTTTTTTTTAATATTGTGAAAACAGCACAACAAACTTTTATTTTATGGTTTCTATTGTATTTATGGTTTAAAAACAGTACAAATACAAAATTCAGTATATCGTGACGTCTCCTCAACAAACCTTAGTACGCCGATGCAGAACTCTGAGGCAGAAGCCCGCTCTCTCTCTCAACTCAAAGTTGTAGGCTATTCTGTTAGAAAAATAAGTAGGCTATCATGCCGAAGTGGGGAAACTATAAGAAATGGTATTTACGTGGTTGATGTTACTGCTGCTGTGTTAACTTGGCCCTGGCACTGGGATAAACGATGTGCATTTTTGCACATTTTCTGTGACATGCACTATAATAAAATACAACTTTTCATTTAGGCTTAATTGTTTAATACTGTAAATGCATTTAAGTCTGTTTTCGTATGAAAACACTTATTGGGCGGGTTTTTCCTGAAGTAGGCGGGTTTTGGAACACGATTGGGCGGAAATTGCTCAACCAAATCTGGCAACACTGCTTGCCACCCTCTGCTTTTTGTCAAAGTTGAGATAGATTCCAGGAGACTCCTGTGAGGGGGGACAGTTTATTTGACAGCACAATTTAGTTTCTCTGGTTACAATCAGTTTCCTCACTCACTTCATGTCCATTTACCATTTAGGACTGACTTGACATGCTTTTGCATTCTCTACATAATGACTTATGAAACCCACAGCATGTGGCTTAGAAAATGAACATACTTCATGGACCAAAAAAGAACCTGGATTTTGGAGGAGATTTGATCTTGCACTCAGTAGTAGGATTCAATTTCTTCCAGTAACCTCTCTAATTGTGTCAACATTTACCCCCTTGACACCTGAGCATAGTCTGTGTTGATAAAGTCATCACAAACTCTTACATGAAAAAGTGAGTTTATTTGTATTTTTCAGTTTTGTACTTGTCCTATTTAAATTCTGGCTCTTAACGTTTTATCATGACCCCAAGAAAACCACAAGCCAAAATGAATTGGTCAAATATTAAAGTTGTTTTATATTCTTAAAGTGTTGCTGTAGTCTTCAATTCTTAAAGCAGCAAAAATGATTTTTCTTTAGTGGCCCTTAACTGACAATGAACAGACAGGAAATCGGAAAGCACACAGCAAAGGGTCAAGGGCTGGGAACTGACCCCGTGACTGCTGCAGGAGGACTGTTGTCTTAGTTCATGGGTGTGGAGTGGAGAAAAGAAATCCCTGGGGACCACCAGTACTGATGGTCTGTCAGAGGCAGGGGCGCCGCTAGGGATTTTGGGCCCCATGAAAAGAATCTTTACCGGGCCCCCCAACACAGCGGCGAAATTTGTTGATGCTATTTTTGATCATCATTAGGGGCCTCTCTGGGGCCCCCTCAATCATGGGCCCCTATAATCCGTATCTTTTACCCCCCCTTTTCGGCGCCCCTGGTCAGAGGTGAACTGTCCCAACCTCACCTGCTGACTTCTATCAGTTACAAAGCTGTAAATCCATTCACAGAGGGTGATACAGTTTGGAGGACAATCGTGTTCAATGCAAAACATAAAATCTACAAACAGGATCGATGTATAAGTCCTGGGTCAATCCAGGCGCTGCAGGATGTAATGCAGTCCCATACTGACTGCATCATTCACTGACCCATTTTCCTGGTAGGCAAACTGCAGGGGGTCCAGCAGGTTGTAAGGAACTTAAGGTGGGCCAACACCAGGCGTTCAAAGCACTTTGTGACTACAGACGTTAAGTGCAACAGGTCTGTAGTCGTTCATTCCTGTGATGGTGGGTTTCTTGTAGACTGGTTTGATTTTGGAAAGGAGGGGACTTCACACAGCTTTAGAGATCTGAAGAGCTGAGTGAAGATGGGAGCCAGCTGGTCTGCAGACAGAAGAGAGACGCCATCTGGGCCTAAAGCTTTCCTGGTCATCTGTCTCTGAAACAGATAATTCACTTCTTTCAATGACTTGAAGTGACAGTGGGGCAGGAGAGGCAGAAGTCTTCTCCCTCCCCTAGTCTCACTTTGTTGCTGCTTCAACAGATGGCGGCAAATAAAATTGCACTCTCCACAACAGGTTTGTATAAGACAGTCACAAGAGAACCTGATGCCTTCCCAGACTGACACCATCCTCCTGCCCACTTATTTTTCTGCTTGGATGGGAGGTGAATTAATCAGTTGCTTCGTGGCAAAATTGAATTATGCATTAAAGAAAATTTCTAATGAAGTTGAAAACTCTTGGAAGGCTTGAATCAAGGCAAGTGAACTTTCGTTCTTGAAGATACTTAAAATGAAGACACACAAACCAAGACCTGTTTGAGTCACACAACCCACTGGCATTAACTGTCCATCATTACTTTACACCACTGGGCTGAGA
The DNA here is from genome assembly GCA_018398805.1 of Hirundichthys speculiger. NCBI lineage: Eukaryota > Metazoa > Chordata > Actinopteri > Beloniformes > Exocoetidae > Hirundichthys > Hirundichthys speculiger. Next base: position 249,442 of record JAGFBZ010000693.1, on the reverse strand, counting down.
ATGTTACCACTAGAAGAAAGGACACTAGCATGTCAAACCAGTGGATACACACACTTGTTGAGAAAGTGTGACCAGAAGGGGGGGTTAAAAGTTTGACAGAGCGCCACCCCACCAATTGGGAGCCATTATTGCCCAACAAATTAGTTTCCAGAGCTTCAAAGATGTGCTTGAACAGACTGAATTCTACAGAGTTATACTTTTAAAACACACACACACACAAACACACACACTTAGAAATCACAGGCTTCAGGCATGCTACCTGATCCCTGGCGGTGGTGCAAGGTACAGACAAATGTCAAGTTATTCCACACAGTAAACATGCAACACTACAAAAGCCAAGCAAACTAAAAAGACAAAAACACACTTAAAACGCTGGAACAGACTGTTAATGGACAGTCCTGCTCCCCATTACAGCAGGGCAGAGGAAACATGCACTATCCAATCCTGTTAGCTGCTGAACAACAGCAACAGATGCAGTAGGGAAGCAACACAAACTCGAGGTTGTCACAAACCAGGACAAGACAGCAGATCCTCCCTGTGTGCAGCCCAACCGTGCCTAATAACAAAAAGCACATTACTTCTGGTTTCAGGTTAGAATACAGATCTGAATGGCAGGCACCTTACCAAGGCGCAGAAGCCATACACTGTAAAGGACTCCATCTGAGCTGATAATACCAGCATAGCAAAGCTGTAGAAACACAGCAGGTGTAACACCCAGAGACAAACCCAATCTCAGCCACTCAGATTGGAAAATGGCACTTATCATCTCTAATGAGTAGAGTTTCAGATGACATGCAACATGGGAAATAAAGACACATACCATAGCAGCAACCTGCCCAACTATAAAGGCATCTGCCCCACCAATCAATCAGTGCTGCTTTCTTATCAGCACCTGGTGCAGAGTGGGAAAGGTGGAACACCATCTCACCACAAAAGCAAAGAAATCTGGAAGATAAAAATACTACAGCATCAAACAGAGAGGAAAGAAAAAAAGAGGTACAAAAAAGTTATCATTCCATATGTGCCTTCTCTAAACACAACATACTGGTCCATTCAAAACTTATCACCCCCTCAGACAAAAACTGGTTCCCCCTAAAGACAAAACATCCAAATTGCAACTGAGTGAAGTTGTATAAGCAGTCAAAAGGCTACCGACCCACACGAGTGATGGGATGGTCACTGATTTATTACTTCAGTCAGCCATTGACTCAGTCATCCAAGCCATAGAGTCTACACTAGCAAGTTGAAAACTCTAGCCTCTCGCTCATGCATACATACATGTTGGAAGTATCCCTGTCCATTGACTTTGAATGGATAGGTATTGCTAAACAGAACTGGGGGTTCCAGTTCAAAGCATGTTGAAAGTTTTCAAAGCACGCGTCTTACATGTTTAAGAAATTACATCAGTTGTTTTTTGAAACACCGCTGCCTTTTGCCCAAAGAGCGATGGCATAAGCACGTCAGAAATGTCCACCGTCTTAGGGCCTGATTTACTAAAGGTTTGCGTGCGTAAAAACGTGTGCAAACTTGACATCACCCGCAAACTAATGTGCAAGCTGATCTACTAACAGCGTGCAAAGAGGACTGCGCCTCTCAAATGAGCAAAATAGCACACGCTGTTCATTTAGTACTTTTGCCCTGATGAATAATCAATATGGGGCGTACCCGCCAGAAAGCGCTAAATACTGGGAGGGGAAAATGCAAATAGGTTTACCACACGCAATGAGATTTACCAACCCTGAAAGTAATTGCGGGGATTGTGATTGCGTCTGTATTTAATACGTTCGAAAGGAAGGTGCTAATCTGCCCAGCATTACGCACCGATGGCTGCTGTTATTGTGGCAAGGAGGCGACATCGCCAAAATCAAAGAATACGCAGAGAGAGAGTCTTTCGGACTCGTGTAAATTTGTTTGGAATGAATGAAAACCAGATAGTTGAAACTTAAGGGCTGATTTGGAGCCGGTCACAAGCACATGCAAAAGGAGAAATATTTTATTTGAATGTTAAATCGAGTATTATTCAGCAAAAGGTTGCCACAGGAGGCACATTCATTTTTTTATTTGTGATAATAAATAAATCACGTGTTTTCATGGAGAAAAAAGTGTTTCTTATTGTGCGCCTACCTTGTTCTGCAGTTGGCTCTAGCGTGTCATACCCCGTATCCCTGTTATCTGCTCCTCGCAGAAGGTGAGCTGCACCTGCTGCTCAATGCTGGTTAGAGGCATCTCTTCCGCAGGCCCTCCACCTGTCTTGTTTGCCGAAGTTTTATTAAAGGCCACTTTTTCTTTAGTTCTTCGCCTTATATCTTGCCACCTTCTTTTAACCTCATCTGCCATTCTTTTTGTCTTACCAACTGCATTTATTCTATCGCAGATTTTCTCCCATATTGCGTTTCTTTTGGTAATGTTTAAATGTCTTTGCTGTAGTTCATGAATGTGTTTATTTGCCTCTTCCACTAATATCTCTAACTCCAACTCGTCAAATTTCATTTTGCGCTTGCGTCTATCCTGCTTTCCATCCAGACTCTCCATGGCGCAAACCGTAAGACACGCAACACCTCATTTAAATACTGCGGTTTGCACCCGTTATCAATTGCGCGAGCATTCTTAGTTGATCACCCGCAAAACACACAACAACAGCACGCGAAACTTTTTCAGTGCACACGCAATTTAGTACTCTTTATTTAGGATCTTAGTAAATCAGGCCCTTAGTGTTGCAGCTGCATTGATGCGTCAAATTAGGTTTCTTTCCTGAGTTGTTTGGTGACATTTGGTGGAAATGTTCCTCCAGTTTTCAGTTCAGTTATGTTTTTTTTTTTGGTCACAAGCTGATGTTCAGAGCAACTAGTATATCTGGTTGCAATGCAGCCAAGCAGTCTTACATTGTTTTTGTTTTAATAAACAAGTCAACCTGTAATTTTCTGGTGTTCCACCACAGAGGATTGCAAACACTCTCAAAACTCAAAATCAGCATAAGTAAACCAGGGCTGAAAGATTCAAACATAATCATAATGGTCTCCTGGCTGAAACTGCAGGTTATCAAAATAAAGAGAGTGGGTTGAGAATGTTTGTGACATGGGAGTCAGAGCTAAAAAATAAAAGCAGAATAGTCCATAATGTTTATGGGCTGCTAAAACAAGACATGTGGTGATGTGACATCATTCTGCACAAAGAAATAGTTTTTATTTATATCTTAGAGTGTAATTTCTGCTCTTTGAGTACTGACTAAAATGTTTCTAATCTTTTTTTTTTTTTTTTTTAATCAAAGAAGTCTCATCTGGATATCTTTCAGATCCTTTTCTTCTCTGATTGGACATAATTCTTACCATATTATGGAGAATTACTTGCAGAACTAAGTTCAAGTTTCAAATCAGTCTTTCGTTTCCTCAAAGGGGCCTTGAAACCAGACCAAGAAGGATAATAACATAATCTTTCAAACTCTGCATCCAGTTGTTCGATACCTGTGGGGGATGTCAGTGGTAAGCCTCATTTTGAAGGTGATAATCAAGGTTTCTGCATACAAGCATTAGCACAACCATATGTTAACTTTCTATATGGATTAAATACTGCAATTTACACAAGTAAATTTAAAGAATGCAAAGAAAAAAATATACACAGGATGTTCCTGGACAGAGAGCAGGGTTTGGCATACTTTGTTAACATATAGTGTATACGTGTAACAAGGGTATGCTGTGGATCAAGGTTTAGATTTTAAAATAAAGTTGGCTTGCGTCTTTCTCATTTCAGAAATTGCAGCAGTAATTACAGTATGTTGTTTGGTTCTTTACATTTTTCAAAACTAAGCTCACCTACCCTAGCCATAACTAACATATTAAAGCAATAAACTGCAAGCCAGACCTTTAGGGGAAGTGCTGATAATAAGGCATGGTACTGTAATGGTAAACAAGGTTGTTAAAAGCAGATGTCTATACAACTTCACAGATGGGGTTGATAGTGATATAGCTGGAGGTGATGTGTTCTACATAGGTTATGTAAAAGGTTATGTGCAAGTGGAAAAATGTGTGTACTCTAAATAACAAAATGTGGTTGGGGCTATAACTGCAAAGAGGGGCATACCAGAAACGTATTCCACTCATTTAGAGACAGACCGAGGCAAGGTGAACCAGACGGGAACATGCTCTCAGATCAGCCAACTGGTAGGTACTCCTCACCTTCAGCGCTTTTTAAAATTTAAACACAAGATGTTTTTAATTACTGTTTTTGTTTTTAATTGTATAATTCTTGTTTCTGCTGTTGTATAATTCTTCTGCAAAACATAGTTACAGTGGCAATCATTGTTTGATTCTGGATTAATGAAATATAGTATTTGGCTTTCTGTTGCCTTTTAAATTGCCTAATTATAGCAAACTTTCTCCTTTGTTTTTTCATCGGCAATCATGTGGACAGTTTTCTTCCTCCTCATAATGGGTATAGTGGATGTGAGCATCAGCCAGCGTTCCAGTCCATTCCTGTGGCTGTCGCATTTACGAGGGCGGTGGCAGAATGCTGGCTGGCAGTCTGAGGACACGGATTGCCCCCTGGAGTGTGACTGCCCTTCAACTTACCCCAAAGCTATGTACTGTCACAGTCGCAACCTTCAGCATGTTCCTTACATCCCATCACATATAAAATATGTCTATCTGCAACATAACCAGATCACAGGCATCAAGGATGGGGTGTTTAACAACGCTACTAACTTGGTCTGGCTAATTATGTCCCACAACAAGCTCAACTCAGACAAGATCAGCAAGAATGTCTTTGGCAAGTTAGAAAACTTGGATCAGCTTTACCTGGACCACAATGAACTGAGTCACGTGCCTCAGAACTTGCCCAGATCTATCACAGACTTGCGGCTTGGTCACAATAAGATTTCAAAAATCCTCTCCAACTCATTTGAAGGAATGGTCAACCTTACCACCCTAAAACTACAAGCAAATTTCATAGAGGACACAGGAGGTGTGTTTAAGGGACTGAATTCCCTGACCATGTTGGATATGAGGAAAAACAAGCTCAAAAAAATCCCTGATAACCTCCCTGAGGACATGCAGCAGCTTTATCTGGAGTTCAATAAAATTGAGAGTGTGCCCGCAGGTTTTCTTACCATGCATCCGAAACTGCAATTTGTCCGGTTGGCTCATAACATGCTGACTGATAAAGGGCTTCCATCCAATGCCTTCAATATCAGCACACTTGTTGAGCTTGACCTGTCTTTTAATAAGCTGGAGAAGATCCCTGTTGTCAGCAGGAACCTGGAAAACCTGTACTTGCAAGCAAATAAGATCAAAGGTATGAACGCTTCTCATAAAAATGGGGGGTGGGGGGGGGGGTATCCATTTTAGATCTAGAAGTTTAAAAGATGCACATTATAATAAGTGTAACATGATAAATGTCAAATTATTGTTTTTAAGAGAAATGTATCCACTGCTATTATATGCATCACAGTCATTTCCTTTGCTTTTACCAAAACTGATTTACAAGTGGGGAGCTCCGAAACTTACCAAAGGAACACTGTCATGTAGACAAGATGGTGATCATACTCTCTATCTTCCAGTGACAATACAAACAAACTTAATCATTTTTTTCCATTATGGTACATCCATGACAAAAGTGTATCTTAGCAGCAATGGCATGGGTCTAAAAATGAAGCCATAGCTGGATTAATTCCAGCTGGCTCCAGCTCCAAATACAAGTCTGTCCAGCTGGACCCAGTGTTAAATGACCAGGTTTAAAGAAAATATAAACATGTTTACAGTGTGATCAGCCTGAAATTCGAAAGCTTCTCTGGCTCAATCTACTGATTAGTATAACAATCAATATGACATCTCATACAATGCCCCCTCAAACCTCTTCTGCCACTTATACAACTTGTTGAGTTAGGGAGTTGCTGACGTAATGGGCAAGTATAGCTATAAAGAAAAAAAATATATAAATGAGTAGTCCATACACTGGCTTTACACTGAGAATAGAAAAGTACCTCTTACTAATACACAGTACTTTTTCATGAGAGCTGCCAAATTTCTCTTTTGTGTTTTTGTCTACTGTAACAAAAAAAAAATTCTGTTAACAAAAAATATCTAAGATGCCTCTAATCAATATCTTGCTATTTTACATCTTTTACATATTTGCCCACAATACAGTCATTCCTTATTATAAATTTTATATATTTTTCTATCTTGTTCATGCTGGGAACTTGGCATAGATAAATTCAGTTGTAGATTTAGCTTCATGATGCTTTAGCTTTAAGGTTTCTGCATTTTAAATCTAGAATATGTATGCTATGTTTTTAATAATATACATTCATGTGCTTTTAAGTCTGTTTTTCTTTGTGTTTGTGTATGTGTGTGGGTGTGTGTGTGTGTGTGTGTGTGTGGGCTTAATAGAAAATCATCTGATTATGTAATACAATTCCAACTACAATCAGATGCATGTTTTCACACACAGTAAAACAAACAAGTAAACAAAAAAGCTGAAGTAAAAGAGGTGTTACTAACTTTTTTTTCTTTTTTTGCAACTCGGGCCAATGAGATCATGTCACGGGTTTCTCTCTCTGGCCCTTAACCATGGGACTACAGTAGCCCATTAAGGGCAAAACAAACACCTCATTTACAGCAGGTGTTTTACTTGTGTCAGTCAATGGTTCACTGAAAGCTGCTTTTTATATCCCTACTTGTCACTAAAGATATAGAAGATGTCACTTCTACACACTTGTTTTCAAGTTAACTTCATTGGAGAAAACCTACTCTGTTTTACCACAAGTTATTTTGATCTGAAATGTTAGGAGCTGTCTATTAATCTTTTGTGTTATGGAACAACAACTGAAGGGAGTGCTATCAGAGCTAAAATGCACACAGTGGCTTTCTTCCTGGACCCGCTGGTCACCAGTTGTTAGTCCCCACATTCAGATATTGTAGTCAGACGAGCCTACCGCCGTCAGCCCGTGAGTGACAAATGACTAGTGACTGCGGGTCCCAGAATTTTTGCACATGGAAGGGTCCTTGAATGATGCTCCTTGGCACTCGACTCCTTTCAAGCCATGCTGGAGGAGCTGTGGAGCTGCTGGTGGGCATGCATATAGGGACCTCTCATTTCAAATGTTGTTTCAGTGGCGACATCAAAAGTGACCGCTGTGTTTAATTGACGCTCAGTTAGCATGGCTCCTTAACTAAGCTTCTTCCTCAGACCCTTCAGACCAATCACAGCCAGTCATGGTGGTTTGTTAGTAAAATGAACACAACACAAAAATCAGCTGTTGGATGCCGTTTAATTGGTTGGATGAATTCAGATCTTTAAAAATGCAGCCCCCAAAACTTATGATGGTTACATCCCTATGATGGATGACGTTTGGACCTCACATATGAATTAATATTAAAATCACCAAAAAAAACCTTTTTACCCTCTAAATATAATAAAATTCAATTAATTCAAATTGCATTTTTAAACAAATCAGATTATCATATTAAGTTTGGTAAAGTTCAAAGTTCTGTTGCATTGTCCTCGCTGTACACATGTCAACCAACATGAATTCAGTTTGTCACATAATAGGCAACACCAGCTGCTTGTGTAATTATGACCTTACGTATAATATTGTTGGAAACTGCTTTGGTGTCACAAAACTTTTGGAGTGTCACATCCAGCAGAGGTATTCTGGTGACCCTTAGATCATCAAGTAGGATTTTAAATCCGTTAAACATTTTTTGAATTGATACTAGATCACTGAAGTCTGGGCTTTACAAAGATGTTTTGTTACACATGATACAAACTTTAAAGAAATGAAAATAATATGACAATTTAAAGCACAGGTGCATACTCATGTAGGCAATCTAAGTGCGCACTGGCAGTCTCATCTGCAGGACTGAAAATGGCTCTGGTATTGTTGGACAGCATTTGTGATGTGAATGCAGGTGTAACTTCTTTTTCCCATTTCATCTCTCTTTCAGAGTTCTCCTTGAGCAGTTTCTGTGATACAATTGACATGACAAACTTCTCCAAGCTGAAAATGCTGCGTTTGGATGCCAATGAGATCAGCGCCAACGACATTCCTGCTGAAGCTGCCTACTGTTTGCAGCGTGTTGCCTTTATTGATGTATAGCTCTTCCTTCTCCTTAAGTGATATGTCTCAATATCCGACGCTTTTATTTTTCTTATTCTATTTACTGTCCACTCGAAAAAAAATTGGTTGAAATAATGTTTTGCTTAACACATTTAAAAACTTGAACTGTTTCTTAGTGATTAAACAGTTCCAGTATTAGTCAACAGGAAATACCACTGTTGTATAATCCCATATCCAGATGGCTGATGTATGGATGACAGAGTTATGAAAAATGGCTGACATCCGCTTTGCAAATTAATTAGAATATCACTTTCAGCTGTCTGGCAAAATACCACTCTAACATATAAATTAATTGTAGACTGTGATAATAATTTTTTGCTTGTTATATCTGTGAGTATTTTCTGAATTGTTATTTGCCTGCACGAGATTCAGTTTGAATCTTTGCCTCCACCATGTGGAAAGTGTTAAAACTTCAGGTCAGGCAGCAATGCTTTTGAATACTTGTCAGAAAGGGAATTTTTCAGTATCCTGTATTATTAACGACTGGTGAGCAGTAATGCATGGACAGTTTGATTGTAATAACTGTTTAATACAAAGCATACTTTTCTCAAAATGTTACAATTTTTCCTTTAACATTTGATATTTTAAATTGTATGATAATTTCTTTGTGTCTATAACTGAGGAAAAACTCCTCTTCAAATTAGTCTCTTTATTATTGGAGACTGATATTATCTATTTGTCTTACTCTAGCCTACACTATAATGTTGTCTTTTGTTGTTCTGTTGATGTTTTCTAGGCTTCTGTGACTAAGATAGTATGCGTTTTATTAGCTATCAAATAGAAATTGGTGCTTGCCAAAGTAATTAAGCAAATGTATTTACCTATCTAATAGAATGATTCATTTGTAGTGAATATTAAATCTGAGGACATTAAAATTTTCTACAGAACTGTTTATACCCATCAATGATTTAATAAAACAATTGTGCTTGAACCTGGTTAAACCTTAAACAACCACCAGCACCATCAAAAGTCAATCCCCACATTCATGTTGTAGCCATCGAAATTCAAAATGAAATAAAGGACTTCAGCTTTAAACAATATTGATGTTCTGCATCAACCACCAGGAGATCACTGAACTGACACAGCTGCACACAGAAAACCACTGCTCTCCTAAAAGAACATTTCTGCATCTCTGCAGTTTGTTAAAGGTAATGTGGACAAACAGAAAGACTGTAGAAATAATGTTTTGTAGACAGAACAGACAAGATCAAAGTAAAGCTTCTTTTAAAAACATGTTTTGATAAAGGAAAAAACTCAATTCTCTACAATAACATTATTATATTATGAAAGTAGTAGTAGTAGTGGTAGTATCATGGTTTGGGCTACATGAGCTCAAAAGTAGGGTTTCTCAACTCCCCAGGGGGCATTCTGAACCTTTAGGGGGGAGCTGGAAACGTCAGGGCTGAGAGGGGGGTGCTCAGGGACAAATGAGGGGCGCCAAGCCTTGAGAACTCTGTTTTAAACTTCCATGGTTTCTCAAGGTTTTTTTTTATAGTGCAAATCTACTTAAGTTTCAATAAAATGTTGTGCACAGATTTCCTTTCGAAAAATAAAGCTGCTGTCTGAGACCAAAACCCCGAGTCTGCTGCTTCCATGACCCGGTAAAATTTCACAATCAGACGAGCCGAGCGGGATCGGTCGCCACAGTAACGCCCATAAACATACAGCAACAGAGAAACTCCTTTTCAACACATTTCACAGGCTTCATTCAACAACCAATGAAAACATACACAATCAAGACTACGTAATCACGTTTAATCACAAACATTTACAGTACAATCAAAAGTGGCGGAAAACAAGAAAAAGTGCCGTACAATGCTAATTACTTAAATTATGGATTTATTCCATCATAGAGCATTGTACATCTGCAGATGTGCTGCTATGTGAACAGATGTTCTCCAATGAAGCCATGAAGCCATTGCATTTGCAGGAGCATCTTTCTAAAAAACATCCAGACAAGGCATCTAAAGACTTGGCTTACTGAACAGGGATTCAGCTGAAATCGTCTGGACCTCGTGAGCTCTGGTGCACTCAGGCTGAAGCTCACAGCGATGTGTCCGGACGTGAAAAAGCTGGCAGCAGCCCACCAAGCGCAGGGCCCCACTAAAAATAAAGAGCAGCAGTTGTTCCCGTTTTTCTCATTGCCAGGCCAGGCCTTGTCAGTAGTCTACTCCAAAAATGACCGTTTGAAATGTTTAAGGTGCATTAAATGATGCAGGAGTGGTTCCGTTAAGACCATCATGGTGGCTCAGGGGTGGCGTTTGTTCAAAAAAGGTTGAGAACCACTGCTCTAAAGGAAAATGTCCGGACTGTCTGTGAACTAAATGTCAAAAAAAGAAAGAAAAAAAGACAGGAACAATAACGTATTTACGCAAGAGAAATGTTGTCCCTGAAAATCCACAGACATCCCAGAGTTGATGCTGCTCTATGTGGGGAAATGGGCTAAAATAAATTCAAGCCAAACTGAAAGTTAATGGTTTATATCTACTTTTAAGACCTCTATGAAAATCTGTTGTTTAATTTCATTGATTAAAAAAAAGTGAAATTCTAGAGGGCTCACTAAACTTTAAGCACCAATGTATTATCAGGAACAATGCCTTCATTTTCCTTAAAAGTTGGTTAACATTCTTGGAAACCTTTCGTTCTAGAGTGCAGGCTTTTGAGTAGGTAAAATAATAATGATAATAACCTGGCTGAGAGGAAAAGAGTGGGAGCCCCTTTGACAGTTGTTACTCCAGGACTGTCCCCTCATGTTCATTGTTGAAGACAACTTGCCTTCTCATATTCTATCTATTTCTCTACAGCTGCCTTTAATCCTCTGAAGAAAGGCACTACATTGAATTAAAGAAATGCTTTCCTTGTTTTGTAATGGAGCAATCTCCTGTGGTGAAGAATGGATTACTGCCAGTGCAATAACGGTTTGTACACTAAGTGGTTGCTTGCCAGATCAAGTGTAGTATAGATCATGTTGTATTGTGGGCTGCTTGGTTCTGCAGAGGTCATAGGGTTTTTCCTTTTCTTCTCCTACTCTGCTTCCTACACAGTTTCCTCAAAAACAAAAGAAAGGTCAATACATTTGTACTTGGTCATACGTGGGAATCTCTGAAGAGGGTTTTGTGATGTCGTTCACTGAGACACATATAGATGTTTTAGTTTTGGGGGAATTGTCCTCTTCTTTTCAAACCCAGGTATTGTGAAATGTTTTTATTACAAAACATAAGGGAGGACCATTACTCAGGAAACATGCATGAAAGTCATGACAGCATGATGGACAACATTAATGTCTCTCATGTGATCTGGTTATTTCCAAATACACTTTAGATTGATGATGAAAGGGTTTGAATGCCTTCGAGACAGGATGTAGGCTTAAGGTGGTGCTTTAAAGAAAATAGCCTGCTATCTAACCATGACTTTATTGTGTTTATGTATGAATCCACAGTGAGCTCACAGTTGGATAGAATAAAAACAGGTTTGGTATTGATGGTTAACTTTTATTATCAATAAAGTAACTGAATAAAGTGAAGATAATAAATAACTTATGAAAAATCTTTGCCAAACAACATTCAAACAGTTGATTAAATGATAGCAAATGGAAATATCATTCAACATAGATGACTATTGAAAAAAATAAAACTGAAGTGAACTTAAAAAGATATCTACCATATTTTCAATTGTTCTCAGTTTAATCAAAGCTTCTGAATAAATTGGTAAGGTGGATACATTACACATACAAAAAATAAGACTTGCTCATGACAGATAAAAATGTTCAGCTTCCCAAGTACTCTGTCTGCTGCTGTGAGATCGTCACTGCCTGTGAAGATAAAAGAATACTGAAAACATAAAAACATAAAAATCTATCAGCTATCTTGTGATATTATACTGAAGACAATGTGCTTAAGAATTTTTTTATGCATGCTAAAACCAGATGTTTGACACTCCAAAGCATTTTAACATAATTTAGAGGGTTACTCACATTACTGTTGCCCCATCTCTATGTTCTGTGGGTCTGTGCTTTAATCCAGATGACAGAAATATGCATTAGCAGGACTTGGAAAAAAAAAACCAAAACATCTAAAAGATGATCCCTTTTGGTCCAGTTATTTGGTATATTCTCACCTTGAGTCTGTGTGTATTCTTGATCCATGAGAATTGTGAGTTTTCTGTGTTGGAGAGAAAAGATTTTATAACATCAAACCAAGAAAGGGGCTTAAAGAACAAAAACCGTAACTTGAATCCATTCTCAATGCTTCAGACAGTACAGCACAGTTGATTTCATGCAGAAAGTAAATTACACAATTTTACAGGCATATCAGATGAAAAGTGGATATGCATCTCAGTCACAAGATGAAATTGTGATGGATGCTTATGTTATTTTGTCTTTCCCCCATTAGTAAAGCTCTGCTTTTCAAGTGGCGGTTGGGGGTGGGGTGTGTGTGTGTGTGTGTGTGTGTGGGGGGGGGGGGGGGTGTCAAACATACTTTAGGTGAATATTCAGCTACAACAACACTGCACAGTAGTGGAGGTGCAGCAAGGTCTTTCAAATGACACATTGTTTGGTTTTGGTTTGCAAAAAGAGCTCATATTTCTTTCTCACTTTGATTTTAATTCAGCTGAGTAAAGCTCTATATTTAAACCACCACCACTCCAAAAAGGCAGATGAAGCTGGCCTATATTACAGTTGGGGAAGTTGGAAAGTTTGACAATTTTCAACTCTGATCAGTTTTAATTTACAACTTGGATAGTAAAATGCTTAACCATCTGTCTTCACATATGACAGTCTTTGACCTCTGTGTTTGACTTGACTAAACTTCTTCTTGTATTTTTACCCTTTTTTTGGAATTCTTAAAATAATTTACATAGTCACCAAAATGACAATTTTTATATGTTGACAAAGACATGCTAACTGCAGTCTTATAACAGAATATTCATAGAGCTTTGTATTTCTCAACGTATTTGCAACATGCAAAATTTTAAACTCCTCTGTGTTCTAGTAACTAAACTATCTTGTTGTGAACACAGATGCCTTTAATTTATGTCGCTGAGGATGCAGTGCTCAGTACTTGCTCGCAGTTACGAGAGCTTCATTTTCTCACATACTACAGCAAAACAGGGCTCAGAGGGAGTCTCAAGATAGACCAAGGCTACAGGAATGAGGACTGCTTGTAATCTACCAATAGTATCCCACAAGTAACAATGTCAAGATCACACCAGTATTTACAACAAGCTATCATGGTCAAAGCTTGCTGTGGCCTCAACACTGCTAGCCGTTGCCTTATATCTCTGTTCATTTTGTCAGAATGTCTTTATTTTACTCCTCTATGATCACCAAACACCTTTAAATATCTAAAGAAACGTTATGAAACATGATCTAGAAAGTGAAACTTTTGCTGGTTGATTTGTGTCATGTACCAAAAAGTTTGTGTTTGTCCTTTTCAAGCTCAAAGCAATGAACAAGACACTCAGCTCTTATGCCAACTCACTACAAAGGCTTATGTCATGAAAATTGTTATTGTGGTAATACTGCTTCTTCTTGTTCCTCTGTATGATTCTGATCAGTGCTAGGTTAATCACAAACAAAATGTTCTTATTCACTGATTATATCCCCTTCTGGAAATTGGGATTCGAGTTTAATACACAAATCCCACAATAAAAAAAAAAAAAAAAAATTCCATTCTTTAAAAAAAAGTACACGTACACACACATACACATGCACACACACGTACACATCATTAACATGTATCTCTGAGGAGAAGTAACTGATACTCCAAATTGTTAATTTCCTCTGTATTGGGTTAAATTCTAAAACACTAGTTATCTTATATGATATTTTAATGAAGGTACTCTTAAATGATACCTATTATTGTTTACTGGCTTTTAGCAATTGAGATTGCCACCTTCTACCAGCCCGTTTCTGTATGGAGGTGGACTTGACATGTTTGGGTGTTTGTATATGTGGTAATCCACTTCTTGGGATTAATAAAGTTAGCTGAATCTAAGTGTCAGCTTTGAACAACATTTACTTGATATAAAGTTTTCCTTTGCTGTCCACAGTAGTGTATCATCTACTGATGTTCAATAAGGATTTTTTTAAAACACAAATTTACTGTTTCTTTGGCTGGAGGTTTTTAAAAATATGATAATTTTGGACTGGGAATTTTAGTACACTTTATGCTCATAGACTTTCTGAATTGTACTGATTCTTTTGGATGTATTTTAGAATCAAAATTGATTCAAAGAGATTTTTGATTCTGAAGAAACACATACTACTTTCAGCATCTATTCAAGTCAACGGTGTGCAAAGAAAGTGAAAAAGCGAAAAAGTTATAACCAGAAAAATGTTTGTGTGTGATGGTGCATGAATTCAGGGGAGGCAGTCTGACAATCATGAAAATTAAAAAAAAGTTAATCGTAAAATATAATAAATGTTAATATTTGTCAGCTAGTATGTATTATAAACCCCTTTTCTGTTCGAATTCAACATCAATATATATATATTTTTTTTCAATTAAAAATAGCAGAATTTCCGCATGTCCCGTTAAAATAGAGGGATGAGATGCGCTATGAGGCAGCACTTTGCTGGGCTGCTCAGTAGATGATGTGATCCCTCACAAACTGTGTTAGTATGCGATGCAAATAGTGTGTCGCTGTCCCTCTGTATATCGCAAACAAAATGCTTTCAAATACTCTGATTATATGCTTTGTCTTTCCGTTATCTGGATGATGGGTGAAATAGCATGTTTAGGCTGGGAGATTAATCATAAAACTGCTGTAAAAAAAGTCACTTGGTGAGGTAAACAGTATGCCTGCCTCATGGCAGGGGGCGCTGGTGAGCCCTCAGATTCTTGCTACCTACTACCTTTTTCGTTGTTGTTTATATTTCCTTTTACAATCCGCCTCATGAAAATGGAAAACTACATTTCCAAGCTGAGAAAATTCGCAAATCTGGACTTTCGATCAAAGCAAGAGGTAATGACTAAAGGAAGAGCAACACCAGATCTGAAAGGTTTGCTGAGTTAATTTTGACGTCAAATGAAATATGCATCACATGTTTGTGTAAGGAATGCTGATATGAGATATAAAACATCATTGTCTGTTGTAAATCAAATAATAAATAAGATAGTGCTTTTGAATATTGTGGACTCTCCACTGATGAAACTGAGAAGCTTGCTACTTTTTTTTAAACCCCTTAACAGTCCCCCACAAAAATGCCCCATTTTATTTTTAAAAGCATATGTTCCACAGGCGTTAACTTCACCTGGAGTCATATTCTGGTGGGGAAACCCAAAATGTATGGAGCCCCGTTTGGGTCATAATTCAATGAATAAATGAGTCTATTATTATGAAATACAGGCATTTATTATTATGAAATACGTATCCATTATTATGAAATATATGTGTATTATTATGAAATATTTCCCATTATTTTGAAAAAAATGTAATTATTATGAAATATATTTTATTATTATTTAATCTTAGTTTATTGCATAACAGTTTATTTCAGAATGGATTTTTTATCTATGAATGAGCTTTTACATAATTGCTTCCTTTTTCATAAGAATTAGTTTTTACATAACAAAAAAATGACATTTTGCCAGTGGGCGGGACCCGTGGTTGACCTGCATGCTCATTGGCTGATCCTTCCCCATTCTACGCTCTGACATCGACTAGTTTTGGCCGTGAGGTCCCGTTAGCAGCGGGCCGTGGCGTCATCAAGGTGCGCTCCTAGTCCGATTGTAGCTATGGCAGCTTGGACTGAGCTACAGGAAACCTTGACCAGGTTAGCAGACAATATCGAAAATAATAATTTATCAGGCGATACTATTTTGACCCGATTTGACGATTCACTGTTCTGTTGCTTATGCCTGATTGAAAGAGCAGCCTGTCACATAAATGGCTCCGCCCTCTCTGCTGTGATTGACACATAAATCATTCTTATGAAAAACAAAACCATTATGATAATAATGGAAAATATTTCATAATAATAAACACCTATATTTCATAATAATAGACTCATTTATTCATTGAATTATGACCCAAACGGGGCTCCATAAAAATGGTCTCATAACTAAATTAATTCTCTAATTCACTTACATGTATTTGTAAAAGAGCTAAAAAAAAAAAATGGATAAAGGTCTCTTCATGAATTATAAAAAACTGTGGAGAAATGCTAAAATATTGTAAAAAGCATGAAGTTATTTATATTTCCAGTTTGGGCTCCACTGACAGCCATGGGCATCAGGTTCTTTTTAATGTTGCATGACAAGGCATGTATTCTCTGAAAGGTTTCTAAAATCATTTACAGACAAAATGTTTAGGAGAAGGTCTGCATTCCGCTGCTGTGCCATCGGTTTCTCTGGTCCACTAATGTGTCACTGTTTTTAACTAAACCAAGCCTGTATCTCTTTCCTTATAAGGAAACATCTGCTGCTTGCGAGTTATCTCACCTTCCATCTGTTCAAAGACGTTTTTATTCTGTTGGGTTTTATATTCTCCTGTTGATAAATACATCTCTTATGTCAGCTTGTGGTTCAAAACAAAAAACCTCTCCATCTTCTCCAACATCATGCCATTTGTTAAGTCACAGACATAGCAACCATTATATTTGATCATGTTATCATGTTAACATATTAAGGCACCCAATGCTGTTTTTATTGTTTTGCCAAATAATCCATTCCACTTGATCCATAAGAGAATATTCATACCATTTAAAGTTGACTTCAGGTTTTCCTGGTTACCTGCAACAATTCACTGCAAACATAAACTAAGGTAGTTTAGAGCCCAGTTCAACAACCGTCTATGGCATAAAGTTTACGACCGAAGTGAACCGTCAGTGCAGGCTGTTCAAAACACAAAAGGTTGGAGGAGGTACGTCAGCCCCACTGTCATCTCACAGTGTCCAGCTTTTGCTAAAAATGTATTCTTTTGTTACATTAGCTCAAAATTAGCCTTATGTCACATTGAATTGATGTTACATTCAATTCAACAATAAATAATTAGTAGGAAGTTTTACGTCATTTACTTAAAGTTATAGTGGTATAGACTGGAAGGGTATTTTTATTGTTTTGTTTTTGGCTGACGATCAGTTGTTTCCTCCCCAGACACAGTGGGCATAAGAAGATGCTTATAAAGCCACGGAAAGTATGTCACAATTTCTCCATGGGACGTTTTTTTTTTCCCTATGGAAAGGTTAGTGCAGTTAGCTGTCTTGTTTTTTAATCAAATGTATACTCTTAGGGAAATTTAAATTTCCACTTCTCTGATTTTGATTGATTTTGTGAACCTTTTAAAATATTCTAATTTTCTGCATAATTAGGATTTGATCATCATCAGATTTTCACACAAGTTAAAGAGCAGCAATAGAGAAGTCAGTGAAACAAATATGTTAAAGATTCTATAGTCAGTAATTTACTAGTAGAGGAAATTGATTCAACATTGCATCAATAAAAAAAGAACATTGCCGAGAGCTTTATGAATTCTTGGCTTCTCCTGCCATTATCATGCACAAATCTTATGTTCTCCCACCGTGTTTATGTCATAATGTTAAGTTAATATGGCTTCCAGTGCTGTCCGATCCGTGAAATTGGCAGTTTAAGTCTCAATCAGTGAGACCATCAACTCATGAGATGAGAATGCTACTTTCCCCCCTTTTTCGTTCAAGTGGATGTGCTGCAGCCTTTTATTGTTATTCGTGCCAGGAAAAAAAAAAAACCACAACGACTCTCACATGCTGATGCCAAGTGATGCGTGGTAATTATACAAATTCCTTAGCAATTACTAATTATTTTCCCTGAGACTTCCACGCTAAAACAATTTCACTTGAGTCATGATCAAAACCTGTCTTCAGAAGGCAAGTGTCTGGGTAAGTCCTATCAGTGGATGTATTCAGTGAATTACAACAGTAAGTGGAAGAAAAATGTGACCAAGAATAATCAATGTACTGAGAATAATCCTATGTGAGGCTCATAGAGCATCTTAAATGAAGCAATTTGTTTTTAGCTCAATTTGTTGAGCAATTTGTTTTTATGCTGAAGAAGAGACAGAGCACAATACCACAACATTTAAAATACACACAATTGTCCCCTTCAATATACACTTATAAGGAGAGAATGAATGTTTTAAAAACACTACAATGTTACAGTGATTAGTTTTGTTTTCCCTTTAATTTTTTTCTGTATTAGATATTATTTTAGTTCCAAATCTAATTTTGAGTTGATACAAGTCTGTTTACATGCATATGTCCTTATAAGGATATTATGAGGTCATTAACCAGCCTAGCCTAAGCTTTAAAACTTAATAATGAACAATTTATGAATCTTAACACAAATTCAATCAAACCTCAGTTTCTATCTTAATTTTGGTGCTATGCAAAACTTTAGAAATAGTAGAAAAACTACACATACACACACACACACACACAAACTCACATACAAACACTATTAATACTTAATGAGAAAAAAATCTTCTATAGCAGAATGAATATCTGACATGTGAATCAAAAAGTGTGACATGTTTACTGCATTATATTGCCCTTTTTTCCCATTAACTCTGTCCATTAACTGCTTTAACTTGTTCAAATTTGGTTGTCTGAGTGGAAGCACAGCCAACAAACAAACCGCTGCGGTGGGATTTCAGTGCTTCACAAATTAATTGAATCATGTCATAGTCGACTAAATGTGCTCACATAGAGTCATCCTCTAATACCGTCGTGAGAAAGGTGAGCTTGTACCCTACTGATGATGTGCTGCTGCTAAAGCAATCCTTTAATAATTGTTAACTGGTTCTCTGAGGTGATTTGCAGCCTTTTCAACATACTGTACGTGGTGCTGAATTCATGATTTCTCTGCCCAAAATTTTTTCACTTCTTCGTCATTGCTTTATTTCTCCATCATTCAAATAGGCAGCCCAAGTTTTGTAAATTGTGGCTCAAAAAAAAAAAAAAAAGAAAAAGAAAAAAAAAATCCAAGCACCAGGACAGAACTGTTAACTAGCTAGCCATCAGATGCATAATCAATTTAGATGGCTTTATTTCCCAGATCACGGCTAATGCTTTGAAGCAGGCCATTTAAAAAAACTAACGGTGATAGTTGCGCGGTAACCTAAAATTCCTAAATGTATTCCTGTATGTGTTTTTCTATTAAACCTAAAAAAAAAAAAAAAAAACAACAACAACAAAAAACAGGAAATCAATTTCAAAATGTTAAAAGGTCTAAATTCACAATTCAGTATGAAATTGTTCTCAGTCTTTTGACATGTTTTAAGCTATTGTGGTCTAACTTGCCTAAAACCCCTGTTTTGGGATTGATCATGTAACTTTGTGCTTCAATACAGACATAAAAACGGACAAAAATCAAACTTAAATCTTTAAAGTAAATTGTTATCGAGAGAGTATACAGTGCCAAAACTTAGAGCTCACACTAGCAGGAAACATGTGTGGTAACATAGTAAAACTGTAGTATAATGGTAGTTATGCTAGTTATTACAATGGTCGCCAGTGAAATGGCCACAGAAATATTTGCAGCTTCCTGGGACCAGAGAAAATGAATTTAAAAACCGTTACTGTATAAATGTAAAATATTTATCATTTTACCATTTCAGAAAAAAGACTATGTTGGATTTTAAAATAACCTGCCATACAATGTTAATTCTCTGCTTTGAATAATATGGTAATACACAGATTATCTCCATTTTTCGTTCTTCTTTGAGAATGTACACTAAAGGTCCCCCATCTACAATGGAGGTCAATTTGTCATGGCACAGAGCCACAATATTGATGCGCCTGGCAAAAGTGCAGTACATAAAACCACTGGAGCAAGCTTGTGTTTGAATCTCCTGCTTCATATTATTTAGCATACCAAAATTATCAATAGGTTACAAATTATGATTCATTTGTTTACTACGTTCACCTCATCAATTTGAGGCTTTTCTATGTTATGCTTATGGTTCTGCAGAAAATGCTTTTACATCACACAATGATAAATAATAAACAAATAGGAGGTATTGTGAGGTTCAGGGTCTTGCCCAAGGCCACTTTGACATGTCCACTGGGAAAGTAAGGTATCAAACACTCAGAACACTCAGAATTCTGAGCCACACAAATTTGTTTTGCACAAGACTTTCCTTTAATTGATAAGGTTAGATGAGGAATGTGGAAGGAAACCTGATCAGCATAATCTCAAATAAGAGCTAATAAGACAGAACTGTTGGAATAAACTCTAAATGTGCCCATTTGCTTTTACAGATGTTGTGCAAGAGGTGCTGCAAAATAATACATCTGTCCACATTTGCAAGTCTCCGCCTCGTTATGTTTTGACTCGTGAAGGAGGGCTACTTTCTGGACTACTGCAAGGAGATCTTGAGAGAGCAGAGCCAGGCTGTGAAGGCCAACTTTTGTTCAGCATGACTGAAATCTAAGGCAAAACATTATTTCAACACAATTTTTAGAAGTTTACAAAATACAGATTTTCTTGTACCTTGTGTATGATGACAAAATAGAGTGTAAGTATGAACAGCAGTCCTCCGCAGATGGATGTAATGATGAAGCCAAGCTGGAAAAGGTTGTTTGTTGGTCCCCTCAGGGAGGCCTGCACTGACTTCTGATCATAACTGTCTGTTGAAAAGAACACTTAATCTGTGATAAAAGAAAGTTCCAGGCGTCTGCATTATTCATTAGAAATCATTCTAAAACAGGAAGTTTCTCACCTCTAAAATCTTGTGCTGTTGACTCAATGGGTATATCTGTGGTAGAGCCAAAGATTTCTGTGTATTCATGCTGGCATTTCCAGTCAACAGGTGAGTCTCTGGTTGTCACAAGTTCCCAGTAAACAGTCAACACCTCTGAAACTTTCTGCAGCGCTTCTGAAGGAGACCCTCGGTAGAGAATCTCAAAACTCTCAGGCTTATCCTGCAACAGATTCCCAGAAATGTAAAAATGTATCTCCTCATACTTGAAGGGTCCTCATATCATATTTTGATTTAATGCACTACAAAAGAAATTCCACTTTGAAAATTCCACTTTCACTTGGACGCATATGCTCACCTCAACCTCTTCATTAATCTGAGGCACACATTTCTGAGAATAAATGTTGAGAATGAGTGCTCTGAGGGACTGAACATAGCCATCATTCACAGAACCCCGTTTATACTTAAAGTGGGTGGTGAGAAGCTCCAGGATCCAGGGTAAAGCAGCTTTCACAAAACAACATTTGCTCTGTAAGACACCATGCAAGGGAATCAGCAGGAGATACAATTTAATGAGAAGTCTGGTTTTCAGATGGAAACAGTTAAATTTTTACTTTACCAAACTTCTCCGTTCTATGAATGTGTAGTTTATTGAACACCCACTGCTTAACTGGTTATCCATCTGCAGAAACAACAGGAGACGGTTCAGGCCACGGTATGTGAACTGACAAGTCTTATGTTGTTTTAACACCTACCAATTGCTTTACTGTCAGCAGGTGCTCCCTAGTGATTGAGTGTTTGCATGGACCAGGCACTTCAGCCATTGTCAGTGGGAAGCTCAGGAACATAAGCATACATAGACACTTTACCTGCAACTGACACAATTGAGAATAGCTTAATTTCAACTAAAAAGTAATAGAAATGCTTTAAGTTAACTCAGCATTAGTCAGATAGTCAGGGTAATGCATACCAAATAATAAAATCACAGTAAGATATCAACTCAGCCATGGCAAAAGTAAAGGCTAATACTGCATTCTGGCACTACAATTTCATCCTGAATGAACTCAAAACAATTCCTCTCTACTTTCACAATCCCTCATGTCCACATAAGCGTTCCTTCAAGAACAAAAATAGAGCTGTCATCAATTATTTAACAAGAAAAGGTTTAATTCCAGCCTCAGTGGGATTTCCTTCTAATTTTACCACACACAGTTTAACAGTCAGAATGTTACCAAGTATTGTCTTTCCAACAAAATAGTCAAACCCAGTCCTGCGTGAAAAGCTGCAAAGTGAAAATAACAAAACTCATCGATCTTTACCACAGCACATTTTTGTGTGAAACAGCTCAAGATTTTATTTGAGATAAGCTTCAGTTATATTCAGTTCTGCTATGAAAGTTTTGCGATGGAACATGCAGACTCTTGCTCTAGCTCTCCATGCATGCTACCAAGTACCTTTTGACAACTGTGGCAACATAATCCAGATGGGCTTAAACTCACTTTTAAAACAAGATAACAAGCACATGTTCTTTGTAGTATAGCAAAACTCAGCTGGATAAAGCTCCACATAAATGTCTTGTAAGTAGAATGCAGCATAAGCAATGAAAAAGTAAGAGATTGCAAGTAAAAACACCAAACCGAAATGTTAAAACACCATTTGTTTTCTGTTCATCTTCTGAGATGCGTTAAGAAACAAACAAAAAAAAAAAAATGCTGAAAGTTTCATGTGATCCAAGATTTAACTTTTCAGCAAAAGTGAAAGAAAACTGAAATTTGAAACCAAATTTTAAAAAATCTCAAAAGAGTTACTTTCAAGGTCGAAATACTAATATACCAGACTATTATTAGGCACCCACTTAATGGCTGATGATAATACATAATTAAATTATGTAATCAAATCAAACTATTGATATAACTGGTATCGGGGAAATGCAGGAGCACATGATGCAAATATCACCTCTCACATGACTTTGTTTTCTCATTTCTTTCTATAAAATCAATATTTAGGGCAAAATCAAGCAGCAAATGTTACATGTCCACTAACACAAGCATGCTCTCTTCTCTTCTTGCAATACTCGGGGTGCTCTTAATGCTTGATTTTTATTTGCATTCCTCTGATTGAAAAGCTCTCACCTACCTTAGCTTTGCTGTGGCTCAGGGTTGACACAAGGATGGTCATCTGGTACGTGTTTGACAGTGGAAAACACCAAACTCCTCTGTCACACACATTGAAGCAAAGAGGTCCTTTTCATATATCCACTTCCACTCCGCAGAAAGGAATTTGTTGTTTGGTAAATCTGACACTTTGTCATGTGGCGCTGTTCTTCGGTGCCCTGCCTCATGTGCTCCTCCTCTTTTCACTGAGTTCAGACTAAGAGTGAATTCAATCTGCTGCAGACTGATGGCCACTGTTAAAGACCTCCCACTTCTTTAGGCTGACAAGGAACACTGTTCCGGTCTATGGAGATATTCAATTGAAATCCTTCCCTTATTATTATTATTATTATTATTTTTTGTTTGGTCATAGATTGATTCCTTTCATGAAAAATTATTTGAGAAAAGTACAAAAGAGCCTCTGTGAGACCCACAGTGGACTTCATGTGGATGTTAGCATCTGTTTTTGTCTTTAGCAACCCTATCCTTAAAACAGAATCAAATAGAATTTGATAAAATAAAGCATTGGGTCAGACTTTGGGCGACATGGTGGCTTGGTGGTTAGCACTGTTTCCTCACAGCAAGAAGGTTCCTGGTTCAAATCTCGGTAGGGGCCTTTCTGTCATGGCCTGGATCTGCCATGATGGTTTTTCTGTATAGTCTGTGTGTTTTGTCAAGCTGGCGTCTCTCCATGTCTCTAGTGGTTCCTGTTTTACTTTGAAGGTCTGTCTTGTCTCCGTTGTTTTCAGCTTTGCTTCCTTACCCTTGTCAAGCCTGATTGTTCACACCTGCCTCTCGTTTGTTCCTGTGTGTTTATAAGTCCTGTCACTCCCTTTCAGTTTGCTGTCCATTGTCGTCCTTACTCCCTGCATCCCGGTCTGCGTGTCACCTTGAGCTTTTCATTAGTGATGGTGAGATGAAGCCTCGTGAAGCAGTGTCACACATTGGCCGAATGGTTCGGGAAATGGTACATTTCTTGCTGCTTCATATGCACATGACACCACCTACTGGTCAGGTTTATAATCACAGCCAGCTGAATCTTAAGTTGTGATGCATTGGAATTTATGTATCAGTTATGGCTCTTGCGAATGACTGTGAATAACAAAATGTGTATGACCAAATAATTGGTCTACATAAATGATCAAGTGCATAATAAAATATTGTTTGATTGTAATCGCTGTTTAATGTTTCCCAAAGTAGTATCATAAGAACGGGGAAGACACGCGTCAAAAGGGTCGACGAGCTGGGAGTCGAACTCACAAAAACCATGATCTCTGCTCATGGGCTGTTTATTTATTTTTTTTTTTTTATTTGCCTTTATTTAACCAGGTCGGTCCCATTGAGACACAATGGCCTCTTTTTCAAGGGAAGCCTGGCAGGTGCCCCCTCAGGTGCCCCCTGTAATTACAGGGGGCATACTCAATGATGACCATTAAAGGGGTGATTTTATGTATATTTATTCAGAAATAGCAATTTTTCCACAGTTTTTGGTTTTAACCGATTCCTTTTTTTAGACACAATCTCTCCAGCCTTGGAGAACACACTTTCACATGGCACAGAGGATGCTGGGCTGCATAAAAATGTTTGTGCCATCATGTACAAACTATATACTGAACTACCACAAACTATATAAACGCTATCCAAATTCTAGTATCCAAGCTATCCAAACTCTAGCCACACTCTGAACTGACCACAACTCGCCTACAAACACCCACATTTTGAATGGAGCCTGTGGCGTTTATAAAGCTGTCAAACCCCATTTCTCGAGACAAGAAATTAACCACTTCCCGAAGAAGTCACGTGGTACAGCCAGGCGGTGAAGCTTCGGACGTCATCACTTTTGGCTCCTCCCCTAAATGAACTAAGCCCCGATACGCGCTTCGCGGACACGCCCCCTCATTTCTCGATACGCGCTTCGGCGCTTCGGCGCTTCGGCTCTCTCATAACATCACTACTTTTCATCCTCGTTTCAATGAGTCAGGTTAAGTTTGTATTTTTGTATTTTGTGAATTTTGGAGTTTTGGATTTTTGTGCTTTTGTTAAATAAATACGTTTTTTGCTTTTTGAACCTCCTGCATTTGGGTCCTGCTTCCACCCCCCCCCCACCCCCCATTGTGACACCTTTCTGTGTTGAGTTTGCATGTTCTCCCCGTGCTTGCGTGGATTTCCCCAGATACTCCAGCTTTCTCCCACAGTCCAAAATTAAGCATGTCAGGTTAATTGGTGGTTCTAAATTGCCCGTAGGAGTGATTGTGAGTGTGTGTGGTTGTTCATCTACATGTGGCCCTGTGTTGGTCTGGCGACCTGTCCAGGGTGTACCCCAGCCTTTTGCTCAAAGAGAGCTGGGATAGGCTCCAGCAGATCCCCGTGACCCTGCATAGGAATTAAGCAGGCATAAATAATAGATGGATGGATGGGTCAGACTACACTTTGGCAAGGCTTTCTCCACCTGAACCCTTTAACAGTGAACATCTGTTTGCAACTTCTGCTTTTCTTTTTTTTTCCTCTTCTGATTTTTCAAGCCCATGTCGTAACATCACATTTGGGCTTTCCCATCAGCAAATGCTATCAGTGCAATCTATCATTCAGCATTATTTTCTGTTTTTTTATTTATTTTTTTTTTTAAATAGTGCTGCCATCCAATACTGGCTGGCTGACATCCCACGAGATGGACCAGCCAGGGAGAAGGCTGGTCGTCTCGTCCGTCTCTGGTCTGTCTCTGGTACACCATTCTGCTGAAGGAGTCAAACTGCTCACTGAGATTAATTTCAGCACTCTTCAGACTCTTTAGAATTGTGCTGGGACCTGTAGTCAATCATCCTGGCCACTGGCTTTCACAGCGGGATCTCCCTTCTGAAATATTGTTTTGATGTCTTCAACAATATTTCAGATGGGAGATCTGAAATCTCACTTCCGATCAGCAAGGTTAGCCTAGCTGTTAGCAAGTGTGCCTCATGCCCTTTCTTGGTGTCAGCAAGGCTAAACTAAGCTAAACTGTGCATCATCCTCAGACCAACTGCAGCCTTTCACAGTAGTCAGTTAATACAATTAAAACAACACTTAAGCACAAAAAAGCACACTCTCCTTAAAATATGTTCCATTAGGTTTTTTTTCACAGATCAGAAGTCAATATAATACTAAGTGCTAATCAGCTAAAATGATGACAACAATGGCTGGCTGTCAATCAAACAATGTCAAATGCTGTCAATCAAACAATATGATTGGGCCAGCTTTAGTGCTTCATAGAATTTTACCTGTTGTGATTGCAAAAATCTTCACCACCCTGTACTGTAGTCATGGATGTAAAATCTAATTATAAAGACTAAAATGTTTTGTTTTATACCAAGCTGTATGTATGTTTGATTCAGCTGAAAAGTTGGCCATTTTAACATGGGAGTCAATGGGGATTTGCGGTGCATTGGAGCCAGTTGTAGTCAGTCAAGGAGCTGCAACAAAAATCTACTTCTTCGTCAGCTTTCAACCAGGAAGTGGGATGGTTGCTGCTTGGCCAGACCACATAGTTTGTTAAATATAGTGAAAATAGGCAATAAGTTTTTGCCCTCCAAGCTGAAAGTCAATGGATTCATGCTCAGTAATATTACGGTCAAATATTTCTTTTGGGAGGACACTGAACCCCACAATGCCCATTACAAAACCCACCCACTGCTGGATCCCAAGCCTGGATAAATGGGGACAGTTGTCAGTAAAACCACTGCCAAATCAATAAGCAGGCCACAATAATCTGCTGTGGAGACCAAAGATGAGAAGCCAATTTAAGTTGCTTTTTTCAAATTTTTGTGGATTTTCTTGTCCTATTTCGTGCATAACAAAAATTTCTTTCAGTGAAATTGCATGTTGCAGTCATTTTAACCCAGACTTCCTAGAAGCAAAGATCATGTGTCAAACATTCAAATACTGCAATGTCTCAAAATACATGCAATAATGGAGCAGTGTACCCCCTCACATGATATCATGTGAATCCATGTGGAAGCAGATGTAAACAGATCAGAGATTGTTGATCAGTATCTTGCTGTGACCTTAGAAGTACAATGAAGAGGTCGCTGAATGAATAAATAATCTTTTATCATTGTACATCTGTACAACAACTAAACTCTGTGGAGGTATAAAGAGAGCTGCATAAAAACCCAGGTTCAGACAGTTCCATTAGCTGATCATTTTGAGAGGGTGATCGTAATAAATAGCGAGCTAAGGTCCAAAAATAACATCCTCTCATAACTGTTGAATTCCCTTAAGTGTCTAAGTGCAAATATGTGTAGATTTCCTTCTTAGTGGAGTTGTCTGAAACATCATCACATACACTATATTGTCAAAAGTATTTGCTCACCCATCCAAATGATCCGAATCAGGTGTTCCAATCACTTCCATGGCCACAGGTGTATAAAATTAAGCACCTAGGCATGCAGACTGTTTCTACAAACATTTGTGAAAGAATGGGTCGCTCTCAGGAGCTCAGTGAATTCCAGCGTGGAACTGTGATAGGATGACACCTGTGCAACAAATCCAGTCGTGAAATTTCCTCACTCCTAAATATTCCACAGTCAACTGTCAGCTGTATTATAAGGAAATGGAAGTGTTTGGAGAATGACACCAACTCAGCCAGAAAGTGGTAGGGCATGTAATATGACAGAGCAGGGTGAGTGGATGCTGAAGCGCATCGTATGAAGGGAAGCTTATGCTGGAAACTTTCTGGAGAGTCAACCCCTACAGACCTCTAAACTTCATGTGGCCTTCAGATTAGCTCAACAACAGTGCACAGAGAGCTTCATGAATGGGTTTCCATGGTTGAGCAGCTGAATCCAAGCCAGACATCACCAAGTGCAATGCAAAGCATTGGATGCAGTGATGTAAAGCACACCACCACTGGACTCTAGAGCAGTGGAGGAAGTTCTCTGGAGTGATGAATCACGCTTCTCCATCTGGCAATCTGATGGAAGAGTCTGGGTTTGGTGGTTTGCCAGGAGAATGACACTTGTCTGACTGCATTGTGCCAAGTGTACAGTTTGGGGGAGGGAGGATTATGGTGTGGGGTTGGGTGGCAGGTTGGCCCCTTTCGTTTCCCTTCCACTGTGTGGCGCTGGCAGCAGTCGGTGCATGGTAATTGTCCTGGCAGCTGTATATATATAGGGGTCGATTACCCGTCTCTTCCTCTTCCTCCCTCTGTTTCCGCTTCCTCCTTCTTGGCCATAGTAGCAGTGCCATGGTCTGGTATGGCCATGTGGGTCCTTTTGATTCCCTCACAAAGGGCGGCGGCAGCTTGGATCGTGTTTGATCTCACCCCCCAGAGCTCCCCCTCCTTCTAAAGCTTCTTCCCACCACTGTGGCACGATCCCCCCAAATCATCCCAAATCACCCCCCCCCCCCCCCAAATCATCCGGTTTATTGTTTGGTTTAATTATCTTTTGTTTTTTAGGAGGCTGCTGCCATCTTGAGTCCAGCTGCCACACTCGCAGCCAGAACACTGCTGCTTTGGCTCACTCACTTGTCTAGTTTTATTGTTTTCTGGGCTCGATTCGTCTGCGCTGCTCCTACTGCATCACCGCCGCACATTCCAGCACAGTCAAAAAATTCAAGATTCAAGATTCAAGATCTTTATTTGTTACATACACAATTATACTTTGTACATTGCGCAGTAAAATTTGTTATTGTACCCACAGGGCAAACGCTTTCTTTTAAGAAGAAACAGGAGAAAAAAAAGAATTAAGTTTAAATAAGTAATAAATAATAAATAAACACGCAGTGCAGGAGATGAGAAAAACTATGAAATCCAAATAAAGCAGAGCAGAGTCACTGTTCAATATTATGCTTAATGTGAGTAGTGGTCACAGTTAAGCAGGCGGATGGCCTAAGGGAAGAAGCTCTTCCTCATCCGCTCAGTCCTGGTTCTCAGGCAGCGGAGACGCCGGCCTGATGGCAGAGGGAAAAAAAAATAGTGTCCGGGGTGGCTGGGCTGGTTGAGGATCTTCAGGGCCCTGGTCCTGCAGCGTTTAGTGTAAATGTCCTGCAGGTTTGGGAGGGTGGTTCTGATGGTCCGCTCTGCTGAACGGACCACCCTCTTCAGGGCCAAGAAGTCCTGTTTGGTGCAGCTCCCCATCCATGTGGTGATGCTCCCACACAGGATGTTCTCGATAGTGCCGCTGTAAAAGTTCTTGAGCACCCTGAGGGGGAGCCTGAAGTCCCTCAGTCTTCTGAGGAGGAACAGACGCTGTCTGGCCTTCTTCACCGTTGTGGTGATGTGTTGAGTCCAGCACAGGTCCTGCGAGATGGTCACCCTGAGGTATTTAAAGGTGTCCACTCTTTCCACCTCAGAACCACAGATGACAAGGGGGAGGAGGTCCCTCTGCTGCTTCCTGCTGTAGTCCACAATCAGCTCCTTCGTCTTGTTGACGTTCAGCAGGAGGTGGTTCTCCCTGCACCAGTCCTCCAGGTGTGAGACCTCGCTCCTGTAGGCTGACTCGTTGTCGTGGGAGATCAGACCCACAACAGCGGTGTCATCAGCAAACTTTATGAGGACGTTGGAGTCTGAAGTGGCTACGCAGTCATGAGTGTACAAGGAGTACAGCAGAGGGCTGAGCACACAGCCCTGAGGGGATCCGGTGTTGAGGGTGAGGGGGGATGAGGTGTGGTGTCCCAGCCGAACCACTTGTGGTCTGCTGGTCAGGAAGCTGTAGACCCACCTGCACAATGAGGAGTACAGGCCCAGGTCGTACAGCTTGGATACCAGTCTGGAGGGAACTATGGTGTTGAATGCTGAGCTGTAATCAACAAACAGTATTCTCACATAGTTCCCCCTACCAGCATCCACGTGGGAAAGGGTCTTATGGAGGAGGAGGGCTACGGCATCGTCCACAGATCTGTTTGCCCGGTATGCGAACTGTAGAGGGTCCAGGGTGGGGGGCAGGGTGGAGGTGATGAATGCTTTGATCAGTTTCTCAAAGCATTTCATCACCACTGAAGTGAGGGCTATGGGTCTGTAGTCCTGTGGGCTGCTGGGGTGAGGTGTTTTGGGGACAGGGACTATAATGGACTTTTTGAAACAGGTGGGGATCACACACTGTTTCAGGGAGAGGTTGAATATTTCGGTGAACAGAGGGGCCAGCTGATCAGCACAGGCTTTAAGGACACGTCCACTAATGCCGTCTGGTCCTGCTGCTCTCCTGGTGTTCACACGTCTGAACTCCCTCCTCACATCCCGCTCACTCACAGAGAGTGTCTCCCCCCCTCCCGCTGGGAGCGCAGCGGGGAGTCGGTCTCCTGACTCAAACCTGGCGAAGAAGGTGTTAAGTTCGTCAGCCAGGAGGGGGTTGGCACTCTCCGGGTGTGAGCGGGGTGCTTTGTAGTCCGTGATGGCTCGTAGTCCCTGCCACAGACCCCTGGAGTCGGACTGTCCCATCCGCTGCTCCAGTCTCTCTCCGTAGCGGCGCTTGGCGTCTCTCACCGCTCTGCGGACAGAGTAGGAGGCGGCCTTAAACCCGTCCATGTTCCCGCAGGCCAGTCCGGAGTTGAAGGCAGCAGTCCGGGATCGCAGAGCCTCGCGGACGGATGAGTCCATCCACGGCTTCTGGTTGGGAAAAGTCCAGATGATCCTCCTGGGAACAGTGTCATCCACGACTTTTCCGATGAATCCCACGACTGCTTCCGTGAACTCCTCGATGTCTCCGCCGGCGCTGTCACGGAACATGTCCCAGTCTGCAGAATCGAGCGCACCCTGCAGAGTGGCCTCTGATTGGTCCGTCCACCGCGTCACCTCTCTCACCGCGGGGGGCTCCTGCCTGAGCCTCTGCCTGTACCTGGGCATGAGCAGGATGGCACTGTGGTCGGACCTCCCAAAGGGGGGAAGGAGCTTGGCCTTGTATCCCTCCTTGAACGGAGAGTAACAATGGTCCAGTGTCCGTGTTCCTCTGGTGGGACAGTCAATATGTTGGGTAAACTCCGGTATCACCGTCCGCAGGTTTGCACTGTTAAAGTCCCCGGCTACGATGAGAGCCGCTTCCCGCTGGTCAGCCTGAATAGCGGAGATGGCCTCATGTAGCTCGGTTAGTGCAGTGTGCGTGTCCGCCTGAGGTGGGATATAAACGGCGCTGATGATGACCGAAGTAAACTCACGGGGCAGGTAGTGAGGGTGACATTTCAGGGTCAGGAGCTCCAGGTGAGGCGAGCAGGATCGCTTCAGAGAGACCACGTTTCTGCTGTCGCACCAGTTGTTATTAATCATCAGAGACACTCCGCCGCCCCTGGTCTTTCCGGACCCGCTCGTCCTGTCCGTGCGGTAAACCGTGAAGTGCTCCGCTGGTTGAACGGCGTGGTCCGGTACTGCGGGGGTCAGCCATGTCTCTGTGAGGCAGATGATGTTACAGTCCCGTAGGTCTCTCTGGTACCTGATCCTGGCCGGAGTTCGTCCAGTTTGTTGTCTAGGGACTGGACATTAGCTAGCAGGATACTTGGCAGCGGAGCGCGGTGTGCTCTGCGCCTCAGCCTTTCTCTAACGCCGGCTCTTTTCCCTCGGGCTCTTGTGCGCGGCCTGGGCCCCGTCCTCCTTTGTTTGTGTCGGGCCCCTGGCGAAGGATGTCCAGGGGCCAAGACGGATCGGTGTTAAAATCCTTTGTAAAAAGGTCCGGGAGCTGTATGCCAATATTAACAAGCGTGCGTCTGTCGTAGGTAATGAGGGACAGAGCAGGCGAGCATAAAAGATTGAGAATTAGACAAAAAAAAGCTATATACAGTAAAAGCGTTGCTGGAGAAGGTACGACGGCAGCTGAACTCGGCAGCGCCATCATCATCAGTGCGCAGCTTACCAATTTAGCTATTTTAATTCTGTTTCTTAGTTATTTTGTGGTTATTTTCTTGTGTATTAACTCTGGTGTATTTCCCTTTTTGATATTTTCTTAGGTAGGGGAGAGTGAGGTAATGTGAGACAGTCTTTACTCCCCCCTGCCCTATAAGCAAGCTAAATTGATGTGTCTATAAAATTAACACATTTTTCTTTAATTTAGGATGTTTTCTAAGGACAGAAACAATCAGAATGTTTGCCCGACTAAAGACGGTGAAAATGTGATCTTTTTTATAAAAAGAGATCAAGTGTCTCATTTTACCCCAGCTACGGGGTAAACTGATACAAAGCCCAGATTTCAAGGGGGTAAAGTGACCCTGCCTGGGGTAAAGTAATCCACTTACTTTTTTTTCCACCACACCACACCCAGATCAGAGCTGCACATAGAGTTCACACCGACAGAGGCACAAACACAGAAATTACAAATACACATCACATATACACCCTAGTGCATTCACTTCCTTTGGAAGGTGCATCTAGTCGCCGTTGAGAAGCTTGATTGAGAGAGGGACAAAGATCGCTTATACCTGTTGTATCTCTGCGGTGGAGCTCTGTATCCTACCAGTTGGCATCATCACATACTCATCATTGAGAACATGTTCCGGGCCTGTCTAATTACTGATTGTTTGAAAATGGCTTGAGGGATGATCGGGGGGCCAGACATGCCCATGATCTTCCCAGCCATTATTGGAAGCCTTTCGATCTGAGACTTATGTTTGACAGTCAGGTTACCAAACCAGCTGGCGATGCCATATCTCAGCATTGATTCTATGCTCGCTCTGTAGAAAATCAGTATAATATTCACACTGACTCCAAACAGCCTCAGTCTACGAAGGAAGTGTAACCGTTGATGTATCTTTGCACAACAAGATGTTACATGCGTGTTCCACCTCATATCCTTATCAATATGCACCCCTAGGTACTTTTATGAGGAGACTTGACTAATCTCTTTGTTATGAATACAGATTGCACTGTGGTCTCCTATGGACCTGGGGTCCATAGGACTTCTGGCTTGTAGTGAGTGCTCCTCCCTCTCTGCTGTGCTTCAGCAGTCGACGCTCTTCTCTGCTCTTTTATTTTTCACGTGAATGGCAGCTGTCACGACTGTAAATACAGTTTTCACCAGTTTCCCCAAATTCATGGTTTAAAAGTTTGCAGCTCTTTCTAATGGCTAACTGAGGGGTTCACCACCCCCACAGCCGCTGGAAAGGAGCAACCGCTGGAGGGCGGCCGGGCGTCTGAGGCCGCTGCCGCCGCTAGCAGAGGAGCTAACAGAGAGCAAGCAGGCCAGGACCTAGCCTGAAGCTGGCAACCAACACCGCCGCCGCCAGCAGGGGAGCAAGCCGGGTGTCCGAGCCCGCTGCCGCCGCTAGCAGACAGCAAGCACGCCGCCGCTGCCGCTAGCAGGGGAGCTAGCCAGAAGCTAGCACACCGCCGCTAGCAGAGGAGCTAGCTGGGAGCTTGCCACCGCCGCTAGCAGAGGAGCTAGCCAGGCGCTAGCTGTAAGATCCGCCACGCCGGGGCTAGCTGGGAGGCTAGCCAGGACCAGCGGCTAACAACAACCCGGACGCTAGCCGAGAAAGGCCGGGAAGCTAGCCGGGAGAGGCCGGGACGCTAGCCGGGAGACGCGGGGGCCTGCTCGGAGGCTAGCCAGGAAACACCGGGGCGCTAGCCGGGGCCTGGTAGCCGAGAGACGCCGGAGACGCAGGAGCTAGCGATGGCAGCTTGTATGGATAAAGAGGTCAGTAGAGACAGAGTCCTGCAACAAGCCAACAAAAGGATTGCTGACCTCCAAGAGGACATCAGACGGCTGTCGGAAGAGCTGAAAAAGAAAGACTCCCTGCTCTCCAGCTATATGGAGGTGGCGATCTGTCAGGCCTCCAGGTTGGCGTCACTAGGGGCCCTCCAAGACACTGTCCCGTGGGAACCCTCCACCTGTCCACAGCCCTCCTGCTCCACACCAAAGGAGAAGCTGTGGACTGAAGTGGTGTCCGGCCGTCAAAAAAGGGACTCAGAAGGCGCTCCTCGCCTGAGTCTCTTGAACCGCTATGGTGCTCTGTCGGCTGAAACCCCGGTCCTCCCAGGTGACATCCCTCCAGCAGCAGCTGCTCCTCCTCAGCAGGCTCCGCACCCAACACCGCTGGCCGACACCGCGCCTTCCTCCGCGCCTTCCTCCTCACCACCAGCGGCTCCTCCTCGGCAGGCTCCGGACCCAACGCCTCTGTCTGCTGACACCGAGCCTTCCTCCACACCACCGGCCGGTGGCGCCCGGGCGGCGGGGCCCTCCACCGCCGACCTCCAGGGGCCTTCTTCCCGGTCTGTGAGCTCATCTACCAGGCGGAAGATGCTGAGGGATGCCGTGCGGCGACGCTCTGGCCACCCGCAGCCGGGGGTTTCCTCTCCCGGGTCTCTGCGGCCACCACCAACCCAGTCTCCAGCCCAGACGCACGGTGAAGACCACCCGCCGTCCAACAACGGGTCCCCTCAGCAACAGCCCTCGTCCCCCACTCCTCTCTTCCCTCTGACCACCCTGGTAGTGGGAGATTCGATTACGAGGAATATTCGTTTTTTAACTGGAATTACTCGCTGCTTCCCTGGAGCCACTGTCCCGGTCATTCTAAGCAAACTCCCAGATCTCCTCCCCACATTGCCAACCTCCATAACCCGGATCGTACTCCATGTTGGATCTAATGACACTTCCAAACAACAGTCAGAGTGTACTAAAAAGGATTTTAAAGACCTTTATAGCTTCTTAGCAGCCACGGGTAAGTCCATTTTTATCAGCGGCCCACTTCCCATTCACACATCAGGTCGTTTTAGCAGGCTTCTCGCACTTAACACCTGGCTACAATCCACCTGCAGAGCTCTTGACTTTGGTTTTATTGACAATTTTAACCTGTTCTGGAACCGACCCTTCTTTTTTAAACCAGACGGTGTCCACCCCAGCAAAATAGGCAGCCAGACTCTATCCACCAACATTCACTACACCATAAACAATCAGTGACTCTTTTCCTGCCACCCCCCCTCACCGGAGCCTATTTCCCCAACACTCACATCACAAACCACTCACAGCACATTGTCCCCCCCAACTGCCCCCTATAGTCCCCAGCTGTCACTGCTACCACCACAGGACATCTTCCACATACAGACCATAGCCCCCACCATCAGACACAAAAGACCACAAAGAAATACAAGAAACCCCAATAATTACGGACTATCACACCAAACGCCATTTTTTCTTACAGTGATGAGCGCACAATTTTTAAATTTGCTTTATTGAATGTGCGCTCTGTTTTAAATAAAACTTTTATTATTAATGATCTGATTTTAGACGAAGAATTAGACAGTCTTCTTTTAACAGAGACATGGCTTGGCACTGACGCACCTGTTGTTCTCACCGAGGCCTGCCCGCAAAATTTTAATTTCCTATTTTCTATCAGGAGTCAGAAGAAAGGTGGAGGAACAGCCTCAATAACAAAAAACACACTGCACTCAAACAAAGTTTATTTTAACAACTACGCATCATTTGAGCACCACGCCTTTGTTTTTAGCAGCCCTCCTATTTTATGTGTCACAGTCTACAGACCACTCCGTCATTCAATCACTTTTATCAGTGAATTTTCAGAGTTTTTAACTACCATACACACCACTTACAATAGGATTTTAATAACTGGTGATTTTAACTTGCACATAGATAACTCCTCTGATGTTATATCAAGAGACTTTTTAAACCTTTTAAGCTGCATGGATTTTAACCAACATGTCACACAGCCAACTCACAACAGAGGACACACCCTCGATCTGATTATAACCTACGGCCTGACCGCTGGTGTGTCCTCTGTTGTTGACCTGGCTGTGTCTGACCACTATTGTGTCTATTTTAATATCACCAGTTTTAACCATCACAAGGCCCCGGTGAGAACAGTGAGGAAACGCTATCTAACTTCTGAAGTGGCTGCAAATTTTATTGAGATTTTACAGAGCACTCCTGCGGAAGTCTTACCTGCACCCTGTGATTTTATTGTAGAATATTTTAATGACACATTAAAGACGACACTGGACTCAGTGGCTCCACTGGTGACCAAATTAGTTAAAATAAAACCTACACCCCAGTGGAGAAATAATGAGGAAATCATAAAAATGAAAAGACAATGCAGGAGTGCAGAAAGGAGGTGGAGGAAAACAAAACACACGTTCACCATGAAATAATGTGTGAACAACAGAAAACCTATCAACAAGCAGTCAAAAAGGCAAGAATAACCCATTTTTCTAATCTCATCACCGACCATAAAAACAACCCCAAATTCCTCTTCTCCACCATTGACCTTTTAACAAACAAATCACTCAATATACCCTCCAGGACACCAACTGATGTCCTCTGTGAGGACTTTGCAGACCACTTCAGAAATAAAATCGATGATATTAGAGCCAATCTTTTATCTTCTTTGAATGTTCATCTTAGTACACCTGATCAGTTGTTTTTACCCGAGGAAACACTGGAGAGTTTTGCCCTGGTTGATGCAAGGACACTTGGTCAAGTTTTCTTCCAAGTTAACCCAACTACCTGCCTTTTAGATCCAATTCCCACATCTCTTTTAAAATCATTTTATGGATTCTTTGAGGAACAGATTTTAACCATTATGAATTACTCTCTTCAGACGGGTGTCTTCCCCACTGCCTTCAAAACGGTAGTGGTGAAGCCCCTTCTGAAGAAGAGTAATCTAGATCCCAATGTTTTTAACAATTACCGACCTGTATCCAACTTACCATTTTTAAGTAAAGTTTTAGAAAAATTGGTTTTTAACCAACTAAATTATTTTTTAACACAAAAATGTATTTTAGAGAAATATCAATCTGGTTTTAGGACGAACCACAGCACAGAGACGGCCCTTTTAAAGATTTTAAATGATATCAGGTGTAACGCGGACTCACAGAAACTGACAGTCCTGGTGCTACTGGATCTAAGCGCCGCCTTTGATACAGTAGATCACCACATTTTGTTAAACAGACTCAGACACCTTGTGGGCCTCTCTGGTACTGCTTTTAAACTGGTTCAGTTCCTATCTCTCAGATAGACGTTTCTTTGTAAGTATGGATACATGTTCCTCCAGAGCCCATGAAGTGAAGTGTGGGGTACCCCAAGGGTCAATTTTAGGCCCATTACTTTTCAATCTTTACATGCTTCCCCTTGGGGACATCATCAGGAGACACGGCATTAGTTTCCATAGTTACGCTGATGATACACAGCTTTATATTGCCGTGTCTCCTGAGGACACAGGGCCAATCGATACCCTTTTAAACTGCATTTTAGACATCAAGTCATGGATGGCAGAGAATTTCCTACAGCTCAACCAGGACAAAACAGAAGTTTTAATTATTGGTCCTGAAGGCAAGAGAGAGAAACTTTTACCAAAATTACAGGATTTTAAACCTTCAGAATATATTAAGAACCTGGGTGTCATCTTTGACTCTGAGCTTAATTTTATTCCACATATTAAGAATGTAACAAAGATAGGTTTTTATCATCTTAAGAACATAGCCAGAGTCCGCCCGTTTCTCTCTCAGGCTAACACTGAGGTGCTGATGCATGCTTTTATCTCATGTCGTTTGGATTATTGTAATGCCCTGCTCTCTGGTCTGCCCAAAAAGACAATCTCTAATTTACAATTGCTCCAGAACTCAGCCGCACGTGTGCTGACAAAGACCAGAGGGCGGGAACACATTACACCAGTTTTAAAATCATTGCACTGGCTCCCTGTGTGTTTCAGGATCGATTTTAAGGTTCTTTTATTGGTTTTTAAATGTATTAATGGTCTTGGGCCATCCTATTTATCTGACCTGCTTTTATCATATCAACCCTCGCGGACCCTGAGGTCCTCTGGCACCGGTCTTTTAACAATTCCCAAAATTAGAACAAAAACCCACGGGGAGGCTGCTTTCAGCCATTATGGCCCACAGCTGTGGAATAGCCTGCCACAGAACATCAGGGCCGCAGAGACTGTTGATATTTTTAAAAGGAGGCTCAAGACTCACTTATTTAGTCTAGCTTTTGTATGATTTTATCTCCTTCATTTATCTATTATTTAATAATATTTTATTTATATTTATTTTTACCTAGTCTCTTAGTAATATATTTTAACATGATCTGTTTTCTTGATTATTATTATTCTTATATCTTACACTCTTACATCTTTTATAGTACATTTTTTTGGTCATTGGTTTTTTAACTTGTGTTTAGCTATTTATTTATCTCATTTATTTACCTAGTCTCTTATATAATATATTCTTAATTTGTTTGTTTTTCTGATTTTCTTTTGTTTCTCGGTTTTTAACTCCAGTGTTTCCTCATGGGGGCCCTCCATGCTGGGAGGTGTACATGATCTGCCGTGGGGCCGTCGTCTCGGGGATCGTTCAGGCCCGGGGGATGGGGGGGGGACCTGCACCATGTGGTGGCTTCCCCCTATCGGTACGGGTCGGGGTGGTCTCTGACGGCGTCATCTGTAGCCACGGGCGGTGCTACTCCCGGTATGGACGGCTCCCAAAAGATGGTGTTTCCTCAGTAGGTCCCTCAGTGTTCAGCCATGCTTTAGACACAGTTTGTTCTGGTCATGTCGCTCTTTTTTGGGGTTGGGTGAGGGGTGGTGGGTGGGTGCTTAGCTCAGTGGGTGGGTCGGTGGGTGGATGTATGTGTGGGTGTGTGTGCGTGCATGTATGTATGAATGTGTGTCCGTGTATATGCTGTGTGTGGGCATTTGTATATGGGTTTGGGGGTGTTTCTGTGTTTTTAATCTTCTTGTTGTTCAGCACTTTGCGTTGCAATATGATTTGTAGGAAAAGTGCTATATAAATAAAGTTTGATTGATTGATTGATGGGGTCCACAATGATCACGTCAGTCTTATTTGTGTTTATTATCATGTGGTTCTAGTCACACCACTCAACAAACCTGCCCACTCCAGCTGAATGGCTGGGAGTGCCAGATTCCTCTCCAAGCAGGCTGAGTATAACAGTGTCATCAGAAAATTTAATCACATATTGGTCTGGATCTGAGCTTACATAATCATTTGTGTACAGGGTAAATAAAAAAGAGGAGCTGACAGTTCCCTGGGGGACCCCAGTGCTACTGATCGCCTCCTTGGAAAGTACACTATTGAACCTGACCCTCTGAGCTCTTTTGGTCAAGAAGGAGAAATACCACCTTATTAAGGAGTGGTTCACACCCAGCTTTGCTAATTTCTTCAGCAGGATGTCTGGGTGAATAGAATTAAATGCTGAGCTAAAATCAATAAACAGCAATCTGGCATATGTTCGATCACTCTCCAGATGTTTCAGGATGAGATGTGCTACCGTAGAGATTGCATCGCGTGTACTACAATTATCTCTATATGCGAATTGATACTGGTCTAGCCTATGCTCTACCTCCCTACGGACTTCCTCTATCAGGATCCTTTCTAGGGCTTTTACAACATTGAAGGTAATGGCCACAGGCCTGTAGTCATTGCCCTTAGTTGGAC
This sequence comes from Hirundichthys speculiger, assembly GCA_018398805.1. Classification (NCBI taxonomy): domain Eukaryota; kingdom Metazoa; phylum Chordata; class Actinopteri; order Beloniformes; family Exocoetidae; genus Hirundichthys; species Hirundichthys speculiger. Next base: position 210,141 of record JAGFBZ010000693.1, on the reverse strand, counting down.
AAGGTTTCTTAGGTACAGGTACTTGTACCGACCTCTTCCAGAGAGCCGGCACAGTGCGCAAGTCTACTGAAAGTTGGAAAGAGCTTTTTCCACACCGGGGAAAGTTCATCACAACAAGTTTTTAACAGGTGGGCTTGTAATCCATCAGGTCCTGTTGCCTTGTTGGTTTTAATGGATCTAAAAACCTTACGCACATCGTCCAGACTTATTACTAACCCATTGTTATCATCATTACCATTGAGAGTATTTATTATATCATAACAACAGAGCATTGGAGCAGAGCGGATGGATTTTTACGTGAGCCCTGAGCGGCTTTTTAAATTGGTTGGAGCGCGCTCCAAGCAGCTCGGTGCACACGGCACTGCGCGCCAAATCAAAGTCAAGTTTACATTTGAGCATGCTCCAGAGTAGACTTAAGCTACGCCGGTCCACAATGCACTTGTGCTTTGTATACAACCAACAACCACTGCACTGAATAACGTGAAAACGTGGAGTATGCTACGTATTTCAAGAAACTATCAGAGAAAAAGTTCCAATATATTGTTAAAACAACAAATGGTGACAGTAAAGAGACGGAGTGTGCCGAATGTGTTACCGTCGGCAAAGATTCTTTATGGAATTTGAAGAGACACATTGGAAGGAAGCATGAGCACATACATCGTGAACACACTGAGAAGAAATTTAAAGGTTTGTTGCCATTATTAGCCATTTGAAACTGGTAGTCTAATTTACTAAATACAGCTTAATGTTGCCTACTAGATCTAATATAAAGCTTGCAATTATTTGTTTTATACTGTAGATGCTGAGGCGCAACAGCAACAAAAAGAGAAACAGTGAACTGGGTCTGTTTTAATTATTCTATGATAGGCAAATACTGAGAGGAAGGCCTTTCGAAAAAAAAGCATATGTTTAATTAGCCAATTTCAGGATTTTTTTTCCCCTTCACCTCTCATCTTTTTCTGCTGAGCGGGGGGTTGGAGCAGAGCGGCGGAGCAGTCAATGCCGAAATTAAGGTGAGCGCGGAGCGACCGAGGAGCGGTGGGGGAGGGAATTGCGAGCGGAACAAAAGCCATCCAGAGCGAAGAGCTGGTTTTTCACTCGCTCCGCTCCGCTCCAATGCTCTGCATAACAACCTTGAAGGGTGTCACATTCGAATCGCAGGAAAAAGTTATTAAGCTTGTTAGCCTTAGTGCTTTCATCCACTGAAGCAATGGGTTTCCTGTCTGGTTTCATGTTTGTCCATTTCCCTTATTGAGTCCCATAGTTTCTTTGTGTTTGACCTAGTTAAGTGCTGTTCGGCCCGCTCCTTGTGTTTCCTCCTAGATTGATTTAATTGTCTATTCAGTTCTTTCTGTGCCACTTTCAGGGCTGCAGTGTCCCCTGCCTGAAAGGCCATTTTTTTCCTGTGCATGCAGTCCTTTATCTCCCTGGTGAGGTACTGCTTGCTGTTCGGGTACTTAACTATGGTTTTCTGCAGTACAACAGAGTTAACACAGAACGAAAGTATAGGCAGAAATAGCCTCCGTGGCAGAATTAACCCTTTAGGCGCCGGAGTTTTATCAAGAAAACATACAATTTTGATATCAAGATTTCAAAAGGCTATAACTTGAAAGCAGTTTGCGATAAAGGTATACTGTCAATGAGAAAATTGTTCAGTATGACTCAAAGTATGTAATGGGAGTGAAATTATTCATATAATTTTCACAAGGTGGCGGCCATATTGGAAAATGTTCAATTTTGATATCAAGGTTTCAAAAGGCTATAACTTTAAAGTGGTTTGATATAAAGGCATACTGTAAATGAGAAATATCTCCAGTATGAACTAAAATTTGGAATGGAAGTAGATTTGTCATCTAATTTGATTTTTGTGACATCACCTGCCCAAACCTGCCCAGTAGTCCTTGATTTCAGATTTTTCCTCAAGCCCCATGCACAATAAAACCTTTAATTTCAGGTACAATCACATCATAAAGTCATGAAATCTGGAGTTTGGTTTCAATATTTCCCTTTCAAAAAACTGGTGGCCTTTTCTATTTGTTTGATTGGTGATGAAGCTCCAGAATTCATAATTTGATAAAGGAACAAAATCAATAGGCTCAGAATTTGTCAGATCGTCTCCACAAAAACCAACAGGCTCATCAAAATTTAGGCTCCACTTTCGATACTCATCCTTTTCTCTCAAGAACTCTCAGCCACCACCATCATCATCATCATCATCATCATCATCATCATCATCATCATCATCATCATCATCATCATCATCATGATTTGCGCAATCAGCGGTGTGTTTTTTTCCCACAGCTTCTCCCGCGTTACCAGGACAACCGCAGTTGTTTTCATCCCTGCTACATTCATCCATATTTGCGGTGTTCTGAGCCTCCCTGACACCTCGACCTGCTTGGCGATCGCAGGATGCTTCCATCCCGGCCGCGCTGAGGTGAAGCATCCATTATACAATGTGCTGATTGTGGACTATGGCGCGCAGACTCGCCGTCACTACTAATGTCAGTTTCTGCTTCACTGGACAACTGCATGTCTTCCTCCTCTTAACTGGAGTTAGCCAGAACCTGACAAAGTACTTCGTGGACAGTAAACCGGCCTCTCGACATCGTGAGTAAATGAAAAAACACTCTTTTCGCTCTGCTCTGCTCTCGCTATGCTCAGCATTTCTACCACTGCTGCGCCGCGAGTCTCTGTGCTGGAGGGTGTTTTACAAACTCATTTTACGCTAAAACTTTGAGTAGCGCCACCACCAAAAATGGTTCTCAGATTACAGGCACACATGACCTCCATCTCCTGGTGAAAAGTAGTAACAAGATTCAACTTCACATTTATAGATACAGCCTGTTTTATTCAGCAATGTTGCTTGTCGCAATATTGCGACTTTGGTGCCTAAAGGGTTAATGTCCGCATCCTCAAAGAAAATGTCCCAGTCAGTGCAGAGGAAGCATCCTTTCAACACCTCAGTGGTGACCACTCACCAAATTAGAGAAAAGAACCTCTTCTACAGTAGGGGAAACTCAGATTATGACCCCCATCACTCCATAGCGAGTCCTCGGGATTGGCTCCAATTTTTAGCCCTTCTTTTGCAGTTCCTCATCAGTCTCTTACGTGTCTTTTCAAAAGCTCTGAATTGGCTCACCTTTTTCTGCCCTCTTCCTCTGCAGCCTTCTCCGTCTTTCTTTGAAAGCCCTTTCGAGTGCCTGCTTCTCAGGAGTGTCGGTGAGGATAGCGGTCTTCATGCGCCTCCTTCTGGTTTGTTTTCTGGGGTGAACTTTGGAAGCGTGATGATTTCCTGTGGAGGGACATATCCAGGTCGGCTAGTTATATGTCCTGCATCCATGTCAGCTGGCGCAGGAGCAGGCGAATTTGTACGGGAGGCTGCGTTATCTGCAGCAAGAGGGTCATCTTCAGGTGGATCATCTGCAGGGTGCAGGCCTTCCATACCTTCTCCCGGAGGTGGAGCATCCCGGGTGGCAGGCTGTAGCTCAGGGTTTGGCCAGTCTGACGAAATGGATGGTGCAAACAATGTCACGATTGTATGGGAAAATCCCAGTGGACCTAAACCCAGAAGTCACGTTTTGTGGTGTCATGGTTGTCATGAAGGCTTGACTCACAAGTCCTGAAACCTGGTAGATGGTGACTGTTTTGCCAGGATTTGATTGCATCCACCCATCGAGAGCTCGGCTGTATTGAGCTTTGAACGGACCATACACGGCCGCATCCAGAGGCTGCATGTGACGGGATGTGTGAGGTGGGAGAGTGAGCATAACAATACCATTGCTCCTGGTGAGTTCTACTGCCCTGAGTGATATGTGAGCTTTAAGATTGTCCATGATTAGAAGCATGGAGTGGTCAGGGGAACAGTAAGTGTGGTTTATCAGGTGGCCGAGGAACTCAGCCCAGCTATCTTCATTCATCCATCCTGTTCTGGTGGATGTACCTTTTGCTCCTGGAGGTGCATTGATCATGAAGCAGTCTTTAACTTTACTCTGGGAAAGACAAGCATTGGAGGTGCAGCATCCCCAGCAACATTCACAGCACACACCAAAGTTACCCGCTCCCCTCTCTCGGCCGATGTGATGGAACCAAATTGCCTTTTTCCTCTTCGTGACAGCACCTGAAACAAACAGAAAATTGAGAATTAATGGCATGTTTGATCTGTCAGTTATACAGAGCTCTAGCAGGGTCCTGGAGGTGAATGAGAGGCTGCTGGAGGGGGATCAGAGGCTCCATCGCCTATCCGATTTCGGAGCGGCATTCTCGGCCTTGCTTGCTCGGAGGTCCCACTGGCCTGTTTATTACATTATTACAAGCTACACATGTCAGCCTTGTGTGTGTCGTTTATCTCACCTGGTGAGGCCTTTGTACCGTATGGAGACCTGTTTCGTTCACATTAAAAATCATGTGTGGGGGGAATTTATGCCTGTTAGAGATTAGGAGAAAGGGAATCTAAATTACTTACCTTTAGAGAATAAAACACATGGATTGGAACCATCAATTCACCCACCTGTCCATGACTACTGCCAGATTATCATAGAACTCCCCAACAGTCGTTCTATTGAATGGCAGTGGCCCTTCCAGAGGGATGTTGCTTCTGGAGTTCGGACAGAAAGCCGGCGACGTGCTAGAAAGCTGCGGAACCACTGTTAACCTGCACACTGCATCTCCTTCCAATTGGCAGGCATGGGGACATGGTTCTTGTCTGTATGGGGACATGGTTCTTGTCTGCATACTCAAATGCCAGCCCACACTTAGCTGGAGAGAGGCCATAGGACTGTTCAGCAAGTTCTTTCAGGTGTTTTGAAAGTTCCTCCTCCATCTCATCCGTGAAAATCCTCTTTGCCTGGGCTACTGAGCCCCAGCCCACAGTGAGAAGGTTCCCCCACTGCTTCTTTCTTATAAATCTTAGGAGGCTTGACTTGTCAATATTTTCGCTCCTTTCCAACACATCTTAAGGGCCTCTTTTTCTCCATGACGTCAGTGGCTGCACTTTCCATCTGTTCAATGAAGGTTCGGCCCAGGGATGTCTTCCTGCTGTATTTCCTTGGCATGGTGGATTTTTCATACTGTTTAAGACACAAAAAAACAAAGCTTATTTTTTTTTGTCTTACTTTGCCTCCAGTGGAAAAGTAAAGCAGTGGTCTTACTTTTCCCCATGGCAATTATCTCACTTTAACCCTCCACCACTTTTTTTTATTAAAACAACTTCTCTGCAGAATTCAGGCCAATCTTTGGCCTGAGTTCTTATTGGTGCTCCTGGCCAGTGTTTTTTTTTTAAGTGTTTTAATAGATATTAATAATTAAAAAATGGGTGAATACACATCTCTTGTCTTCTGGGTTTTGTTTGAACCTGGGTGACCTTGACATAGTTAAGAATTTCCTGAGGGCTAACTGTCCCCAGGTAGCGTTGTTGCAACTCTTCTCCATAAACCCATGTGCCCTCCCACCACAGTTGTTTTTCAGGAGCTGGGCTTGGCCCCTTAGGTACAGCAAAAGGAGCTCTGAATGCTTCAGCATTCCAAGACATTTTGGACAATTTCATGCTCCCAACTTTGTGGGAACAGTTTGAAACTGGCCCCTTCCTCTTCCAACATTACTGTGCACCAGTGCACAAAGCAAGGTCCATAAAGACATGGATGGCAGAGTCTGGTGTGGATGAACTTGACTGACCTGCACAGATACCTGACCTCACCAGGATAGAAGACCTTTGGGATGAATTAAAGCAAAATCCCCATAATACACTCCTAAACCTTGCTGACAGCCTTCTCAGAAGAGTTGAAGCTGTTCTCGCTGCAAAGAATGGACAAACGTCATATTGATTAGAAATGGGAGGTCACTAAAGCTCATATCAGACACAGTGCAAGAAATACCTTTCTTTCCCCTCCTCTTTCCTCTTGGTACTTATTTTTCTAATCTATGAAAAGGAGCACTGGGACGCCAGCAGCCCCACAAGTACACTGTTATTATTGTATATTTTTTCTTGGACAGATGTACTGAAACCTGAATTTCCCTCTTGGGGAATCAATAAAATGTGTCTTATTTTGTCTTATCTTATATTAAATGTAAGTCAAGGCAGGTGAGCAAATACTTTGGGCAATGTAGTGTGTGAGCCATTGTTTTAATATGTCAGATATGATTACATTTCTGATGTGTCCCAGTATATTTCTTTCTAAACGCATCTTAGCTATATGAGTTGGTGCTAGAGGTGGTTGTCATTCAAGATCTGGTGAGATTTACCATAAGTATAAAAACCAGATACTAGTCATTATCACAGCTATGTTCTCAGCTCTCAATTCAATTCAATTCAATTTTATTTGTATTGCGTCTGTTACAATGACAATTGTCTCTAGGCGCTTTACAGAGACCCAGAGCATGACCCCCGAGCAAATATCATTAACTAAAATTATAATATTAAATCCAATCAATGATAATGGCAGGTAAAAAACTCCCACATAGGGAGAAAAAACCTTTAAGCCACACAGTGGCAAGGAAAAACTCCCCTTTAAGAGGAAGAAACCTTGAGCAGGACCTGGCTCATATGGGGGGACCTTCCTGCTGAAGGCCAGCCGGGTAAAGAAAGAAAAGAGGGGAGACAGGACAGAGAGAGGACGGAGGACAAAGAGAGGATGGATGACAGAGAGAGGAGAGCACACAAATGACTAAATACGACCATATAAACATAAACAGATGGAGGTAGCAGCACTGGGATGAGATGGCCAGAGGACCAGGTCGCCGATCACCACGCCAGTCGGCACCCCAAACACAAGTGGAGGAGAACCCCGGGATGGACAGTGGATGGAACTGCAAGTCAGCATGAAACCCAGGAAACTCTGGCCTGCAAATACACAGAAAAAAAAGGGGGACAAAAACAGCACAACAAACCACAGGAAAGCAACGAATATGTAGCACAGTTTCAGTAACAAGGTGCTCCCAAGTAATTATGAATGAGCTGGAGGAGGAGGAAGGGAGGAGGAAAGGGAAGGAAAAGGAGAAAAGCAGTGGAGACACCATTCAGCAGATCATGTTGGTGTCCCCCTGCAGCGTAGGCCTATAGCAGCATAACTATGACGAATCTGTGATTAGGACGAGCTTACTCTAGTCTTAGCTACTACAGCTATGGCTATAACTATTAGCCCCTACACACTATAGTTTAGACTAACTGTAGGCTTTACTGAACAAAAATGTTTTCAATTTAGTTTTAAAGATGGAGATAGTGTCAGCCTCCTTAACCCAAACTGGTAGCTGGTTCCATAAAAAAGGTGCCTGGTAGCAGAAGGCTCTCCTCTGATGTTGCATGTATGCCATGTCACCTGACTTTCACTGTTCTTACGGGTTGGAGTTTCCTCCTTGTATCAGTTCCCTAAACTACTCTGTAACATTTATTCAATGCAGACTTGTATGGTTTCATAGATCATCAAGTCACAGGTGTCCTCCAGTCAGTCCTCCACTGATAATTGGGAGTATGTTCCTTTATTCCATGTCATGGTTTTATCACACCATGTTCATATTAGCTGGATGTTTTGCCTAAAGTGACCCTCACTGATAGCCAAGTAATCATCATGCTTTCTTCTGTTGGTGCTGACTGGTCAGTGTGCTGTATTTGCCAGAAGCAGAATTTCATTTTTTACAGCAATTATTTCTGTATTAGCAAGCTGTTTAATGCATCACAGTGGCTGCAAGGCTAGGTCTCTGTCTACTAGCATTGCCAGGACTTGACTACTTGTAACTTTCTGTACTACTCTTGTGCAAGCAGCAAGAATGCTATTATTACTTCCGCCAAGGAAGTTATGTTTTTGCCGGTTGTTTTGTCTGTCTGTCTGTCTGTCTGTGTACAAGATAACTCAAAAAAGTTATGGATGGATTTTGATGAAATTTTCAGGAGTTGTCAGAAACGTGAAAAGGAAGAACTGGTTTCATTTTGGGTGTGATCCTGAAGAAATCCTGGATTCTGGATCACTTTCAAATTTTCAATAACATTGTGGTCAATGGGGCCGAAAATTTTGTTTCTTAATAGCTACGTTAATTATTGCCCAAAACTCATGAAATTTGACTCAGGGATTGACAGTGGGAACCTCTATCAAATTTCAAAGGCTGATCCAGATCTGATCCAGAATGCCGATTTTATTGCAATCTGTAAATCGCTATATGGGGGAATTGTTGCAGTTGGCGGAGGTCTGCGCTCTCCGAGTGCTTTTCTAGTTCTTCCTTTGATTGTTTCCTAAAATACAAAATTGTTTCCAGAATTTTATATAACTATTGTTCTAGCTTTAACCTGAATGCATATATAGGTTTGATGTATTGTAATTTCTATTTTGTTGTACAACTATGGGGGTGTCACCTTTGTTTGTAGCTGTTATTCTCCAGTGTGCTTTATTTAGGTCATTGTTCTTTAATTCAAGTCCTCAAGACTCACTGCCATGTGTGTTTTAGATGTTTATCTGCTCTAACACACCTGACTGGATGAACATCAGCCTGTTTATCAAGGTCTTCACAAGTCTGTTACTGACTTGGTAATTTGAGACTAGTGTGTTTGAGCAGGGAAACACCTGAAAGATCCAGACTTGGATTGAAGAACGCTGAAATATAATTTGCTCAAGAAAGATGCATTCTGTTTTTACTTCATGAACTGAATTGTTTTTGCACTTTTTAAGACAGTAAGAGCTCACAGTGCAATGATTGGGCACTGACTGCAGTGGCTTCTCCTTTTTTTTCCCTGCTTCTCCTGTGGTAAATCTCAACTGGGCTATATTTCTAATTGTGTTTTAACGTTTTTATAAACAAAAATTTTTTTTCTATCAATAGATCTATGTCTCTTGAGTTTGAAGGAGAAGAAGTGTCTTCCTAAGTGCCTTCTGGGAGAGTAAACACACTGTTGAATGATAAACTCATGATGTCTTCCGGGTGGAGTTTCCTAGTGTGGGGTTTGTATTTTTTGTATGTATTTGACATTAAAAAAAAAAAAAACGTATATTTATCTGAGACATCTACTGTAAATTGAAGCTCCAAAGGAAAACATTGGAAGATTTTCCACTCTGATCTGTTTTATGGTGTTAATGCCAAAAAAAAAAAAATAGTAAAACAATATGTTTATGGTACTTGTAATACTGATTTCAGGTATCCCGAGAAGAAGGGCATTGTAGTTAATTTTATTTAATTTCTTAAACCCAAGCTGCTTTGGAAGCTGCCAATGTAACACCCAAAGAATCAACAAATATGTCTGCATTTGTTTTAGGGTAAATCAAAGCAATAATGCTTTTAACTCTACTGACGTTACCTTAAGGCATTCAATCGCCATCATTATGAAACAACCACACAGCCTTTGCCTCGGATAAGTACGCAAGCTGGCACTTAAAGTTAATCGCCAGTAGCGTTGTGAGTTTACCTCAGATAATGGAGCTGCCAAACACTAAATCCAAAGATAAAACTTTAGATCTAGTGTCAGGTAGATAGAAGATAGTATCCTATCTTCTTAACTTCAACTCTAGTGCCAAACAGTTCAGATTAGATCTGAAGCTATGTATTGCTATAAATTTAGATCTACTACTTGCTATGAAGAACTAGATCAAAAGCTATGTAGCACTTAAGATCTAAAGTTATGCCTTTCCAAAGTAAACTAATTAAATGTAAATTAATTTAAGCTTACAAGGCTGTGCATGAACAGTGTTGATCTCTGATGTAAGCAACAGTAAATAAAGTTGTAATTAAGGGAAATAAGGCCGATAAGTCAGTTGCAGCTTCTGGGTATCCTGAGTAGGGATATGGAGATGTATGAGAGCTACAGATACCTGGGTCGACAGCAGGTGACTTTGAAAGACTTACAGCACTGCTGTATTCAAGACCCTGTATTTCCAGAGGAAGCTGAGGTCTTGTGTTTTGCAAAATGCTTGAAATGTTCTACCAGTCTGTCATGACCAGCTCTTGGTTTTCCCCCATAGTCTGCTGGGGTAGCAGCAATTTTAGCCAGTGGCACAAAAAGGCAGAACGAACTGATAAAGAATGTTGGCTCTGTCACTTCAAATGAGAAGCTAATAACCCTGACCACCTCCTCCACCATACACTGGATGGACAACAAAGCTCCTTCCTCAAACGGCTCAAACAGCTGCATTGTCACGGGGAAGACTACACAGTACATATAGTGTGTTTAATTTTTTTTTCTTTAAACAGTGTTTTGACCCTTAACCGCAACATTCCACCACATTCTCCAGTTGGTGGGTCTACCCAAATGCTCTTGGCTTCCAGCTTTATGTCTTTCTCTTGCCCCCGATCCAGCATGAAGCCATTCCAGTCCCCATCCTGAGAGCAGCAAGTTTTTTACTTGTTTCATCAAGGCCAAGAATGACAGCAGCCGCCATGTTTATTTTATAGGAAAGCCTCGGCATCCCACCTTCACAGACAACACCAGCCTACCAACATTGTCTCCACATATCTGGATTAGAGACTGAAATTTCAATTCCTTCCTCTTGTAGGCCTATTCACAGCCCTTATCCCATGACACAGCTTGGTCAGAATGGTTTTAACAGCATTTGGCTGCCTATATATGGCCAGAACTTGTTGCAATGTGTCTTTATTTTACCCAATTATCTTAAGATTTTCTCAGGTTCAGTCACTGACTTTGCAAGCCCAAATTTTTCCACAGCAAGTCTGAAACAGATGTATGATCCCATAATGTTTTTATGATGTGCATCTGTGCATCTATAGCCATACAAAAGCTAAAACTACCTCTTTTAACCTATTTGTATTCCCTTTTATCTTTTGTATGTTTGTACAAAAACAAAATGAAAATCAATTGATTATGGTGAGTCTTGGTATTATTGGACAAATACAACCTGAGGTGAACAACAAATAGCTTTTTTTCATTTTTTTTCTTTTTTCTTTTTGTTAACACCATACAACTGAACTTTTTTTAATTATTAAGATTCTTGAACCTTGTTCTATGGACAGATGAGACCAAAGTGGAGTCTTTTGGTCTATGATGGCTTGTCTGCATCAGATACTGATGCCCACACCTGCAAATCATTACCTCATTAAAATACCTCTCTCCTCTCCTTTTGTTGGTTTTCCTTTTCACAGCTTAGTCAAATTCATTGGCTTCAAAAATACTATTATTGGGGACACTGTGTGAAATCTAAATAAGAACAGAATGCAATGATATGCAAATCTCATAAACCCATATTCTATTCCCCATAGAACATAAAGAACATATCAGATGTTGAAATTGAGACATTTTACCATTTCATGGAAAATATTAGCTCATTTCTACTTCGATGGCAACAGGACATCTCAAAAAAGTTAGAACAGGGTGATGTTTACCATTGTGTATCATCCTCTCTTCTTTTAACAACTGTCTGTAAACATCTTGGATGTGAGGAAACCAGTTGGTAAAGTTTTAGAAAAGGAATGTTGTCCCATTCTTGTCTGAGGCAGCATTTCAGCAACTCAGGAGTCCTGGGCTTTTGTTTCCAGATTTTTCGTTTTATGATGCACAAAAAATTTACTGTTGGTAAAAGGCCTGGACTGCAGACAAGCCATTTCAGCAACTAGACTTTTCTCATGTGATGTAATGCTGTTGTGATGGATCCAGAATGTATTTTAGTTTTGTTTCGATGAAATATGCAAGGCCTTCTCTGAAAGAGATGGGAAGATATGTTGCCCTAAAACCTCTATGTACTCTTAAGCTTTGATGTTGCCTTTCCAGATGTGTCAGCTGCCTAAGCCATAGACACTAATACAACCCTGTACTATCAGAGATGCAGGCTTTTAAACTGCTGATAACAAGCTGGATGTTTCCTCTCCTCTTTAGTCCGCAGGACACCACATCCACTGGTTTCCTAAATAGAATTTCAAATATTGATTCAGCTGACAGATTTCCATTTAGCATTAGACCATTTTAGATCAGCTTTGATCAGAGAAGACAGCAGCTTTTCTAAACATTTGGCTTCTTCTTTGAATGATAGAACTTCAACTTACATTTGTGGATTTTCCAGCTAACTGTGTTGACAGACAGTGATTTCTGAAAGTGTTCCTGAGTCCATGCAGTGATGTCCAGTAGAGAATCATGTCTGCGGAGCCATAAAACTCATCCCACAATAAACTATGGGCCCGATCTTGGGCCAGATCTGCTATAGCCCCTATTTAGGGATAAAGGCCCCGATCGTACACCTCCCGCTAGCCACTACCCACAAATTGCGGATTTAGGAACCTCCACTAACCGCTATGCAATTCTCTAAAGCCGCTACTCGTGTTGCCGACTCCCTTACTCACATTTTGGCGCAGCAATGGGAGTGTAATTTGCGCTTTCCGCAAACTCGGTATCTTGTGATCGCGGGTTTAGGATAGTGGCTAGCGGGTGGTCAGACCACCCGCAACCCGCGATCGCAAGATACCGAGTTTCTTCCAGTTATTATTATACCAGTTATTCTCTGAAGGGCAGAGGATGTCTGTACAGCTGTGGCTCATTCAGAATTCAGATGTTTGCTGTGGAAGAAACGAGGAGATCACAGAACACTGTTGTGGAGTTTCTTGTACTGTGCGCCTCCCTCTGGCCCTCTCCTTGCGCTCAGAGCACCGGATATGCACTCAGTGGTAGAAGGTAGACGTCATCATACCTGTTCCTCTGGCTCAATGCTCATCCAATGATCCGTTCTGCAGTATTTTAAAAAGCACATCAGCTGCGCCAAGACGCACAGCTGCTCCCAGCGGCTGTGCGTCTTGGCGCAGTGAGCTTCCAGGAGAGCATTTCTTAACTAGAAAAGCACTCTGAGAGCGCAGACCTCCGCCAAGCACAACAGTTCTCCCATATAGCGATTTACAGATTGCTTGAAGGACTATTTCATTAAAATCCATCCATAACTTTTTGAGTTATCTTGTCCACAGACAGACAAACAGACAGACAGACAGACAAACGCCAGCAAAAACATTACCTCCTTGGCCGAGGTAAAAATATTCTTACACAGACAATTTGGCTACCTGAAAGTCCCAGATAGTTGGTGTGCTCCAGGTAAACACCCTCAGGCAGAGCCGCGAGAACCGCCACGAGAGCCGCTGGGAGCGGCTGTGCATCTTGGCGCAGCTGTGCGCACAGCTGCTGCTGAGGATATGTTCTCGCTGCTCTGTTCCCATACATGGCGTGATTTCTGCAGTTATAAAAGATTATAACATGTCACACGATACGCATTTGATTAATTATGGTTACGTTGTGAAGAAATGTGCAGACTGATGAGCCCGATTGAACTGTAGGCTACAACTGATGTGGAGATGTGAGTCGATGTCATCAGTCATCAGTATGTGCTGACCGTTTTGGTTTCTACGTCCTTCATTAAAAGATTCAATAATATTGTGACCACTTAATAAAATAAATAAACTGATAATAGTATTGTATGGAAAAGCAGGTGTGCTCTGTTGGTTGTAGAAGCACAACTTTAGTTTCTCTTTCTGTCTTTCTCATACATCAGGGGTGTCAAACTGATTCCTGAAAGGGCCGTGTGGCTGCAGGCTTTTGTTCCAACACTGCAGAAACACAGCTGAACTTGTTTCATTCAATCAACTGAACTGGTTCAGACCTTTAGTGAAGACAACTAGTTGATTGACTAAAACAAGTCAGCTGTGCTGCTGCATTGGTTGGAACAAAAACTTGCAGCCACATGGCCCTTTCAGGAATCAGTTTGACACCTGTGTCATACATACACAACCACACATGCACACACTGAGGAATTTTAACGTTGTGGCCTGAATGTGATTATAATCTGAGTACTAAAATCCTTGTTTATGAGAGTACTATCACTAATAAGTTTCATCACATTTATGATAATGGAATAACTATCACCAATATACTAATTTCACTAACAACCTGTATCAACCAAAAATATTTCATTCTTGCTTCTCAGTTTCATTTCATTTGTTTATATACATCCATATTTTCATTTCAGGTCTACAGCACATGCAAAATGCTCAGACTGTAAAGCTTTGTAATGTTGCCATTCATTTTCATATTACTGAAAAGGCATTCTGGCATTGAGAAAACCAAGCAGTGAAGAGTTTTAGCCATATCTTTGTCCAATTCTTCCCGTAAATGTGTCTGAAAGTTTGAAATCATTCTGGGTTTTTTGTTTCAAAATTTTCCACACATTCTCAAATGAGCAAAGGTCAGGACTGGAGATATACCAGTTCGGTACCCTTCCTTTTTCCAGAAAACAGGTCTACTAACATTCAAAGGAGGTGGAAGCCTCGGATTTCTACCTATCCAACATTTACAATGCGGTCAGTGCACCTACACAGGTGGTTTCACAACCATTCTCACATTGATTTGTGTGACCAAAACCAGGTCACAATGGATGGAAGACTGACCCACATGGGCGATAGGAGGTCAGCAGCTTCGAAGCTTGAATGTTTCCACCAGCCAGTTTGAATTCACAAAGCCTTCTGGGTAGAAGGTGAAATACCTTCACGAACCAAGAAAAATAAGCCAAGGTGCCTTGATGCCAGCCTTTGAGACGAGAGGAGTTAGGCACATCTATTTGCTGTAAAAATATTCATATGCAATAATAGAATAGAACAGTAACAATTAAAAAAAAGGTTAGAGCCAAGGGAATGATGACTTGTTTAATAGTGAGCTGCATACATCTCGAGTTCACCGTTTTCAAGAATTTTGTCCATTAAGAATGCAAATACATTGAGTGCATGCTCTGAAAGCCCCTTCTTTGTGTGTGTGTGTGTCGACTCTGAAGAGCTGTATAGAGTTATTACCATGTTTGGCAACTGTTTGAACTGATTAACCCTCTATTGCATGGTGTTGCCATATGGCAACAATTACTTTATCTCAATTTTACTAAAAGACAGTTATCTAAAATCCATGTTTTACTGTTCAGTTGTAAAAAGGGGGTCTTTTATTTTGATAAGTCAAATAATGCATCACATCACATGACCAGGAAATCCTGTTTGCACCTCCTTTTTGCATGGACACAGACGTTGGGGTGAGTCAGCATAGGCCCCCAAAGTTGTCTAAGTGCTACGTATTTAAGCAAATGTCCCTCAAGAAAAATACTGAAATACTATCTGGGGTAAATTAACTTTTAATTTTCATCCTCAAAATCAGTTTAGATATTATGTTTTTAGTAATATGCTAAAATGAATTTGTTGCCATATGGCAGCTACATGCGAATATGGAAGTGATCTGTGTGCCTATTGGACTGTGTTGGGCCACACCATGTGATTACAGAGACCGCATGGTTTTCCTGAGACAAAGGACAAAGGAAATCCTAAAAAAACTCAACCCCCCAGCATGCCTGGCGGTTTCAGTTTCACACCTAGGCGTGAAACGTGATGTCACCCCCTCGCTCTGCTTCCCACTGGCCGCAGACCCCCATTCTCACAGCGAGGTTCCTCAAACGGAGGCGGATCGCAGACCCGCCGTTTAAATACCGTGAGCTCTGCCAGCTCGCTCTCTTGCTGCTTTTACTCCTCTATTGCTCCCTTTTCCTGGGCCTGGACTCCACAGCAGGACTTTCCTCTACCTGACCCAGGGACACTCCTTCTGGCCACAGCTCCGAGCCAGCAACCACAAGGCCTCCCAGCTACGCGCTAGTCAGCCACCGGCAAAGGAAGACCGGTTCACGCGCCCCAGGCCAATACCACAAGTGACCCGCGCATATCGGCGTAAGAGAGGCACGGTACCACCACGGGAAACGCTACGGCTCCGCACGCGCCTTAAAGGAGGACCGGTTGCGCCGAGAGCCTGCAGCCTGCACCCCCACTGAAGCCGAGAGAAGCAGAGCTGCTCCCGCGACCACCCGCAGAGCATAAACCAACAGCGTCTCTTTTTCCTCTTTTCCTGCTCCACGATTCCCCTACTGGACCTTCTCCACGCGACTCAAGATAAACTCTTGGCATACTCTGGCCCGCCGCAGCTCTCATCCAGCAGCCACAAAGCCCTTCCAGTAACGCCCCAGCAAGCCACCGGTAAAAGGAAAGACCGGTCAACGCATCCCGTTTGGCCAGCAACGGAAGTGACCCGCGCACGTATCGGCACCGAAAGAGGCACGGTTGCGCCACGGGACGACGCAACGGCTCCAGACGCGTTTCCATAAGAGGACCCGGTACAACCGGTACACCCCACAAAAGCTGAGGGAATCATGAAAAGGGGCCGCTCTTGCGACCACATCCGCGGAGCGTAATTGGATCAGCAGTGCTGTCGCCATCCCAGCCTGATCAACCCCCCCCACCAGGACTCTACAACGCCACCGATCGCTTCGCGATCCACGTAAAAGGCCTTTGTGTCTGGGCAGAGTTACTTAGCTTAGTTAATATTTCTGTGCTTACTGTGACATTGTTTACGGTTGAGCCCGCCGGCAATCCGCCGTGCGTATTTACCCACGTGATTGCAGTGTTTCCTCACCACCAGCTGATCCTGCCGTGATTTCAGATAAACAATCAGTTGGAGAATGCGGGAGTCAGCTCCACACTCTCCCTCCTGTGGAAATCCTCGGAGCGATCACAGCATCGGTGGTTAGGAATCACCCTCGCGTTGTTGGTTTTACCCTGTCTTTTCTCTACTCTGATTTTCTTTTCTACTCACCACCTCTGTGAGGACGTCACCACGTGACTTCGTCGGCCATCTTGTGACGCCCTATCACGCGAGTCGGCGGTCATCTTGGTTAGCGCGTGACTCCATCCGCCATCCTTGGTCCGGCGGGAGTACCACGTGGCCCGTCCACCATCTTGTGGCGCCGTATCGCGCGAGCCGGCGGCCATTTTGGACATCCCTCTCACATTACCACACACACCTATAGTTTCCAGCACACATGTATATAAGTTTACACTGGTTTCCATTGAATGTTTCATTTGCTTATGTTAGTTTAGTCGTCTTTTAGTTAGTAGATATCAGGATCATGATTCAAGTGTTTGTTCATTCTAATATTTGTGTTAATAAATCTATATATATTTTAATAAGAGAAGTTGTCTGGTTGAAGAGGTCTGTGCTCGGACTCACATCTTCTCTTCTCATAGCGCCACACCTGGTCACAGGCTGGCACGCATAGAACAACAGCCATTTTGAGACTGATTGTGCTGTTTAGTCCTTTTTCCTGATTTATCAGGTGATGCCCCGTTTCATTTTATTACCTTTGTTAATACCCTTCTGGTTATTAGCAGCTGTCCCTCAAGACAGTTGGTAATAACCCTTTTATGACTAAACGAGCACATTATACGCCTTATTGCACAACAACTGTAATTGACTTACATAACACTAGGCTACTCTGAGACTATGTTTGCAGTTTTTTTATTATATTTAAAAGGGGAAAAAAACATAATTTGTATTTATATTTTGTAATTTCAGACATTCCAGTATAGTACTGACAGTACAGTACTTGGAATTATATGCAGCCTTTTTTTTTGCTTTTTTTGACTGCATAGCCAGTTTACATATGTTGCTTTCATCCATAGAACATGAAAGCCAGTTTCTTCTATGGGAGAGGGAAACGAGAACAGGGCAGAGTTAGCAATGGGCTGTCAAGTGGTTTGACAACCATCCTGTGACCCTCCTGAGCACATTTGTTGGAGCAAACCCAACCAAAGAAGTGCAAAGGTGGGACAAAAAAAAAGAAAGACATGATCCGTGTTCCACGCCCTAACATTGTGTTAGTGTACAATAAGAGCATGGGAGGAGTGGATCTTCTGTATTCTTTGATAGCTCTCTACAGCACCAAGATCAGGTCCAAGAAATGTTACCATTGCATTGTCTTCCACATGCTGGACCTGACCCTAGTAGAGGCAGGGCTCCTCTATTGACGAGACTGCCAGTCCAAGATCTTAGAAAATGTCCAACTAAATATTGGGTTATACATTTCACTAATTATAAGTAGGATTTCTCTTGTTTTCAATAAAATTATGTCTTGAGAGAAAAATGTGATTTTATGGTACTTTCCGTATTTGCGCAGTGTTATCATATGGCAACAATATACCAACTACCCCCCTTAAAAAAAGAAAAATTTTTTTTAAAAAAACATTTCTATTATTTAAGCAATTTTAAGTAAAAAAAAAAAACAAATTAAAACATTTTTATCATGTTTGAATAATAATTCATGCAATAAATGGTTAAATGCCGCTGTTTCCCCTCACCTCATTTTGCACTGTCAACAGGAAAAATCCAAAGCAGACAATTCATGGATGTGAGAGCAAGGAAGCATGACAACCCTACTGCCACTTAAGAGAACTTGAGGAGGTCCTGCACAGTTTAGACAAAATGGGACAAAAGATCTGACAAGAACATGTGATAAATGTGGGTGCTTTTATTGTTTTATTGTCTTTGTGTGTCATCTTCCTGATAGGTAAGCAGAAATAACTGTTATCATTTCTGAATTTACCGTGCATGTTTGATCCTGACAGATTAGTAGTACACTTCTAATCTTTGTTTTCACTTTTTTGTGATATGCTTTACTTTGATAAGTTTCAGTTTCACCGAAATGTCTAGACTTGCAAGGCATTTGTCAAGACAAAAAAGTGCAATTCCTGGAATCATAAGTGTCTCAAAAACTTGAAAATGTATTATTTAACATTGAAAAGCAATTGTAAAAACTTGAAAAAAAAAGAAAAAAAGAAAAGCAATTGTGCCTTTCCAATGCGTCAGACAGCATTTGTTCATGCTTTAAGATGCTTAAAGGCCTGTAATTACTCTTCCAGACAAATTGGTGTGACCACAAGTCATAAACGTTGTATATGGGAGAGTGATGAACTGCAGGTGAGATAATAAGACTGTGCTGATCTACAGTAAGTACAGCCAGTTCAATTTATAAAAACCATAAAAAAGGGCCACTGGGTTGGTCAGTGGTTTAAGCAGGAGGCACAGTCCTCCTGCACCTGGATGCGGGTTTGACTCCCGGCCTGAGACTCCTTGCTATGTCTTCCCTGATCTCTCTCTGTCCCAGTTTTCTGTCTCTCCCATTGTGAATAAAGGCCACTAGAGCCACATAACCTTAAAAAAAGAAAAAAGAGAAAAAGAAAATAGCACACAGCCATAAACAAGGGAGTCTGTTGATAATGAGGCACATGTTAGGATAGGAACACAAACATAGACCAGCAAACAGAGAGCTTCACTTGCCGGTTCAGCTTTCTCTTCACCACAAACAGACTGAAACATAGTCTGCATTACTGCATATGCTGTACCAATCTGCCTATTGACCTCCTGCTCCATTCTCCCTCCACTCATGAGCAAGACCCTCATATACTTGAACTCATTCACTTGAGGCAGCACTTGACTCCCAACCCAGATAAAGCATTCTCACTGAGAATGCTGGTCTTCGATTTGATGTGTCTATCCTCATCCCTGCCTTTTCATACATGGCTCCAGTGAGAGCCGAAAATGGCAGTTCTATTAAGCCAGCAGGACCACATTGCCACCAAAGAAGAGTTACAGAATCCTGAAGTCACCAGACTGGATCTGCGCCACCCTTTTAGCTGGAGCAAGAAATTCTGGCATTAACAGTTATGGCTAGAATTGCTAACCCTACCTCTAACCCTAACCCTACCCTAACCCTAAGAGCAGCTCTGTCGAAGTGGAACTCCCACCCAGACTCTTATCTGTATTATGTAAGTCCTCCATGGATGTCATAAGCAGTGGTGGCTGGTGCACTTTTCTCCAAGGGGGGCTACACCAAAAACCAAGAAGCAAATGAAGTACGATATCGATATACGTACATTAATATCAATATTTAAAAAATGCCTGTTTTTGTTTTTGCTGAGCTGAATAACATGTTGTTATTAAATATAACATAACAAAATAGAATAAAATGTTTTCTCTTAAAATAGACCAAATAAACTTTTTTTTTGATTTTCAAGAAATAATTTAGGTTAAAACCATAAAGTAACACTGCCATAGTGGTAAAGACTGAAAAAAATGGAGATACTGTTTAAAATTTTAATACATTTGTTTTTTCATGCCATTTGAAATGACGCAATATTAAAAACGAAACTTTTTTCATAAGTTTATTGCCCTCAGGGAACACTGTATCATTGTGGAACAGCCTGTACATATATCAAACCAAACTATCATAACTCAATTCAAAACAAGACAGGAAGTCACATTTCACAGTTTGATAATTCGTGCTACATTTAAATGCTTGTCTTAGTTTCTAGTGTGTCTTTCCTGACAGTGTTTTGCTACAATTTGTTAAGTTGCTGCCATCTTTGGCAGTTATCAGTGCATTTTACCCCATATCTTATATTGATTGAACAGTATGTAAATACACAATACCAAAAATGTCTTGGAAATCTATAATCCATAACATAACAAAGTAGTGCTACTTGAAAGCAACATTTACATAACAAAGTAGTGCTACTTGAAGGCAACATTTGCATTTTAGCAGTTGTCCAGCAGTTGTCTTCTTCTATTAATGTGGATCCATTTTTTTTTCCAGTTTGTGAAATGACATAAGAACAAATCAGGGCATTTTTGTGGGAGAGGTGATAGAGCTGAACCATGTGGAGAAGTCTGCAAAAAAGGACCCACTAAGAACATGACCTCCAGAGGATAAAGTGACAAATTAAAACACTTCTATTGAGTTTAAAGTACCAGAGTAATAGGCCAACAAAGAAAAAGTTACCAGGCAAGAGGCAACATGGTACCATCTGTTAATGTACCTTAAGTAGTGCAATTTTTTAAATTATCCTTTTCATTACACTTACAAATGGAGGAATGCAAAAAGTGCCTTGGTAAGTGCAAAAGACGTCCAACAAAATAAAACCCTGAGACAATGGTAGAAATTTAGGAACACAGAGACCTATGGCATTACCTTTGAAAAAGCCCATGACATCATGGGCTCAAAGCCATATGATTTGCCACCTTGTGGCCCTGAATTTACTTTTTGTACAGAAATTTTGCCCTCCTATCCTTGAGAGATGCAAATTTCTCAATGACTCTATGGATAAAGTCAGGGATGTCTTTGACAAGTTTCTTCTCCGTAGACAGCCTTGCTAGTGCATTGAGGCAATCCTGTGACATTGTGTTCCTCAGGAAGGTCCTCTTAAGATCCTCTTAAGTGTTGAGAAACACCTCTCAGATTCAGCTGTTGTCATGAGAAATTGTGATGAGGATCTTCAACAGAGCCACACTCTTGAAGAGCTGATACAGAGCTACAGTACCACTGCAGTCTTTGAACTCATCATTGCTGTAGATGAGTGACAGTTCAGTTTTCAGCTTACTCTTGTTCAGCATTGGGTACGCCTCTACAGTGATGTTAAGCGCTGCTTCAGGGAAAGTGCTGTTGTACTTATGGAATTTTTTCCCCCAGCAGCAGTGTTGTACTGATCAGGTGCTTGGTGAAGGAGAACCGCCGCTGTGTGTGTGGTCCAGGATAATGTCACAAAACTAAAAAAAAATTAAAATTGTAATTAAAATACAATCAATGGACATAAATCAATATAATATTGTGATAACACGTTACTAATGTAATATTAAATGTCCTTAAATATTCATTTTATATGTCTGTGTACTATAGTTTGAATTTCAATCACTATGTTTAATAACACCATTGAATTACCTTTTCCCAGTAATGGCTTCATTTTCATTTTTTAGCACAATTATATTGTTGAATTTATGAAATTAAAGCAATGGAAATTGCATGTCAAAACATCAACATAGACCACCGCACACTGAACTGAGTTGCTGTGATTTTATTAAGAGCAAACAACGCGTTTTGCCCGTGGCTTCTTCAGCTCCTTCAGTTCAATGGAACTGGAACCCACACAAACTAATTGGCTTCCTCAACAAGTATATGGAAATTATAGATGTGGAAAATGTGCTCATTGTTCTGATACATTTGACACCAAAACATTCAACCACCCTCATTCAGGAAAGAAATATGGCATTAAGGAATTCATTAACTGTCTTTCTACACATGTTGTTTAAATTTTGAAGTGTCCTTGTGGTTTAGTGTATGTGGGCCAAACAAAACGTCATCTCAAATTGAGAATTGCTGAACATAAGGCTGCCATCAGTAATGGAAACATGGACTACGCCATAACAAGAAGAAAATACATGGGTCAGCCACTTCCCTCAAATTTTTTGGTGTTGAAAAAGTGCAACCTAATCCAAGAGGGAGTAATCTGATCAACCAGCTCTTAAGAAGGGAAGCATTTTGGATCCATGAATTGAATACACTTGAGCCATATGGACTAAATGAATCACAGGATTTGAGTTCCTTTCTGTGATATAAATATTAACTTATGTCTCCTTCCATGGGTAATTGGGATCCATAGGGAGAGCCACTAGGCCCCGTGTCCTTTCCCTGCCCCCCCCGCCCCCGTTTTTTTTTTTTTTTTTTATCTAATAGTGGAGAGGGACAGAAGTAGGACATTTGTAGGATCAGCAGTCCACTCCTTTTGATCTGTACTTTAGTGATCTACATAACGGTACAGGCAAAGTTACATATTATTTTTGTAACACTTGTAATGCTTTCTTATTCTTGCTTTTTGATCAATTTTTGTATGTTTATATTATATTTTTGGATACTTTGAAAAATGTTTTGAAAATGCCTTTGATGAATGATAAAGAAAAAATATTGGAAAAAGTTTATTGTATTTAACACACCTGTGAGTGTGTGTTTCTGTGTTTCTGCTGAGCGAACCTGAAGAAGCCATGGGCAAAAACGTGTTGTTCGCTCTTAATAAAATCACAGCAACTCAGTTCATTGTGCGGTGGTCTATGTTGATGTTTTGACTTAAGATGTTCCTGCGGCCGACCAGCACCTGATTCCTGAAATTGGCTGTGCAGTAGGAATGTAACGATATGGAAAATTTGATATCTCGATTGTAGTGACCAAATTGTAACGGTTTACGATATTATCGAGATATTCTTAATTGCTGTATAAATGTCTAAAAAAAACATACATTTTAATATTTTCACAAAATCTTGTGATTTTCTTGTCATATTGAAACGCCAGTAGCCAAAATCTTATCAAAATGAAACTTTCACATTAAAAGGTCAAACAACTGGCACAGAAAGAAGTTTTATTTTAAATGAACAAAATAAGCAACAGGAACAAAGTTTATTTGTGTGGTGCAAATTTAAATAAACACTTTAACAACCATAGTAGGTCAAACTATGCAAACAATGATCAAGAACAAAAATTTTAGTGCAAGTTCAAATGAAAAAAACTTTTGACTTTAAGCTGAAACTTAAATAAGTATAGGAGCCAAAAATGTTGTTATGAATTGTAGTTCACTCTGTGTATCTGTGGGTGTCGCTGTGTTGTTACCTGAAGGTCAGGTATAAAGGCCTGTTATTGGTTAGGTGTGTGACCCGGAAGGTCAAAAGGTTTTTGACCGCTGTGGCGCTAACTGCCAGCGTTATGGTTTTCGGATCAGTTATTAGAATAAATAAATATTTTAACTGCATCAGAAGAACATCGTCTCCTGTCATTTTGTCATTTTTCAATGTCCTGTGTGCTATCATCACATTCTGCCATGCTTACGTTATGATGCCGATGTTCCAAGCTACAAATTTACGCGAAACACAGTTGCGAGTCGCTCACAGACTTGAATGAGGCTGATATTACATATCCCGGTAATCGAACGCGATAATGAGATGAAGTCAAACATAAATGGTAATCGTTATCATGTAAAATTTTACCGCGCTTTACCGTAATACCGGTAACCTTTCCATCCTTACTGTGCAGCAGGAGTTCCCTTTACTTATCTCAGTGGAAAGTGCATGTTCATAATATGACAGCCACTAGGAGTTTATCCATCCTTGGCTTTTGCCAGCCATGACTTGGATTCTGGTTTTTACTTGACTATGGATTTTATTTCAGGAAATGTGGTATTTTATATATTATGCAGCAACAATGTATCAATTATTAAATGAATCACCAACTATTTTAATATCAATTGTTTTGAGTAAAGAAAGAAAAAAAATAGTTCTCTGATTCCAGCATCTTAAATGTGAATATTTTCTGGTTCTATTTACTTGTTTTTGACAGTAAATCAAATATCTTTATATTTATCTTAATCTTTAGGTTTTTGTTCAACATCATCTTGGGCTTTTGTAAACACTGATCATTTTTTTTTCACAATTTAGGGTTAGGGTTAGGTTTAGGGACCAAACAACTCATTGAATAGTCAAGAAAAGAATTTACAAATGAATAAACAATGCAAATAATTGTTGGCTGCAGCTCTAATATATAATAATATAAATCTGTTGTTCAATACATATTTAATTGATGGGGAGAATGCAAAATATTCCAACACTATAAACCTGGACTACTATATTTTATAGGGGTGTATAGGGGTGTTGGCCACTTTTCTGCACAATATAGCACTACTATGATGCTTTGTTCTAGCATCACAGAAATGAACATGTCAGTAATATTAAACAGCACAATATACATGCTGTATTAATTTACCTGATTTTTTTGTATGTTGTCTGGAAACTGCTGCATGATTCTCTGGACAAAGATGGAGTCAATGATCCGTTTCTGGAGCTGGCTGTAGAGAATGTTCACATGTTGCATGATGTGATGGAACAGTTTCAGGAAGAAGTAGGGATGGGAATTGATAAGATATTTCCAATTCCAATTCCATTATCGATACTGTTTAACGATTCGATTCTTTATCGATTCCCTTATCGATTCCCTTAACAGTTTTATTAGCATCAGTTTTTTTTACTTAGAAGTCACGACCTTACAAACTCAACAGCGAGGTCAAAAGAGGCCCAAAGCCTAGATAACATGTTAACTGTTGTAATATGTAACTGTGCAAATACACAAGAATGTGTTAACATTTTACTAACAGATTTTTCCTAATAGAAATGAAAAAATCTCCCTTTTAAAAGGATATATGAGCTCACTAAGCACTCAAAAATAATAATAAAGAAAGATAAATACTATCAAATACAACGGAACACTGCACAGTACAAATCTACAAATACTATGACGAATTAACAATTCTTTTGCAGAAAAATAAGCCTGTCTAGTAAAGTAGGCAGTGAGCAGTAGTGAGTGCTGCCAGCCTCTGAACCAGCCAGACTCTCTCTCTCGTCAGGGTCATCTTCTAAATGTAATGCAGAAAGCATTCGTTTAATAGCATAATAATAAAAGTATGCGATTATAAACCGGATGGTCATTTCTTCATTCTCGTGATTTGGCATATCTTTATTGACAATAGAAGTAAATTTGTGGATGGCATTCCAGCTACAAATGGTGCAGTAGGTTGTGGATCTTCCTTCTAGTTATATTTAAGGTTCATCTTATTGGTAGTTTTCTTCCATTCAGTTGAAAATAAAGTGATTTAGCAGTCAATATGTTCTGCTTTTGACTTCACCTGGCATTCTTACGAAATAAACATGAATGGAGAATCTCTTTCTTGACTCATAGAGCAGATAACATTCTTTGTTATTTCTTGCACAGCCATTAACATAAAGCGATTTAAATATGAGCAGCATGATGCAGTGGTTAGCAGTACCTTGAAGCAGTTGCAGAAAATGGAAAAATTTGTTTAAAATGTTGGATATTTTCAGACTGCTGTGTGTGGCAGAGAAAAGCTGCTGCAGTGTCTAATCTTAGCTTCAGTACTGACTTTCACATCTTAGTCACCAAAATTGTTCAACAACTTGAAAGAAAACAATGCAGTTAATACTGGAATTCAGATAAAGTCAGGAACAGCTAGAACAGCTTTATTTTTAGTCACAACAAGGGGAAAGTGGACTTTTATTGTTCCTGTGTGCTGTCATGAAGCAAAGCAAAACAAAGAGAAACAATACATTCCAGATGAACTTATAAAAATGAAAGATGTTCAGTGCAATTCATGCAAAATGACAGGAAAACAAAATTGCAAGAAATCATATGCATTCTTCTTCACGACTGCTGTAAATGGTTATTATATAAAGCGACACCAAAAGGAGTCCTGGACGAAAAAGTAGGGAAAAAAGTAATAGAAAAAAAAAAATCAGTTGGACATGGCAGCAAAAATATTAGAGCAAATGCACAACAGAAAATTGCTGATATTTAATTTCCTGTCAAACTGCTGTGGCAAACCCTATCCGATTATTGTGACGATCAAACTCTGTGTAGTATCGGGCAATGAAGTTGGCTCCCAAAATCCAGATGGGACCTGTAGGTGGCGGCACATCCAAACCCCTGAAGGTAACAGTGCAGACATCCCCTTCCATCTGTGATTGCTGGAGCCACAAAAGGAAAAAAAAAAAAAAAAAAAACTTTAATTTTAAAATTTGTAAAACTAAAAAGAAATACCATCATCAAAAATCAAAAATATGGGAAATACTGATAAAAAAAAAAAAAAAAAAACCACACAGTGATTCCTGCTACAATTACCCTGAAGTGACTAGAAGAAAAAATTTAATCAAATTTCAAAAAATTTTGTTTTAAACAAGTCTTTGAGAGGGAGAAACATCTGCACTTTGTTGAGAAAATCACTGAAATGTTAAAAAAAAACAATGTCTCACAAAGAAAGAGATTTGTGTATTACTTCTTCAGTGCGTATTATCATTAAATAACTCAAACAGTCTGGAAAAATTTCAGTGTATTAAGAGAAAGCGCACAAGCCCAAGCTAAACACCTGTGATAATACTTTGGGAAACCTCTGTCAAACACTACAATAACAAAAGGCACTTTGTTTTAACAATCTCCAGAGGTGGCATCAGTTTCCCTGGGCTCATGGTTGGCATGCCATCACACACTGGAAACTTGTATTGCATTGATCAATATTTTAGACCTTAACAAAAAATGGGTGCTGTGTGCTCTGGGACTATCCACACTGCCATCGGCAACAAGTGAAAAAGTTAGGTTCTGTGACGATATGGGGTTGTATCAGCGCCACTGCCAAAGATCATTTACACTTCTGTGACGGCAGCATAAATGCAGAAAATTACAGTGAGATTGTAAAGCAGCATAGACTGCCTTTAAGATGACATGTTTTTCAAAAATGTTGATGTATTTTTCAATAACAAAATGTAAAACCACATTCTACATTTATATAAAAGCTAGCTGAAGAAGAAAGGGGTACTGGACTGGCCTGCTTGCAGTCCTGACATGTTGGCAAAACAGAATGTGTGAAGAATTTTAAAAAGAAAAAATGGAGCAATAATAACCCTGTACCACTGAACTCTGAACAACTGAATGTGTTTACAAAAAGCATAGGACAAAATAATAACCTAAGTGTTTGGTATCTCAGAGCCAAAGTGTTGTGAGAAAAAAGGCAACATTACAAAGAAAACGATGGATCTGCTCACAAATATTTAATTGTTTGGATACTTGTTGGGAAGTTTCATTAGGCTTCCTAAAAAGCCAAACTGCAAAATGTGCTTGTCATAATGTTATAAATTTTCTTGCACCATTTAGATGTGAAACCAAAATAGTACAATCTGAGCTAGTCTACAAGTTGCTAGTGATCTCTCTCACTGATGGCAATTTAAAGCTCCTGCACCAAAATTGTATTTGGGCCAGCTCTTGTAAAAGCTTTACTACTCCAACTTTTTTTTCTTTTCTTTTTTAATTGGAATGTGTTGGAGACCTGAAATAAAGATTGGTGTACATTAGTAATTGAAGTTAAAAAGCATTAATGAGACTGTTTATATATTGGGTTCATGCTGTCTGCATGTAAATAAATGTCAAGGTAAATAATTTTACAGAGGAACTTTGTATATTTTCCAAACCATTCTAAATTTTAAAATAAGTTATGAAGAAGGTCTTTTATTATTAATGCATGCACCAGAGCAAACTTATTAATACCTGTAAGCATCATAAGCAAACATTTTCATTCAGAGTTTGCCCCATTTCTTACCCATAATATATAATCCTCATGTGTGAGGGAATACTCCTGGCCTCCCAGGTGAAAGGTGATACTTGGCAAACTTTTCACAGTGCCACAGTTGACTTTGTACTGTTGAACAAAAAAAGTACAGATGATCGAGGTGATGGTGATGAAATTTTATGGACCATTGTTTTTTTTGTAGGAAGCCATGCTGTACGTGCAAGACTCACTCCACTTTCATCCAACTCAGCTCCGATGGTTTTCATCAGCACAGACACAGAGGAGGCAGGCCCAGTGATGTAGGAGGAACCTGTATCAATCACAGCTGTGCAGCCGTTTTCACAAAACATCATATCTATCCCCACAGAAACACTGAACAAATGAAAGAAGAGGTGTAACATGAAACACATATGGTCTCTACATGGCTGCATATACACAAACACGTACACGCAAGGTGTGTGTGGTACGGAAAGAGGATCTCACCCTTTCATTATAACTTCCCATTTACCCTGCTCTTTGGTTTGCACGTAATTAAAGTTCCCAGTGTAGTAATTTGGGTCAGTACCCCCCAGAACCAGTTCCCCACCTGGAGAGTGTTTTGGATCCCTGAAAACAATGCAACAGTGTAATAAATGTCATGTAATAAATTAACATACAAAGGAAATGCATAGGGGCCCACAAGAGGGAGTTTTGTTCAAAGTAACTGTCAACACTAAATTAACAGTCAAAAGATGGGAATGGCACATTGTTATTGCAGTGCAGTAAAAATAAAATCAAGTAGACACTAAATTATACAAGAGAGACACAGAATGAATGAAAAGCAAAATGACAACAATGTTACTACAGAAATTTGCAATGATGTGGAAAAGTGACTGTAAAAACTTCAAATGACTTCAAAGAAACCCGCGTGACCATGAAGTGACAGACCCGACAAAAACTAAACGAGCAAAATCTCTACACAGACACAGAACAACCCCAAGGAGACACGAAACACATCTATTTTCTTTAGAGGATTTGATTGGTGGGGACATTTGACAACTTTTTGGCCAGTGGACCATGTCTCATATTCTTTGTCAGGACTTTAAGGACAACCTTTTCATTGCATAAACTGCTTGTCACTGTTGTTGTTGTTGTTATTGCTGTGACTTTGGTGATATATTGCCACTTGTACGTTACATTATCAGTCTTTAAATTTTGTTTCTTCTGGCTAATGGAATTTACCATTATATTTAAAAAAAAAAAAAAAAAAAAAACAACTTGATTTCAAGCCAATCTAAATATTCTTACATATAGTACATATATTACTAATGTAAACATATGTTTGTCATTAAGTAATTACAGTTATTTTCAATATTGTCATTTTAATAACTTAGCCTTTTTTGATAAATAACTAAGCCTCAGCCTAACTAAGCCAAAGTATCCCCTGATTACTATGTCTTGTCCTGTGAATGCTGGATCTTTCACAAAAGCCAGATAATTCCCTTGAAATCACCTGCTGTAGTAGACAGAAAACACTTCTTCTTTGAGGACATGCTGAGACATGATCCGATCAAATACTGGAGTGATACCATCAATGGCCACGTTGGGGTAACCCATCCCCAGGACTCCGTCAAACTTGGCAAAGATGAAAGGCATTGCAGACAGAGAGGTGGCTTCAGCAAATACTTGCACTACAGGAATACCACCAACCTTCAGGGATCAAACAAGCAGGAGTTCAAAGATGTGACATGTGTCTGAATGGGCTCATGGCCATATACATGTCCAAAAGAATAATTTAGACTCATTGATGTTTAACTCACCACAACCACATCCTCACTTAGGAATCCCCTGACACTTCCAGAGGCATACTGGATGGAAAATCCGGTACCATTCTCAATATAAGTGTGGGATTGAGATGCATCATACCTGTTGTGAGTAACTAAAAGTTCATAGTACCTTTAAGTCACGCCAAGTGGATGTCTGTGAATTTTGTATTTCATTTATCCTAAAAGAGAATGTGCATTATTAATTCAAAGCTGAAAGCACTTTACAAGTTGCCCAATGATCTACTACATTCCTGAGTTACAGCTGTGTCTGCCTGTGGTTTGAAGACCTGCAGGGAGGGTGCACTAAATAATCAGAGAACACAGACACCAAGCCAAATCAGTACAATATGCTTGTCTGCCAGAAATGAAAATCCATTAAAGGCTCTGTCAAGTCATCAAACACAACCAAAGAAACTTATTTCACATAGGCTTCATTTAGCCTTTGAGTAAAATGTTATGACTGAAACATGGATTACTTTGACAAGAAGTTGCTTTTTTTTTTTTTCCTTTTTGTAATGATGCACGTTGGCACTTACAACAAGCAGTGGAAAAAGGTGAGCAGCTTTGTGAGGGCACCCACAGATTGGCTGAACCGGTGTCAAACACCACATTAAACATCTGTGCTGGTGAGCCAATGCTGATTTCTCCGTAGTATTGGGTCTGTTGAGGATAAACAATATGCTGTTTTTGGATCTATTTCCTTTTTCGGGTGGGGGTGGGGGGGGGGTGGGGGTGGGGGGGTTCGCACTTCTAATAACCTACATATGTGGTTTCAGGCTATCATTAAAAGCATGACTCACACACAAAACACAAATATAATTCAAAAGCAAATGGATCTGCTACTTGACTCAAGAGGGTATTTCAACAAGGTTAAAGAGCACTGATGAGAGCTCTTAAATATTTGGCCTCAATCAACTGTTAAAATGGACATATGTTTCTCTGTCTAAAGCTAAAACCACACACCCAGATGCCTTTAATTAAATGCTTCTTCATAGCCTACCACCTGGAGAACATTTCAAAGAACAACATATATATAAAAGGGAACATTAAAATGTCTCACATCCAAGTAGTTAGTTAGAGGAGTGGGAACAGTCCCGTTGTTGGTGTTAGCTGTTCTCAGCTGGCCCACCTCAGTCAACACATGTTCTGCAGAAACACCCATCTCCAGCAGTGTGTCTCTGATGGATGGCATCTTCTTCAGCGGGATTCTGAAAATGCAAACACAGTGTTGAAATCAGAGGCTTGTATAATGCAAAGCAAATAAAACACATTTGTTTTCTTATCTATATTTGTTTAGCAGTAGAGTGTCACAATGAAGGTCTTTTATGCTGTACTACTACAGTTACAGTTGAAACAAATCAGGTAGTTATGTAAAGGATTAAGTTTGCTACCTCCTCAAAGCATGGCTTGTAGTCACTGTCAGTGATAGAGCAACAAAACCCATCCAGTAATTCAGGAGTAGAGTCATGGTAACCAGCTGAAAAATATCCACCAGTGATGTATCTGTATAGGTTGGCTTTCCTTCTTTTGTGAATATTTAGGTTTATTGTGTACGAGTTTGTGAATGCCACCCTTATAAGCATGGTCTCTCATCTTTTGGCTCCTTTTATACCCTGCTCTCTTCACCATGCTGTCATCCACGGGGCACTGACTGTGGAGATTTCCTGGAGGTAAACACTAGAAATCAAGCTCTGCCTCCTTCCCAGTCGCCATTCTACTCTGCATTGGTCACGCAACCTATCCTGTGATTAACAGGTCCCAGGGGCACATCTGAACTTTGACCCCTTGAAAAATACTGAAAAAGCCCAAAGCCGAGGTGCAGAGCTTTAAAGATTGCTGATGTCAGTGACCTTGTCTTCAGGCTATGAGAAGATATGGAGGAAATGACAGATGTTGTGAGCTATTAGAGCAGATTAGTTTGATGTTGTTTACTAAGTGCAAAGACAAGTAATATGGAAGCTGAGTTACTGCAGCTGAAAATATCATTTATCTAATCTGTCTTTGCTTCCAGTTTACTCCATGGTGCCCTGGCTGGATTTGAAGAACATCAAAATATCCGTATAAAAAATCAAATAAAACCCAATGTAAGTTAAACTTTGCTTCTATGGTGGCCCTGGTGTGCAAACTCTGAGTATGTTGAACCAGAACTCAGGGAAACTCTGAGTTTTCCATTTCATAAAGTGCAGGTAACCCAGAGCAACAGGGCAGTGGTCTGCCTTTGTGTAGAGAAATTCAACTGGGAATCCAAATAAATACTTTGCTATGCCCTGATAAACTTTGTAAAAACATTAGTTCTAGCATTTTTCTGCACAGTTACATCACCTATATACATGATCTAATCACAAATATCACTCATTCTATTCTATTCTTTGATTTGATTTTTCTGATGTGATTGGATGTATTGGTTACAGTCATATTCATATGGAAGCTCCTTGTATGATTTTTCCTTTGCCAAGGTGAAATAAAAACTACAATGCTAAATAATAAAGTAGTATAAACTCAAGGAAGAAAAGTAGCAGGATCTTTTCCGTTTACTTGGCCTTGTCATGGTGAATTACAGCAACAAAGCAACACTGGGATTCTAAGAGTCAGCAAGTTCAGAGCAGACAGAACCAACCCTAAGAGTTTCTTAACTCAGGGTTTGTCGACTCTGGGTTAGTTTTTTAACTTAGAGTTTCTGAAACAGGTCCCTGAGGAGAGAGATGGCAAGATGACAGCCATTTAAAACTTTGCAGCTGTCATTTTACACAGATTTTATACAATCAATTAAATGTGACATGTGACACACATACATTATCTCATTTTTGTTCTGTGTTATACATCTGCATTTCATTATTTCTGTCAGATCTGTCAAAAGACACTTGTTAATATGTACATATTTAATCAATTCTGAATCTGGAATTAAAGTTCTGAAAAGTTGATGTCACAGTTTCCCAAATGTAAAAAAACTTCACTCAACAAACGAGTATGAAAAATAGAGAACTGCAAGTGAACTTTATAATGTAGGGACACAGAAGCTGCATCTTTGTAGGGGACAGATTAAAGGGTATTTTCTTCACTACATACTATATTGCCAGTATCTAATGACTGCCAAAACATCCACACTGAACATGGTACACTGTTTGCAAACAACCACAAAGTCTGTCGTACGTGAAAAATAGCCAGATGTACTACTTTTGGAAAAGTTTCTAGTGTGTTACTAATCAGTCTGTCTCAAATATTGTATCCTATAAAGCAATGTGCAACCACAATGCTCAGTGGTACTTTCCAGAACTGGAAACTGCCCATGAATGTTCTGTCACAGCTACCAGCCCCTCTTCCACTGCGCCAAGACTGTTCATCTCCCTTCTGTTTGCTTCTAGGTGGGCTCCAAAATGATGGCTCCACCTGTTACCTTTCACTGTTGACTCTCTCAGTCTCCTGCTTCACTGCCAAATCGTGGAAAAATGTGTTGTGCACCTTGGGGCCACAGAAAATTAGTTTTGGCTTAATTTCACTACACCTCACTATTACTTAACTGTGAAGGTGATAGGTCTGCCTTATATTACTGTGAAATTTTACAATGGGTGGAGGAGAATTATCCTGTCTGCAAAGCACTTGCTTACATTTTATTGTGATTTGTACAAGTAACTGTTTCTTTATTTGCACATTTATACTTAAATTCCAAAGTTTATTTCATCTGAAGTTGTACTATAATTTTTGTTCCTGATAATTGTTTGCATATTTGGCTCTAATATGGTTGTCAAAGTGTTCATTTAAACAAATAAGCATTGTTCATTTAAAATAAAATCTTTTTCTGTGCCAGTTGTTTGCCCTTTTAATTTGAAATTTTCATTTTGATAAGATTTTGGTTTCTAATGTTTTAGTATGACAAGAAAATCACAAGATTTTGAGAAATTATTTTTATGCATGTGTTTTTTGGACATTTGTACAGCAATTAAGAATACCTCGATAATATCATAAACCGTGATAATTTGGTCACTATAATCGAGTTATCGAATTTTCTTTTTTTTCTTTTTCTAGTCTGCTCTAATGCAACATTTCCAGCAGCTTGTGCACAAACTTTCTTTGACATTGATTTTTGTAAAAGAGGAAGAATAATATACATCTTTAGCTTCAAGAGCAAGATACTGGGAGAAAAGAATAATTTTTTGGCAGAAAGTAGAGTTCATGTTGAGTGCATGTGCAGTGCAGCGGAATTGGCAGTGTGCTGTGTTTTTATACTTGCCTCATGCTGCTATGCACAGCAAGGTTTAACACCTAACCATTTAGTGCTGGTTTGACTGAATTTAGCTACAGGAAAAGATTCCCACGATATCTGGCCTGTCATGAAGGAGAAGTCTTTATGCTTGAATAACAGCCTTGTCAGCCCTGGATATATATGGGGGTTCATGTCATGCTCAACCTTGGACAGCCATTACAGAGGTTAGAGGTAAATGGTTTGGCCACTCTGTGTGAACAAAGTTTCCAGAGAAAAATAGTCAGTGGTTTTCAAACCATAGTTAATATTTTATTAGTATTTAAAAGATGGAGGACAAAAACACAGCTTTACTGAGCTATATAAGTTTCAGCTCATTGCTTAGATGTCCTGTTGGGTTCAATCTCTGTGCTTTCATAGGGATGCCGTCAGCTACAGCAGGCAGCTGCCTTTTTCTTTTCTTTTTTTTTTTTTTTTTTTTTAACAAAAAGAGCTTTAAAACTTCTGCACAAAACGTGTGCAACAACAAACGACTTACATGAGCAGTCACACATTCGCTGTTGAAAAGAACCAACGAAGGATAAATGTATTTACATACATTACACAATCAGAAACACATTTGCTTTGTTAAAGGTTGATGTGATAAATTGTTTTTTAAACTGTTTAAACAATTTCATATTGAATGGTAAAGCAAAAATCTACAACAAGCTGTAAACTCATTATTATTACCTTATAAAGCTCATGGCAAAAGATAAATCATTATCTCCCCACTGGTTTTAAAGAAACATTGCTGCCTATAAAAAAAACACTCCTTTTGCTGGAAACCAGATGAGGGCAGTAAAAGTAAAAAAAATGAAACAGTCTGTGCTGGAAAAGATTACACGTAGCTATTTGAATGTTTGAGCAGTATTTTCGAGTTAGCAAAGTAGCATCAAAGCACACACCTAAGGGCAACATGCAGCACTTGTCTAATTTTTGATATACTGTAGTTTAGAAAACAATTTTGACAGCATATTACAGGCATCTGACTCTTGACCTGCCAGGAAAAAAGGGTAGGCATAAGTTTCTTTCCCACAGTCCTAACAGAAACCCCTGCGTCACTCCTGCATAGCTACCAAGCTCTTGCGTGAGTCCACCCCACTACTGAGCATGGGAAACCTTAAAAAAAATAAAATAAAATCTTCGTAGGGGTGATTTGGATAGGTTAGGGTTATATTATCAAATCTGAAAAAATATATTTTCCTTGACTGAGCCAGTAATCTGGCTGTACTGGCTGGCTATAAAAGAGTACCAAGACGTCTTTATAGAATTTATAGAGCAATAAAACAGAGGAAATATATGTTGAAAATGTTGTTGAAAAAGCAAATCGAAGGTACAAACTTGGAAAAAAGTGTTAAAATTACAAAACCTCTGAGGTTTTGGTGACAAGGACACCACTTTGGCAGAAGTCATGAATTCGGCAGAATTAAACTATCATGATTAGAAAGATAAGAAGCAGACTTGTGATTGTCAGACAGAAATGAGGTTAACACTGTGAGAAAGAAGCCACCACCAAATAGTAAACATCTGGTATGATGCATGCAGTACAAATTGACTGCATGGCTTTGACTTTCTAAACTGTGGTTTTTATAAAATTCTGTACATAAGAAGAAAAAAAACTGTTTGGCTTTATACATTCTATGCTCAGTTATGTTCGTGACATTGATTCCACTGACTACAAAATTAGAATGTGATTCCATCTGGAGTCAATATGCATGAAAATGTGTCTATTCTTCGCAACAAGAAGTAAAAATGTAGAAATTGTGACCAAAAGAGGTCATTAAAACATATTTCATGGATTACAGTATGACATCCAATCCCCAGGAGTGCTCTAAATGTTGCTGAGTTGGTGTCTGAATTTCCCCCTCGTTTTCATTTGATGGACCACGTCGGACAAATTATAAGCAGTACTCTCCTGACCAGCAGAGAGCAGCATTATCCACAATACTACATGAAAAATATTGATAGTAATACGAAATAATTTAATTAAAAAAAAAAAAAAAAAAAAAAAGCAATTAAAAAAAGACAAAACAAAAAACAGTCACCCAGAAACACATTTTCAAAATCCTATAAATCTCTTGCAAAATCAAATAAAACACCTAAAGGTCATAATTAATCTTCCCAAAACTGATTCCTTCCAAAGGAAAAAAAAAATTATATGAATCTGTTATACAGAGCATCCAATGAACACAGATGTAATATATTCAAAGCACAATCAGAGTTTGATCTGGTACAATGTGAGTTAGACATGGGTGAAGACAGTTGTTTAGGAAGTAAACATTGTATGCTAAATTATGACATTCATGCTTACCATCCTGCCTGCCTGCTATTGCAGGAACAATCCTGAAGGTGACAGCAGAGGATCACTTGTCCGATACCATTTGAGCCAGACAAACTCAGCTAAATGAAGTCAAACCATCCAGATCAAAACCATTCAGAAATGACTATTTTACTAATGTTGTATTGTTGACATTTCTTCTTCATGAATGTGTATGTGGCTTTTCCTTTCTTTTCTCTGAATAATGTAGGTAAAAATTAGGTCATTTAACTTCTTATACAACAAGCAACCTTTCATGGTTACAGCTATTGAGTGCTCTTATTTAGGGCAGCTAAAGTTATTTATTTTCAGAATATTGAGCATTTAATTCTTAAAAAGTGAGAGATCAAATGCAATGGAATGAGTTTGGTCTACAGAAATTATCATGTCATTTTTGCTATTGTACCTGTTTTGATAGAACACTACAATAAAAAAAAAATTTCTTCCTCCAACCCTATCACACAACAAATCACGTTTGTTTTCTTAGCACATTTCTTACCAATGTCTTCTCACGGAACATCAGGTGAACGTTTCATTTCATTTCAAGTAACTTATTTACATTTCAGTGAAACTGTGCCCAAGGTTGGGGAGTGGTGAGGGTGGGGGATGGGGGAGGTTTCGACTTCCCTTGGAAGTTTTTGCTGATTGATAAGGGTCCTGCTTGGGTGTGTTCCTAGAGAAAGACAGGCATTGAGATACAGAGACGTACAGAGCAAGGGAGACCAAGAGGCACAAAGAGAAGGAGAGACAGAGGGAAAGAGAGAAAGATAGAGAGCGAGAGCGGTAGGCAGTGCATTTCTGCACTTTTGGGACAATTCAACCATTTTTGTAAATTTAGAGGGATTTTTTTATTTTTAAAGTTAAGTTCTGTGAACTAATTACAAGTATTCCCAGGTGAATAAGTAACTTAGAAAGAAGTCATAGCCTGCTCTTTTTTAAGTTGAAAAACTTTCCTGAGATCTAATTGAAATGTCTCTGACATGCTTTTGTCAAAGTACCACAGTCCTTTCCAACCCCTTCTTCCATGGGGTTATTTTTTTTTCCCAGTCAGCTCAAAAACTTTATTTTATGTTAATCTGATGCCTGACTGAGTCACCTTACCCCCAACTGCCATTAAGCAGGTATTGTCTGCATAACATGATATTGAGAACAAAAAACACAACAAAACTATGGATCAGCTGCAGTAAAATAAGAGCAACTAGAAAGCAAGTGAGAGAAAAAGATATTTTCACGGAGACTAATGTGCGACAAAACAAATCAATTATATTCTGTAATCTATGGCTTAAAAAAAAGATTATATGTTAACTAGGGCTGGGCAACCATTAAAATTTTTAATTGCAATGTATCGCATTATTTCCCTGATTGATCACAATTAATCACATTGTATACGCAAAATCAAATAATGAATTCAAAAGTAGTGTAAAATGCACTTCATGCACTAAATGACCAACCATATGAACTAAAGCGCCATAACATTTGTTGTTCAAACACTTTTAACATCAGCACATGCAATTAAAACATATTTAGTGTAAACCTCATCTTAAAAAAAAAAAAAAAAACTTATTGCCACTGCCAGGGCATTAACGTCATCCTGTTTTTGTAAAAAATAAAAAAAAGTCTACAAACAAAATCCAACAAAATGATTGTGGCTCAGCACAATCATAACATTAAAACAGGCAATTTCTGAGGTAACAGCAGAAACTGTTAATGCGGAGTTCAACTTGGCAGTTGTTACAAATAACCTTGTTTCTGTCAAAATCCTCCATCTGGGAGAACTTTAAAATGAAAATATCCATGTAAAAGTTCAATAACTTTACCAATTTGCATATCATTCGTTCTTTCCATTTTCAACTATCAATCAAAAATAGAAAAAATAAAAAAGTGACATTTCATTACATTTTTCGTTTTTTAATCCAACACACAAAAAAATAAAAACGAAAAAATGCCAGCTTTTTTTTTATATTTCAATTTTAAATTTGGAACTGCAAACATCAGTTGAAAGCACAGAAAACTAAAATAACTAAATAAAGCAAATTCACTTGTTTTCTGTGCAGTATTTGTGACAGTGTGCCCATACAAATAAGTATTTTATAATAACAGACTTGCATTTACACAGTTACAGCCTGATTGTTTACCTTTAGACTTGTGTTAATGCTTGTTTGCTTCATGTATGCTAAGATGCGTGCTAGCGGTCTGTTGATTTATGAAGTAAATACTTCTGCAGTCTCAAATATTAACTTGGATTTTATCCATCCGTCCATTTGTCCAACTTCTGTGGCCCCTGAACCTTCTCAGCTGGCTCCTCTATAGGTGTATGTGAAGGAACAGTGACTCCGAGTCCTTTTCAAAGAGAGAGTCCCTCCACCCTGAATAAGAAATTCATTTCAGCCTCTTGTATTTAAGATCTCATTCTTTCTGTTTACCCACAATTCAGTCACCATAGGTGCAAACGTAGATCCACCAGCACATAGAGAGCTTTACCTTTTGGCTGATCCTCCACTCTTTCCTCATTCAAGACAAGACCCTGAGATACTTGAATATCTCCACTTATCTCCACTCCTCTTAAAACAGAGATGGAATTCTGGGCCAAAAAATGCCCCTTGTTCTCCCCTTAGCATATTTCTGTCCATAACTCAGGCCTGCCCTTTCTGTCAGACCAACCAAAACAAATCCAGCTTACTGCTATCAATGCAGATAAAACTTTATTCGTATAGGGACTGAACAGCTTGTGGCAAGTAACCTATCCTACACTCCCCCCAGAACATCCCAAGAGACACCACTGAATGCCTTCTCCAAGTCCACAAAACCCATGTGAACTGGTTGTGCAAACTCCCCTTTCCCCCTCCAGGACCAAGATCTGGTCTAGTGTTCCATGGCCAGAAACTAGAATCCATGTTGTTCCTCCTGAATCAGAGGTTCAGCCATTGATCGGACTCTTCTCCAGCACCCCAACATATACTTTACCAGGTAGGCTGAGAAGTGTGATTCTTCTGTAACTGCTACACACCCCTCATCCAGCCTTCCCAAAAAGGAGAACAAAGAGGACTTTCCAGCAAGGGTGAGGCATAAAAAGGCAAGGGCGCAAACATAAGCTAGACACTCCATCAAGAGTTCACAGTTGTTATATCCACATGAGAAAACTTCTTTGGGAAGCTTTTGTCAAGCACTACACTACAGAGCTACATTGTATAATTATCAGTGAAAACTTTACTGTGCAACAGGAAGGCTTATATTGATCCTATCTAGAGATGTTATTAACATCTCTGGGCTCAGAGGAATTTGGAATGGACCATTAAACTGTGAAAATAGGTTTTTTTTGGGAAAATCAATCAATATGCCTTACCTTTTTTGCATGAAATAGGAGTTGTGACCTCTGGACCAAAGATGAAAAGGAGCATCCAGACTGTTGTCATGTTCAGAAACAAGGTTCTGTCATGGTATGAAGCTGCATCAGTTATTCTTCTGTGATGGCAGCATGAATGAGGGAGAAGTACTTTGAGATTGTAAAGCCACATAAGC
Organism: Hirundichthys speculiger; assembly: GCA_018398805.1. Taxonomy (NCBI): domain Eukaryota; kingdom Metazoa; phylum Chordata; class Actinopteri; order Beloniformes; family Exocoetidae; genus Hirundichthys; species Hirundichthys speculiger. The sequence goes on along the minus strand of JAGFBZ010000693.1, from coordinate 170,507 downwards.
TTTGCTGTCTTTGCATTTTTTCCTAAGGATGTCCTTGTATTTTTCAAAAAGAAGCCAAACCACATTCTGCACATTTACAAAGACATATCTTAGTGTGCGGGCACTGTAATGGGGTGTCTGCAGTCCTGGCCTGTCCTCTATGGAGAGTGTGTGAAGAATTTTGAAAAATGTGACAACGATGACCCTGCATTGTTTAAGACCTCAAGATGCGCTTGCAGGAAGGATATGACAAAATAACACATAAAATGCTTGACTACTTGAAATTCTCAATGCATGAACATTTTGAATTTTGTGAGAAGTAATGGCCACATTACAAAGTGTCTTATTGCACCAAGGTTTTTTTTTTTATGAAATATTGCAAGCCTTAAATACAAAAATCAACGTATATTAATCAATTATATTAATTTGACAAGAAAATGTGTGAAATACCTTGGATTCAATCTAAAAGTCAGTTTTCTTTTTTTTCTTTTCATTTTTTGTATATTTGTTGCTTTTTACCTATACTTTGCTGCCATACAATGTTTGAGTGTTACACCGCACAAAAGGTATTAACCACCCAGGCAAGGATGAATGATTGTTACTTTGTTTAAATGGAGACTTTGAGTCAAATATGTGTTCTTGTCACCAGCATTAACATTTCACCATATGTGAAGCCCAGTTTCAATTCTCAATAACATTGTTTCACATAGTATTGCGTCATGTCACCACATTTTGTATTTTAGGACCATTTGCAGGTCACCTAGTTAACCAACGCAGCATTCTTTTATAAGACATTCTCTCATTTGGAAATACTATTTGATATGTTGATGACTAAAGACCATTTTACATGGCCTGTAATATTTTAATATTCATTCAACAACCCTCCATGGCCTGTACTTGAGGGGATACTGGAAGAAATCACTCAACAGCAAATGCCGGACATGTTTCATTATAAAGTCATTCTGCTTAAGGTTTCATTGATGTTGCAGTGATCCTTCCGTCTAAGACAAATAGACTGTTAGGTTATTGGAAATTATGCCACACTTCGTTTCCCTCTTCCTCCCTATTGAAATATTTTTATTTATTCGTATTTGTGTTGCAGTGAGTGACAAAAGACGTGTCGGTTAACTTTGTCAAACTTAAATCTGTAGAGAATGGATTTCTCAAAGCAGTTGTGGTCGCTTTGATCACATGATTATTTGAGGATTGTGTGCACAGGATATCCCCTTTAAAAATAAAAAAGAAGGGAGACATCCTTTGCTAATTGCTAAGCTTTGTGACTTCCTGGACAACAAGTGTCAACATCCTTGACACCTACCAAACATCCTTTCTTTGTTGCTCATGGTCTGACTCATCTCAACCCAGAGAATGGAAGTCTTTTATTGAATTTTATCCCTCTATCTCTTTTAGTTTTTTTGTTTTATTTTTGTTTTTTTAAATATTGCTTGATTTGTTAACATTTGTTGTTGTGTTTTCAATTCCCCAACTTGAAGTACATTTCTCCAGTGGTGCCGTGACAGTCATTGGCCTACTTATAAAAAAAAAAAAGAAAGCCCTACAGGATGGGTAAAATAGCTACTCTATTACTGTAAAATAATAATGATAATAATCACAATAATTAAAATAATAGAGATGACCTAAATGTAAAAATCCTGGCATTTCAAACTATGTTCAGATCTATTTGTCTTTCAGCTTTAGTTGTCCTTTGAACTGAATGCTATCATGCTAATTTAATCGCGCTATGGGCTTCCAGGGTATGGGTTATTGGCCATTTGGTCACTTCACAGACAGAGTGAAAGCTTGGTCTGCATTACAAAATGCATTGGCAGTAAATCAGAAATATTTCTGCTGGGCTTCACACTCCACCAGGGCTGCCAGTTTAGTATCTTGGTTGGCTTCAAGCTGCCTTCACACTACACAGTTTTAAGTCCAATTACTGAGCGTGCCAAGTGGTCAGAGACAAATCTGCATCAGCAGTCACCAGTTGGTGCCCAATTATTATGTGTGAACAACTAAAAGACACCTCAAAGGAACTCATCAATGAGTTGCTGGGCCATCAAAGACAGGCAAACAGATATCAAGCTTCTTGTTATCTGGATCTCTGTGATGACTTCTCATTTGAGGGAAAACCACACAGCAAAGAATAGATGGTGTAAACATTCAAAGAAACACACCGAAGATAAAGCAGCAACATGGCAACCAGAAATTTCTCAGAAATATTTGGGCTCAAGTAATGATTGACCACTTCTCCAATGACAAGACAAGACATAATTTAGTTTGAAAAGCATAGAAATATAAACCAGTATTAGTGTTACTAACTTGCGATTCTCTTTTTTGTGACATAGCAGGTACACCTAGACTAATCTTTTCATGCTTGTTCAAACAATAAAGGCAGATGACCACCGATGGCTCTGCTGCAGGTTTCTTCATTTTAACCCTTGTGTGGTGTTAGGATTTTCTGCATTCTCGGGGTGTTAAGGGGTCCTTTGGACCCCTTGGGGTTTCATACCATAACTCAGCCCCTGTGCAGGCTAGAGACATTCTGTTTTCACCAAACTTGAGGATGCCCTTAGGTCACTGACCTACCACTAGGTTTCTCCAACCTGAGGGGGCGGAGCCTATTCGAAATGCTGATTCCACGCCACCAGCCCCACTTCTCAACCACTGTGTGGGCTAGAGACATGCTATTTTCACAAGTCGGTTACTGGTGACACACTGTCTTCACTGGAGGGTTACTGGTGGGTAGCCTTGAAATCACTGACCCTCCCTATGATGACCTCGACCTTTGGGGGTGGAGTTTCGCCATCATGCACGCCACAACTCCCACTTCTCAGCCTCTGTGTGGGCTAGAGACACGCTGTCTTCACTGGACGGTTACTGGTGCATTGCTGTGATGTCACTGACCTTCCCTATACTGACTGTCACCTTGGGGGGGGGGCAGAGTTTTGCCATCATGCATGCGACGAATCCCACAACTTAGCCCTTGTGAGGGCCAAAGACACACTGTCTTCACCAGGGTGTTGCTTGTGGGTGGTTTCTGACCAGTCCCCAATCTACATTGGTCCAAAGGGGTGGAGTCTGACCTCCATGCCACTATTGATACTATTATTAGACCATATCAGGTACCATGTACCTTGACCTCTTCTATATCATCTATAAATACATCACATACAGTAAAACAGTTATGATCAATACTGCAGTCAACTTGCTTATAAATAAAGGAAAGCAGGCCTTCAGTACTATTGATATTTATTGCATGGAATTGATTTCACACAGAAGCTTGATTGTGGGATTTGTGTTGTGGGTGGTGTGGTAGCGAAACCCCGCCCCCTTTGATCAAGGGTGGTTGTGGGACAGTAAGGTGCACTCAGGGCTGTCCCTGTTGACCCCCTGGGGCATGCATCATGTCTCTAGCGCACACAGGGGCTGGGATGTAGGATTCCTGTTGCATAATGGCGTGGTAGCGAAGCCCCGCCCCTTGAGTCAAGTTTGATTGGGAAAAATATATTCCCCACTCCACCCCCTGTTCAGGTATTCTAGTCTCTGGTAGAAGGAAGGCAAGTAAAGGTATGCAACAATCTATATGGTCCTATTCCAATGTTCACACTTAAGCTGTAGAGTAGACTACTGCCCTATTGTTTTACATTGGGGTCCTTTGGACCCAAACACCCTCTGTGTGATGTAAATGTGAAGGGGGGGTGTAGAGTGGGAGCTCTCCCCAAAAAATATCCTTCATGCCCCTCACATAAAATAAGCCAAGGACAATGAGTTTCAAGTTGAAAAAAGTATTACTTGTATGATTTTTATTTTAGTAAAGATTGAAAATGGGTCCAAAAGACCCTAACATCACACAAGGGTTAATGGGGAGTCATCCCTCTACATTCACTGAAGTGAAGATTCAAGAATTTGCCTCATCATTATGGATTTCGTTAAAGATCATTATGTATTTCATTATGGAGCTCAGTCAAAAACAGTAGATTTCCCTCTCTAGGATGGAAATGAGTTGCTACTTGATGGACAAATTTGGGCAGCGCAGTGATATTTATGCTGTATTAGTCTGACACAAGTTTGTGTCAGACTAATACTTGTGTCACAAGTTTGACACTGGCAGATGAGCTTCCCCTGAAGGGTTAATATTTCAGGATAGAGTGAGGGGCTCACTCATTCAGAAGGGTCTCACAGTAGAGTGCATCAAAAGGTGAATAATTGAAATAGTTGTGTCGCTCACCAGACCTTCCAGATACTTCCCAACGTAACAGTTGAGTCAGCTGGAGAATTTTTTTTTTATTTTTTGGCACTTGTGCCCTTTATTAACAGTGGGAGAGACAGGAAATCAGGGCAGAGAGAATGAAGAAAAACATGCAGCAAGGGGTCACAGGCCGGGAGTTGAGCATGCAGGCTACCTACCCTAACTGCCGTGCTACTGGGGCAGCCTGAGATTATTCTTCTTGACTGGCCTGGGAACACCTCAGTGAGAATGACAACCCAGACTGTTGCTCCTGCTACCGGTTTCTGCATAAGCAACAAAAAATACAGAATCCATAGATAGATGGTTCCTTCAGTTAACATGTCAAATATATTTATACAAAAGTTGCGATGTCTACGCACCAGTTGAGGTAGTCAACAGTTTGTACCCACATATACCACTCATCGTTTTTATTTTTTCATATAATTACACCCACTAGTTCACTGGTCGATTTTAAAGGAGCAAAACAATGGCCATCTCAGTCTTGCGAACTGATGCATAAATACCAATCTTGCTGCTGTTCAGAAAGTCCCACCACCATCCCCATGTTCACCTGTACGCTTTCCAAAGGATCAGGACTTGGGGTTGTTGCTCATCGCTCATAATATCTCATGGTAGTAGGAAGTAATGAAGGTGGAGCCTGGATACCCAATTTTAAGAATTGTACCAGCCACTTTATTAGGTACACCTTGCCAGTACTAGGTTGGACCTACTTTTGCCTTCAGAACTGCTTTAACTGAACAACCATGATGCAAATCTCCCATTTCACCACATCTCAAAAGTGCTGTATTGGATCGAGATCTGGTGACTGTGGAAGCCTTTGGAGTACAATGAACTTATTGTAGTGTTCAAGAAACCAGTTTGAGATGATTTGATCTTTGTGACATGGTGCATTATCCTGCAAGAAGTAGCCATCAGAAGATGGGTACACTGTGGTCTTAAAGGACTGGACATGGTCAGCAGCAAGGCATGGTGCAAAGTGCCCCACCCCCCACCCACACACACACGTGCGCACACACACACACATCATTACACCACTGTGATGGACTGGTGACCTGTCCTGGGGGGACCCTGCCTTTCACTGGGATAGGTTCCAGCAGTTCCCAGTGACCCTGTATAGGACTAAACATGTATGGATAAGGGATAGATGGATGGATCATTACACCACTGCCAACCTAAACTGTTGATACAAAGCAAGATGGATTTATGCTTTCTTGTTGTTTACGCCAAATTCTGACCCTATCAACTGAAGGTTGCAGCTGAAATTAAGACTCATCAGATCAAGAAACATTTTTCCCATCTTCTATTGTCCAATTTTGTTGAGTCTGTGTGTACTGTAGCCTCAGTTTCCTGTTCTTCGCTGACAGGAGTGACAGTGGTCTTCTGCTGCTGTAGTCCATCTGCTTCAAAGCTTGATGTGTTGTGCATTCACAGATAGTTTTTTTTCATATCTTGGTTGTAATGAGTGTTTATTTGACTTACTGTTGCCTTTCTATCATCTTTCATCACCCCTGACATCAACAAGGCATCTTTGACTACACAACTTCCACTCAAGGAATATTTTCTCTTTTCGGGCCATTCTTTGAAAAACCTAGGGATCTTTGTCCATGAAAATCCCAGTAGATCAGCAGTTTTTAAAATACTCAGACTAGCTCACTTGGCACCAACAGTCATGCAGCAGTCAAAGTCACTTAAATCCCTTTTTCCCTTTCCTAATACCTGGTTTGAACTTCAGTGAGTTGTTTTGACCATGTCTGTACACCTAAATCCATTGAGTTGCTGCCATGTAATTGACTGATGATCTATTTGTGTTAAGAAGCAACTGAACACATGTACTTAACAAAGTGGTTGTATGTACTCATAGCAGCATGAATTGACTGAATAATTTGCAGCTTTACATACAGTTAATTAAACACTATGATTGCATCAAGTGTTTACGTGGAACTTTACTTTACCCTTGGTTACTAAACTAACAGTCTAAAAGAATTGACTGTAGAGCCTTCAAAGGCAAAAATTTCCTTTAGTTATCATTTCCACAGATGAGATTTATATTGGAGATAAAACAAAAAAATACAATACTGTATGTCTGGTACATTGGATATTATTTATTCACATTCAGCAATATTCTCCAGAATTGAGGGTTGTTTTGATCTGACCATAGGAAACAAAACAGACTATGCATATTTGCAGAGAACTAAATATCTTGGAGAACACGAAAGACAAGAACACATTAAGATTATTTGTTGCAACAAAGGAGTTGACCAAAAATAATTTTGTTGGGAATCACATATTTTAAACAATAAACACTTTAACTCACTTTAAACAACAAACTGTTAAATACATGCATGTGATTTTGAGATCAATTTTGAATCAAACTGTTTTTATCAAAATGGCAGCTCATAACTTCATAAATACTTTTATGTCCACTTTACTGACTGAGCTGGAATTGTCAGTCTTCAGATTTGAACTGTGAGTCGAAATAAAAGAAAGATCTATTATCTTGTTGGGTGAAATATTTTGAAACAGAGCATGAGATCTGTGGGTGATGTGAATCTCGTGGCTGGTAATAAAGTGCACCGGACTGGGATCTGCTCTGGTGTGTCAGTGTCGGAGGAGGAAATGTGCTTCCATTAACAGTTAACAAAAACCCTCTTTGAAAAACTGCACTCATTTCAGTTACTTAAAGTAAAAAACAAAAGTAGATAATTATTAAAAGTGACCAATAGTACTTGATGTCAAAGAAAGATGAGGTATTTAGTTTGGCCAACAACTTTGTTGAGATCTGTTATTTCCACCTATAGCTGCACTCAGCAGACAAGAAGTCTGTGTAAATGCTGTAATGGATTCGTCTGTCTACTTTACCTCGCGGCCAACATTTTTTCATTCCAGGCACATAGAAAACACATCAGTTAGTCATTAAAGTATAAAAACCATCAACAGGGAAAGTGGATGAAATAGATGATCTCATTCAAAAAGGACTTGTCAGAAGATCTGTTATGTAGCAACTTTAGTGTCAGTTCCTGAAGTTTATTTGTTAAAAGTGGGAAAAAAGTGGTGGTAAGCCTTTCTCCTTTTTATCTGGACTTCTATTGTTTCCTGATTAGTGCGTTCCCATAGGTTTGTGTTGTTAATTGTGTTTGGCCAGAAGATCACAAGGAATGCGTCCTAGGCAGTGGTTCATGAATGTCTGCAGCTTGCTTGTGATGGTAATGGTATTCTCCCATGGTTCCAATCCATATAGAAGTACAGTTGTGACATTAGAGTTGAAGATTTTGAGCTTGGTCTTGAGTGAGATGTTTTTTTGGATTTCCCAATCTTGGTAAGGATGTTGAATGCAGCTCTGGCTTTTCCAATTCTTAACTTTACGCATCCTCAGTCCCCCATCCACAGCTATCACACTTCCCAGATATGTAAATGTGTTGACCTCTTTTAGAGGGTGACCCTCGTGTGTTATGGGATTCATGCTTTTGTTGTTAATCCCCATGATTTTGGCTTTTGGCTTTTATTTTAAGTCCAAGCTCAGCTGCAGATGTTTGAAAGGTCATTTAATCAGTTGTTAATATGAAAAATATTGTTGGTGTTTTGAATCAAGCCAAAGCAGTTGCATCATTTTGTACATGAACACAGATTCTTCTATCGCAGGTGTCTACAAATAAATTAACATTTTTTTTCAACAAACAGCATACAGCTGCTGAACTGTAGGAATTTGCATGAATCACCATCTTTGCATTTTTTAAAATGTAATTTTCTGTTTTCTAGACTAAAGACTGCACATGCCTGCTCTCCCTGCTGCTGCAATGTTCTCTGAGCCTGAATAATTCAATATTGTTCACTGTCTGCTCCTGTTGTGTATTGCATGGTTAAGAACCAGTGAAGGGGAAGGCTTAGTGCATGGGGACAGACCTTGCGTTCTACGCCTACAGCCAAGCGTGTGTCTGTTATGTAAGGAAGGGGACTTGAAAGGCCGAAATGCAACATCCGCTACGTAAATACTCATGCTGCTTTGTTATCATGGCTCTTCTTCTTCCACTCTCTTACTGTCAGTGCTGCAGAAGCAAGCGTATAATCTGATCTTTAATAAGAGGTCAGATTATCTTTAATGGTAAATCAGTGTTTGGTTATTTTAGTTTCTGAAATGTTTTCATTTTTCTTAGTTTGTTATTTGTTCTTGTCATCTGCTCTTTATTTTTCTGAATAGTTCTGAAAAGGTCAAAACACAGCTTTTCAGTACACGTGATCAGTTGCTTTCATCAAATGTACAGCAAAATGGCTAAACACAAACAAAGGACACAGCGTGTGCATTGCAAAGTAAGGACATGTGGGCATTTTTTTCATTAGGAACAGAAATAAATCTTGCTAAAGTCCACTCACCAGCTGTTCAGTTGAGTTGCACTAATCTCCATCACATGCACAAGGAGGCATCATACTGCCTTCCATTTATACTGCTGGACTCCATGGTAGCATTTATCTATCAGACGCTATAAATGACGCTTCTATGATTGCTGAACCGTATTATAGTCTGAAGAAGTCATATGTAAAAAACAAAAGTCTTCTCAGTTCTCTGGTGTTTTCGACCAGGACATTTCCCCCTACTTACCCTCACATTACATTTTGTACTTCTCCCTAAATATGAAGTGAGAATTGCCATACCTTATAAAGTACACTCAGCATATCAACACAGTGTATCAGGAGAGGATTGTTTACAACAAATGGTCACTACTAGGGAAGCACATGGTTAACCGTTTAACCGTTAACCGATAACAGTAACTCTAACCGATTAATACTAACGGTCAATTTTGTTTTTAAGCTTCGTAATTCTATCAACTCATGGGGTCGTGTCGACAGGTGCAACAGGCCTCTGATTGGTCAATTCTACATTCGTGTAGAAAAAAGCGCGTCATCAAAAAAATGAGAAAGTACCCACATCTGTACGATTTTCGTTCTCCACACTACAAAGACAGCACATATTCTAGTAATTCATGGAGGGAGATTGCGATGAATGTGGGTCTGGATATGATGAGGAAGTGGAAAAATGCAAGAGATAAGTTTAGTAAGTTTAGTATGGAGTAAGATCACTGTCAAAAAGATGTGTCCATGTTATAAGCATTCGTATTTGTAATGATAAACATTTGTGTGTAAATAAAAAAGTTGTACCCAAAATTCTGCTGTCACACACATGAGTCTGCTAAATTATTAGGGTTAGGATTGGTTTTATGTGAGTATGAATCTAAAAGCTGTGAGTGCAAAGTCTTGTGAATACAACTCTAATTTCTACGACTACGAGTCTTCACTGTGAACACGAATTCAAGTTTGTGGGTACGAGTCGAAAAACTGTTGAAATGACATCACAGGCAGTTCACAGGCAGTTTACAGGGGAAAGCAATCGAACCCCGAAAAATGCGCCGAAGGATAGCTGAAAACATGGACACCGTCGGGGAAGCATCATCATCATCATCATCATCACAGGTAAAGTAAATAACACATCCAACATTTATTTATTTTTTATCAGCTACGTGGATCTTACTTTGCAGGGATAAAAGACACACAATTTCAGCTGGGATGTTTAAAGTACTGGAGGCAGCCATCACAATGAATGTTTCTTGATTTACAATGTATTGTAAATAGTCCAAATTTAAGTGTGGTTGATTCCACACTTGTGTGTCTGATCCCAGATATACACGTATATGATAAATAAATTTTGGATTGATAGTAAACTGCTGTCAGGACTCTGACTAATTCTATTGTTTGGTTACACAAGCAGTAACTGACATGTGGTTAGCTTGTAAGCTAAAGCAGAATGTCTTAATGTCCATAAACTTCATATTATTTAAAACAGTACAATTTCATGAAATAAACAACTAAATAAAATTAAATAAATGTTGGATGTGTTATTTACTTTACCTGTGATGATGATGATGATGATGCTTCCCCGACGGTGTCCATGTTTTCAGCTATCCTTTGGCGCATTTTTCGGGGTTCGATTGCTTTCCCCTGTGACCTGCCTGTGACCTGCCTGTGACGTCATTTCAACAGTTTTTCGACTCGTCGCGAGAGTGCCGCGAGAGTATACACGGGGAAGTGTCCGCATGCGTCTACGACAACGCGCGCAACATCGCGGCAGCCAACCCTCCCGGACTTATCGGTTAACGGTTATTAATCGTAAAAGGGCGTCGGTTAACAGTCAAAAAAAAAAAATCCAAAATGTGCATCCCTAGTCACTACATTAACCAGCATCAATCCATAACATTTCATTTGAACAAAAACAATAACACAATAAACAGCAGCAACAAAAATAATATGAGATGTTCAAAAGTTCCTTCTGCTGATGAGTTCACTTAATAGTGCCCTCTATAAAACTCCTCTATATGGTGATCGTAGGGTAGTGGACTACGTAGTGAGTCAGCAGTGCTTTTGGACACAGCCCATATCTCCTGTGTTCTTGATACTTTCTCCCATCTTTTCTCCTCCCTACGAGGACATGAAAAAGCTAACCAAGAAGAGAGGAAATGAAAGGACAGAGCAACCAAAACTGTCAAATGAGAATCTTTGGTTCTTGTGAGTCAGTCTAAGCCGCGCACCCCCTTCTATGTCTCAACCTGGTTGATGCACCCCCGATCCCCCACCCCTTAAAGTAAACGCAACAAGCTTTATTATAGCCATATTAAAGTCACCATGTTTATTCAGGCTAAAATGACCAGAACACACATATGACATAATAATCACAATCACAACAATGCGCTCTTGCATTTAAATTAAACTGAAACACTGTAACAAAGTTCCAATATAATGAAACAAAGTTATGCGCAGGCTTCCACTTTTAAGAGCAAAGAGGATGGATGACATGCTCAGACTCAGTGGCAGAAAGCAGATAAGTTGAGGAAAATGTTAGAATATTTTGAACATTGAACAAAAATTGCAGCAAGTTTAAATGACCGTTTAAGTTGAGCATATTTGCGAGAATGAATAAAGTAGAGGCCACAAGCTAGGTGCAAATGCAGTGGTAGAAGAATATAACTTCTTCTTCTACGCTTCACTTTAAGATGACGTGCATTTTGAATAGCCTGCATTTATTTATTCATTAAAATTACAGTTTTTGATTTAAAATTTTACAAAGGAAATGTTTATTTACACATCTTTATTGTGTGAAAAAAAAAAAAATTATCAGACCGCCATTACATTTTTCATCTCGCGCACCCCCCAGAGGCAGCTTGCGCACCCCTGGGGGTGCGCGCACCACACTTTGGGAATCCCTGGTCTAAGGCAATGTCAAAATGTGTGCTTCAGGTTAAATTGTGGGACTCACATGATAAACCTCTTAAAATTTTTGATCAAGTTAAACAAATGTTTCTGCACTTTCAGCTTCTTTTAGCATTCATTTCTCTCCTGGCTCCTTGTCTCCTAGATGCGCTTTTAAGGAAACATAAAATTTGAAATAAGAGTGGAAAGGAGAAATGTTCAAAATAATGGCAAGTGCTGAATAGCACCCACTGAGTTTTAACCCCTGAGGAACAGCAAAAACACAAGATTTGATCATGATGGATGTGCTGCAGTAGACAAAAATGTAACTTGCCTAATAGCTTTGAATCTGTTTATCAGAGGTTATTAATTAAAAACTTTAAAACTTTTTCAGATCAAGGAAGTTTATAATTTAAACCAAAATTAGCACAGACAATCATCATACCCAGACTCTTAAATTTCATTGATTTTTATCACCACCTGTCTGAAATGACCAAACTGAAAATTACACTTCGCCATTCCCCTTCTGAGCGCTTTCAGGGTCACTCTTTTATGTTACTCATACCTTAAGAAATTAAGAAAATAATCATCATGGATTATCCTTGAAACATTTGACCTTTTACAAATGTCATATTGTGGCTATTTCAGCAAAGCTAATGCTGTGGTGAAGTAGTACAAGGTAGTATGAGAAAGTGCTTGCAATCTCCAAACTGTCTCAAGTTTTAATAGTTTGTCAGAGTCATTCAAAAAGGTATTGTTTGTATATTTTCTCTTTTATTGAGCTTATCAGTGTGGATGAACAGTTTATGTGTTGAAGAAGTAAGTGATTCAGTCACATGATGTCTGCTTGTGAAAGAAACAATGTTTGTGCTGCAGTCCATGTTGTGTAATAACTTTCAGAGACAAGATGTATGTAACAGAAAATTGCTAATAAAGTGAATAATTGGGCTTGAGGAAACATTAGGAGCAGTTGGAGAAAGGTTTCTTTGTATTGAAAGCATTGAAATGTTACATTATAATGCCTAACAGCCAAGTCAAACCGCTACAACCTTTGACTTAACTGGTTAATATTTCATTACTGTGTATTGATTGTGGACTGATGGCATTCCCAAAAATTAACTGCCAAATTAATGTCACTCATAAGACTTAACAAAGTGAGTGCTGGGCACTACTGGAGGTCTGTAGTCATTGTTTCATCAGTTATTGCCCTAAGTCGCCTTCACATACAACTCAAAGCCAGGTTTTTCTCATTTGTCTTCACAAAATGCCTTGATAGATAAATGTTTGTTTTCTTTCTTATAAACTCAAAGAAAGCTTTAAAATTTATATTTGAACAATTTGAACATTCTCTCTTGATTGTAATATTGTAAATCCTATAAGACATAAGGTAAGTCAAGGAGTGGCAAGGTATTTTAAACATTTTAAGAGAGCACTCATAACTCTTGTGAAAATGTCTATGTACCCAGTCCTTGTCACTGCATTTTTTTTTTTTTTGACTGCATTTACATTCATGGTTAGAGCCATCATCTAGCCAAACCATCTAGTACGTATATGCAATTTAATCTTATAGCAGACTTTTCTTTTTTTTTTTTTTGTGGGAGTGTGAAGGGTGAATATGTCCTTCACCAGTCCTCTCTGGCAGTAAATTCTAGCGTCTTTATTAACATCTTAAACCCTGATTTCTTCAGAGAGGACTAGAAAAACACCAGCAGTGAAACATTTAAAGACAAGACAGTTAAAAGATCACGACAGTGAGGGTGTGGTGTGTGCTGGGTTGTGAAGTGTGAGGGGTGTTGTGTAGTGGATTGTATTGTGACAGCGAACAAACTTAAAAGATAATATGTAGGAAGAAGAAAACTGGATGAACACCTTTTACCAAGCTATAGACCTGTGTATGGATAATTGATGTAAACATTATTGATTGATTGTGTTGACAGTAGAGAGGGGTGTTGGGGGAGGGATGTAAAGCATAAATGTGTCCGTGCCCATATACACTCACATGTACCAAGGAAACTGTCATCACCATTACCATCACCATTCTCCTTATCTTAATCTGTCTCAAATCCTCCCGCGGGTGAGAAGACGCCAGCTAACTCCCATCACCCAGGACCAGACCGGCCCGAAAGGACCCTTGCCCCCCAACCCAAGAGGTCAAGGGGCAAACACCCCCAAGGCATATGTCCACTGACAGGGGGGCCAGGCAGGGCACCAAGAAAGCCAGAACCACAACGAGGCCCGCCCCCACACCCACCAAGCCCCAGCCCACAGCAGCAGCGCCACAAAAAATGCAGACCCGGTAGCCATCACCCCATGCAGCCCAAGGACAGCCGAGCTCCCCCGCCCCCACCAACCGCCGACAGAGAGTGGAAGGAGGAGACAGACGAGACAGAGAGAGGGAAGAAGGCGGAAACCAGAGGGTTGCGCCCCCTCCCCCAGGTGAGCCGGGACAGCCACCACCCCCCACCCGCCACCCACCCGCAGCACAACAGCGGCGACAATTGAGGGGAAGCAGCCCGCACCAGAAGGCCGCGCCAGCACGGTCGCACGGCACCCCCCTGTGCCACAGTACACCAGCCCGCAGCAAAGTGTCATGGACTTTTGTACAGTACATCACACTTTCATATTTTGATTATTTAAAAGGAAATTAAGTGTAGACATTAAAGTGTAGACTTTTTCATGTGGCTTTATTGTTTTAATTAGATGCTCTGCAAAGCCTTGTGATATATAGTGTCTATAAAAATTATTCAGCTGCTTGGATGTTTCAACCTTTTATTGCTTTTAAAAATGAAATCATGGTCAATATCATTTGGCTTCTTTGACAAGAATTTGCAAAAAAAAAAAAACCTGCTTTCACATCAAAGTTAAAATAGATTTTTACAAACTATTGTCACATAATAAAAAAAATATACAAAGTAAAGTAAAAATTGTCTTTAGTATTCACCCCCTTTAAAGTGACTGACAAATTCAACAAAGGTCCCGTTGGTTGATGCCAGCAGTGGTTTCTGGTTAATCAGCATTTCTGCTGCAGTTGCAATATGAAGACAAAAGAACACTCCAGGCAAATCAGAGAAAAGATCATTGAAATATATAAGACAGGAGATGGCGACATGAAGACTTCTAACTTACTGGGCATCTGAGTTCAGTTAAATACATCATTAAAGAATTGGAAGGAGTATGGAACTTGTCTAAATCTGCCAAGAGCTGACCGTCCTCACAAACTGAGTCATCAGGCAAGAAGAAGACTGATAGAGGAGGCCACCAGGACACCAACGACCTCTCTGAAGGAGTTAGGAGCTTCAGTGGCCCAGATGGGAGAGACTGTACATGCAACAACTGTTGGCCATGTTCTTTACCAGTCAAAGCTGTACGGGACAGTGGAAGAGAGAAAACCACTGTTGAAAGAAGCTCACATGAATTCTGGCCTGGAATTTGCCCAAAGGCATGTGGAAGACTCCAACATCAATTGGAGGTCAACCAACACATAGACATAGCTGCACAGACTCAGTGCTGTAATTGGAGCCAAAGGTGCATCTACTAAATACTGAGCTGAAGGGGGTCATTTACTTTACCTTATATCATTTTAACTGATTAACTGTTTTTGTTTTGATATTTAAAAGGGGTGTTTTTTTTTATTATTGTCCAAAGTGACTGTGACTTAAGTTATAAAGGCAATATAAAAGTTTGAAACATCCAAAGGGGATAAATACTTTTTATAAGCACTGCACCTGTTGCCAATTAATGTTGAACCAAGTCGGCACAACTGTGTTTTCCCCCAAAACGCACTTTGCTGATAAACTGAGCACACTACGCCCTGAGTTCGCACGGCGCTTTAGTGACTTTGAAGCACAAAATGAGTGTTTTGAGTTGCTTCACAGCCCATTTGGCGTCAATGTTGAAACTGCACCTGTGCAGACTCAGATGGAAGTGATTGAGCTGCAGTGTAATGGGACACTGAAGGTACGACACTGCAGGGCCCCCACAGTTCATTCACTCCATCCCTGCAGCAATGCCCCAGCTCCGTCTTCATGCAGCCCGAACCTTGTGCATGTTTGGTAGCACATATCTGTGTGAGAAGGTCTTCTCAGTGATGAAGATTAACAAAACAGCACATAGGAGTCGTCTCACTTATGAGCACCTGCAGTCCCTCCTGAGAATCTCCACAACACAGGACTTCACACCAAACATAAACCAACTGGTTGCCAAAAAAAGACGCCAGGTATCCGGCTGCCATCAGATGTCATAAAGAACAAAGAAAACTGAATGATTTGAATTGTTATTGCTAAAAAGCACACATTTTATGTATATTTCCAGGTTTTCTAGCAAGTTCTTATTTCTAATTTTGACAGGAGATATTTTTAAGGAGAGCAAAATCTTTTGGGATATTTAAATGTTAATTTTTTTACATTGACATAGGAGCAAAGGAATTTTAATTTTAAGTTGCTCATATTTCTAACTTGTATCATTTAACAAGATATTTTTATGGAGAGCAAAATATTAAATATAAGTTATTTAGGGTTTAAGTTTATTACAGATTAATATTTCTCTGTTTTTATTTATGTTCCAAAAACATTTCCTTTTAGTGTGTTCAATAAATGTTTATCCTGTTTGGCCCCGACCTAAAGTGTGTTTTGAATTTTGGCTCCCTGTGCAATTGAGTTTGACACCCCTGATCTAAACTGATAACTTGACACAAGCTCCCTGCAACTTTCTGGTGAAAAGTTTGATTATATATTAGCAAAATGCCATATCTAATCAATCAAAAAACAACAAAAGTACGGTAAACCACATGTTCTTACCCATAATTCATGTGCATCATTATAGCTGCAGCCACAGCAACACGGTGCCTGCAAAGCCTTGTCAACTGGTCAGATCTCAAACTCGAGGTGACCTATACACAGGGGTTGGACAACAAAACTGAAACACCTGGTTTTAGAGCACAATTATTTATTAATATGGTGTAGAGCCTCCTTTTGCTGCCAATACAGTGTAAATTTGTTTTGGGAATGACATATACAAGTCCTGCACAGTGGTCAGAGAGATTTGAAGCCATTCTTCCTGCAGGACAGTGGCCAGGTCACTACGTGATGCTGGTGGAGGACAACGTTTCCTGACTCGCTCCTCTAAAACACCCCAAAGTGGCTTAATAATATTCAGATCTGGTGACTGCAGGTCAAGGGAGATGTTCAACTTCACTTTCATGTTCATCAAACCAATCTTTCACCAGTCTTGCTGGGTGTATTGATGCATTGTTATCCTGATACACGGCACTGCCTTCAGGATACAATGTTTGAGCCATTGGATGCACATGGTCTTCCAGAATGGTTCTGTAGTCTCTGGCAGTGACGCGACCATCCAGCACAAGTATTGGACCAAGGCAATGCCATGATATGGCAGCCCAAACCATCACTGATCCACCCCCATGCTGCACTCTGGGCATGCATCAGTCTGGGTGGTATGCTTCTTTGGGGCTTTTCCACACTGTAACTCTCTCTGATGTGGGGAAAACAGTAAAGGTGGACTCATCAGAGAACAATACATGTTTCACATTGTTCACAGCCCAAGATTTTCCCTCCTTGCACCATTGAAACCGACGTTTGGCACTGGCACGAGTGACCAAAGGTTTGGCTATAGCAGACTTTCAGACAACTTCCTCTTGCGTCCACAGTTAATCCTGTTGGATGTGGTTCGTCCTTCTTGGTGGTAGGCTGACATTACCCTGGATAGCGTGGCTCTTTATACATCACAAAGACTTGCTGTCTTGATCACAGATGCGCCAGCAAGACGTGCACCAACAATCTGTCCTCTTTTGAACTCTGATATGTCACCCATGATGTTGTGTCCATTGCAATATCTTAAGCAAAACTGTGCTCTTACCCTGATAATTTAACCTTCACACTCTGCTTCTATTGGTGCAATGTGCAATTAATGAAGACTGGACACCAGGCGGGTCCAATGTAGCCATGAAACCCCCCACATTAAATGACAGGCATTTCAGTTTCATTGTCCAACCCCTGTATATATGGCAGCATAATGGAGGGACTTTATTCTGTTTTGGCTCAACATGTGTTGATCAAATTCAGCTGAATGTACTCATTCAAAGTGCTAACACTCAGCCAGTTACCGGAGATAGTTACCCCAATGGGATTGGTTTCCAACAATCAGTCTTGGCAGATGCTTGCTTTCATGAGCAATCACTACTCAAACTGTTAGCACTGGACTTTTTCAATTGACCTTATTGTGCTGCAACACATAGCAACAGATAAATAACTGGCTTTGCTGGTGGCAGAAATTAGGAACAATCAGAAAATGGTGATGGAGACAGACTTTCAGGTCTCTACATTCCATGCATCTCGTTCACCCAAGTTTTTCTCCTTTTCTGCTTCCCCTTTGACTTTTGGTTCAAAGCCTGGCCCCTGAACTGTAGGCATGGGCTGAGTATGCAGGCCAGTTCAGTCCTATTGAACATTTCTAACCAGACTGAGTGTGTTGGTCTGAATATAAGAAGTTTAGTTTATTTTGATTTCAGTCAGACTAAGATGACTTGTATGCCTTTTTAAATTAAAGATGGATGGATTGTTTCAGTCTGACAAATGCAATAATTTGCTTTTATTGTGCAAAACACACATTTATAGAACCTGTAACAACATTACAGGGACACTATATGAGTGTGGACCATTTATGTTGTCATAGACCCGGACCACAGGTAACTTTATATTCCTTGCTCAGATTCAGTTGTTCTGGTCAAAACTGACAATGCAATAGCAGGTACCTAAATATACTGACAAAGAGGTGCCTGCTCACTTTGTCTGTCTATACTGTCTCACTACACTGTTGTTGTGGTACATTTCTCATGTCTATCAGAGGCACCCACATTCCGCACAGCTTGTTAGTTTGGGAAAGCTGAATTGGATCTCTTTGCCACTGCAGTCACCTCCCACTGACCTCTGTTCTTTTCCATGATGGATAAGAATGTCTCATATAAGCATGTATGTCCTGACTCACCTACGGCCCATGTGCTCATGTATAGGTTACATAACTGCCAACTCTGAGGAGAGTATGAAGAAAAGGTATGTCTATGATTTTTATAGCTCCACAATGGCCACACAATGGTCAGCGAAATCATAATACAACAAAAAAATCAGTCCACTCACAGCAGGACCCTGGCAGCTCCCTCTCCTCTAATACAGGGAAATATATCCCATATGCACGTAGAACTGTAGCAGCTGTGTGTTTACTTGTTAAAAGGTCCAACCTAATGGCTGAAGACCAAGGCCTCAGCTGTGATGGCAACAACCAAGAGTGTGAGTGCATCTTCCACAAGGGATTGTATAAAGCTCTTAGGACTGAACAGTGGGGTCATTTAGGATTCTGTTGAAGACACTAAAATGAGAGATTTTGGACATTTCTTCGGTTATTGCTCTTTAAAGGGTATCACGTTTTCCACTACTGAACTTCACTACAACCTGACTTCCACTACTGAAGTCTATTTAACTTCCATATCTCCATGCTGGCTTTGATGAAGTGATGTCAAACATTTATCCTCTTACCATGTGTTTCTAATGCCACACATAACCACTCATCATCACCACACACTTTTGTTTGGTTCTACCATTTGGATGTAACATTTCGGGGTGTTCTTTCTGCAGGATCTGTGTAGCACAAGGGAGCTGGGTTTCATCCTGATTCAGTGGCTACTTTGTGGGCCATGTAAATACACTATATTGCCAAAAGTATTTGCTCACCCATCCAAATGATCAGAATCAGGTGTTCCAATCACTTCCATGGCCACAGGTGAATACAATTAAGCACCTAGGCAGTGGAGCAGTGAAGGTTATATTTACATTTATATCACTTTGTCCAAATACTTTTGAGCCCCTGAAAATGGTGGTATTTTGCTTTATTCTTAATTTAATTTACTATTTTTTCCAAATCCCCTTAAATAAAAACTGAAAGTCTACACTTTATCACATCTTGATTGCTTTATTTCAAATCCATTGTGGAGGTATTTAAAGGCAAAACCATATAAACTCTTTTTAACTGTGAGAATCATGTATATGTAGAAGAGAAAATTAAAAAAAAAAAAGAAAAAGTGATCCTTCTTTAGTTTAAAAGAAATTCTTTCTATATCACAAACAGGAGATGTAAAATTGTCACATTTGAGCCACACTGAAAACTTGCTAAATAGTAGGAGGAATTGGGATGGAAAGCTGCCTTTCATGCTCGACGATTCAGGCCACTGCCCTCACAGTGGTCGTGCGCCAGTTGCTGTACTTTATCTGGACAGACAGGAAACGCAGAGAGCCTGTTTTCCTTTGCAGTGGCATGTGTTTCTCACCTGATCCCTCCTTTTTCTGTCCAAACTGCTGGAGCCCCAGTTATCTGCAATGCTGTGGATAATGTAATAATACACATTGTCAGCCACTGAAGAACTCCTTTTCTCTGTATAAAATGAAACTGGTTTGATCTGAGGGAAATCTAATTAACCACAAACTTTTCAAAATCTAAGATTCAGGCCATCAGGGAAATAGACCTACATACTTGACACATGCAGTAAATACGTCACACTTAGACCAATAATAAGAATAATTGAATGCTTGAATAAGTAAAACTGACCTTGTTTAAAAAAAAAAAAAAAAGTTAACCAAGTGAGAGACTCACTTTCTGTGTAAAACTTGTTATGATGAGACAGTAAGCTTGTGAAAAGGTTTTGTTTGTGTTCAGGCTTTTGTAAAAAAAAAAAGGGCAGGTTATAATTTGCCCCCCCTCCCTCTCTGGGTGATTTCCTCATGTTGATTGAGCCTGCTCTGCTTTAGTTGAAAGAAGTTTCCAGGAAGATGACAAGTTAACATTCGTGGTCCTCTGTAAATCTGTTTCAGATATGCATGAAGCTACAGCTTGGGTGTAATGTTTTTAACTTTCCATGGAGAAGAACATTTTCATGGAGACATACAGTTATTTGTTGGTGCAAATCAGCCAAAAGGCCAAGCATGACCTAAAATAAATGCTCGAATAACAATTTACATCTCTCTAGCATGATAAACAGAAGAAGCCTGATAGAAATGTAAAAAAAAGAAAAACTTATTACTTTTCTGTCCCAGTTTAACATTGCTCTTTCAAGCGTATACAACATATACAGTAACATTTGATGCCATAATAAACGATGAATACATTTTATAAAATTATTAATCTAAACATAAGTGGGTTATGATTAGTTGGTTACATTTATATAAAAGTTTATACATTTGACAGTATCAATGTTATAAACAGAGGCAGATAACTTATTGTATAGGAGAACTCTTCAATATACTGCATAAACAGCATTAAAAAAAAACAACTCAATTTGCTTTTAATCTTTGTGAGGACTTAGTTGTTAACTTTTTTTCTAAAATACATTAACTACATGTTTAAAAGAAAAGAAAAAAAAATCAACAAGTTAAATTTGAATAAGCATTAAAACTCTCATTCTGAATTTCCCCTCTCCAGGAAAAAAAGACAAACCGCAACTGGATTAAGGTTTCTGTTGATTTTTGGGCTCATCGGATGTCACGTGTGGGCTAAGTGCAGGTTTTGCAGCCTTAATTAAGCTGCAGCTCTGAGGGCGCACAGAGAGGAGGTCCCAGGTGCGCGCATCCATTATTTGTGAATAAGGAAAAACAGGCTGCTGGAGTTCCCGGGGGATTAGACGAGCAGATCGCCGTAATCCGGTTGGAAACGGGAATAGTCGGCGGACTGGGAGGAGCCTCGGGACCCGGTAAATGGATTTTTCCGCGTGGAGTAACAGCCTGCCGTTACGCATGCGCCCCTCGATACCGTTTCTCCATCCCAAGCGGAAAAGTGAATTTGTCGCGTTACCTGCTTAAAGGCGCCGCGCGGCTGTAAGAAAAAGCATAAAGGTAGAACATTTTCCTTCTGACAGAAAGTTTCAAACAGAGGAACGGGCATTTGACATTTTAGAGTTCTTTGATTTTGTTTATCCAAAACGGAGTCTGCAGGGAGTGTGTAAACTACTACACACTGTTGTTAAAGATGAGGAAACAACGACAGAAGCACGCGCAGTCCGGATTGTGATCCGCTGATTTGTGCACGTGCACTGAGAGAAACATGCCTTGGCTCAGGAGAGGGCTGATAATGTGCCAGCTTGGACCCAAACATCCTGAAGTTTTCTACGAGGAACAGCGCCAGTGCTATGAATCTGCTGATTCTCGCTCAGTTCCTCTTAACTAAAGAGTTCTCTCTGGACCTTAACCGCCATGTCAAAAGTCATTCAGAAGAAGAACCACTGGATCACCAAAGTGAACGAGTGCGCGATCAGTCGGGACCCGTGCGGAGCTGAACGTGGAGCTGCGCGGCGGCGCGGAGAATGGAGAGTTTCCGTACATCGGAGTGATCAGGGAGGATGCTGTGGTTTATCAGGACGGTAAACTGGTCGAGGGAGAACTATTGCTGGAGGTGGATGGCCTGTCTGTGTCTGGATTACCCCTTTATGACATTTTTACTGTGATCAACTGCTGCAAAGGTCCCGTGAGGTTAAAAACTGTCCGTCAAGGTATGTATTATTTGGAAAGTGAAATAGAGTCACCGCATTTTACGCAATGGTATATATGTATCATCTATGTATGTGAGTTGTTCAACATTGCGAGAAATGATGTGAAACAGGGCAGAGAAGCGCTGCTGCTCATCCTCCCTTCAGAGCAGCCTGGAGTCTTCACACAGTTTGACATGAAGCTGCCCTGACAGTCATCCTGCCCTCATTTGTCCAACAGGGTCACAGATCAGGCCACTTACTAACTATTAAAACAAGCACCATTTACTGCTGCATTACCTCTGTGACCTGGGAATAAAACCAAATCCCACATTTCTGGCTTTTCTTTACCTTAGTAACTACTGTCACGTTATGAGGTTTATTAGTTTTTGTTTGTAGCTTATTTGTGTCCCTTTTTAAAAGCACTGAAACTTAATATTGAAACTAATTGCTTGAATTTCTAACTTATATTGCAAATTTTAAATGAAAGAAAAATACCAGGTATAGTTTTGCGACAGCAGAATGAGACGTTCACAAATGTCTAGTTTTTTTTCAGTTTGCTTTTGCAAAACTGACTAAGTTTACTGCAATTGCTAGTCATCTTATTTGACCTCAAATTGTTTTTTGAAGTCCTTCCAGTTGTAGTTCTCTTTGTAAATAATGATTTGTGTTTTTGTCTGAGGGGAACTGCTGCCCATTAGAGTGAGACCTTACATATAGGCAGTATTTGTTATTTGTGGAAGTTGGTCATGTGTATTTGTTGAGCTTGACCCGTTGCCCACAGATCTGCCTGTGAGACAGACAGAAGGCAGAAGATGCAGACTCAGATTCAAACTTGGGCATTTTTTCCCTCCTCTTCCTGCTGAGTATTGTTGATCCCAGTTCTGGCAATACACCTGTTAATTTCATCTAGGTAAATAATAAAATAAGGTACATTCAGAGAAGTCAAAGAAGATTATTTTTTCCACACACATCCAGTTTCATTTTTTTTTTTTTTTTTTTTACAGGTGCAGTACACAATATTTGATAAAGCCCACAGTGCCTCTTCTCTGAGGAAATCATTAACTTTGTTATACAACTCTTGTTAGTGTCAGTGTAGCATCTTTGACTTTGCATTGTTTGTCCAGGTAGCTCCAGGGTGACTGTTTAGCTTTAAAAACTGAAGTCTCACACTCTGTGACAAGAATTCATGTGGTTGTATTTCCAGAAATTTAGGCAATTACTTGACATGTAGTCATCTATAATGTGTTTCTGCTGAAACACATTTTCCTTCTAAAGAGAGCTGAAAGACTCTGAGCGTTAACAAAAAGGGCATCATGGTCCACGTGTCATTAGTTTCTTGCTTGAGTCAGCAGATTCTAGGGCTTTAATTAAAGAGGGATATTCTTTGATTATCTTTGTGGCTCACAAGACCTCTATTGTTCCTGGCAGCCTGCGGTGCACCCATGCACAACTGCTAAGGTTTAGCCATCCAAGCTGTCCCAGACCAGATGACTAGCCACTGGGACAGATCACATCTCTCTGCTATTCTCTTCTCAAAGAGCTGTGGGTCATATTTCACGAGGCCACGTCACCTCAGTATGGAAGATGGAAACACTATCAGCATGTGCATATGAGCAAGTCTTGTGTTATCGTGCACCCAGGTGTGGGGCTCCCACAGAAATGCAGAAAGAGAACCTGAATGAGTTTTTTGCATTATAGCATGTAATAAATGTTATAAAAACATGTAATACATGAGTCATCTGGACCCCTAGACTCTTCTCCTTTACATAATTGGATATAAAGTGTATATATAGAATCCCTAAAGAATCGGTTATGTATGTTGTTGTCGAAAATGACATATTCAATATAAAAAAATTGCCGTAACCACTTTGATGTCATTAACTGCTGCTTTGAGGCCTAGTGTTATGTGAGCCTATTGTGTAGTGGTTTGTTAGGATAGTCCTGCTCTAGGGCTCACCGAGCCTTATTGTGAATGACAAACTTTCCACTGCAAACCCTTGAATGTGCAATAACTATTCTCACTAACTTAGAAAGGAAGGGCAGGTGATTTTGGCATTATATGTTGTGTTTTTTGGAGTTGTGGGTTATGGATGTAATCAAGACTGTGCAATATTCTGAAATGTCTCAAATTAATGGAGAAGTGGAGTTTGGCCAAAGCAAGATGTAGACCAGGGTGTGGGTCCCATCCACTTCCTCTTAAATTTCAACTAATTCTTCTACTTTTCTAATGTTCATAAGTAAATGTTTATTCAGATTGGACCTTAGAGATAGGCATATCTCTCTAAAGTCACATAGAGTCTAAAAATATCTACACCATGCTTGAATGTGCAAATTTCCCTTAGTTATGAATCAGACTAGCATATAAATGCAAACTGTGCACCCAGCTGTGACAGTAGCCTACAAGTTACATACGGGAAAGCAACTACGTATCTCCATGATATCATCCAATTATACAAATACAGCTGCTGACTCTGCTGGTTTAAGTATCAGATCATTTGCCAGATTACAACAGCTAACTTCTATTTGTAGCTCAAGCATCTGACTTTAAATGTCCATTTCAGTTCATTTACTTTTTGCCTCATGTAGCTCCCTCATAATTGTGAAAACTTCTAAAATCAACATGAAATGAATACGCCTTATGCCATTGTGAAATACAGTATATGAACTTTATCCTTCCAATGGGGCGTTGTTGCTTCAAATGCAATGAGTTTAGTTGTACTGACTCATAATAGGTGAATGACAAACAGTTTATGATACAAAGAACTTATTGGGTTAAAGTCCAAGAGTTAGCACTGCCAGTTATGTTAAGAGGATGACCCACTAGATTTCCTCTTCTCTGTTATAATCAGTGGAGTCCACTTTCTAGGTGAATGCTTTGTTATAATTTTCTTGTCTCTGGATTGCTGAATTTTATTGATGTGTAATGGCTGTACATGACCTAGTTTTAAATTCCTGGTTCTACACTCTTCCTGCTGAACAGTGTATGTCTTTGAGACTGACATAAAAAGAAACCAGTTAAAACAAGATTTATCAACATGGATGGTTTTGACAATTGAGTTCTTAGTAAACTACAAGCTTTTAGTCCCTAAAGGGACACGGGGTTTATGGTTGTCGACTCATGAGTGGGTTCATGCCAGGTTAGGGTCAATGACCCTTGCTCCTCCTAGATCTTGCTTTGAGCCGAGCCCTTCCAGAGAGCAGCAGGCCAGCTTGCTGCATGCCAGGCATTCCACAGAGGTGGGCTGTTCAGTGGACCACCCTGATAAAGCAAACTGGACTTTAGTATATAAAAATGTTACTTTAGTCTGTTTCATTCTCCTCCAGATGTCTTTACCTTCACCCTCCCTGGTCACTCATTGAATATGAGCCTATTAAGTGAAAAGTGACATGATGTGTTTTACCATTCAAAGATTCAATACAGTGAGGCACCCATACTGTTGAGCAGATCTCAAAGTGCATACTAATGTCAGTGGTCACTAATACCTGACTCTTCACTGTGGCCTCAGCAAAGCAAAAACCCGCTTCACCAAAACGATTCCAGTTTTTCCTTTCTGCTTGAGAGAACACGTGTGTGCATGTGTCCACATGTATGCGCACCCTTGTCATCCACTGTGACGGTAGCTGGCCATATTCACTGACAAGGACTATCATTGCTTCTGCAGTTTGTCTGTGTTTGTCATTTGTTGAGTTTTTTTTTTTTTAGATGTGAAGCCTTGAGTTGGCAGACTGGCGTGCAGACAACTTGGTTGCTGAGTGCCTTACCCTAAACAGCCATGTAGATGTTAAAAGAGCTGGTCAAATCTCACATGATTTCTTAGCAAAAAATACATTTTTTTTCTGTTTGACTGTAATTTTAGTTTTCCTTTTTTTGGACCTCCTGCAGCTGACAGAATTATGTGAATGCTGCACCAAGTTGAGTTGAAATTGTGTCTTTCGGCTGTCGTTCGGGGTTAAGAAGGCTCACATGCACCCCAACGCTGTGAGGGCTTTGTAGACACAGATCTCTTTTGTGATGAGCTTGTCCCAGAATTCAAGTCTGTTACAATTTCAATGTCAGTCTTGATTAAACACAACTGACTGCATGTTAGTATATCCCTGAAAGGCTTGTCAAAGGCTTGAGAAGACTTCTGCTTTTTTCTTTTTTCTTTTTCTGACTTGGCCACTGATGCTTTATAGACTTGTTTTGAGCATCCCTTCAAATGTTGTGTGTGTTCCTAGCATTTAACATGCTCCATCTTCTTGTGCACACAACAAGACTTTGACATTATAAGAATCTTATGTTGTGAATATCTTTAAAAAACTGTCTTCGTCTGTGCTTGCGTGCATGTCATATTGTATGAGCATGTGCTTTTTTTTTAAAGATTTGCTGACATTTTTTACTTTAGTTCTTATGAACTGACTTCCGTTAAGTCTCTAACAATGACAGCATACCAGCTGAAGATCTGCATCACCAAACACAGGCAGCATGTGCCATTTAAGCTTGAACAAATGGCAGTGTAATTCAGACTTTGCCTCAGGTTTTGCAAGAATGAGGATAAAATGGAGTACAGACCAGAGGGGTAACAAGAAACAATAGTGTTAGTTCTGGAGCTGTTATGCTTTAGCAGGCAGATCTACTGTTTCCATTTTAAGGCCATGTAATAGAGGTTTGTTGTGTTCATTAGGCCAGTGTAGAGCGTCATGTGTCGTTGCCAAAAAATAGTGTTTAATGTAGTCGACTTTGTTGTTTGTGTATTCTTTGATCAGATGGTGGCTGGTTTTGAACAAAAAGAAATGTCAGTTTAAGGTTATTTCATTTTGGCAAAGTACTGTGCAACTACTCATTCTTATTATTTAACATGTTTTTTTTTTAATTAATTTAGAATGATTAAGACTGAGACTGTCCTTGGAAATCAGTAGGCTCAAGTGATATTTTGATTGTGACTGGATGACTATTCAGATCTGAATCTGTGAGGTCATAGTTCTCTGCAAATCTAAGTGGCTCACTGAATGACATATTTCAGAATGAGGGAGCCATAAAGAAAGTAACAAGTGTGCATTTGTTGGAATTTTTGCATTGGGGATCATTTCAAACATAAAGATATGTTTTTTGTGGTCAAACTTATTTTCACTTCACTATCTGGATTCACTCCTGCTGATTACCATTTTCAGTGGTCAGTTTGAGGGGAATTCAATAATTAATGAAATGTTAGGCCTCAAAGATGTTTAACACATATACTGGGAATCTTAAGCCTCAATGATTAGTACAGTGCCTTGCAAAAGTATTTGCCCCTCTTGAACTTTTCAACGTTTTGCCACATTTCAGGCTTTTTTTTTACCAATAAAAAACTGAAAAGTGGGGCGTGCAATATTATTCGGCCCCCTTGCGTTAATACTTTGTAGCACCACCTTTTGCTGTCTGTCGTTTGTCTCTATCAGTTTTGCACATCAAAAAAATGAAATTCTCATCCATTCTTCCTCAGTGAGATTTGATGGAGAGCGTTTGTGAACAGCAGTCTTCAGCTTTTTCCACTGATTCTGGATTGGATTCAGGTCTGGACTTTGACTTGGCCGTTCTAACACCTGAATACGTTTATTTGTGAACCATTCCATTGTAGATTTGGCTTTATGTTTTGGATCATTGTCCTGTTGTAAGATAAATCTCCGTCCCAGTCTCAGGTCCTTTGCACACTCCAACAGGTTTTCTTCCAGAATGGTCCTGTATTTGGCTCCATCCATCTTCCCATCAATTTTAACCATCTTCCCTGTCCCTGCTGAAGAAAAGCAGGCCCAAACCATGATGCTGCCACCACCATGTTTGACAGTGGGGATGGTGTGTTCAGGGTGATGAGCTGTGTTGCTTTTAGACCAAACATATTGTTTTGCATTGTGACCAAAAAGTTTGGTTTTGTTTTCATCTTACCAGAGCACCTTCTTCCACATGTTTGGTGTGTCTCCCAGGTGGCTTGTGGCAAATTTAAACGAGACCTTTTATGGATATCTCTGAGAAATGGACTCTCTTCTTGCCACTCTTCCATAAAGGCCAGATTTGTGCAGTGTATGACTGATTGTTGTCCTGTGGACAGACTCTCCCACCTCAGCTGTAGATCTCTGCAGTTCATCCAGAGTGATCATGGGCCTCTTGGCTGCATCTCTGATCAGTCTTCTTTTTGTTCCAGATGAAAGTTTAGAGGGACGGACCGGGTCTTGGTAGATTTGCAGTGGTCTGATACTCCTTCCATTTCAATATGATTGCTTGCACAGTGCTCCTTGAAATGTTTAAAGCTTTATAAATCTTTTGTTTCCAAATCCAGCTTTAAACTCAACACAACAGCATCTGGGACCTGCCTGGTGTGTTCCTTGGTCTTCACGATTCTCTCTGTGCTTTAAACAGAACCCTGAGACTATCACAGAGCAGGTGCATTTATATGGAGACTTGATTACACACAGGTGGATTCTATTGATCATCATCAGTCATTCATTTAGGACAACATTGGATCATTCAGAGATCCTCACTGAACTTCTGGAGTCAGTTTGCTGCACTGAAAGTAAAGGGGCCAAATAATATTGTTTACCCCACTTTTTAGTTTTTTATTTGTTAAAAAAGTTTAAAATATCCAATACATTTTGTTCCACTTCACACTTGTGTCCCACTTGTTGTTGATTCTTGACAAAAAAATAAAATTTTATATCCTTATGTTTGAAGCCTGAAATGTGGCAAAAGGTTGGAAAGTTCAAGGGGGCCGAATACTTTCACAAGGCACTGTATGTGCCAAGAGTTCACACTTATTTGAACACTTAGCACTTCTTAACATTATTGTATCACTCATAAATTAGTTCCAGTCATCTGGGAGAGAAAAGAGGTGAAAGCAGTTTCAGTTGGGTGTGACTTAAAACTGTCAATCACAACATGAATATATATATATATATATATATATATATATATATGTGTGTGTGTGTGTGTGTGTTAAAAAAAATGTTTCTATCATTTTGGGAGAATGATGTTGTGATTTCTTCATACCCATGATACAATAGTGAACATTCCTCTAGAGCTATCAGTTAGACGGAGCTGAGGTTGATAAACAGGCCTGTTGGGGTCGTTTGAGTTAATAGTTAATAGTGTGTGTTTGTCTGAAAACTGGATGGCTATTTGCATTACTTTACTGGTGCATTTTACTCGTGTTACTCCAAAGGAAAACACAGCCACACAATGCTTTTATCATGAAGGGCATAACTCAGCTGTATTTTGGGTATTGTCAGTTTGCTGACTATTTTACAGTTTTATGGATTTTGTATTTCTTTTCAGTACATTTCAGAAATAGTCTCACCTGTACAGGAATGCTGCAGGTGACAAAGAGGAATAAGTCCATATTATCCGGAGACACTCTTAAACAGCATGGCAGGTACATTATCAGCGATGTACACAGAAAGTGTTTAGATTAACTCAGGCACACCCTTCTGAAGCTCATTGTATTTGAAATGAAATATTTGAAATGACAAAACACTTTGCCTTTTGGTTTTACTTAGAAAGCAATCCTATTTACAGTCCAAACTCCATCTCTGCAACCAGCACACATGTTATATTATTTTTTTTATATTATTTTGTTTTCTCTTGATATAAGATTTAACTCATTTTACAAATGCCTTTTTTAAAAATAGCGGAAATAATAACACCACAGAAATGGTGTTTTGCTAAAGGTTGTTATATGAATAAATATTTTTCCCAATATCAGCAAGAACAGTTTTCTTATCAACGTATTGTTTTATTAAACCTTTACAAAGTTTAGATATGTGCAATAACATTGGACACTCGTACATTGTTTTGCCATTTGCTAATACAGCTTTTAGTTTGAGTTCAGATGCCATGGAAAACATCTGAGTTTGCTACTTGCTGTACCACACTCCCCAGTTTTTTTTTAAATTTTTTTACAAACTATAGATATAGATACACTTGCATAATAGTAGAACCTTACTTCCTGCACGTCCTTCAAGTAATTGACATATTTGGATTTTTTATTTTTATCATTAAAATGACAAGTGAAAAAAGGTTGATGCTGCTAATGCATATGTGTGAGTGAATAGTTATAGTAAATGGCATGAAATCCACTTAGACAGTTAAGGGGACCTACTGCAGTTTTGTGTTGTCCTTTATAGACTGTTCTGAAGGAGGTAGTAATGTGCATTTGCGTTAAGTAGGACATGTAAGCTTCAGAAAGGTTTACTGCCTGACTGACATTGCATCACAACAAAAAATGCAGCAGCTGCATGTTACTGATGGTTTCTCTCCCTCCTCTCTCTGGGGAAGGAAAAAAAACTCCTAGCGTGGAGTTTTAAGTGCTTTCCATTTGCATCTCTCACATGCTTGTTTCTGCACTGTTAAACAAGTACATGCTCGCTGCAAGAGAATTTCATGTAGTGGACATAAACCGACATTTAAATTTCACTCCTTCTAGAGTCACGCATCTGGAGGGGATTATAAGTCATTACAGGCCCTCTTTCTCACACAGGAATTAAAGTTCTATTTTCAGACAGTTTCTTTGGTTTCTTTATTTTTTAGGCACACTAATTGTACCTTTTTTATAATGCACATTGCACACAGTGTGTGAAAAGTTTTGCGAAGCTGCCTCTGTCATCAACCTCAAGCTGAAGCAGTTAAAAATGTTTCTGCAAGGGAATCTTGTCAGATTGTTTGTAAAGGTTAACCTGTATTTGGAATGTTGGTGTGTTGCTTATCAGTGGGGAAAGGTTATCAGAGGGATACTTATAGGATTTCTCATCTCTCTATCCGCTTTCATGCATTTGTCAGTCTCCAGAGATCCAGGTTGCTCATAAGCTCTTGTGATGTTGATCCAACCCTGGGTTTACCAGTGTGCAAAAAGCTTTAGCCTTACATGATCTCATAGCCTGACTTTACTGTTGACATTGCTGTTTAATCTGAATGCACTCCCTGCACATATGTGCAACATTACGATGTTATCCTCTAACTCAGCTTCAGCCACCATGTGATAATTATTAATGTGGTACAATGGCTCAGTAAATGGTGCAGAAAAGACACTTAAGTTTAGCTTGACATTTGTTGCTCTTACAATGCAGAAATGACTGCAGCAGTACTATTAAAAGTACATGAGGTTGTAAAAGCTTTCTATTGGCAGGACATGGTTTTTCAATATTTTATGAGTTATAAAGTTGGTAGAGAGCTGTAAGAGGTTAATTTGTTCAGACCATAAAAATGGTCCAATGGTCTAATGTCCAATTTTCGCTGCTCACTTTATTAAAACAACCGAACAGGGAGGCAGGAGAAAGTTTACGGCGAAAGCCCTAAAAATAAACATAATACTGGAATTTGAACTTCTGGGCATGATGCAAGCTGTCATCAGTACTTTTCCTGGAACATCCTCAGAGAAATCAGTTTGTCATATCTGCTCGAGTGCACAAAGTCCAGACTTTTGTTTGGTTTAGCAAATGGTCATTATAAACTAAGAGTCATGCCAGGAGGCAGTAAAGCAATTAGGATTTGATACTGAAAGTTGTTTTGGTGTCATGTTTTGGTCTGTGAAATATCAAACAATAGAAAAAAAATAAATAAAAGCTTAATCTCATCTTCTAAACATGCAGTTGGCATCTTCAGATGAGTTAGTTTATCTAATCTACACCTCAAAAATACTCACATTTTAGCCTCTCATGGGAATGTAGAAGAAAAATAAAACAGAAAATGAAAATCTGGAATTTTGGCAACAGAAAAAAATGCTTTAAATATGATCCACACAGTTAACTACCAGCATGAATGCTGACGGTTCATTTGTTAACTGCAGAGCTTTATTTCATCAGTTCACATCAAAGTTTTCAATGAGGTATTTTTAGTCCCTGTACTGCTGAAATACTGTTTATCAGCAGAGGTAGACAGAATCTTATACTGATCACCATGCACTGTTTATGGTTTAAATTAATGAAATAAAGCAATTCATATTTCATAGTATTATCATAGTGTAATATTTTTGTAGTCTATTATTATGTAAAAGATTATTGATAGTGTTATAGGGTAATAATGAGTTAAAAGCTTTTATTTTGAATTAGCCATCAGGATAATTGTCTAGTGCTGCAAAGCTTATTGATGATATAAGCTCCAAGCTGTCAGAGTTATATAATTATTTTCTTTTTATTTAATTTTGGCAATTTTTCAATGTTTTCATGAGAAACATTACTCTGAAGCGATGAAACTCCTAATTATTATTTGAAGCTCACACAGATTGGAGCATTCATGAGAACACATGGAATGATTGTTTAATCATTTTATCTTCAAGGTGACTTCATTTACAGACACTAAATGGCTGCTCCTTGCCCATGCACCCAAACTCACATACACAGGGGGGTAAACAGAGCTGGCTTTAATTCCTGAAGCGTAACGTAACCCAGCCAGCCTATGTTTCTCATTTGTTTCCTGAGTTTTCACCCTGAAAGGTGTGGAAATAGCGAAATGCCATGAGAAGACTGACATCTTTGAACAGGTGCAGGAGAAGGGTCCGACACCCTCGTGAGATCTGTGATTGTGTGTTTGAGTTCGTGTCCCAGTGACCACATGATCTCCGCCATTCCCTGTCATATATCTGCAACTTATGTCAGATGCTTTACCTAAACTAAAGCAGCTTTGTGGGGACTGACTTCCCCTGTCTGATTTTCTCATCACTGATATGATATGGGAAGACTGTCCCGGTTGTGATGGTATGAATTAGCCACAGGGTGTAAGTAAAGAAGGCTGCTGCCATGGAGGTCATCAGATGTGTGAAGGTGTCTCATAGCTCTACCACTTCTTGAAGGCGGAAAGTGATGATAGCACGCAGGACATTTACCAACCCACTAAAATGACGAAATCTGAGGTCTGCGCATATTTTGTTTTAGTTTTTTTTAAGAATGCAGAGGGACAACTGGTGGAGGACAATGATGCTGTCTGCAGAGCACTTGTTTACATTTTATTGTAATTTGTACAAGCAACTTGAAGGAGCTAAGCCTAATACTTCAAGCTACTGAGATATTGGACCGAGAGTAACCTGGTCAACGTGCTTCGCTAACTCACATTTCGTAAACGTTACTGTTGCTTGTTGATCGAGAAAAGGCAGGGAACAATGTTCTTCTGATGCAGTTGAAATATTAATTTATTCCCTTAGCTGATCCGAAAACCATAACGCCGGCAGTTAGCACTACATCGATCAAAAAGCTTTTGCCTTTCCAGGTCAAACACCTAACCAATAACATTCAGCTACCTTTATACCTGAGCCTCAGGTAACAACACAGTGACACCCACAGACACACAGAGTGAACTACAATTCATAACAACATATTGGGCTCCTATAAAACTGTTCCTTTTTTTGCACATTTATACGTATTTAAGGTTCAGCTTAAAGTTCAAAGTTTATTTCATTTGAACTGCACTATAATTTTTTTGTTCCTGACAATTGTTTGCGTATTTTGAGCTACTATGGTTGTTAAAGTGTTTATTTAAACTCGCACCAGACAAATAAGCTTTGTACCTGTTATTTATTTTGTTCATTTAAAATAAAATCTCTTTCTGTGCCAGTTGTTTGCCCTTTTAATGTGAAAGTTTCATTTTGATGTATGACAAGAAAATCACAAGGTTTTGTAAAATTATTTAAATGTATTTGTTTTTTGGACATTTGTACATTAATGAAGAATACCGCAATAATATTGGAAACCGTGATAATTTGGTCACTATAATCGACATATCAAATTTTCCATATCATTACATCCCTACATCATATCTATAAAATAATTCTTTGCTGACTCACACAAGAGGCTGATTGATATCCAACCTGCCACTCTGACAGTTGTGGGTGGATGAAAGATTTATGTGTCTCTAGGACTAAGAGGTGCATTTCTGCATTAACTACTCAAAGTTTGTCTGCTGCTCAGTTTATTTCTTCGGAATATTTTGGTTTTAAGGACTGAACAAATGAAAATGTCTACAGTTTCATTGTTAATGTCTCACCATTAATTTTACTTGTTTCACCATTTTCTTTGCAGATATCATGTTCCAAATAAATCTGTTACTTTCTTTGTAATTTCACAATATTCACAACCTTAAATTTTCTGAGATGCAAACAGGATATCTTTGAATATTTTGTTTTGTCTGATCAAAAGTAAGTCAGCCAACGACATTTAGTTTAAAGAGGAATCAGGGCATTCTTACATTTCAGAACTGGCAAACTGTCACAGCAGTCAATGCATGAAGTTCAGGACTGAAAGGAAATTTTGAGTCCCTTTTAAATTTTCAAATTTTGCAATGCTTTAGATTAGGTATTATTATCGACCCGATATCTATCGGGTCGATAAGGAATTAATGTTACACCTTGAATACAGCATTGCGGCACAGTGTGCTAATAAAAAAAAACCAAAACAAAACATGGCGATGGTATACAACTTTGTTAAAGTTTCAGAAGAAGATAGTTTGCTGGTTATTTGTGACAAATGCTCCGAGTGAGGGACGGAAAAATAGCACAAGCTTTAATACGTCAAACCTGATCAGCCACCTGAAACATAACCATCGGTTCCATGGAGTATTGATATCGCGCTAACGTGAGCTAACGTGAGCAAGCCAGCAGCAAGTTTCCCCTCCACTCCTCTACCCTCTCCTCTCCGCTCCTCGCCATCATCTCTTTCATCTAAAGCTTCCATGAGATTAAAAACACCCCCAAAACTACCGAACCTCATTTACTTTAATTAAAGGCATTCATTTGAATGGAACCACAAAGCAAAATCCTTTAAACGTATTTATTTGTTACTATGGAGTGCACTTTTTCAGTTTACTTACACAGACAAGTCTAACATGTGTTACTACATTATGCACTGTG
This sequence comes from Hirundichthys speculiger, assembly GCA_018398805.1. Taxonomy (NCBI): domain Eukaryota; kingdom Metazoa; phylum Chordata; class Actinopteri; order Beloniformes; family Exocoetidae; genus Hirundichthys; species Hirundichthys speculiger. Next base: position 135,679 of record JAGFBZ010000693.1, on the reverse strand, counting down.
CATTATTTTTTATTGTCATTGAGGAATGCATTTTTTCAGTTAGTAATTCTGATGGATGTATTTCCATCAGTTCAAGGAGCCTTTATTTTTTTTTTATATCAGTCAGTAATGCACCTTATTTAAGTTGATGTGAGATATCAAATAGGTTTGTTTGATAGCTGTACGAAAATGTTTGAGTGGTTTGCCAATAGCTTTTCATGGGAAAAAATAAATATCTGTTCATTTAAAAAGTCAAAACTGTTTTTGGTTTTGTTCATAGTGTTGATGTAATGATCTTAGGTATATGTGTGTGTTATCGGTTATCGGTATCGGTCTTTAGGAGTTATCGCTATCGGTTTTTAAAAACAGTCATTGTGCATCCCTACTTTAGATTAGTTTTAGATGGATAAGAAAATGGATTGTCCTCAGTTTTGTGGTGCATTTTGTACATTTCTAAAAGCAGACCCTTTGCTCAGAACTTGATTAATGAACGTTTGGTTCCATTGTCAATCTTAAGTTTTCTTGTGACGGTGATTCTCCAGACTCTCGAGGGATGATCTGCTAGATTTCAGCTCAGAATCTTGCAGGGCGACACACCCTGAAGTCATTACTGTGTTTTTTTGGTTTATTCTTTGAGTTGTGTCTCCCTAAACAGTAAACCTTCACCCATGCATTTTCCTCTGAAAGGTTCATTATTTTCCTGCATCCATCTTTCCTCTCATCATGATTAATTTTCCAATTCCTGTCACAGAAAAACATTCTTGCGGAATGATGCTACAACCGCCATGCTTTATTGTACCAATGGTTTCCTGCACACATGCTGTTGGGAAGTGAATCCAAATATCTTAATGTTCCTTCGAACATCTCAGAGGATTTTTTTTTCCAACATCTCTGAATCATACCTTTTGGCAAGCTTATGGCTTGTAGTGGGAAATTGCTTGTGAGGAACATTCTCCCATAAAGGCTTGATTTGTGGGGTATTGTCCTAATGGCTGTTTGCAAATTTTTCTCATCTAGACACAGCAACTTTGGATCTTGTTCAAAGTCACCATTAGGTTGTTGGTTACATGTCTTACTGAGGTCCTTCTATCCTGGTTTAGGAAATAAATGTTGATACTAAGCCCGCTCCGTTTTAGAAAGACATGCTGTCGAGTTTTTGAACATTTTCACTGCCCATTTTCACTGTTAGGGACCAAGCAGTCAGCAAGGAGAAGAACAGGAGTTTTGATTTAAAAAAAATGGGTTTATTTACTTCAAAAATATATATATATAAACCAAGAACTTATTATCCAAGTTTATAAAAGAGGTCAACAAAATAGAACTACACTGAAACTATTAACTATATAACAGGACACCAACTAAACAAAACTGACCTACCTATAATGACACAGAAGGGAACATATATAGTGGCTTGGCCAAACCTAATAACACACAAGGGGAAAACAAAATGGACAACAAGTACAACTAATACAAAAGGAAACTAACTAAACCCCAAATCCCCCCCTCTGACATAACAGCACATAGTATGGCTTAATGGGCATGCCACAGGATTTAGCAGTCCTCCACCCTTGGCCACGCCTTTTGCCTCACCAGGAAAGGTAACTCCTCCACCAGCACGGTAACTCAAAACAAGGAAATAAAGATTAATATAACAAAAAGTAAACTCTAACCTTACAGTGAAGAAATATGTGCACTCTATTTAAACAGTGTAAGGTTATGAACAAACATATTAAATAAACTAAACCTTAATGTTTAATTGAATTGTTTGGGTGTGGCTGACTGCAAATAAAATTAACCTGTGTGCTTCACGTAATAAGGCCTAGTGTGTAGGATATCCCCCTCTTCAACTGGCCTGTGTGGCTGTGGCCATCACGTTCACTTATACACTGCAGTCCCAAAATGCTCTAGAAATTATCTGGAATGCCCACAATATCTGATGCTGACTTTATATTGTTATTTCAATGTCTTTTGTAGCAAGTTGTCAATTGACCAAATTAGACGATATGCCATGAACAAATCTAGCATACACACTACCTCCCACTTACTCATCGATTTTGCACATGTCCAGATACATGTAATAAACTGTGATCAACACACAAGCGGTCATCACCGGGGACAGGTCAAGCCTCGTCTGCTATTCTTTATGTTCTGTACACAAAACACCCGGATTTCCACATAATATTTTCAGTCTCATGTCTTGCCACCTAGGGCACCCTAGCCAGGAGCCATTCTGGTGGATTTCCCGTGATGGCGTATTTTTCCTGGTGTGTGCCTGCGTGAGATGCAAACAGTGAAGAAAATCCATTTGTAATGCGCCAAATCTTTTCTGTTGAAACATCTAAAGCTGATTGTGTGCTGGATGCTGGAGGGATTTTTTTTTTCAGCTGTTTGAAGATCAGTTTTAGCCTATTTGTCAGTTCATCATTTCAGCTCCATACTGTAGCTACAATGTCTTTCTGTTTGCAGAGTGTCTCAGCAAAGTGTTTGCAAAGTGTCTTTGCTGTGGTGTCATGACTTGCGGATAAACTTATCCCATGAGCCATAGATCAAGTCGGTCTCCTAACCTGCTTTTTCAAACAATTCTACCTAAAAGAGCTTTCAGCCTATGAAATAATTTTCTATTTTTCTTCCAATTGGTTATCTGAATTACTAAAGTAAATTTAGACTGTTCCACAACGAGAGATAATAATGGAACCATTTGAACATGTTTGGTCAGTAAACTGGCTCTAAAAATAGCTTCTCAAAACATCATCAGATAGCTGTTTTTAAAATGAAAAGCTAACACAGAGAAAAGCCGAGGGGAGGGGGGTTATTGTTAAATATCCTTTTCTGCTGTTTGTCAGAGTACCAGCAGACATACAATACATGGAAAAAGGCTGGGACTGTTTCCATGCTCCTTTCTCTCCAAAGGATGGGAGTCAAGGATGAACTCCAGCTGTTTGAATTTGGAGGCATCTGGCTATGCTCAGGGATGAGAGGTGTAGCTGGGAGTTGGGTACACCTGGACAAGAAATACTTTGTTTTTAGCAGGTCACATAGATGGCAGGACTGCCATTCTTTCTTCAGTTATTTATTTTTAGTAAAATGAATAATCTAACACAGGGACAACTAAAGAGAATATTGTAATATGAGAGATCTGGCATCTTCCAGTCCAGACAGCATGTGTGCAAACCTCTGCAAACCAGTTGCAAACCAGTTGCAACTATCTTATTTGCAGAAAGGCTGGGAAATTGTATAAAGTGTAATCAAAAACAAAGTGCAGTTCTTAATCTAAAGTGTATGTTTACTTAAAAAACTGTAATGGAAACATTAGGCCCCAGCAGACGCCCATGGCCCTTAATAGGAAGGAGCAGGAATAGATAATGGATGGATGTATGGATTGATGGATGGACAATGACACATAAGATTTTTATTTTTATTTTGTTAAAATTAATATGCTCTGATTAGACAGCATGATGGTTTGATGGTTAGCCCTATTGATTAATTGAACATGGTACCTCAGTTACAATTATCGAGTGATTATTTTAGATTGTTTTTTTTTTTTTTCCCGCTTATAGATCACTGATAAGGTTTTTCCTACAAACACATCCATGTTGGTTTCTATTAGGGGTGTAACGGTACAATGTGTTCGTACCGAACCGTACCGAACTGTATCGAACCGTATCGAACCGTATCGAAACGTACCGAAACGTACCGAAACATATGGAAACAGTACCGAAACCGTGACACAAAAACCAAGGTACGGACCATACCGTGAGCTACCTGTACCGTTGCACCCCTACTCACAACCCACAGGGTTGAAAGGATGTATTGCTGGCAACTTAGTGGCAGATAGTTCACGTAATTAGCGGCTAACACACTAACAACAACAAAACAAAAAGTCCGGTTTTCTCTGCATGGAACAAGCACTTTATTCTGGCACTGCAGGAACTTGTAACATCACACAGGTTGTATTGTTCGGCTCCTGTTGGTTAACAGAGAATGCAAATCTATACACGTTAAAACGTTTAAATTATATTATATATTTCTGAAAAATACGCGAATAACTAAAACTGCGGAACTTAAACCACGATTTGGCAAAGGATCACTGTACCATTTTATGCTGTTTGATTTGGAAATAAATATAAATATAAATGGCTTGGATTTGCTGTATTTATTTATGTTTTCCAACAATGATATGATGATTATATTACAGTCAGGCATAGTGCATTTTTTTTAATATCATACTCGGATCGGTAGTCTGTATCGGCTGATACCCACAGCTCAAGAATTGGAATCAATATCGGGAGGGAAAAAATGGTATTGTAACATATTGATCATTTATCATATATATCATATACTTATCAGTTTATGACAAAAAAATTGAACATAAACATAAAAAAAGACTATGTAACTTAGGCAGAGACACTTTAGTCTTCTACCACAATATTGCCTTTTAGAGTGTTTACAGTGCATCTTTAGACAAGGCTCTGCTGTAAAAATCCAAGGAGATACCTGTGTTTTTTGTTGTTTTTGACTCCAGCAAACTGCTTTTATTACATCATAATGGTGTACAGTCTGTTTGGTGTACCGGCTGTGCAGTCAGTATAATTGTTTGTGTTTTGTTACGCCAATATTTTACTAATATCTTCAACCACTTTACTAACTTGACACAATTGCCCCCATTTACACAGGCTCAGGTTGTGGGAATGAGACAGAGAGGTATGCTTCAACTTGGTTTGAAGCTGAAGCAAGCAATTGTAACTGTATGCATGGTGAGCTGAACCCTAATTACTGTAACTATGCAATGTGTGAAGAAAAGAAAATCTGAATCTCAACTTTTCATTCGTTGTCATTATACTGCTTTTTAGTAAGCGTATACGACCTTGACCCCAGAGCCTTAACACTGACCCACCAATGACTGTATGTTTGTCAAGTGACTGAACATTTTTCTTGATATTAGTGACTAAACGTACAAGTTTTAGTGGTTATTGTTTAACATGGTTTCAGTGTCTTGGTAATTCAAGTATCACGCAGTCTAGAATACTTTAGGTGAAGTATGTCTGATTATTGTTTTTGATATTTTATGTAGCAGTTTTAGTGGAGAGTAGAAAAGCGGAAGAGGTGAGTTTTATTAGTTCTTATGATAAAAATAGAAGCACGTGGCTGTGCCGCATCTCTGATCTCTGAGATGAAAGTGCCTTCTCAGTTCAGTGTCTTCAGCTTTCTAAAATGAAATTCTTTCAAAGGACTGAAACAGAATATGGTGTTTCAAAGTTGCTTTATTGGTCAGCCGGCCAGAACCAGATTCAAACTTGTATCGAAAGACATATACAGATCCAAATACAGATCCATGTACAGAGCCAGCTCCAGCACCAGCTCCAGCTTTAGTTCCAGATCCAGATCCAGATCCAGATCCAGATCCAGGAATATACAGTACAGATTTAGATTAACATCCATCACTTCCAAGTTTGGTAACACTTCGGCTCTGGTGAGCCAAAGTGTTTTGGTGTTTGGTTTGGTGTTTTGTGCAAATCTTTCCAGAACCTTTAAATGAATCTCTGTAAAAAGCCACATATACCGCATAACCTATTTGGTTGCCAAAAATATTTAATTTAGTATCAAAAAAGGCCCATAAAACCTATAAATATTCCAACCATTAATTTGTAGCAGAAAATATTTTAGTAACTTTGCAACCATGAAAGACAAGAAATAATTTGGCTTTAGTGTGACAAAGTTTTAATTTTGAAATGATATCATACATGAGAAGAAAAGGCTTTCCTTATTCCTAGCAGTCCTATATCATGTGGTCTGCAACTGTCTATCTGACTAATAATGTATGATTTCACCAGGAAAACATTTAAAATTGCCCAAGGTCTTAATTGTGTTTGGCTATGATTACAACACATCCTTCTTAGTGATAAACCTTGTTCTTACCACTCATTCAAATGTGCCTGGGTAAGCACAGGAAATGATCCAGTTCTATTGTCATTGCCTCTCCAACTCTGGTGGGTTTCTTGACACTGGTGTGAAGGATGTAGGGAGGAAGGAACTCCTAATCAGGCTTTAATACAAATGTGCCGGCAGCCTTGATGGCAACGAGGATTATCACAGCCTGAAGAAAGTGTTACAAAAAGTAATATACCAGATTTTAAACATCTGAATAGCACCAAACATATAGCATTTTTCATATATGTATTGTGGTGTATTGAGATATATATATATATATATATATATATATATATATATATATATATATATATATATATATATATATATATATATATATATATATATATATATATTAGGGCTGTCAATTTCTCAAAATAATTAATCAGATTAATCGCATGACTGTCAATAATTAATCATGATTAATCGCAAATTAATCGCATATTTTTATCTGTTCTAAATCTATTCAAGTTGTATTACTCTTATTAATTCGAGTCCTGACTAGAACCAGGAAATACGACCATATTAGTCCAGTCCTGAGGTCTCTGGCTTCCTATTACTCAGAGAATAGACTTTAAAACAGCTCTACTTGTGTTCAAGTCTTTTCATGGCCCCAAAGTCCATCTCTGACATGTTAGAGCCATATGAACCAACCTGGACTCTGAGAACCTCAGGTACTGGTCTCCTGCTGGTGTCCAGAGTCAGGACTAAACAAGGTGAAGCTGCATTTCAGTTTTATGCTCCTAAAATCTGGACCTTGATAGTCTTCCAGACTACCTGAACTCTGACAATGTTCTGATCCAGACTGAAAACAGTTCTGTTTAGATGTGAAGATGATGACTGGAAGGATTTTATCTGCACTCTTCATTTTTTATTTAATTAATTAATTTTATTTATTATTGATTATTTTTATGCTTGTATGGAATGATTCTATTTGCCTTCTTGTGATTTTATGCATCTGTAAAGCACTTTGAATTGCCTTGTGTACGAATTGTGCTCTACAAATAAAGTTGCCTTGCCTAATATGAGAGTACACAAATGCTTGGCTTATGCAAAACAAATGCATGTTTATTTATTGCTACAATGCCAAATCCAATATATATTGTATATATATATACTCAATATTTTCTCTTATGTTGTTCATACAAAATATTTTCGTGGTTTGCTTCAAACGGGGGGGGGGGGGGGGGGGGGGGGGGGGGGGGTGGGGGGGGGGGGGGGGGGGGGGGGGGGCGGGGGGGGGGGGGGGGGGGGGGGGGGGGGGGGGGGGGGGGGGGGGGGGGGGGGGGCTCTCTGCATCAGCGCTCTCATTAGCCGACAAGTGATACTTCAGTAGTCGGGACTCCGGTGGTAACTAAATTCACATCGACAGCAAACACAAACAACATTTATCTTGTGGAATTAGCCATCAGGCAAGGTTTTGAAGCTGAACTTACCATTCAAAATAGTATCTTTTTATCCCAGCTACTTCTAACGGAGGTTTATTTACGTCTGTCTGTCTGCGGCATGGACGTCGACCTCAGTGCATGGCTTCCTGTTTTGACAAACGGAGGACTACAGGACTACAACTACGGCGGGGCCCGAGGCTCATGAAGCCTGGAGGCAACACGTACTCTCCTCTCTACTATTGTACATCAACGGCCGGCCCGCGTTAATCACGCGTTAATAAAATTAGTTGCGTTAAAATTATTTTGCGTTAATCACGCGTTTGACAGCCTTTGACAGCCCTAATATATATATATATATATATATATATATATATATATATATATATATCTATATATATATATATATATATATATATATATATATATATATATATAATATATATATATATATATATATTTATATATATATATATATTTTTTATTTTTTTTTTTTTTTAACCAGACAATGCAGTGCCGCTCTAATCTGCAGTGTGCGCAAGTGATTCCATGCCAAGCAGTTCGAAACAAGCAAATTTCAAGATTTTTGATCACTGAATAACCCACAGTCTTCAACTAAAAGGCCTCTCACGAAGGGAGGGAGAACACTAGAGTCCACATTGTTCTGGTTTTCCTGAGATGGAAAGCCCTATATTGGTGTCAAGTGATCCCAAGTTTGGGCTCACTTTATGGTTTGGTCCCTCTTTGTTCCTATGATTCTTCTCTATGGTACAGTACTCAGTGGTTTGCTGAGGTTGTTAATTTGGTCTATAAAATCAGAAACTTCATATAAAACAAACTGTATCATGGAACTGTTTATGTTGTTATATTTGATTCATGTATAAAGCTTCCTGCTCATTTTAGTTTATATCCTGTTTCACAGTTCAAAAGTTAAGAGGCTAAGCTACACTCAGAAGGAAGCATTAAATTTAGGTGCTCTCAGTACATTCATGATAACTGTTTATGTAATTATTTCTGATCCAGCAAACAGTTCATTTCATTGTATTTATTTATAATCCGTAAATACCCTTGTTCTTAACCAGTCAACAGCAAAAGCTGCTGAGAAGCTTTGATCAAACTTCAAATGTTGCTGTTTGGTCTCAGAAATATTCAGCAACTTCCGTGCTTTTTTAAAAAAGGTAAGATGAAATCAAACCGAACAAAGCAAGAAAAATAAAAAGTATAGAATATATAGAATATATAACATGTCACCCAAGTTAACATGTTATTATTTCCTCTCAAATAACATGAGAGGAAAACAGAGGAGTAAATTGTTTAATTATGTTATCTCTTTTGTCAGGAGATGTGAACTCTTTCTCTCTCTCAGCCAGAATAATGGCTGTACAGTAAGAAATTTACACTAATTTACAAATTAGTGTAAATTTGTAGTGCAATTTATACTACAAAAGTAGTGTAAATTGCACTTCTATTTAAATGTTCTGCTGCCATAAGAACTAAAGTGCCATAACATTTGTTGTTCAAACACTTTTAACATCAGCACTTGTCAATAACACATATTTAGTGTAAAACTCATCTTAAAAAAATGTAAAAAAAAAAAATAAAATAAATAAAGCTTATTGCCACTGCCAGGGCATTAATGTGCTACAATGAGCTACAATCACAACATTAAAAATAACGATTTCTGAGGTAACAGCAGAAACTTTTAACAGGGAGTTCAACTTGGCAATGATTACAAATGACCTTGTTTCTGTCAAATCTGCCATCTGGGAGAACTTTAAAATTAAAATGTAAAAGTTCTGTAACTTTACGGCTCTCCATGTCTATTTTAACTTTCCCGTTAATCCGTCAATTCTCCTCTGGTTACGCAGCAGCCAGAAACAGACTTTTCAAAACAAAAGCATGTGAGCAACATGCGTTAATCTGCGATAAAATAAATGTTGTGTTTAATAAATTAATGAGTTGAATGTGATAGATAATAACATGTTATCTTGCCCAGCCCTATTAATAATGTAAAGAGCAGAAACAGGAAAGATGCCCAGCGAATCATGGGAGGTACCCCAGCAGGCTAAACCTATAACTATATTAGTAAAGGAATGACCAGTATGAGACAAGATGTTCTTTGTTTTGTTCAAATTATCTACAGCCATGTCAAAAACAACCTCTAAGTATGAAGATGTAATGAAACTCATCTTCTCTGCCAAGTTTAACATTAGTTAACTAGAAGATCAAATGAACGACATGTAACTGACATCATTTCATCAGTTATTTAGCAAAGATTAAGCCAAAATGCAGAAACATTCCTACCAATCTACATCAGAATGTCTGAAAAAGAAAAGATGAAAAAAATGAAAAGCTAAAAAAAGAAAAGATGTTGTAATGACCTAGTTATTATCCAGTTGTCACTCTGAGATGTTGTGGGTAACATTTTCTATATCGTTACATCCCTAATATATGTGTATATATATATATATATATATATATATATTATATATATATATATATATATATATATATATATATTACGGATGGAAGAGTTACCGGCATTACAGTAAAGCGTGGTAAAATTTTATGCCATAACAATTACCGTTTATGTCTGGCTTCATCTCATTATGTAATATTACTACCTGAGTTGCTCTAAAGTAAAGTACACAGATTTTTCCCATTCTCCCTGTCTGTTTTAGCTTTTCCTTATGTTTACTGTTTTCCGGTTCCGCAGCAGCCAGTAACAGACTTTTCAAAACAAAAGCATGTGAGCAACATGTGTTAACGCGCGATAAAATAAATGTCAGCGTTAATAAATTAATGCGTTACTTGCCCACCTCTAATATATATATATTAGATGGTTTCATAATGAGAATGTTTTAAAGAGTGCAAATTGTGTGAAGACTGACAAGTATACACAAACTAGAGATCTTCACGGGTCCACTTTTATGGACCCGAACGCGAATGGACCCGCAATATTTGGACCCGGAACTGACCCGACCCGAGTTTTGATTTTCTGATCATGAACTGAAGCGAGTTACCCGAATAGAAGAGAGACAATACAGCCCATAGTTGCTCATGTTAAAGTTGTCTAGCGTTGAATAAAACTTGATTTTCTTACCTAAAGTTGTCTTCTTCTACCCAGTTCAGTTGCTGCATAAGTTACGTGATGTAAACAACAATAAATCCACGTTGTTATTTTCTTTGTGGATACATATGCTATTGGTAGCAACTGCTAACACTAATAGCCTACACCGGTCAGGCAGTGTTGCCAGATTTGGTTGAGCCATTTCCGCCCAATCGCGCTCCAAAACCCGCCCACTTCAGGAAAAAAAATGTTTTCATATGAAAACATTTCATATTTGAATAAACGTGGATTTAAATGCATTTACAGTTTTATTAAACAATAAGCCTAAATGAATAGTTGTATTTTATCATAGTGCATGTCACAGAAAATGTGTTGTGCTTTACAGCTGCCGGACATACCGGTAATAACACGCTACGGCAACGCAATTGTTTCATGACCAATACGCCACGTTAATGAATAATTAATTAAACTGCTCCGAGTCCTGACATTGGCTGCCAACTGCCAATATCTTTACCTCTCTAGAGTAAACGTGGACCCAGCTTGTCGGAGAGCACCAACCGGACCCAAGACTAACTGTACCGATTCCAATCCGAACCCGGAGTCACGTCTTTTGAATGGACCCGAGACCCGATTCGGGTCGGGTCGGATCCTCGGGTTTTCGGGATGTCGGGTTGCACCGAAGACCTCTAACACAAACACATTCACCTTTAATCTGAAGCAGTTTATCCATATGTGGCTGAAATTGGTCCTTTTCTCTTATCTTATGGATTCTCCAGTTTACCCTCTCCTCCTTGAGGAGATTTTTGGCATATGATATGGTTTATGCCATTTAAACTGTCTCTTTTCTTTCAGAAAATGTCAGAGTTTATTTTCATAGTTTTTATTCTGGTGGGCAAGAATGCCATTTTTATCTTTTTTGATTAAGTCTATTTTTGCATGAATTTCCTTTTACAGCGCTTACATGAAAGGTCCAGCTTCTTTGGTGGTTTGTGGAGACAGTTTTTTTTTTTTTTTATCACTCATGGGGATACTTAGATTTACCTGACAAATCAATCCTGTTACATCATCAAAAGCCATAAGCTACGTGTGACTTTAGAAAAAGAACATCTCACAACATGCTATCAGTTTAAACAGTTCAATTTACCTTTAAAGTTCTTTACTGTTACTGTACTTAAAACTTAATCCTTCCACATCTCTGTTCTGTTGTTTTCCCTCTGTCATTCTGAATTTATGTCTCATTTCTTCTTTTTATGTTTAAAGGAAATAGAACTTTATCCTTAGAGGCTGATTTGGTTTGAAGATGCAGGACTGAAATGCATCTGTGATGCTTTTCAGCATTATAATAACCAGACTGCCTCCTGACATTCAAGGCCCCTCTTTAATCTTATCTCTGTTGATTCCCAGCTGTCAATTTGTTGTATTTTCTCTCTGCCCTCAGTCAATTTGGAGTAGAGACTGAGATATGTGGTCCACACCAAGTACTTTTTCTTGCTCTCTTTTCTCCCGCAACTGTCTGTAACCAGTTGTCTTTTCTTCCACTGCAAAACTGCAACTCCTAAGATATTCCCATCAGTGTCAGTTTCTGTTTGGTAACAAACTAAAGAATTTCACATGACAGATTAATTGTGCCAGCTCTCTCCATTTACACTACCCTCATGGATCTGATGGATGGGCCCTTGTGTTGAAGGGGTATCTCTCCAAAAGCAGTGTCTCATGTGTGTTAATTAATATTCAGTCTAATACAGAGGAGACCTGTGATATACAGCAAAGCTCATTGAATGTCACATCCCCTTGCTGAACTCTACTGGTTTCTTTGTGTGCTGCATCAACATCACATGCGGCCCCCTCAATTACAGTTCTCAAGGTAAGAATTAATGGTTATTACTCCCTGTGGGAAAAAAAATTCCCCTTCTTCACTCCTTCATTAAAATCCATGTAAACTGCAATTCGGGCTCCATGTGGTAATTTCTACTCCTGAGCTTTGTTGTGTTTCATCATATGAACTGGTGACGACACACTCATCCCTGTGGTGTGATGCGTTTGAAGGGAGGGAGTAAAAAAGGAGGGGGAGGTGTATCTCTTCTCTGTCCCGTTGCCTGTGGTCATCGGATCCTGTGAAAGAGGGGACTTTAATGACAGAGAGGCTCTTTGTGTATGACAGCCAGGGAGGCAGTGGACATTTAACAGAAGCAACCGGTTAGAACTGACGCTCGCACACCGACTGTAGCGTGATGCTTTCTATCAGCGACAGGGAGGATTCAACTCACTCTAGCTTTGGTGTCTCTACATGTATTGGGCATGGGAGTAAAAATAACACAGTGGTCATGTTTTCAATTAATGTTTTGTGAGCACTGTGTGTGGTAACATGGCAACAAGAATTTTTTTCCTTCTCATTCTAAGTGGGCCTATTGGATAAGAATAGATATCCTGTCATCTGGAGTGTATTAAGTATGGTGTTCTGAAAAACAATAATATCTGCCCATGTTTAGTCTAGTTTAAAAGACTTGAAAACAGACAGAGTAACATCTCTGTTTATCAGAGATATTTCCCACATCATTGAAAGATCGACCCCTCCTCTCAACCCTAAAGCTTTTACTCTTTCTTTACATTTGCGCATACTCCTTCCTGCCTTTTGTCCTTCTTCCATCCTTTGGCCTACTCAGCTAGTAACTCAGAGAGGAGGGAGTGGTAGGCCTGAGTTCCTCTGGATATATTTAGCAATGAACAGATGCAGCGCGCTGGAGCGGAACGTACCGCCTCTGCTCGCCTCGATGTGCGTCTGTGTGTTTGTGCGTCTCTTTGTCTGGGACTCTTCCTTCAATCCAGTTCTACCATCACGCACTGCTGACTCAGAGTCAGCAGCACACCACTGGAGAACTGGGTCAGAACTGACCTGCGCTCGCCTCCTCACATAAATCTTCTGTACTTTTCTGCGTATTCTGTTGTCAGAAACAGACGGTCTTCCCAAAGCCGGTCCTCTTTTTCAGCCGAACTCTTTAAAACATAAAGTCCTTAAAAACAGTTTTGACACCATGTACAAACTGTAAAATAATAAGGTAGTCGAGGAGTCAGTCAAGAGTCAGTAGTCATGGACTAAGTAACACAATAACAAACCACACTTTTTCACAGTGTATTTTCTTAAATGGAGGGTTTGGTATCCTTATGATGACTAAATTATGAACTGAAAATATTCAACTTTAAATTTTTATTATTTTTTGTTGGTCAAACATGACAATGGCTTTTGCATTAATGATATTTGCAGTCTGTTAGAAAACATTCATATTGTGGGAAGAGTATTAATAAATTAATAATAATTAATTAGAATTGATTAATTATTAATCATTTATTAAATTATTAATTAGCAACATTTTGCTTTATCGATGTTGTTTTAGATTATTTTTCAGTAGATTTAGACTTGTGAAAACTGCATACTGGCTTGTCGCATGTTGGTATTGTCTATGTGTGTCTTCTTTAATGGATAACGTTTCTGTTGTTGAGATGTACTGCTAAGTAAAATCATCATAATAATAATAAAAATTAATGTGTTCATTATTACAAAAAAAACATTTAATATTAGCAAATATGCAGGGGTCAATACATTTTACAGATTTGCAAAATGGAAGAACTAAACTAGACCAAATAGAGAAAAAAGTTGTGCAATTTCTCATGCAAATCCAAAATGATTACACGCACAAACTGCTGGCAGTAGTAGAATCATAAATCCCTATAAAATAAAATTAAGGCTTCCAAGATGTATATGTTAAATTGATAAACAATTTCTGTGACAGAATTATGCCCTGAGATTGAATCCATTTTTGTCAGTGTTCGTCTTGTTAGAAATAAAGCAAAATATTAAAGCTTTTAAAGAAATACAAAAGTCAGAAAGACTTCTTGCTGAACATGAGGGTGTCATTTGCGCTAGTGTTTGATTTTTCCATGCACCCTAGTACATCAGGGAGAGTCCTTAAAGTGGGAAATACATGAAAAGAACTCTGGGTGTGGTTATGGTTATGTTATGGAGGTAATTATAGGAGGAGGCAGCAAAGGCCTATCCCAGAGCTTTGCAGCGGACACGCTGTGATTGCTGTTTTTTCCTCTCCGCTCCAGCTGCTCTGATTGCAGGGCTTATAGTTGGCAGCAATAAGACAGCGGCTGCTAGTGGTGAACGTGTGTCAAAGAAAAAAAAATGTGTATTTATACCAATGTGTCCTTGTCTATTTGTATGTATTTCACAGGAGAACAGAAATTGTTTCGAAATAACATGAGAGGAAAACATAGGAGTAAATTGTTTAATTATGTTATCTCTTTTGTCAGGAGATGTGAACTCTTTCTCTCTCTCAGCCAGAATAATGGCTGTGTAACAACGGGAGATTGAAGGCAGTTTTTCACTCCAAGAAAGCCAGCTGAACCATTTCACTAAAAGCAGGCATATTTGATTATTCTTGTTGTTCCTTGCGTCTCTCCTGCTGTTCAGACAGCCCCTCCTTATATTAATGGACAATGCAGAGTGAAATGCTCTCATCTGTAACTGGAGACTCTGGTGTTGACTGACGGGATGTCCTAAGACCCACAGGAAGCTTCTGAAACAATGGAATTTACTGTTTAAGAACCAGCATTTCCATTTCCTTTTTTTGTGCCCATTATTTGGCATCAGCCAGAGGAAATACAATATTACTTTTCCCCTCGAGGAAAGGCCTTTTTTTGTTCTCAGTTTGAGCTCTTACAAACCTGAGATGACTTGAGACTGTGACTGAAACCAGTTCAATTAAATTTTGGCTGCTCCTGTTATGCTACAGCTCCACCACAGATTGAAGGATGCAGACAGAGAGGAGCCCTATAATCAAAATGTGGTACCAAACCGGCTTTTGACTTTCTCAACTGAATCCAGCTTTTGAAATCTTTTTTGTTCACATCATCCGAATGAACTCTTCATAGAAACTAAGTACATCTAGTGGGACTGTTAATTGTTGAAGGTTGTCACATAAGGTTTGGTATAAACCAAGGGTTCTCAAACTTTTAATACTGCGTACCACCTGAGAAACTGTTCAGCTCTCCGAGTACCGGTAAAAAAAAAAAAAAAGTAATATAAAACCATGAATGCACTGTTTGTCCGTTTTTATTTTTGTTTTTTTTTTTGGCCTTCTGTCTTTATACATGACATAAAGCTATGTTGTCAAGGTGTTCAGAAATCACTACCATGATGACCAATTTTAAAATATAGCCATATATGCCCTCTCAACTAGCTTTAAACACACAGGAGAGATGTTTATCCCTTATTGCAGTTATTTATTGTTACCTGAATTGTTACCTTATTGAATGAGACATTTACAACTCTGACCAAAAATTCTCACATACTCACACAGAACAAAATAAACACATTCAAAAGGTGTTAAATCTGCATTGCAACTGAATATGCAACACATTTTTTTTAAAGACACAATTTTAATTATCTCAAGCTACATATTTTATTTGAAACGTTGTATTTATAATGCATTGTATGTTTCTGATTTTTTAAAAAAATTGAAAACGTGGTAAAAATGTGGAAAGTCATGACGTTCCTCACGTACCACCAGAGAGCACTTGCGTACCACTGGTGATACCCGTACCACAGTTTGCGCACCACTGGTGTAAACTAATTAGCATGGCAACTGGTAAGATGGCATAAACTGCAGGTGTTCTGAATTGCAAAATGCAAATAATAATAATAATAATAATAATAATAATTATGATGATAATGATAATCTTTTCTTAACCAGCCACAATGACTAGAGGTATCATCCTGAGATACACTTTTATGCAAGAGGAATCCATTTTCTTACATATTAAAGCTTGAGTAAGAGATTTCTGGATAACCCCACATCTGTTCATTTTTTTAGTGCATTAGCAAAACATGGAGAGCTGGCTCCTCCTCTCCCTCCAGTGCTCCCTAAGAAAACACACCCCATCACGAGCATGCATTTCCAAAGCCCAACCAAGTGTATGAGCACAAACACTCCCCTTTGTCAGTGATTGGCTGGGGTAACGCTTGTTATGGTTTGGGGGGTTACATAGCCAGGGCTGTTTATGAAGACCACGTTTCTTCTACAGCGTGCTCACAAGAAGAGCAACTAGCGGATGAGTGAGGAGGCATTCATCAAATGTGACAAATGAGTGTTCTGGGTTAGAAATAGCAAAGAACTGCTTACCCTACCTTTAAGTTGCATAAAAAAATCAACTGTGAATTAATATTTCTGAGTTTCTATGTCATAATGTCCTGAAGTATGAACTCTCATACTAAGGAATACATTAATCATTTGTAAATAGATAAGGAGCAGCTGGAACATTACAGTGCAAAGTTTATGAATTGTACCATTATTATAGTTTCACCCCATTGTCTAATGCTAGACTGGGGCTCTGTAAATTGTAACAAATATAATCTAATAATCTAGCACTGGGTAATTTAAACTGGCAGCTCTGAACTTAAACTCTGAACTGGAACAGCACATGATATCTTCTTTTAGGCTTATATTATTCCCCAAAAATATCAAGATAGTCAACTACCTAAGACCTTGCCAGCTTGTGAAAGCAGGTGTCCTTATGGATGCCATTGTTTCACTCACTGACTCGCTGACCCAATTTTTGTGGTGGTCCTGACCTCTCGAGCTTACCATATTGATTATTCTGGGAAATACTTGAGGCTTTCTCTCCTCTGCTTCGTAGCGCTAGTTTTTATAGACCCACTTTCACATTTTTCTTTTCACACACACACACACACACACACACACACACACACACACACACACACACACAGCAGTTAGAAGCAATATCAGGCATCAGTTTTATCCCCCAAAGTGTATTGTTTCCAGTGATACCACGTTAGTCTTGTAATTCATATTTTTCCTGCAATAATTACTCACCTCTTGCAGAGGATTAAGTGTGAGGCATTCTCCCATAGAGCAGCTGTAATTTAGGGATTTTTTCATGTTGTGGTCAGAGCAAACCTGCACCCGCATGTGTGGTCTGCGTTGTGAAATAAAGCAGATGTGTTGATATCCGTCTCAACCAATCCATCTGATTGGTCACAGCTTGTTTGGAGAATATTCATGGCTGTGATCCAACTGGTTTTGACTGCCAGGATGTTTTGAGTGCAATATAAACACATTAATGTAAGATATAGTTATATGAAAGGCTTTTTTTTTCCTTTTCTATTTTTTTATAGCAGTACCAGTATATTTTATTTCAAATATCATTGTGCACATTTCACTTTAAGAGTTTTACATTGTTTTGATAACGTCATCTTTCTTTGTGGTAGAGGAGCAAATAAAGAAATAAAGTAATGTGATTTTAATTCACAGGTACATTTATGTATATCTATCTATCTATCTATCTATCTATCTATCTATCTATCTATCTATCTATCTATCTATCTATCTATCTATCTATCTATCTATCTATCTATCTATCTATCTATCTATCTATCTATCTATCTATCACTAGGGGGCAGCATCATATAAAGACAGCACACAGCTCTTCAGTTGGTGGTTGGCCCTGGGTTGCCATGGATACTGCTCTGTGTAACAGATTTCTTGGTCATGAGGTTTGAAGACACAGAGGGCAGTGTTGAGCTGGAGGACAGGGTATGAATCCCAATTAGCAGCAGAACAGAGCTTTACACACACAGATGCACTCCCAGCCGGGGCACATTGAAGTCGATACGTCCTCTATAGATGCCTGTTGTTTTACAAACAGATATTCACAAACACTCTACTTCATGGCTGCTGATTGGCTGTCTAGCTCTCTGTTTGAATGGTTACCACTGGCAGGTTATTTCCACAGGCATGATTGGCAGACATTAGCGATGACTTGTAGGGAGAACAGCTGTTAGGTGGTTCTGTAGACTGCAGCTGCTTGGTTCAGTCTCCTTCTGAGGCTTTAGGATGCTGCTGCTATATGTTTCTCTTGCTTTCTGGCCTGGATGTTCTAGAATCCTCTCTTGTCACTTTATAAAATGCAAAGAGCTGTTATAAAAGCTCTTCCAATTAAAATCACATCTCTAAGACATAGATGCATTTTATTGAAGTCTGTCTTTGTTTGCATGTCCACAGAGAGAATGTTTGAATCCCCATATCTTTAGATGCTTGAGTGCACTCACCACCACCCTCCACCCCCACTTCTAAAATGAGACGGGGATGCATAACTAGATTTAAGGTTATGTAATGCTGACTGGAGGCATAGAGGATGTGTATAATCCATTCTTGTTTGAGTTAAACCTATCTTTCTGTCAGCCTGTCTACTCTAGAGGAGCCTTGCAACCTCACACATCTCTGTCCTGCCTCATCAGGCTCCAAAAGCACCTTTAGCTGCCACACACAGTCTTTCACCAGTCTGCTCTGCATTCCTCTAAGTTTCTATGTAGTATTTGTCAGTGCACTGATGTCTATGGTGTCTAAGATTTCACAGAGTGATTTTGTTCAAATGAGAGTCAAAATTATCCCCTCCAAGCTCCATTTTATCACGGACTAATGTGGTGCTCTTTAGGACTGCAAAATAACTATTCATGTTCAAGGGCAGGGTAATTATATTATTTTCATCATTCTCAGCTGAAAAAAATGTAACAAAAAATGTAACAAAATAAAATTTCTATTTGGAGCTTTGAGGGCTGATAAAGGAATCAAAGTTAAGACTTGAAACTCTCAAACACTGTACACTTGTGCAACAATAATGAAAGGTTTTTAGACAACTTTAATGTCATTAAGTAGTAGTGTATATTGTTGCAGAACAAACAGTCACATAGTAGCACTGTGGCAAGTAGAGTTAATATCCACTTTTTGTCACATGCTACTGGGAAATCATGTTAAATAGGTCAAGAAAAAAAAAGTAATTCCAAAGTCACAGATTCCCTACAATACTTCTGTAGACCTTAACAGTATAGTGCAATGAAAATAAAACCAGCATATCCTGAAGCTCCGTTTATGCTACCTGTAATACATTATTGTCATTATTTGTTTTACAAAATAGCATTTGTGAATAAACATTCAGAAAGAGACAAAGTAAATAGTGAACAAATTCACACACACACACACACACGTGCGGGCATGTGCTATAGTGGGGTGATTGTAATTCCTGATCTGCACAGCTTCAGTCCTCATAAATATTGAATATTTGATGACTTTCTCATTGATAGAGCATGACACCTGGGCAGCCCACCCCTGATAGCTATATGTACCCGTAGGAGGGGGTCGTTCCTGATGAGTCTTTATCTCAGAGCAAGTGTCTGAGCCAGCAGAAGTGACAAGATGATGAGCGTAAAGTCTAATGCATGCATATTTTATTCTTGATGTGTGGTTTGTATCAATCTAAATGGAGCAGCAAAGGATGCACCAGTTGAAAGAACATTTATTTATGTCAAGCAAGAGAGAGAGAGAGAGTGTGTGTGTGCGTGTGTGTGTGTGTATCTATTCTTCCTTTTACAACATGACTTCTGCTTGCCTAGCAGGGACTGTAATGATGGTCGTCAGCACTGGCTGGTTGCTAGGTAACGATTACCTGACTGTGCTTTGCTTGCACTGAATTACACAGTGAGCTGTGTGCATGTGTGTGTAGAGGAGCGGAAAAATACAGCAAATAAGAAAACCAACCTCTGTCTCCAGTACTGGGCAGAAAATACGACAAACCAAAGCAGATATGTGGCTTTGGTGATATTAGCTTTGCTGTGTTTGTAAATAAAACCCTTAGGATGATTCTCACCTTAATTTGTGCTATTGTTCTCACTGGGTTACAGTAAAAACAATAACAACTGACTGACAACTGCAGACACAGCTGCATATATATATATATATATATATATATATATATATATATATATATATATATATATATATATATATATATATATATATATATATATATATATAACTTTTTTTTTTTTTTTTAGGAATATTTAATGACCTGTCCTGGGTGCACCCCTGCCATTTGCCTAAAGGCAGCTGGGATCAGTTCTAGCAAAACCCCCCTTACCCTGAGAGGGAAGAAGGAGGCAAAGATAATTGATGGATGGAGTGTTTTATTATTTTTAAGAAGAGTCATTTAACTCTCCCTGCTGTTGGCAAAAACCATCCAAAGTGAGCAAGCAAGAGATCGAACTAAGATCAAACTAGAGAAATTCTATAACAGTGTCTTAAAAGTGAATGAACCTTTACACCCTTTTGGGTCCCAATGAGCTAAAATTGCCAACGTTGCTTCACATGACTGGTGTTGCTTCAGTATTTACATTCATGGTGTCTGGGCCTGGATGACAAATGATGAAATCATCATCACTGGGCTACACCTCAGACTAGATGACAAATAATCTTCTGTTTTACGTGGAGTTTTTACTTCCTCAGCTATTGAACTTATGTTTTTAGGATTGCACTTCTTCCTTTCTTCCTGCTCATATTGTAGAGGGAAGTATTACACAACTCTTCCTTCATCATTAGCAGAATGGTTGGAAATTATGGTTATTTGCACTCTTACCAAAACTGATAAGATATGATAATTCTCAACAATTCCAAAGTAAGCTTTACCCTTCCTGCACACTGTCAGGAGAGACTCCTCTGTTATGATCTGAGGCCGCCTGGAGGCCATGGCACCTCCCCCAAGACCTGCTTGCCAGCTCTCTCAGACGTGGATGATATATTTGGAGATCATTAAATGGTCCTAAATGAGACCCTGGCGTGAGAGCGAGCTCGGGCCATCTGGCTCCATTGTGAGTGCCGGGCCTGTGTTCAAACTCAACCAGCAGTATCAGCACGCATGATTGGATGGATGCTCGCTGTGGCTGAGGATTCTAGCCAATCAGAGACTTGTTTAATCAATTTCTAAAACCTGCCTGAGTCTTTGTCTCTCCCATTAAATTAACCACCCTGTTGCATACACTGTGTCCTGATAGTTCTTTTTATTCACTGAATTTAGCCGTCTACCATCTAATGAATTAGCAAGAGCAGTTTCTGTGTCTGTATCACAAATGTGCTGGCTGTAGTGTCAGCATGGTTACTGAAGAAAGTGATGTGTTGCTTCACATGATTAATTGAGTTGTGGAAATGTACCCTCTCATGACATTACTGTTGGCCAATGACCTTTTTTGATGAAAAGGTTGGTTTACTTTGGCTGTTTATGTCTGTCTGCATTTTCCAGGTCACAAGCTCCACAAGGACCTGAAGCACTTCCTGAGCCTGAGGTTTCAGAAGTCATCACCTGACCATGAGCTGCAGAAGACTATACGAGCCAATCTATACCGCCATGCTGTGCCTTGTGAGTAAAACAAGAAGAAAAAAGTTTTATGATAATATGACCATGTTTAAACCATAGCACTTGACTGGAGTATTGTGTCCTTGAACACACTTTAATATCATTTCCTCATCCTTGTTCCACTGGCCTACTTTCTGTTTATCATTTATTCTTCTCTTTTTCTCACTCATAAATTATCTTGTCACATTTTATTTCCCTTTCATGGTTTAAAAACCGTCAAGAGGTTGGTTTCCAATGAATGAAAAGAGAAACATGCATTTTCCAAAGTTCCTCTGTGTTTTAGGTATGCTTGTTCATGAAAAGTACTCCTGCATTAACCAGCCAGAGCACCATTTTTCATATATGTGCTGCTTCATGTAGATGTATTATATATGTATAAAAGTGAGTTCAAGCCAAAGAAACCCAGCAATGTTCCAGTTCTCCACAGCTGCGCTCAGTTACGTCACAAACAGTTGGACCTGCAGCTGGATGACACCATACAGTTCATTGTCCCGCATGTTTGTGTATTTCTTTTTTTCATTGGCCACAGATTTCAAGTGTTTGAGCAGGACAACACATGAAGAGTGATAATGTGCATTCCCACCACTGACGTGTTGATACAAACACAGCTGCACAAACATGTCACCTGCTAAATAAAGTGATCCTCATTGACATCAGATTGTGCAGATTGTTTTAGTGCAATCTGACTCGTGTTCTGGTTTGCATGTATTTGCATTGGCCTAAACCTTAAGAAAATAGAGCTCCTAGGCAAATTTTTGTTTCCCTCTTTTTTTTTTTCTCTCTTGGCTTTTTCTCTGTGTCTCCTGTGCCTCTGTTGCGCTCAGCCACGTGACCGGTAAATCCGCCTCTCTGAGCCTCTCACGGGTCTCTGCCTGGGATTATGATGTCCTGATATATTGAAAATAGATTCCTGCCTGATTATGTGATAAACATGTCAGGCTCTTGCAGAGGTCACAGTATGATGGAGAAGCTCTTGTGAGCAGAAGACAAACTGCGATGCTGACGTAAATGTCGAACATGAAATAAAATCGCTGTATTTCAGAGTGATAGTATTTGAAGGCAGTCAGGGGCATGCTAGACGTTTAAATGGATTGAAAATATAGTTTATTATTTTGTGGACTTTCTGCATTTTTTTATTTGTGAAAATGGTGTATGTGTATGTATTTTTCCTATAATGCCATTTAAGCTAATAATCAAATCCATACGCCTCTCCTGAATATTTTCTGCTTTTCAGGAATAAAAAGATTTTTTTTTCTTTGCAAATCTGTTCGACTCAGAATAAAATGCATGCATCTATGCCTGTAAAATATTGTAGCAGAAACTCCATCTGACATTACATTCTCAAATGTAACAAAATCCCAGTTCTGTCTTTTATTGTGCATATTTCCAACACAAAATGGATTTTTACCGTCTTTAATATCATGGCTGACGTTAATATAGTATATCTCAATATCCCAAAGACTGCATGAGAGATGCTACATAGATTTAGATCCAATGAAAGCCTTCGGACCTTTAAAGAGGGGAGGAAGAGAGAAACTGTAACATTAATAAGTCAATCCTTCATCAATTGCACATGAGTTTTTCACTCAACTTAGTTGACAAACGTACTTTTATTAAGAGGTTGAGTTTTTAGTTTTTTTCATAGGTCCCTGAGGGCCAGTAGAGAGATAAATGTGAATGTGCGATTGTGACTGGAGTGAACAAGGCCACCAGCAGCTATATAAAGCTGATGTAGGGCCACAAGGAGTTTGATGCCAGAGGAACAATGTGCCAGACCAGGGTCATTTCTCTGAAGGATTTTCTGCAGAACTCTTTCTTACAGAATCTTGTTGTGTTCAGACATGCTGTGCTTCATTCTGCCAAGGAGGTGATGCAGTTGCTTTGTTTTGTTTAGGAGGATAACTAATAGTCATTAACTAATTCCACATGCCACTTCCTACCTATGGTGAGATTTTAATTAATTAGTATTTGAAGAACTATATAACTGAATAATTCCATTAGCAAAAAAACAGGGTTAAGGCTTCACTTCAGCATTAAAAGAATATAATTCTTTATCTTGATGTTGTAAAAACATCAAGATAAAGAAACATTGAATTTTGTTTATTTTTATTCTGGCTTTATCTAACAAGTTAGAGGTTCCATTGTCTCTAAATAAAGCATCATTGAGTGACCACAGTGTGGACTGTGTAAATTGTTAAACAAAGCTGTCGTTATTCAGCTGTGTTTAGTCTCCATAAAAAGACTCAGTGTGTTATTCCATCACTTCATACTTTCTGATTTCCCTGTCCTTTTGTAACCCGAGGTCACACATCCTCACCAAACATGATAATGTTTAGTTCTCTAATTATTAATTTTACAATGTCTCATGAAGATACTCAAACAGGAAAAACTTTATTTCATTAAAAAAGGAAAAGAATTGAAAAAGATCTCTGTGGTCCATTAGTGCCATCACTACATCTGATTGCAGGTATGGCATTAATGAGAAGATGCTGAGTTTCCTCCACATATGCTGTTAGATATAATAGAATAAAAGTTTATTTGATCTATTTCATCACATCAAAGGATTGCACATCATGATCTACCGTCACCACTCTGTCTGGCCTGTTTGGTGAAATTCTATACTGGTATTTTTCCCTCTGTACCACTCTCCCATCTCAACAGAGGAGAGCTCTCAGTGCCATTCATAGTGACCATTGTCTTGTTGGTTACCTGTCTGAACAAGCCTCTTCATGCCTGATTATTCAGTCTAGCTGTCATATCTAGAAAGTCCGTGAATGAATTCAGTTTCACATTGAGACTGATGAAGGCTCTTTTCCATGTGGTTAATTTTAAAAGTGCAGAAAGTTTCTTGCTCTTCTCCTGATCTGTGCCTTCATACAGTCCAGTGAAGATTCTCTCCAACTATAGATTGGTTTTTAAACCCTCTTCTATTCAAATGACCAAGAGACAATATAGACACTTTCTTTTCCTTAATTATGCCCAATTAATTGAATTAGGAACAGGAGTAGACACATTGCACAGACCACTGATAGAAACAGGATGCCCCTCATAACAAAAGGTTTAGAAATGTAAATAAAAGGTGAAATTTCATTCTCTGATTTAGTAAAAACACCCAGAACCTGCCGTGTTGCCACATTGAGGATATTAGGGAATTTGGTGGTTTTTGAATTGTATTTTTCTTCTTAAAATGTAGTTGGCAGTGAACTTTGAGCTGATTCAGAATCAGTCTGGCAATATTTTTAGTAAATAATTGTTCGTCACTGATCTGAAACCAAACCTCAGCGCATTTATTTTTTCCAAGCCACTCGAAAACTCAGGGCATGGCACAATAGTGCTTCGCCCTGATTGACATAATTCAAGTTTATTCATCATCAGACTTTGCAAATTACAAATTAACTGCAAAATGTAGATATTATGGTGTCATTCATGACATCAAATGTGTACGCAGATGTGGTAATTAGCTGTTGTGATTTGTTTTTATAAGATTTCTCTACGTGATTTGACTTCTGATACACCATGACATACAAGATATAAGCTGAGGTGATTAAAATAATGAAAAAAAATGTTGATCTTATAATTTATGTGGGAATCTTGCTTTTTCACTGTTTGGAAAATGATGATAAAATAAGGAAAAACATACATTTTAAAATCAATCTGAAACAAAATTGCTGAAGACTTAAAAGGCTCCAAACTTTCTGTTAGCACTTGTGTACCGCTTGCTTAATTTTTGTTTTTAAGCCAAATGTTTGTAGGTTTTCTGATTAAACCGAGCTGAATGCATTTATTTATTCCAGACAGTGGGATATAATGGGATAACTAAATATTTACCCATCTTCTGTGCTTTTCTCCCTCTCACTCCCTTGACCTACAATCACTCCGACCTCGTCTTTATTGTATGTTTCTCTCTCATACATGCAAATATTTTCTTAGCATGACGAGGCACGATGACGAAATCATTCAAATAAAAGCCACACTTCTCAGCCCTGTGTTTTCTTTGTCTCTGTGTCTCATGTGTCCCCCCCCCCCCCCCCCCCCCCCCCCCCCCCCCGAGTACATGTGCTTTTTTTTCCCGTGCTTGACTCGAACAGGTGCCTTTCCCTCCATCACTGGTCAAGGTTTTTTTTTTTATGTTTTTGTTTTTCTTGTCATCTGTGTGTGTTTGTGTGTGTGTGCGTGCAGAGGAAGATCTCTGACCCCCCCTATCCTTCCCTGTACAGATGGCCATTGTTATCATGTGCTGCAAATGTCACAAGTGATAGAGAAGTTCTCTTGCTGCCTCATGGGATTCATTTCCCTCTCACGTCTACAGCTGCTGCTTGCGGATGAGGGTTATCTCAGCGTTATCCCAGCGTTTGAGCCACAGAGTGAACCAGTCCACCCTCCCCCACCTGATCTCTCTCTCTCTCCCTCACCCTCCCTCTCCCTGTCGGTCTTCTCTCTTCTTCACTTCAAATCCTCCAGTGAGTGTCAGCGTCCCTGTGGCTTGGCGGTGGCTGCTGCCTTCCTCTGTCTCTCTCTCTGTCAACACTCTAGCTGCTCCCGCTGTCTCCTTGCCTCTGCTGTTCTCACCCTCCATCTCCTCCCCTCTTTCTCTCTCTCTCGCTCTCTCTCTCTCCATCTCTCTTCCTCCCTCCCTTCTTCAAAGGTCTTTCACTCTCTTGCTTCCTTGTTTTCCACTCCATTGCCGATCTTGGGGAAATCATTGTGGGAGACAAATTTCTCTGTTTGCTGCTCACACAAAGACAGGGATTACTGGTTGATTTGCCGGCTCCAGGCTCGTTCCGCATCCAGGCAAGTGGCAGTTCCTCAGAGTCTCCTTGCTCTCTCCTCCTTCTTTTTTACGCTCTCACCATCATCCGCCATCTGAAGCCTGTGATGTATGCATGGCAGAGAGTATGTGTGTGGTTGATGCTGTGTATATAGGCTAGGGGACTTGGGGAAGGTGGGGGTAGGGGTGGGAATTATGTGAGGGGAAAGAGGAGGGCAAGCACATTCGGATCAGGCACGTCCAACCCATAGAGACAGATGGCCAGTAGCCCTGCTTCTTCTTCTTCCTCTTTGCTTTTCTAATTCATCCTGCAGGCTTTGTATAAGGCCCACTAATACACAGACCTTCTTTTCAAGAAGCAAGACATGGCTGCTCTCCTTAGCTAGCAGAGGGAGGGGATTTTCTGTGTGTGGAGAGCTGACAGGCTATACGGGTAGAGGGGTGGGGGTAGTTGGAGAAGCAGAGCAGGTTTTTAAGAGGAGGTTTGGACAGGAGAGAAGAGGGGAAGGTATGAGAAGCTGAGAGCGAATGGGTGGGGGGGTGGGGGGGGGGGTCATCAGTTTTGAATGCATGGAGGTCAGGTCCAGATGCTGCTCTAACAAAAGGGCTTCTCTGGGGGAACGGCAGGGGGAAGCGTGGCACTCGCCATTGTGTGTGTCGCTGCATTGCAGGGTGCTGCTGGGGAGCCTCATGCTAATGATGGCCATTCATCCTTGTAACGGATGAGTGGGCCCCGGCTTCTGTTTGCCTGATTTTCACACATGCATGGCTCATATTTTTGTTCATGTGACCAAGTATCTTCTGTGGTAACACACGTCTCGCTTTGCAAACACGAAGGGATGGAGCAATGACGGCTTCTGAACTTATTGAGGAGGCTGGACAGATATGGGTCTTTGCATAGTAATGATATATGAAAACAGGTGCAGACTGCGCGCATGTGTGTGTTTACATGGACTGTGTGTGTTGGAGGTTCATGTTTAATGCATTTGTTGTTGTATCTTGTGCCAAATTGGTCGTATCTTACTGCTTCAGTGACAAACAAGCACGGTTTTCTGTCATTAAATAAATAAAAAGCCACATAAAGGCCAAAGTAACTAAAAATCATCATTTGTGTTTGATCATCAGTGGATTGGAGGGTGGCCCTGGAGACTGTATTTTATGATGCTGTTTTGCCATTTCCAGACTCTCTCATTATTCAGAAGAAACCCTTACAACAACTCTTCTGTTTGTGCAGCAGGAGTTTAGGACAAACCGTACCCTCAGTCGGGTCTTGGTAAATCAGCGTAATGAACCTGCTGTGATTATGAAAAGAAAGTAGAGTTCAAAATAGTCTAAATGTAATTCAAAGTTCTTATCCACAGTTTCTTGCCAAGATCATATTAGATAATAGTCCTTTGATCTTGTTAATTCGCAAGTAAGCAAGTGAAGATTGTTGACAGGATCATTTCCAGTTACTTAAGTCAAGTTAAAGTGATCAGACTGCAGCCTCTGTATGCTCAGATCAGAGTGTTAATAAGCTGAAGAGGGAGTCCCGTTTCCTACATGGAACAATAATCAAGCTCAGAATCCTGGACTGAAGCAGTAAATCGTGCTCACTTCACACAGTAACCAATTTTTGTTATTGTCAACAAATGTTTATGATGCTAAGCCTCTCTATGAGGTCAAGGAAATGAAGTGTACTTACTCACTGACTGAACAATGACTCTGTTATGATCACGAAGAGTCATCTGTGTGTGAGTGTCTTGTGATGATTTGGATGTGGATCTGCTGGAGTGACCAGTGAGCCTTCAGCATAAATGCCTCCCAGCAGTGAGTGTGATCACACCTCATTAGATATGTTTGAACTTTGTGTTCAGGCTGCTGCAGTTTCTGTTGAATTTCCACCATTGTTGCTCCTATTTGTAAACTCTATTTGGGCATTTTACTCATTTAGAATTCAAGAAACCCAACAACCTCTCTCGGGACAGAAGACTACATTATGTCTGTAAATGTAATTTAATGCTCCTTCAACAGCTGAGTGTCAGAAAACTGAGTAGCACTTCTGGTCTGTTGGTAAACTCTGAATGAGCTACAATCCAGCCGGTGGCCATACTGCTACCATTTTATCTTTGCAATTAGTCCCAAAAAGAATAGTTTGTAGAAATTCAAATGATTGGAAGGACATGTTTTGACACTAAACCTGAAGTTAGACACCAGAAACCAGTGGAAATCATTTGCTAATGATTTATTGTGGCATGTCTTTTTGCTTCTAGTAAAACTTTGCTAAATTATTGATTTTTACAAATTCCTAGTCATTGAGCTAAACAGCGTACATTCTTTCACTGATTAACATTGAGGGGGTTCTGAAGCACAAAAGAACACATGCACACCTTTGTGCATGTCCTCGCAATACCTTGATAGTTTTCCCAAGCAGCTCTGTGGATGAAAAAGTAGGGATGGAAAATACTATATTATATTATATATTATAATGTGATTAGAAATACAACATTTGTGACAAGTTTCCTGTGTTGACTGTTAAAATAAGCTAGTTGGTGAGTTCAAGTTCAAAACAAACTGTAACTCAAACCTACCGAGAAATATTTTAGCATAGCCAAGACAGAAATGGTTCAAACACAGTATAAAGTAAATGACACCATCAGATTAATTTCTAGTCTTAGAATTAACCAGAGAAAAATAATTAGTCTTTTTTTATTAAGAAGAATTCCTGGTTTAATATCTGTTTATTGACTTTTTTACTCTCCCATTTTCACATAGATAATGTACATTTAACATTTTTTTTCCAAATAAATATTTTCATGGTGAGAGATACATGTAACAAAGAGAAGGAAACTCACTGAACTCTTCAGAAAGCACATTAGACATTTTTTGATATGGTAAAAAGTTCACTCTTTCAAGATGTTTCAAAGATTGTTTTTAAGTGGAACTCATTAAGTCATGGAAAGCCTTGAGTTTTTTTGTAAATATTTACACTGTACCTTACAGTAATTTTGTAAGGTAACTTCATATAACTCTTTGTATTATTGTCGTTGTTATTATTCTCTCTTTTAGTGGCAACGCCACTGTCATGGTTACTCCAGATAGTGCACTTTTCAAAAGATTTGATTGTTACAGATTTGCACAGTCCCATCTCTGTCCAGAATGACCATAACTGGTTTGTTGAATAGAAAGATGTTTTATGTGGTTTGTCAAATTATATCAGTCAGATTCTGTAGTCTGATTGCACCTCATCTGAACACCTATTGCAGTTCTGAAACCACTGAGCCATCATCTGTACTGTATTGCTTTAGAGGTAATAATATTGGTTGGCCAGTCTTATTCTGATACTCTCCCATCACAGATCCATGAATATTGTCTTTTATGTTGATATTAAGCATTTTCTGAACTGATGATAATGCAGAAAACATAGCTTAGGTGTAATTTAGAAATTATGTTATTACATAGTCTGAAATGTGGTTGTTACGTCACTGTGATGACATCAGCTTCAAAATTTCTGTATCATTTAGACTCCAGGTCTCCATCTTTTCTAATCCATCACATTTGTTAATTAACTCTAGCTATGCTCTTGCAAAGTAGATTGTTTTCTTTTATTAATGGTACAATGAGCACATGTGACTGAGACTGAACCATGTAAATCTGTATACAAAGCTGCAGTGCTTTTCACTCAGAGCAGCTCCAGGTTTTTTTTTTTTTTTGATCACATTTGCCTGGGCAGCAGTCCATGTCTGAGCAGGTACTGGCCTGTTCTTCCAGATCCTCTACTGGGTTCTTAATCTCCCAAGGTCCCTCCCTCTGGTTTTGTCTCTTCAAAGCAATAAACAATGATGTACCAATGCACTAGTTACCATCCTCTAGGCTTTAATAACATCTGCTTTTGCTGCTTGTCCTCCACATCCTTCTTTCACCCAGCATTCACCCCGATAGTTCTCCACAGTCAAAAGATCTGCATGAATCTGGCTGTTCCTCAGAAGACACTAGTATATTTATGACTAAGAACGCTGGAGAAGGGATGAAGAGAAAGAGGATAGGATACGAGAAGAGAAAAAAAGAGTGTGAGGAAGGGAGTGGGTGGGAGTATGCAGAGGGCTGTGGGGCTGCAGCCATTGGCCTCAGACAGGAACTAGAGTGTGAATAGCACACATTGGCTTAACCTCTAAGCTGGGCTGGACATCTAATTTGCTCTGCTTGTGGAGCTTTGAAGAAAAACGGCAGCTGCCTACTAGCTGCCAGCCTGAATGAGCTTGCAAGCTGGGAAGTAGCACTCTCTCACAGACAGCTGGACGATTCATGGATGGCTCGGGTGGATAATGGAAAGCAGAATACACTCTGCTCGGATTTATCTTTTTGAATATTTCCGTGGAATAACGTGCCACGAAGAAAGGGGGTAGCAGCAGCTGTGACGAGGTAATTCTGTGACATTTGCTTCTTCTCCTCGGAGTGATGCCCTGGCTTCTGGGATTAGATGAGAGAAGATGTGTGTGGGGAGAACAGAGGGATACACAGAGGCAGAAATATAGGCAGGTGGGGAGACTCTGGAATATGCAGATCTGTAGTGTGATATTGATAAATTGTGATGAGTTGTGCATCTTTAATTATGGGAGGTTCTCTGTGCATATGTCTGTCTGTGTGAGATAAAGTTGAATGTCTGAATTTAAATACTGATGAGTTGACATACTAGCCTGCTCTTAGAGGACATTTTTTTTTCTGTTATTGGCTCATGCAGCAACATCTTTTTTATTTCAATCTTACTGGGTTTTTTTTTTTTTTTTTACCTCCTTGAGTTACTCTGCACTAGCTCCAATGCTGTTAATCAAAACGAAAGCTCCTTTCCTCGTTTTCTGTTTGTCTTTTCTTTGTATTTTCATTTTCCCTGTAAACAATCATTTCTAGTAGGAAAAAGAAAAACAAAAAGCCTTGCCGTCTTTTGCGCCATTTTGCAAGATCCCAAGCTGATGGTGCTTCAGATTGTATGTGCTTACCCACCATTCATTTCCAGTCCACCCTCCCTCCCTCTTCACCCCCACATTAAAAGGAGGGAAGAGGGAGGGAGCAAAAGAAACAGCAGGAGAATAGCAACTGGACTCAGCTGTGAAGAGTGTTGTGGCGCGAGCTGGAAGAATGGCCTGTTGTGTAGCAGGA
The DNA here is from genome assembly GCA_018398805.1 of Hirundichthys speculiger. Classification (NCBI taxonomy): domain Eukaryota; kingdom Metazoa; phylum Chordata; class Actinopteri; order Beloniformes; family Exocoetidae; genus Hirundichthys; species Hirundichthys speculiger. The sequence goes on along the minus strand of JAGFBZ010000693.1, from coordinate 104,148 downwards.
TTGTGTGTCTGGCGTCTCCCTCCCTCTGTCCTTCTCCTTTTTAATGGGCGACTCCATCATCCTTTTATGCAAACAATCCCAATGAGGAAGCTGCTCTTTTTGTAAAAATAGCCTCCAATAAAATACCTTTCAGTACTTTGTGAAACACCTTACTTTGAGAGATAAACGCATGCTTCTCTGAAACACTTTTTTTTGTAGTTTCACAAAGGAAAGATTTTTATTTTCATTTTGTATTTTTAGTGTTACAAGAAATTTTCCTGAACAAAAATGCAGTAACGATGGAAAAATTATGACGAAAACAAGCTTCTGAAGCTACAGAGTTTGATCCAATGAGATATGTTTAAGTGGTGTTTTTGGTGCTCATTTTTGTACTCACCTATTGCTTTTGTATATAAAATAAAAATTGCACAAATATTTATATCTGAAAAACTGAAACTGGCAAAAGGTTTTGCATTAGTACTTGCATTAGTACAATGTTTAGGATGTAGTGGCTAAAATGCACATTGAAGCTGACTGAGTATTTCCACTTACCCCCAAAACTATACTGACTGCATTAAAAAAAAAAAAAAAAGACAGAAGGTTATTATTGACATTATTATTGTTAGAGCCAGTGCTTATCTGGCTCCTGTAATACATGGGGGTACAACACGAAAGATGATGGAGGATTTTTATGACTCAGTGGGTAGTCATATTGCATCTCTGCCAGTGTCTCTACCCAAATGTTTCACTCCAGAACCTTTAACAGCCAGATATTTGTTTCCAACATTCGGTTCCTCATTTAAGTGCCAGCTGTTAATATTGTGCATTGACACATTTGGGCTACTACCAACTGTTCTAATGTGTGCATGGTTTCATTTGTTAGTTTGGCAGTGCTAAAGCAGGAACAACCCCATGTTAGTTGATTGAACCTACCACAATGAGCTTGGTAGGTTCAACCAGATGAGCTTCTAGCAGCACTTCAACTACTAACAGCATCTGGATTAGGGCAGCTATTTATTTTATATTATCATTAATATTAGGACTTCCACTCTGTTGATTTTCATTCATTAATCATTATGGGTTATCGTTGAAGGGGTGTTGAAGTGCTAATTAAAGAGGATCAAAGTTGTCAAAGTTTGTTATTCACCCAGGCCTCCAGGTCTGCTCCAGTCATGTATACAAAAATGTAAAGCAAAAATTCATTCTATACACCTGTACAAGTTATTTTTTCTTGGTAAAACCCAACAAATTATATAGGTACTGTTACTTTATTTAAAGAGAGGTTTTCACCGAACATTTGTAGATATTAGGAGAAGATGTATTTCAGGCCAAGACATGATTTTTCAAAATATAGTACTTTAGCTTTCCATACCTAAACCTAACCAGTACTTTAACTTAACCCACCACTGTGTGAGTGATGTCTAAATTAAGTGTAAAACATAGCTGTTTGTCATTGGATGAAGACTTTCCTCCTGAATCACAGACCTTTGAAACGTCATCACATCAGGCATGAAATATGCATTTTTTTTTCTTTTTAAAACTGATGAGGACTTCTTTTGTTAAAATGTCATAAACTGCTGAGAGACAGTACTTCCATATTTGTGGCAATGACTGCGAACAAGTTCAGGCTGACAACTCAAGCAACATATTGCACTTCGCATATACCCCTATACAATGGTTCATTTCAGTTCTTCACCCAAGTTCGTTGGTTTTCTTAAAGGAGCAAAATGGTGCCAATCTCTGCCCTTCAAACTGATGCTCAACTGTAGGGCAGCAGATGATGATATCTTTTTTTTTTTTTTCGGACTAGTCATACCCTCCACATGCTAACTTAAAGCTAACTTAAAAATGACAGCTCACACATGCTACTCACCCCTAGCGCACCAGCTGTGGAAGATATGGACAGATGACTGATGTAGACAGATACTGCAAGCCCTCAGTGGCATCACAAACATCACACAGTGTGCTTTTAATGTGGTTTTAAATTCCTACATCAGTGAATTTTCATAATCACTTACATGTATTATGTTGACTAATTGTTACAGCCCTTCTAACTGCTTGTTGCTGCTCCAAAGTTTCACTACCACCCCAGCATCCACCTGTAGGCTCCTGGTCTAACGATCAGGACGGGGGTTAGGCTGCTCCTCGTCCTTTCCAGTATGTCAGTGTGGTTCCTGTCTTTGGGGAGTCATGAGGTCAGAGCCAAGATGCCAAACTATAAATATTTGTTCTAATAATGATAATGAAATAAATGTTTTAATCATTGCTTTAGTTGATGGAATGAAATATAACCATGTAACAATTTGTATGTATTCAAACAAAAATGTATGTTAGAAAACCTGAATTGATGGGCAATGAACCTGAAGTCCTGCACCCCCCCAGTTTTTGTCATATTTCACAAAAACATATATGAAATCTATGTTTGGTGCTAACCCTAACCCTACACTGCAATGTTCTACACAGTTATAGAGCACTGATGTATACTTTACATGTGGATGCATAGCATATTTATGGTAATATTCTCTATCAGTTCTGTTAGCAATTTTAAAAGGATTTGTCCCATTGACAGCATAATGGATGCAAATGGCCATCCATGCACAGTTTGTGGTTGAGATATTCCCATCACCTGACCAGTGTATTAAGAGACTACTTGTGTAGATGAGGCCTTCAAGTGCTGCTTCAATCAATGCATTTCCAGTAATTGGCTTAGAAGCCCAAGAGAGTTCCACGCTAACTCCCTCTGTGACTGTTTGCTCTCTCTGCCCCTCCTCTTTTCTGTCTGCTCAAAGACAAACACGTGATTTCTTCTTACGTAGTATTTCAGCCTCTGTTTTCAAAACACTCACTTCCATATCAACACAAAGCATGTGTTTATTCTGGAAACAAGTGCTAATTCATGAATCAGCTATGGTTTGAACAGTTGGTTTTTTTTAAGGATATAAAGTTAGCTGCTTTTAATTATATTTTAAACCTTAGTCTTACATTCTGTAGAATCCTCCTACTAGTTCTATCATTAAAATTAGCATAGTTTTACATTTGTAGTCCAAAGAAAACAATAATTTTCCTCATTGTGTTATAATCTCACCATCAGGGTAATCTTATTCTCAGGTCAGTGCTTGTTCTTGTATGGGAACCCCCCCCCCCCACCCCCCCACCCCACATGGTCATACGTAAAGCCAGCAGGGGTTAAAAGCAGCAGATGTTTGGCTGAACCAACGAGCGTGTCTCTGTGTGCCTACAAGTGTGTGTGTGTGTCTATGTTAGACAATGAGTGGAAGGTCTCCCTACCAACAACAGCAGGAAGGCGACTGAGGGTATCAGATGTCACCAAAGTGCCGTAAACCCACTGCCTATTGTTGATATTCAGCAGGGATTAATCCACCTGGATTTGACTGCGTATATGACTCGTGCTTTGTTGGTGGTGATGGTGTGTAGATGATATGCAGTTACTGGCAGTTATAAAGAGGAAAGGTCTTAACAGGTAAAGTGAATCAGGTGAGTCTGGCTGAAAGATATCAAGCTCATCTTGGCTCTAGGTGGCAGTGAACCCAGATGATTGACAGGTCAGAGCAGGACAACGGTGGAGCTGCAGCATGTATAAAAGTAGATATCACCATTAACCTTGTATCCTGCGTGATATCCTCTTTTTGTTTAAAAATAAAAGGAAAAAGTTGAGACCATTGAGAACAGCCTTTTGAGCACAAAACATTTCAGATGCTTTATTTTCGCTCAACTGCTTTGGCACAACCTCAGCTGACAGAACAGTATGAAATAATATGAAAATGTTTTTGACTTTTGAAGTGTTCTTATCGCGGCACACAGGAGCAATCCAAAGCTATTAAATAACAATACTGAACTGTCAGTTCAAACGACAAAATTAAACTGTCTACAAATATGGGGCTTGATTTCGGGGAATGTTTCAGTGATGGGCATTACAGTCCAGGTCTGGTTTGACTCTAAGTCTGAGCTGGATAAGCAGGACCTAAATTTAGAAGTGTATTGTCTCCTGCTATATTTAGAGCTCACAAGTCAAGAAAATGCGTCGAAAACAAAAGCCCAGAAGTGAAACACATCTTGCCACCGAGAACATGATAACATGTACTTGTTTCCTCTGTTGATATCAGTTGTGGGTTGGACAGTGCTTAGCACCTCACAGCAGGAGCTTTCCTGGATCTCAGCTGCGGTTGTGTGTATGTTCTTCTCATCCCTGCGTGGGCATTCTCTGGGTTCTCCAGTTTCTCCTACAGTCCAAAAATATTTGTGCAATTGGTGATTTTTGAGCAGATGTAATGCTCACCATGTTTACAGACATAGTGTGCTATTATTTTCCAATTACAACTTTACCACAGCGTCAAATCATTGTAATTGTTTTTATCTTGTAGTCGGTTAGGAGTTGGGGCACATCTTATATGACCTTGGGAAAGAATTGGGAAATGCTTACACAGTTAAGAATCAACAACCAACTTCTAACTAACCATGGAGTTCCAGAGATTTTTTTTTTCCAGCCCTGTAGTTACAATGGGGTGACACACATTTGGACAGTGTCAGATGTAATAACTCTGTTGTTAGTTTGACAGTGCGACTGACACACCTGGTGTCTGCTTTTTCGCTATAATGAACTAGAGTACAGACAGAGTGGAGCTTTAGAAGAGACCTGTGAGAGCACAAAATACAAGAATTTGTGTTTTAGTACTGAATATACTTTTCATTGCGTAGATTGGATTTATTCCCTAACCCTAACCCTAACCCTAACTTGCTTGGAAAAGAGAAGCTCTCTCTCTCTCTCTCTCTCTCTCTCTCTCTCTCTCTCTCTCTCTCTCTATATATATATATATATATATATATATATATATATATATATATATATATATAGAGAGAGAGAGAGAGAGAGAGCTCATGTTAGCTCACGTTAGCGCGATTTCAAATCTCCATGGAAGCGATGGTTATGTTTCAGGTGGTCGGATTTGACGTATTAAAGCTTGTGCCATTTTTCCCTCCTTCGCTTGGAGCATTTGTCACAAATAACCAGCTAACTATCTTCTTCTGAAACTTTAATGAAGTTCCATATAATCACCGCCATGTTTGTTTGTTTTTATCAGCACACTGAACTGCATGCTGCATTCAACGTGTAACGTACATTCCTCCGTTCCCTCGTTTGCTAGTCGTTCTTTCAGCCTTATGTATTTTTTCTATTTTGTATGTGTAACATGTGGGAGAATACTGCGAATATCAATTCAAGTCAGCAACTACCAAAATTATGACCGAGTTAAACAAGTTGTTTTCTGGCATGAGAGGGTATTCTTGATTTTCCTTACTAAGAAATCGCTTGAACATAACATTCACTGCCGGTCATTTAAGGCTCAGAGGGAGCGAGGCACTGTCATGTTTGCAAAAATATGTATATGTTATCGGGGGCTATTCGTCATGATATCGGACTTATCGGGATGACATCATAATGTCCTGTTATCGGCCCGATAGTTATCAAGTCGATAATTATTGTGCATCCCTATAAAAAACTGAAAAGTGGGGCGTACAATATTATTCGGCCCCTTTACTTTAAGTGCAGAAAACTGACTTCAGAAGTTCAGTGAGGATCTCTGAATGATCCTATTGTTGTCCTAAATGACTGATGATGATAAATAGAATCCACCTGTGTGTAATCAAGTCTCCGTATAAATCCACCTGCTCTGTGATAGTCTCAGGGTTCTGTTTAAAGCACAGAGAGCATCATTAAGACCAAGGAACACACCAGGCAGGTCCCAGATACTGATGTGGAGAAGTTTAAAACCGGATATGGATACAAAAAGATTTCCCCAAGCTTTAAACTTCTCAAGGAGCACTGTGCAAACAATCATATTGAAATGGAAGAAGTATCAGACCACTGCAAATCTACCAAGACCTGAGACCTGGCCATTCCTCTAAACTTTCATCTGGAACAAGGAGAAGACTGATCAGAGATGCAGCCAAGAGGCCCATGATCACTCTGGATAAACTGCAGAGATCTACAGCTGAGGTGGGAGAGTCTGTCCAGAGGACAACAATCAGTCCATACACTGCACAAATCTGGCTTTTATGGAAGAGTGGCAAGAAGAAAGCAATTTCTCAAAGATATCCATATAAAGTCTCATTTAAAATTTTCCACAAGCCACCTGGGAGACGCACTAAACATGTGGAAGAAGGTGCTCTGGTCAGATGAAAACAAAATTGAACTTTTTGGCCACAATGCAAAAATGATATGTTTGACGTAAAAGCAACACAGCTCATCACCCTGAACACACCATCCCCACTGTCAAACATGGTGGTGGCAGCATCATGGTTTGGGCCTGCTTTTCTTCAGCAGGGACTGGGAAGATGGTTAAAATTGATGATGATGGTCCAATGATCCATAACATGAAGACAAATCTACGATGGAATGGTTCACAAATAAACAAATCCAGGTGTTAGAACGGCCAAGTCAAAGTCCAGACCTGAATCCACTCGAGAATCTGTGGAAAGAGCTGAAGACTGCTGTTCACAAACACTCTCCATCCAACCTCACTGAGCTCCAACTGTTTTGCAGGAATAATGGGCAAGAATTGCAGTCTCTCGATGTACAGAACTAATAGAGACAAACCCCAAGAGACTTGCAGCTGTAATTGCAGCAAAAGGTGGTGCTACAAAGTATTAACGAGAGGGGGACGAATAAGATTGCACTCCCCACTTTTCAATTTTTTATTTGTTAAAAAAGTTTAAAATATTCGATACCTTTGAAAAGTTCAAGGGGACCGAATAGTTTTGCAAGGCACCTTGTATATATATGTATATATGTAGGGGACTCCGGGGACTGTGACGCTGGACGCTGGACGCTGGACGCTCCAGTTTGTGCCCGGTTTGTGGTGATTTGCAGTCGGATGTCGACATACTGTCTGCGGGGGGCGGATCGGTCCTCTTGCGGCTGGTGGAGACCTGCCGCCACGGACATGGATGGTTGTCTCTGGAGGCCGGTTCGGGAAAGTTAAGTAGTCCTGAACTGCTACCCGCAGCAACCACTGCCACTGGATCCGGGCTGCAGCGTCACTGAGCCGGGACGGGAGCCCCCGACGTAGCAGCGGCGGCGTGGCCCTGACCGGCAAACAGCTGCTGCCTCTGTCAAGCAGTCTACACGCCTGATGGGTCAACTGACCTGGCAGGGGGAGTCTGGTGACCTGGGGGGCCCAGCACCACCGGGGGAGATGACAACGGCCTGGTCCGGTCCGCATGATGAACCGAGCTCTGGGACGGTCGGCTCCGTCGCTTGCCGGACTGAAGGAGCTCAGTTCTTCCAGAGGAAGACGGTTTGGTTCATCGGTGTTTCCTCCTCTGACCTGGAGATATCTCACTTGTCATCATTATGGAGATATACTGGTTTTAACGGCTGTTAACTGTTTTAATGGATGTTAATGGCTGTTAACTGGAGTTAGTACTCAGACCACGGGACCGGGCATGAAAAGGAGCGCTGGACGCCAGCAGCTCCTCTAGTACACCAGACTGGTGTACTGAAACTTGAATTTCCTCCTTGGGGGATTAATAAAGTATATTTGTATTTGTATTGTATGAGAAGGATAAATAATCTGAGAAGCCCATATGTATGCACATATACCAGTATTTGAGATATGTCAGCCTGAAAAGACAAAGATTGTTTAATGAACCTGCTCCCCCTGCAACAAAATATAACTTTGAGGAGGCTGAAACTATTTTTAAAAATTTTTTTGGCTCGAGTAGTCTTTATTTTCAGTGGAGACAGAGAGAGAGAATGGCGAAGATATGCAGAAAAAAGGTTGCAGGCTGGAAGTCTCACCTGCGACCGCTGGAGGAATAACTGTTGTCTCTGTACATGGACTGTTTTCTCAAACCACTGCATTATCCAGCAGCCCAACTATACATTTTCACTTGCAAAATGTAATTTGTTTCTCATGGCTTCTTTACCGTTTTAGTTTCAAAGTAAAAAAAAAAAAAAAAAGAAAAGATCATTCCACTTTTTAAGTCTTCCCATGTTATATGTAGATATACCTGGTACGGATAGGCCGCTTTCACACAATGCAAACATTTGCTGTGCTCCATGAATGAAATATTTAGACAAGCTCCCCAGATAACAGCGTCCTTCACTCTGTAAACTAGTGCAGGTTCTGTGAGCCGTTGCAGAAAGGGCCACCGTGCAACTTGTTTCCATGAAATATCAATCTTTGTTTTGCAGTGCACAGTAAAGGATTGTTCAGTAATAGTAAACCCCTTTTCACCTTTGTCCTTGACCTTTGTGCAAAGTCCTATTTAGCTGGATCTATGTTAGCTCAGCATTTGTGATAATATAAGGCCAAATGGTGTAAAACAACACAAGACAGAAAAAGTGGATTGTGGGGTGCAAAAAAAAAAGTGTAAGTTGTGCCTTGTGTATTGTAAAAGATTTAGTAGCCAGATGGCCTTCAAATCTGCTTTTCTCTGAAGCTATAGAGAATGTATCCTAGTACCACTGGTATTCTTGCTCATTTAAAATGTGTCGTAGCAGATGAATCAGAGTTGTCACAATAAGGAAATCTGGAAGTGCTGGATGATTATAAACATGTGAAACAGCTTTGTACTGAGTAGCATTGCATGACAAAACTTAAAAGTAATGATCCTTGTCGAATAGCTTTTAAAAAAAAAAAAAAATTTAACCAATCAAGCTAAGACAGTGACAAATCATTCATGTTTTTTGTCATGTTTTGAGTTGCTAGGCATGCTTGCCCAGGAAGAAGCAATTGACAGTCTTGACCAGCAACATCATTATGATAATTGTTCCTATAACTCAGTCTTATGTTTATATTTCCTTGTCACTGAGAAAGAGTGCTGCTATTGTTAGCACCAAGTTGAGCCTCTTCCTGCAAGACACTGTGTGTCTTCCTCTCATGCCTCCTATTAAACCTTATATGTGTAAATCTAAATGTTGTAATGTAACAATACTCAAAGCACCTTAATAATGGTGACAACATTTGTCTTAGGGGTGCAACTGCCAGATCTGTAATTTAGTTCTTAGTCCAGAGTTTATGGTGCATATTCTGTAGCAGTAAGTGAGTGGCCCAGTATGAGCAGACGGGATGTGGGTCATAGCTTGCACTCAAACAGGCCGCTTCAGGGACACATGTCCCCTGCTCTAGAGTTTTTTATGAACTGCCAGTGAGGACAGAAGCTGGCTTCACTAACCTGATATTTATAGTTCACACTCCCAACAGACTTTACAGTATACTGGATTTGTGTTTACATACTTCTTCTCTTCTTTACCTGTGTTTCTGTCTTTGTCTCGCTGGCTATGAGTCAGTGAACATGAACACTCATAACTAAAACCATGTGTATATTTTACTATAAAGTTTGTGCCATATAAAAAATTTTCACTAAATAAGAAGACCACAGGAATAATTAAGCAATCAGACAAGCAATTCCATTGTTTGTCGTATCTTACCTCTTTTCCATGAAAGGATTGTAACAATGTGATGTGCTCTAGTCCAGCAACCTTAAAAACATTTTCAGAATTACCCTGAAACGTATTCTTCCCTTAAGCAGAGCTATAACTCTGGATTATTTTAAATTTAGCTTGAATGTGGTCCATTTCCCGATGTTCTCACTGTGGCTTGGTCTCTGTCACAGGTATTTGAGTAATCCATTGTTTGATTCATATGGTCTAATGACATAAACCCAACAGGGTTTAAATAGTTTAAATAACACCTTACACATAATTTAATCTTGTCAATCCTGATGGCTTCCAACGTTCCTGTCATGACAAAGAGATGCCGCTTGAGATGTTTTCTACTCGGCACAGTGGAGGAGGTGCTATCACGACCTGGGATGCTTTTTCCTTCAATGGAACTATGGTGATTCAGGTTGTGCAGAGGCGTCAAACAGCAGCTGGCTATGTGGAGATGTTACAGGGGGCAGCCCTCATGACTGAGGCTCTCCTCTGTGTGGTACTGACTGGGATTTTCAACAGGACAATTCTGCAGTTCAGTGTCTGCCTGACAAAGGACGTCTTCCAGAGGAATAACGTCCCTTTTTTGGACCATCCTGCATGTTCCCCCTATCCAAATCGCAGTGAGAACATTTGTGGATGGATGGCATGGGAAGTCTACAAAAATGGATATTAGTTACAGACAGTGGGTGCCCTCCGTAAAGCCATTTTCACCACTTGGAACAACGTTCCCATCAGCCCCCCTAAAAACTCTCGCATCAAGAATGCTAAAAACACATTTTTGAAGTGATCAACAAGAATGATGAAGGTACTCATTATTGAGTCCTTTTTTTGTAACTTTTATTTCTATTTTAGGTGGTTTTCTGGGTTTTTTTGAGCTATGGGGCCCTATCTTGCACCTCCTGCTACCCAATACCTAATACCTGCGAATTTCAGATTTAGGAGCCTCTGCCAACCGCAAATGCAATCTTCCACCGCCCAAAACCTGCTACCCATTATGCCGACTCCCTTACTCACATTGTGGGCGCGGCAATGGGTGTGTCTCTTGCGCTTTCCACGAATTCGGTATCTTGCGGTACCTGTATCTCACAGATTTTGGGTATTGGGTAATGGGTGGTCTGACCACCCATTACCCAATACCCAAAATAGAACAGCCTATTTTAGTTTATCTGTTTGCAATAGATTGCTTGCTCAAATATATATATATATATATTTTTGTCTCACTTCCATTTCTTCTTTTTGCATTTTGGAATGGTATTTAGAGCCTTTTTAAGCTTCAACAGTGCAAGATGTAAATTCCTGCAAACGTATGTATGTATGTAAAGTGATCCCTTGCCACTTCGCGGTTTGAGTACCGCGGTCTTAGTGCTTTGCGGATTTTTTTCAGAAATATATCATATAATTAAAAAAAAAAAAAAAAAAATCACAGTACATCACAGGATTTTGTGCGCGTTCTCTCAGTGAAGAAATGCTGTGAGCCAGCCTGGCCCCTTTAAGAAGGTAGCTTTATGAGTAATGATGTGGCCTTATGGGTAATGGAGTGTGTGTGTCGTGGGACGGCAGAAGAAAATGGGGTTAGATGAAAAGTGGAGTGAGCATAAACAGCAGCTCAGCGTGTATAAATTTACATTCTCTGTTAACCGACAGGAGCCCAACAATACAACCTGTGTGATGTTACAAGTTCCTTCAGTGCCAGAATAAAGTGCCCGTTCTATGCAGAGAAAACCAGACTTTTTGCTTTGTTGTTGTTAGCGTGTTAGCTGCTAATTATGAGCCAAAAACAACACAATAACAGCAGTTTCGTTTACTACGGTTCAGAGACCAGAGGCTGTGAAGGTAACAGAAAGACCACAGTTGAGTCTTTGTCGTGTTTTGCTGCAGTGCCTCGCTACTTTTGGGGGTTTTTAATCATATTTTAAACACATTATTGAGGCTCGGGGGGCTCCGGCTCCAGATCGCGGATTTTGATTGTCGCGGGGGGTTGCCGGTCCCCATTAACCGTGAAAAATAAGGGATCACTGTATGTATTTTTTTTTTTTCCTTACATGAGTCACAACTTGGTGTGAGTCCTCCATGAGTAAGAAGTTAAAGCCACCTAAAGTTTATGTAAGAGGTTGTTATGAAATCTGATATTTTATCAATCACATGTTGATTGACATCTATCAGGTCAGTACGTTAGTAGCAGTGAGAATTTTTGTTCCATCCACCCTGCATCCATCATCTAAACCTGCCGTGATCCTATCAAAGGGTCTGGGGTCCCCTGGAGCCTTTCCCAGCTTTTATCAGATCATCTATGGAATTATCAGTGCACCCACAATTTGGAAAACCAGCCACAATTAAATTATCATTTATGCCTTATCTGTTCAATGCATTTTCTCTATACAAATCTTAAACATCAGGATAAATGTAAAGATGTATGGGTCTTCTTCTTGTATGGGGGGGGGGGGGGGGGGGGGGGGGGTAGGGTTAGGGTTAGGGTTAGAGGGGGGCAAACAATTGAAAGGGTTTTAGATGAGATTTGAACCATGCATGAGGTTTAAGCAGAATAAATAAAATAAAATGTTTTGACACTAGTCATCCTTTTTATATGCATGATTCAAGAAGGAAGCTTTAAATGAGCAGATTAACACATGATTCTCATATGACCACAAAACCTTCAATTAAATTTGTAATCTCATGAATCCAGCCAAGCAGGCAGCACTTGCATGCACTACATTTCTGAAACGATCCGGTGTAAACCAAGGTTGTGCTGAGGACAGAGAAAGAAATCACTGCAAAAAACAGACCGCTGCCCTTCTGCTCCTGGTGGGTTTAAGGGGTTAAATTGGATCAAAAACAGGTAGTCAAACTGTTGCTTGTAACATATGATATGTCTTACATTGTTCATAGAGCTACGTGGTGCAGCAGTTCAGTGAGACACTGTATAGATGATGTAAATAGCGTGATATAGGCCAGGCTTGTCCGAAATGCTTTATCATTTTAGCAGTGCTCAGATCAATACCACACACAAACAGAAACGTTCTCACGCAAACTTGCTCATATCCAGCCTCTTGCAAAAAAGAGAGAGATGCTATTCAATAACACGGAAAGGCCTACACATGATGAACATGTGAGCCAAACCAAGCACAGAGCACAGCAGACCAAAGGTGATATTTATTTATTTGTTTGTTTGTTTGGCTTCTCGTTGTGTAGTGGTGGTTTGTCAGGTGGTGAGAGGTGAGAACGAGGAAGAAAGCACATGCTGTCTGTTATGAGAGGGATTTCACGTGCCCATTAGGTGATTGTTTTTCCTGTTGTGCATGTCATCCGTCTGTACGGTGTTCATCCTCTTTCACTCTCCATCTCCTCACTGTGCTCCTCCACCATTTGGCAGATGCTCTCTGCCACGACAGCCCACTATATTCTCCCTTTCTCTCCCTCTGGGAACAAAGTGGAGCCTGGCTTGATGTTGTTAATACTGATACTGATTGGACATGCTGTGTCTGGCTTATCTTAAAAGAAATCTACAATGTCTACCCTCTATTAATGTGTTACAAATTTAAAACACAAGGACACAAAAACTGAGGAACAAATCTTTCTTATTCAATTAAAAAAGAGATGAGATAGGGAGTACACAGAGAATGAAGAAAGAAGACAAATGAGAAGTCAAATAAGATTAAAAAAAATGCTTAAAATTATGCTGAGTTGACAGTTATAATTATATTTATTGATTTCCAAATAAGCTAAAGGGCACTAAAGAGGAGCTCTGAGGATAATGATGATCAATGACTCTCTTTCAAACCCTGTTACTCCATATTATTTCATGTCAAAGATGCCATTCATGTGACTGTTTAGACCAATTTCATGCAACATCTTAATACAACCAGAGATTAAAAAGATTATGACCTCAGTTCAGCTGGTAAAAAAAAAAAAACATCTCTTAAGTCCCTTGTATTAAGTATTAGGACATATTGTGCTGAACTACTTTATGGCAAAACTATAATTTAAGGACACAGTAAATTTAGGCATTTATGAACAATCTGTAGGTCAAGAAATTAGAGCTATTTCAACTGTAAAAGCTTAAAGGTTTGAATTTGAATGGATTTTTTTTATGTACATATAAAATCCATCTCATCATTCCAATATCTGATCAGTGAGCTACATCCATATTATTGATTCATATGCTTTGATAAAATTATAAAAATTCACTACTTTCCATGAAAAAGTTTCCTCTCCAATCTCTGCTATAGCTAAACACATACTTAATGAGGCTGCCTAAGGAGAAACTCCAAGCCATCAGCGTGTGGCTAAGACATAAAAGTTTGGATGTATCAGGATCCTACACTGGCAACTATGGCAGCTTTCTTTGAAGGATTCCACATGTGGCGCTACTTTGACCTTATTCATTTAAAATTGTACATGTTGTTTGTACATATGCAGTGCAATTATATATGATAGGAGACATTATCCAGATGCTTCATCTAGTCAGCTGTTTTTTGTTTTTTGTTTTTTTTGTTTTTTGGGTTTAAGCCTGCTGCTGAACAGTCTTGCCATTTATCCCTCAGTGTAGGCTGGTGCTTCCTAACCTGCAGTTTCCAAAGATCTTAAGTGATTCACAACTTTTTTTTTCAAATTGATATTATCAATATTTGATTTGCTCATTTCAAAATACATATACGATATATTCTGTGTTATTAAAAGTTAGCATCAAGATAAGGATGCGTCAAATAATAATGTAAGACATAGCGGTGAGTTGGTTGTTACATGGACAAAGGCTTGCTTTTATTATGAAATTGCAAAAAAAAAAAAAAAAAAAAAACTAGGAAATAATATTGACAGCTTTGTGAACAGCTGAAGTGTGTGCTTTAAAGTGGAACGCCTCATAGACACATTCGCTCTCTGGAATGAGATCAACAAGCAGAGGTGCAGGGTCCTGAATTAAACATCATGCAATGTAAAGACACTCCTTATGCTCCAATAGCAGGACAGAACTGGAAAAATATTCCAAACAGGAAGCATCAACAGTGTCCGTTACATGTGAAGCAATCTAGTGGCACTGCATGTGTACCGTTTGTACTGCTGACGTTTGGATCATTGTCCTGTTGCATGACCCAATTTTGCTGGACCCTCTCAACAGGTACAAAGTGCTAATGTTTTCGATGTTAGCTATGCATTATGGTCAAACATCTCCACGGAGGTCTCATCTGTCCAGGTGGACATAACTCCAGAAATCTTGTGGATTGTTGAGATGACTCAATCCTTTTTGTTATGTTTTCATTCCTTTGAATTGACAGAGAGTATACTTTCTTTTTCCCATGATGGTTCAGTTCAGTGGAGCTTCAGTGTAGGGTAAACGGGTGCTCAGCACCTCACTGCAAACATACGTGCCACAGCAAGGCAGACCCTAGAATATGTGACTGGTATGTTCACACAGCATACTCTATTGCTCCTGCATAATACCCTCATGGAATATAGATGTGAAAATCTAACAGGTTTAAAGTAGAGCTGCACAGAATTAGTAAAGCAAGTGATTTGCTATTTTATAGTTCAAAATTGAAACATAGCTTATGATATGTAAACAAATACTTTAGTACTAGGAGTCAGTGTTTTTCTGCTTTGTGGCTAAAACTGACCCCTGACTTCTTTACATATGTTTTCCTACTCATCTCTTTTGCTTTCTGTCATCACAGCACTCACAACTCACAACTACCATCATGACCTGTGGTTTATGGTCTAAAATGAAATTTAAGACCATAATCAGTGTGATCATTTTTCTTTGGAAGTGGCTGTGAGAGGAGTCTCTTACAGGAATAAAAGGAAAAAAAACTCACTCAGGTGAAATAACTATAACTGTTCAACATTCTCTGTTTGAATACAAATGCATGCATGAGTGCATTCCTTGTATCAGTTAATTACTATGGTTAATTTGTACAAGAACTAACAGCAAAATTGTTTCCTAGTATTCATGCTGTGCTAAGCCAATAGGTTTCACCTTAGCTTCATATTTGCCATAAAGATGACAATTGCATGATCTTTTGAGGAGATGGTAAATAAATATGTTTTGAAGCGTGTTAAACATTCATGTTTTGTAACAGCCTCACATCGTGAGTGTTAGTCATCGATACCTGCTGAATGTATTCCACTATTACTGATACAGGGCTGCCAGCTATTTACACCAGCTGGTAGATGATGTCATACATGCAAATCCATGTTGTCATTATGTTTACATGCATTTGCTTCTATCCTCGTCTAAACTCACTTATATATTATCCTAATTTAGCTAAATTACCATTAAGGGTTAACTTAATCATATATTATTAAATTTTTGCACTTAGATGGGGACATGAGTCAGCAAAACTTTCTTGATCGCCAAATTGTGACTGAAAACTGGCCCATTTCGGACTACATGTATGCAGTCTTTTCAAAATTATTAAGACAGTGCAGCTCTGTTTTGATAAAGTCATTCATTTGATAAGTACAGCATTATCTGGCAAAACCACCTCTCAAATTTGTTCATAACAAAAAACTGTTCTTTGAATTTTGTTTACATTTAGGAAGATTACTGGGGGTGATCTGGCATCTTGTATGGCTGGCTGGATGGATGGAAGTTGCAAAGGGACAGAATATCTTGAAAGCTTCCTTCACATCCTGATATTGCAGTTCAGTACTTGCCATGTTTGTTTTGAAAGTTTCTAGATTTGTTGCTAGTTGCTTTATATCAAAGTAACTTGGAGGGTTAGAAAGGAACCTTCTGACAGTTAATTACTGCGTAACTACTGTAATGTAACCAGTACTCTGCCTGGAAAAGACCTGGAATACAGTAAACAAAGTTGGAGAGACTGTAAAAATGTTGTTTCATAGTCTCTTTTTCTTCTTTTTTCTGACAAAAGGAGCTCTTAACATTTAACAGACAGACAGATGATCAAACTAGAAGTGTTTATTCTGTCAGAAGAGTCTTAGTAGCAGTAGCTTCAGTAAGATCAGTAGGTTTGTGTTACTGTTGAAGCTGCTTCTGTGAAACCTTGAAATCTGACATGAAGCATTTTAATCTCTGTGCCAAGATTTCAGCAGGAAAAACAAAACAAAAACAAAACAAGCCTGTCATTATATAAGAGTATGCTGTTGTGCTTTTTTTTTTACATATTTGTAAATTTTCTTGTAAGTTGGTGTGTAGCACATTACAATGTTGATAGCACATAAGCATTTGCTTGTCAATTTAAAACCGAAAAAGAAAAAAACAAAGTAAATGTTATAAGCTGTATATGTTATTAAACGTTGAAAGGCAGTGGGCAGTGACAGGATTCTTTGTGAAGGTAGACAGGAGATTCAGCACGTGTGCAGTTTCTATTGGTTGAACTTCATCAGTGCTAGAAACATTTATCAAAATATTGAATCAAAATGTCATTGTCACAGCCTTAGTTTGGTGTTGTGTTTTTTGTGAGGTGTTTGGGATGTTTCTCAGTTCCTTTTGCTTCTTGTCTCCTGTTTTGCTACTTCCTGTGTTACTTAGAAAACCATTTTCTCTGCATATTGAGTCGTGTTTTACTTCCTTGTTCCCAATGGCCCTGATCATTTTCACCTGTGTCTCATCAATTTCTATATATCTTGTATTTCCCTGCCTCCTTGCTGGTTGGTGTCCTGCTTTTTCTCTGTTTGTGGCAGATGTTGCTTCAGGAAAGTTTGTTGCGTCCCTTGAAAGTATTTAAGGATTTTGTTGTCATGGCCTGGGTCGGCCATGGCAGCCCTGTGTGTGTCTGTGTCTGTCAAGTTGGCGTCTCTCCCTGTCTTTAGTGGTTCCTGTTTTACTTTGAAAGGTATGTCCTGTCTTCATTGTTTTCTGCTTTGCTTCCTTCCTTCTTGTTACCTTGATGCCCTGTACCTGCCTCTCATCTGATCCTTTGTGTATTTAAGTCTTGTCATTTTACCCTGTCCTCCGTGGGTCCATTAGTCGCATTACATGTTTGCAGTCCTGCCTGTTTTCCCTCTCGTTGTCTCCCTGGGATTAAGTAAAGTTTGGGTTTTTTCGTATTTAGTCTTTTGCGTTTTTGTTTAATAAACCCTTTTGCTTTTTTGGAAACTCCTGCTTTTGGGTCCTTCCTCATCCACTGCAAACCATGACATTTTTTTTGGATCCTCCTGCTCTCCTGCATTTGGGTCCTAACCCTGAATACGTGACAGTCATTAGTGAAAAAACTGAGAGATGTCCCTCATTCAATTTCCTGAATAATCTTGGCTACTAAAGACATTAAACTTGAAATGCAGTTTGCATGAGAGGCTTTTCAAGATCTCATTCACTTCATATAGATGCACACCTGAGTCTATCATATTTGTAAAAGAGAAGATGTGTGTAGAATAGTGCACTCCTCATACATACAAGTGTTGTCTCCGTCAGTCTCCATTAGCTTTGAATGGGGTAGCATCATCTGTTGCTGAACTGAATTGTGGGTTCTATGTGATGTGTCGGTAGTGCTGGTTCCGTCAAAAGTTGAATTATTTTCAACTTTCCCCACGCATGCATCAGCCAGTCAAGTTTTAGCTAAACAGCTAGAGCTAGCCAATAAAATCATCAATGGAAGTGGGACTAACTCAAAGCACACTGCTACTTTGTGTAACGACCAGGGAGAAATTTGATTGGTTGTTTGTGGTATGACAAAAAAATCTTTTGAGTTTATCAGGCTTGGTAATTTAACCAAAAAATAAAAATGTATAGATATGTATTTTTTTTCTTAGATGTTGGGTTGTTTACTGAGATGCATTTATTTGGGATGTAACTGTTCATTGCTTTTAATGCACATATGTAAGTTAAAAAACTAAATAAATAAATTTACTCTCAAGTTTATACTGTATGTTATGGTAGGTAGATTAATGAGAGCCCATCCTGTATCTGAAAGAAGATTACTGATAATGCAAACTATAGATCTTTTTTCAAATGTGCTGGTGTACATTTTTCATTGATGCACACACAGACTGGTTACTCACAGTGAAAGGATGAAGCCCATTGATGACTGTCAGTGGAAGTTAGTTCCTCTGAACCAGGGATCAGGGCTGACTGTGACCCTGTCATTTCTTCTCTGGAGACTCAGCACACTGATGGTCAGAAGATGAGCCTGGCCTTACTGTTCCTGTCACACTCTGAAAGAGCTGAAGCTTCTCTGCTCTCTGACTGCTGGATATTCAGCAGTGTTTGTCTCCCATGTTGGACCAGTTATCCTTGTCATTTATTACCCTTGCACAATGATAACGCATGATTTTCAGTACACAGTAAACAGTCATCTTAAAAATATTAAATGATGTGATGTTTATCAAAGACATAATACAAACTAATTGTATTGCACATTTATGACCACTCCATTTTTACTGTATTATGGTGGCTGTGCCTTGTGAATATTTCTGGACATATCAGGCCATTTATTAGGTGCTGTTAGTGGTTCATGTACAAAAAATTTTTCTGGGAAATCAGGATTTAGTTGATCAGTTGTCTTAAAAAAAAATAATAATTAAATGAGTGCAGTTTGCATTTAGTTCTGCCCCCATTCGACTCAATCAAATAATTTGTTTCCTGTTAATTAATTTGTAAATCAGCTATGTATTGCAGTTCGGATTTATTTTTTGCAGTTCACTTTTAAGGTTATTACATATGACTTACATTTTTTTCATCCTCATCTAGCCATTCGGTGAGTCCTTGTGCCCTATGGATGGGTGGATTTATCATCCTGGAATTGATAACTTCCACCTCAATATACAAACAGATATATATCTTTTTTTAAACCGTGCCAGTGTTTAAAAGAAAATAATGTGAGCAACACCACGTACCACTGTCATTCTGTGGATCGTAGACCGTCAGCAGCAATAACTGAAAGTAGTCATGCCCTGACATTTGCCTCTAGAGTACTCTGATATACAGAGGACTTCATGATCGACTGATTGACTGCTAGTTGCCCAGGTCCAGAGCCTGCAAAACAACTCCAAATCATCATCCCTCTATCACTGTGCCTGACAGCTGGTATGAAGTGTTTCTGCTTCAAGTTTGTGTTTGTTTTTTTTGCTGAATATGACACCAGACACTAAGGCCAAAGAACTCCACTCCATCTGTGCATATGACATTGTTCCTTCAGGTCTTCCAGTTTTCTTTAGATGTATCTTTTCAAACCTCAGTCATGCTTCCGTGTTACTTTTTAGACAGAAGAGGCTCTCTCCTGGCAGTCTTTCCAAATAAACCATAGTTGTTCAGTCTTCTTCGAATTGTGCTGTCAATATTTAACGTGAGGCCTGCAGGGTCTGACATGTAGCTCTTAGCTTTTTGTATTTCTTGGAACGTTGCACAGTATGACCTCTGGGTGTATTTGCTAGGGTGTCCCCTCCGAGGGAGATTGGCAGCTGTTTTGAATGCTTTCTTCGTGTGAATAACCATTCTCACTAAAAGATGCCAAATTCCATGTTGTCTCAAAAAATGGTTTTATAACCCTTTCTGCACTGATATGCAGCAACACCTGCTTCTCTAAGACCATTGCTCATGTCTTTCCCTTTTGTCACTTAGTTTACACACAAATGAGAGTCACAGACCAGCAAACTGCCAAAAGTTCTGCTTTTATAGAGGTCATTTAAACTTGCTGATGAGCAATTAATCAAGGGCTAATGATTAGCAGTACTTAACTGAAACTTACCCTCTTAAATACTATGGAAGCATTAAGGGTCTACTTAGTACCTTTTTTTCCTCTTTTTGGCTTCATTTTTATTAATCAAATAGTTGCACAGTGAAAAAAGTAATTTATTTTACTGTTTGAGGTTGTTTTTGCCAAAGACCCACTATGCCCATATTATTTCTATAATGTTTTCACACAAACAACATTTGATTAAAAAGACTGAGTGCTAATTTTTGCATACGGCTGTAAGTGTGCGAGTAAACCCTACTGCTCTGGTCACAGATGACTTAAAACTGCTGCCAACCATCTGGCATGTCATCTCATTCATCTCCTTTTTGTAGAGTCAGAGACACAATAGCCTCTCTTTCCATTGTCTGGTGTCAGCTTCCTGCCACAAAGTGTTTTCACTACAATGTAGAACACCACAGACCACTAATCATTACGTCCAACAGTGGATGAGGCCAAGGGCAGTTGGACCAGAAAGAGGAAAATCTTGATTATGTTCCTTTAAGAGAAACCCAAGAGTTAACTGAGAGTCTTATCAGTCTTCTAATGTGCAGCTCTTTCAGAATTATGTAAAATACACTTCTTATCTCTTCTCTGGTTTTACTTCACTAAAGGAGTCTAGACAGCACAGGATTGAACAATTGTAGCAGTTGAGCAATGGGGTAATAAAAGGAACAAAAAACAGCTTTAACAATCAAAAACAGCTTATAGGAATATTATGTCAGAGAATATATAATTCTCGATTCACCATTAAGAAATTGATGGATTAAGAACAATTTCAGGAGTAGTGTCTTGCTGAAGGTGACCTTGCAAAGATGACTTTGCAGGTAGCAGATTCCAGTGAGATGGTCATAACTCGAGATGCAAGACTTGATTTAATTTCCTGACATAGCATTTGCGAGCACTCAACAGACACTGCTTTCAATAATGGTGGTGAATTACAATCACACTTTCTTCATTTCAGAGTCCTTCTGGGCTCGGGATACTGACTTAAGTTTAACAGTAAAAACAGATTCTAATGTAGGTGTGAGAGACGCACATTGAGTTTGCTTTTTCTCAAGGACAATTTTCTTTTCACCTCCAACTGTAACCATGAGACAAGAGGTGAAAATTGGAAATTTTTTAATCTTTTTTGAATTTTAGACAGTAAAACTGTTGTATTGAAACCAAAAGCCTGTGTAGGTGTATTTGTTTCCTCATTATAAGGGAATTGATAAAGAATCGAATTGATAAGCAGAATCAATAATGACATCTGTGTCAATAAAATCCTACTAAATCCCAGCCCTACACATGACTCCATAAACGTTGTTTTTTCCTTTCTGTAGGTACGACCCGCCCCCCTCGAGACGGAGAGGTCCCAGGGGTGGATTACAACTTCCTGTCTGTGGAAGACTTTCTGCAACTGGAAGAGAGTGGTACACTACTGGAAATAGGAACATATGAAGGTGAGGGTGATGGGGACAATAATCATAACAGCCATGTCCTCCACAGATACAATGAGCCCCGCAGCCATCAGGTTGTATTTTCTCCTACACGCAACCAAGCTGTAGACCGTGCACTCAGTTGATTCAGATTAAACTGTGAATGATGGTGGAGATCTGCATCTAGGAGACAGGAGGTCTTTCCGCATCTGCCCTTCTCATTCTGATTAGGACACGGCTGTGCTGCTAAAAACCATACCGACAAAAACTTGTACGTGAAAACGTGTCTGTGTGTGGGTGGGAGTGTGATTGTTTGTTGGGCCTGTGGAGGCCTACGTCAGAATTGTATGTGTGTGCGGAGTAGGCAGCAATGTGTGTGTGTATTTGTGAACGGTTTTGTGTGAGACTGTGTACATGGGGCTGGGAGAGAATGTTATGACATTAATCTGCTTGGCACTGGCTCTGCTGCGTGTTGGCACAATTCTCCCTTTCATGCAGACAATGTCAAATACCTGTCCACAGGAGTCTGTGACCGTTCAGACAACACAAGGAATAACAGACAGTAAAGATTTAGTTTTAGCATAATCTCAATTTTTAATTATATAATATATATATATATATATATATATATATATATATATATATATATATATATATATATATATATATATATATATATATATATATATATTACATTTAACTTTGCTGAAAATCCCTGAAAATGTATCAAATATTTCTCTTGTCAATGCTGTTTTGTTTCATTTGATAGTCGTCAAAGGTGGAAGACCAATAAATATGGTCCCATGTACTCTTAAATGTTAGACATTTTGGGAAACACATTATTCACCTTCTGGAAAGGGACAATATCAGAACCTGCTTTAATCTCAGAACCAGCTATAGAATGCTTACAATCTTCATTACAACCTAACTTGTTGGCCCACAACAAAATGTTGCAACTAGACACATAGCTTGAGAACTAGGGGTGCACGATAACTATCGGGCCAATAACAGGAAATTATGACGTCATTCCGATAAGTCCGATATCATAACAAATAGCCCCGATAACATATATAGTTT
Source organism: Hirundichthys speculiger (assembly GCA_018398805.1). Lineage (NCBI taxonomy): Eukaryota > Metazoa > Chordata > Actinopteri > Beloniformes > Exocoetidae > Hirundichthys > Hirundichthys speculiger. The sequence continues at coordinate 81,589 of JAGFBZ010000693.1, read as the reverse complement.
TGTCAACAAGGCAGTACCTCGCTCCCTCTGAGCCTTGAATGACCGGCAGTGAATGTTATGTTCAAGTGACGTCAGCATAATCAGAAAAACGATTTCTCAGTAAGGAAAATGAAGAATACCCCCTCATGCCAGAAAACAACTTGTTAACTCCGTCATAATTTTGGAAGTTGCTGACTTGAATTGATATTCGCAGTATTTTCCCACATGTTATAACTATAAAAATAGAAAAAAAAGAAAAGGCCGAAAGAACGACTAGCAAATGAGGGAACGTGGGAATTTACGTTACACCTTGAATGCAGCATGCAGCACAGCCTGCTGATCACAACAAACATGGCGGCGATGGTATGGAACTTCGTTAAAGTTTCAGAAGAAGATAGTTGGCTGTTTATTTGTGACGAATGCTCCAAGCGAATTCCGCGAGGAGGGAAGCACAAGCACAAGCTTTAATACTTCAAACCTGATCAGCCACCTAAAACATAACCATTGCTTTCATGGAGTTTTGAAATTGCGCTAACGTGAGCTAATGCTAATGTGAGCTAACGCTAACGTGAGCAAGCCAGCAGCAAGTCTCCACTCCCCTCCCTCTCCCCTCTGCTCTCCCTCATCTCTGTCATCTCAAGTTTCCATGAGATAAAAAAAAAAAAATACTACTGAACCTCATTTACTTTAAAGATATTTATTAAAATGGAACCACAAGCCAAAATCCTTTAAACATAAATCTTTTTCAGTTAGTAATTCCGATGCGTGTATTTCCATCAGTTCAAGGAGCCTTTAATTTTTTTTTTTATATCAGTCAGTAATGCACCTTATTTAAGTCGACGTGAAATATCAAATAGGTTTGTTTGATAGCTTTACGAAAATGTTTGAGAGGCTTGCCAATAGTTTTTCATTGGAAAAAATAAATATCTGTTCATTCAAAGAGTCAAAACTATTTTTGATTTTGTTCATAGTATTGATGTAATGATCTTAGGTATATGTGTGTGTTATCGGTTATCGGTTATCGGTATCGGCCTTTAGGAGCTGAAAGTTATCGGTTATTGGTATCGGTATTAAAAACAGTTATCGTGCATCCCTATTGAGAACAGAAAAGGTTTTGTAATGAAACCAACACAAACCGCAGCATAATGAGCTGCAGAAAGTTGGCAATCTCTCTTGAAAGCTTGGTATGGCTTTATTCACATATTCATTGGTGCAGCCAATGATGCATGTTGGGAGAATGACATTCATGCACCCAAAGACTTTTGCATTGCCACTTTAAAGCCAATAAAAATGCAGAGGGTTTCCCATTTAAACCTTTGGACCTTTTAAGCCTATCAGGGAAAGGGGGTGAAGGGACAAACGAATTTAGGCTGCAGCAGCCAGAGACTAAAATAAAGTTGCTTCGACACTCCAACTACCCAGCAAAGCTGCCTCAACCACCAGACACACAGATACTTCATGAGTAATGAAGAGTTCTCCACAACTGAACTGCACAGAGCCAAAGACAGGCAAATTTTTCTATCACAAAAAACCTTGACAGAACTTGTGATGGGCCTGCCAAAACCAACAAAAAGGGAGAGTACTTGGATGACTCCCTCAAAGGGATATAGGACGTGTGGTCTGCCTTCTCTCCATTACAAAAAAAAAAAAAAAAAGCAGTGTAACTGATACTACCTAACCCATCACTAAAACAAAGGAAACAGGAAAACCTAAAATATCTAAAGGCCAACTACAGACTACTGCTGTAGAAACTGTAGGAATGAGTGCCATATCCTGTTTAGATATTCACAAACATATTCGATAGCACACAGACATCTATAGTAGAACTAAAGTGCTCTTAGACTGTTCAAGAGGACTTACCCAACAAAACTGAATGCATTATGATGCTGTCAGCACATTGTTGTAATTCGACTTATGCTTTAGGTAGCTGATAGGCTGTTATTAAAAATAAATTAACATTTTATGAATGGTTGGATGAAATGAAAATAATTGAGTTGTGTTGTTGTTTAGAGTTGCCATCAACATCTGAACCATTCTAGCTTCTACATAAGGCAGCTGACATGTGTATGAGGAACAGAGGCCAAGTCTCCTTGTTCATTGTGCCAGCTATTGTTTGAATATGGCTAAATTGTGAGTAAGTCTCATTATTGTAATTATAAATGCACTGCTATAGCCAGTATAGCCAATTAGCCTACCTCGGCATAAAACCTGGACCCATTAGGAAGCAGACTTGTTTTTTTCTAAAGGTACCAAAAGTCCCCATCTTGCATTGCTAAAGCTTTGTAATTGATTATACTGTTTGTTTTTGGACAAGTAAATCAGTTTCACCTCTACTTTTAGTCTTAAAGCTAGCTCTGGTAACTTGTTCCTCACTGCTTATTGATCAGATTTTGTACATTTCCTCAAGTGTTTATCAGTAGATCAGTCCATCATTCCAGGACACTGTTTTTTTTTTTTTTAGATTTTTTTTTTGGCACTAGTGGCCTTTATTTATAGTGGAGAGAGACAGGAAGGGGGGCAGAGAGAACGGGGAAGACACGCGGCAAAGGGCCGACAAGCTGGGAGTCGAACTCGCTACCAGCCGCACGAGGACTGTAGCCTCTGTACATGGGCCGCCTGCCCTAACAACTGCGCTACTGTTGCGCTACTTTTCATTTTTTTTTTAAGTGCAGCTCAAATTAACAATATACAACAATTTAAATACCTGCATTTTTTTTGTTAAGTTTCCCATCATTACATTAACTAGTTTTGGGTTTCATTTTGAAACTAACAGGACAGAATTTGTAAAAGTGTTTTAGATCTACTGATTAAATTGTTTTCAAGAAGGCAAATAGTATAAGTATAATTTGGAAACATCTAACTACTGATATCACAAAATTATCATGTAGAATGCATTACGTCTCAAGGCTGTTGTACAAAGCAAGGATATGGACCCGTCATTAGCACAAAAAATGTCAAAATCTAAAGTACCACTGACCAAGCTACCAGTGACAAGCTTATTGTGAGCTGATTCATTGCTTTGCTCAGTATGTTTTCAGAGTTCAGATAATACAGTTTTACATCTTCCAGTACAAAAAATGAATTACTTTGTTTTCCCATCAGCTGCTTATTTCTACGATTTGTAGTCACACTCTGTGATCCAGCTTTGTCTGTTTCATTCGCAGCATAAGATTGAGAGTAGATCCTCGGCCTGCCATTTCTCTGTCCCCTTGCATGGCCTGTTTTTATCCATGGCTCCCTTTTTCTCTGTTTCCTACCTACCAAGTCTATCTCAAGCATGCCAATGTCTTTCTGGTTGCCTAGGTAACTATTATGGGACCCCCAAGCCACCCAGGCAGCCCATCATTGGGACAGTGACTCTCAGTGATGCAGGCTCCTATCAGTCCACCCCAAAGCGCACAAAGTCCTACAATGACATGCAAAACGCCCGCGTAGTGCCTGCTGACGACGACGATGACGACCAGGCCACGGAAATGAACAACAGTTTTACAGGTGAGTCCATCTCTGCATCTCTTTGCCTTCTTTGTCGAAGTTTCTGATTCTTCAGCTTCCACGAGCTCTTCATGTGTCGCGTTGTCCACCTGTGCTACGTTGGTTCATGACTGGGCACTGGTATTGGAGTGTTCTGTGTATACATGCATGAAAGCAAATTTAGGAGCAAAGGAAGGAGATAATATGCGTTTGTCTATAATCCTCTGTGCTGTGCTGTACTGTGATGGGTGTCTGGCAGTTACATCATGTCTTTGTGATGTTTGTTCTTTTTGTGCAAGCCTCCTATTACTGCCATCTGCCTGTGAGGAGGGGTGCAGTGTAGGAAGAGAAAACTGGACAAAAGTTTCCAGCAAAAATGTAAACACGTTTCGTAACATAATAATAATAATAATGATAATTTTTCTCACTTCTTAGAACTCCAATCTGTTTTGAGTGTGAGAGATGGTGGGGGCTTTTTATTTTCCTTGCTACTGTGAAACTATGCCCTCTCTTTCTCTGTCTGCCAGTCTGCCAGTATGTTGAATTTGCTTTTGATCAACCTGAAAAGCCCACAAAAGCCATGGAGAATATCTGGCCAGAAGTGGGGAAGTGAATGGGTCTGGGGGTTGGACTAGCTTAAGGAGGAAGAGGCCTATGGGTGGAGAGGTAAAACGGGTAGGGGTAAAACTGACTTAGGGAAAGACTGTTGATGAAGGAATTAGCATATTCCTGTTTCTCTTTCATTACATTAAAAGTGGACTGGGGGCAAACTTAGAATCGGGACACAGAGGAGGTTCTGGGAGTTTTGTGCAGCTAAAGTTGCATGCTATGTTTTGAAAAGTATCCAGCATGTATACTTTTTCCTTTTACTTCTCTCTTGCATTTGTGCGATATAAACAGTGTTCTTATTCTATTTTGTTGTTGTGCTGTGTTGTGCTTGTTTCGTTACCCAGGATCCTTAGTGCGTAGTCTCTTCCCCTCTCCTTTGTTGTGCACAGGTAACCCTAACGACCAGGACGAGAGCCGTGGTGGCATCCTCCGGCCGTACCCTGCACGTGATAATGCTCTATCCTGTGGTCTGAACAATGCCGCCGCCTCCACTGCAGAAAGCGGGCAGCATTCGCTTGCTGAGCCGCAGGTGTCTCCAGAGGACCCGCTGGGACCACTGCCTGAAAACTGGGAGATGGCCTACACTGAGAATGGAGAGCTCTACTTCATTGAGTATGTATCCACAACATGAATCACATGAGTTTTCCCAATTTATCTCCTGCTGTAGTTGATGTATTTTCTCTGCACTGTATTCAGACAAGCCCAGTAGCTTGTCTCTACTTGATGAGTTAATTTTTAGGCCTTCCCAGCTGACCTGCCTGACCCCACTGTGCCATTGCTTTCCTGCATGCCCCTGTCTCAAAAGGAGATCACATCTCGATCATCTGACTACCTCTACTTCTCTGCCCTTTACTAGGACATGCATGTGTGTTTTCAGAACTTGAGCATTCATTTATGCTATCACCAAGTCACAGTTTGTTCTTGTTTGACAATAAAGGAAAAGTTTTTTTTTCTTTTTTGTCTTTTTAAATTGTTTTATGTTTTTTTCATTGTTATCTTGCATACATTATTTTGTTCCTTCAGGTGCCTTCTGTCCTCTGTAAACTCGCCAAGACATTTTATTTTACAAATTCTCGCTGATACATATATGCACCTTGGTAGCGCTTTGATTTGTCAGTTAGACAGCCTGTGCTAAATTATTCTGTTGTCTTGTTTTTCTCCTCTCAGCCACAACACAAAGACCACATCATGGTTGGATCCCCGGTGTAGGGACAAGGCCTCCAGGCCGTTGGAAGAGTGTGATGATGATGGTAAGCCTCTGTGCTTCATTTAAAAGTGTACATTCACACTTCTCTGTCATGGTCTAGAAACAACAGGAGTTCTTTGACATGGGGCTCCCCCTACTGACTGATGCTACAGCTAACATCTTCTTGTGTTTTTACTGTTTTATTGTTGTTTTATTGCAGCATTCATTGATTTGGAATATGGCTTACGTTAGTCATGTTGTAAACACTGTTGTCATGGCCAATGCCTTTTTATCTTCTGAAAAACAATAAATATTTACTGGTTATTCAGAACACAATATGTGAAATTGCACCATCAAGTGGTGAAACGTAAAGCAGGACACTGCACTTGTGTGAACTTCTAGATTAATCAGTTTGCTCTTAAATGTTGGTTAACTGTTAACCTGTTTCTAAGGGCTGTTTGTTCCTCTATTTGTCTTCTCTGAACTGTCATTTCATTTCTTATTTGTTTCCTGATTCCTCCATCCCCGACACACCTCTCTCTTACAACCCATCCCTTTTCTATTCTTCATTTTGTTTTCTCTGTTTCATCCTGCTTTCAAATTGGAGAAGAAGGGATACATACAGAAGAGGTGGAGAGTGATTTAGGTAAGGTTTTTGAGTTTTGTTATTAACCTCTTTCAGCTGGTTACATAAAGAAGATTTTTGATGTATTCAGTCTGTAAGAAATTTAAGGGGTTTTTGACTCCATCACATTGACTCACTCTTTTTCCACATCATGCTGTGGCCAAAAAAATATCTATGTTTGTGGCTGCAGATGTTTGATAAATCTAGTGATGTGAAAGTACTGTTGAAAATGCTTACACTTTTTCCTTTCTTCAATTATATCTAGTTTAATCCTAACAGCCCCAAGAAAGGGTTGTCTTGTTTTTGTACACTTTAACATCATTTTATTTGCTCTTCATATGATTAAAATGACATCCAACTCCTTCATGACACTTAGCATTAGACAAAAGTAGTATTTTACAATAAGTTATGCTGCATTTTTTCAAAGAAAAAATGAAGACAAAAAATATGACAAAGTAACTGCAGTACCTTCAAAAACAGGCAAATTCATCTCTCTAAATCATTTGTTCATTCGATTTTCATAATAAAGCAGTAAACTGAAAAGCAAAAAAGAAGGTGGGGGGGAAGCAAACAAATGCCAAAAACAAGTCATGTAGTGATCACACTCTATTGTTATTTTTTACCATTGGACCCAAGTGGCACAACTCAGAAGCCCTCTCATCAGTCCGTGGTCCTTGTGTGTTTTTCTAGCTAGGATGCTAGAGTGGTGTCCTAGGGAAGATCACTGAGCTCAGATGTGGAGTGTTGCGTGAGGAAAATCAGCATAAATACCATGAACAATCTTGTAAGGAAAATTAGAGATCAGTCTCCTAAGAGTATGAAACAGAAACACGAGAAGGTAGAATGTCTTTGAAATTAAACATCACAAGGAAAGGAATTGAGATATCAACACCCTAATGGGAACATGCCAGCTTAATAGGCTTCATTTGGCCACTTGTTCCTATAGAGTCTTGATAGGTGTGTGTACAATGTGTCTGAGTTTTCTTTTTTTGTCATAATGAGTATTATAAGTGCCTGTGAGCAACAGTAAAATGATCCAGGTTGATATTTATTGTTATTGATGGCCATGCTTGCCTGACATTTTTACAATTTTTACCTTTACCTGAAAGAGACTTTTTAGTCTCTAATAGTATTCCTTGATTTTCTTACCAACGTGGAAAAAAGAAAAACAAACTCGTATCTTGCAGTACCGGTAACTCGCGGATTTAGGATAGAGGGTAGTGGGTGGTCAGACCACCCGCTACCCTCTATCCTGACCCCGCGATCGCAAGATACCGAATTTGTGTAGAGCGCAAGAGACATGCCCATTGCCACACCTACAATGTGAGTAAGGGAGTCGGCATAATGGGTGGAGGCTTAAGGGAGCGGAAGATTGGGCGGTTGGTTCCTAAATCAGCAATTTGCGGGAAGTGGGAAGTGGGTAGCGTCTAGCGGCTAGCGGCTAGTGGGAGGTGTAAGATCGGGCCCCTTGTGTTTAGGGCCTGTTCTTGTGCAGCTTGTGATCAGTGCCTCTGTGCTGTCTTTCAGTCCAGCTACGGGTATATTTTTCCAATGTCAGCCACCTCTTCAATTTCGCTATGGTACATACCATGTAGAGGCCTATCCGTTCATGACAACCCCTCGGGGGTCTTCCTTTATGCTGGTTTTCATTTGCCTGAGGCATTCACTCAGCAGATCATCAGTGAAGGGCCATCTTCTTGATGTATTCTTGGAGGCCTGCTATTTACTTCTGGATAGTAGCTCTGATGTTCACTTGTCCTTGGCCTCTCACCCTTTGCTTACCATACAGCCTCAGGATGCTGGACTTATAGGGTGAAACCCTCCATGCATTATAAGGAGTTTCCTTGTCTTAACATCAGCAGCTTCCATCCCTTCCAATGGCCAGGATATTCTGCCAATGGGGTATCTGATTACTGGTAGGGCATAGGTGTTGATAGCCTGGATCTTGTTTTTCCCATTCAGCTAATTCTTCAGGACCTGCCTCACCCTCTGTAGGTATTTAGTTGTGGATGACCTTTGAACTGTCTCCTCATGATTGCTGTTTGCCTTGTGGGATTCCCAGGTATCTGTAGCTGTCCTGAACATCCACTATGTTACCTTTCGGTAGTTGAAACTCTTCGGTTCTGATCATCCTTCCTCTCCGAGAAACCATCCGTTCACACTTATTGAGTCCAAATGACATCCCGATGTCATAGCTGTAGATCCTGGTGAGGTGAATCAGGGAGTCGATGTCACGCTCATTCTTGGCGTACAGTTTGATTTGATGTCATCCATGCAGAGAAGTTGGCTGAACGGTCCCCCCATCTTGAATTATTTACCTGTAGCCACTCTTGTTGATGATCTGAGATATATATATATATATATATATATATATATATATATATATATATATATATATATATATATATATATATGTGTGTGCACGTGTGTGTATGTGTGTGTATGAGTCATTCTTGACATATAAATTGTGAAGGAAAACAACACACACATAATACAATGACTGCATAAACTCAACCACAGTACCACACTTGACTGTGCTAATGATTAAGATAAGACTGTTGCTGTTTAATACTGTGTGCCTTCTTTATTTCAGAGCTGCCGCCAGGATGGGAGAGAATAGATGATCCCGTGTACGGGGTGTATTACGTAGAGTAAGTTAATCACCCTTTGCATGCATTAGTGCACATAAACAAACAGGGCTCCTCAACATTGAAAACCCTCTGATAAATATTCTGTCTCAGTAAACTCGTAGCTGAACTTTCACTTTGATAAGAGCACATTTAAGGAACATTTATACACCCATTTTATTTTGTTTTCATTTCTTAATCTTTCTAATATTATCTGTTATCTCTGTTTTGCCTTTGACTGTGTGTCTCAGTCATATTAACAGGAAGACCCAGTATGAGAACCCAGTAGTGGAGGCGCGGCGTAGAAAAATCCTGGAACAGCACCAACAGCCGCAGCCTCCAGAAGGTGAGCGGTACATTCGAGGTTCGTTTCCTGCCCTGGCACGGCACCATTTCTTTCTTTTCTTTATGTCTGTCAGTGTCATGTCCTTCCTGTCCGTCCAGTGTTTTCCGGGGTTTTGGTCAGATTTTTTTCTCTCCTGTGACTTGATTTCAGCTTCTTTTACAGACATATTGTAGTAAAAGCAGAAAAAAGCTTGGCTTTCTCAAATTTTGGATCTAATACAGTAGTTTTAGAAGAGTAAAGATGGCCAAAGCCCTGGTTTTGTCTTTGGTGTTAATATTTTATTTATATGATTTATAATCATAAATGCTTTACATCATTTTGTACTCAATCCTTTAATTTGCATTCTGTGTAAAAGAGAGACCTTTACTTCAGCCCTGAGGTTGCCAACGAGCATTTAAGATTAAATCTTTTTTTTTTTTTTACTTTGTCGGATTTAGTCTCCGCATGATGGACTGAAATTGAACAAAAAAACAAAATCTGCTTACTTTCAATTAGGGGTGCACGATAATTATCGACCCAATAACTATCGTGTCGATAACAGGAAATTGTGACATCATCCCAATATCATTACAAATAGCCCCGATAACATATATATTTTTGTCAACACAGCAATGCCTCGGTCCCTCTAAGTTTTAAATGACCGGCAGTGAATGTTGTGTTCAAGTGACGTTGGCATAATTAGAGAAATGCTTTCTTAGTAAGGAAAATCAAGAATACCCCCTCATGCCAGAAAACAACTTATTAACTCGGTCACAATTTTGGTAGTTGCTGACTTTAATTGATATTCGCAGTATTTTTGGACATGTTACACATACAAAATAGAAAAAAATAGAACGACTAGCAAACGAGGGAACGGAGAAATTTACATTACACCCTGAATGCAGCATTGTAGCACAGTGTGCTGATAAAAACAAAAACAAAAAAACAACATGGTGGCGACTGTATGGAACTTGGTTAAAGTTTAAGAAGAAGATAGTTCGCTGGTTATTTGTGACAAATGCTCCAAGCGAAGGAGGAAAAATAGCACAAACTTTAATACGTTAAACCCGATCAGCCACCTGAAACATAACCATCGCTTCCATGGAGTTTTTGAATTTTCGCTAACGTGAGCTAACGTGAGTAAGCCAGCAGCAAGTCTCCGCTCTGCTCTCCTCTCCTCTCCACTCCTCGCCATCATCTCTTTCATCTAAAGCTTCCATGAGATAAAAAAAACAAAAAACTACTGAACCTCCTTTAAAGGAATTTTTTTGTTACTGTGGAGTGCACTTTTTCAGTTTATTCACACAGACAAGTCTGACTTGTGTCAGTACATTATGCATTGTGCATTATTTTTTTATTGTCATTGAGGAATGCATTTTTTCAGTTTGTAATTCTGATGCATGTATTTCCATCAGTTCAAGGGGCCTTTATTTTTTATATCAGTAAGTAATGCACCTTATTTAAGTTGATGTGAGATATCAAATAGATTTGTTTGATAGCTTTACAAAAAGCTTGCCAATAATTTTCATTGGAAAAAAATAAATATCTGTTCTTTTAAAAAGTCAAAACTGTTTTTGGTTTTGTTCATAGTATGGATGTAATGATCTTAGGTATATGTGTGTGTTATGGGTTATCGGTTGCGGCCTTTAGGAGCTGAAAGTTATCGGTTATCGGTTTCGGTTTTAAAAAACAGTTATTGTGCATCCCTACTTTCAAATGTACTAGTTTACCAAAATAAGGACATTAAAATTTAAAAGCAAACGTGATGCTTCAATTTTAACACCCAGCTAAGTAATAAAGTAAGTTACATGAAGTAAGCTACACAAAGAGTCTTCGGTATATCAAAGATGAGGTTCAAAACACTAACTCACACTCGACAAACCCTGAGATGAAACTCGGAGTTTCCGGTTTCAAAATCAGGGGTTTAGAGTTGTTAGTTCGGTCAATTATGTATGTGTGTAAAGCGCATCCAAGCAACTAAAAAAAGCCATCATCAATGGAGTTCCTATACTATGATTGACCATAGGAATGTCAACAAATAGAAGAGATCCTCCTATGTTTCCTTTGCTGGAATCAAAGTTTTTACTGTAACATATAAATTTAAGCACATCTTCCTGTGAAAAAGTAACAGCTCCACCAGTGAAGGAAAGAATTTAGCAAATGAAACGTTTTTTTTTTTCCAAGTGAAGGAATGTAGGTACATAATATTCACTTTTCATGAAGGTGCTATCCTGCTGGGGAAAAACACTTGGAAGGAGTTGAAGATGAAATATAAAAGCATGATTCAGACAAGTACCTTGAATGTATCAAGTTCATGGTTGTCACTTATTTAAATAACATTTTTCTCTTTTAAAGGAAAAATTAATTCAAGGAAATGAGAATATATCTGAAATCAGTACATCCGATCAGATTGGGAAATCCTAAAAGAAGATTTTAGTCAGAGAGGTGGGAGCAGGATGCAATCAAAACATTAATTATAGTCTATTGATTTCTAAATTGGCAGCACGGTGGCTTAGTGGTTAGCACTGTTGCCTCACAGCTAGAAGGTTCCTGGTTCGAACCTCGGCAGGGGGGGGGTCCTGGATCGAACCTCAGGGCCTTTCTGTGTGGAGTTTGCATGTTCTCCCCGTGCTTGCGTGGGTTTCCTCCGGGTACTCCGGCTTCCTCCCACAGTTAATTGATAATTCCAAATTGCCCATAGGGTGTGAATGGTTGTTTGTCTGTATATGTGGCCCTGCGATGGACTGGCGACCTGTCCAGGGTGTACCCCCTGCCTTTCGCCTGTAGACAGCTGGGATAGGCTCCAGCGGATCCCCGTGACCCTTCAAGGATGAAACGGGTATAGAAAATGGACGGATGGATGGATGGATGTATTATTTTCTAATGGGTTTGAACCAAGGAAATAGCAACTCGACTCTAAAAAAATAACAGTAAAAAATTCAGAATCCACTTGACAGCCAGGGCCACTTGTCTCACAACTCTGCATATTGTTCCCATTCCAATATGTTCACCATCCTCAAGTTTATAAATACCACCAACCACAATTAGCAAAAAAAAAAAAAAAAGAAAATTGGGGTATTTGGTATGAAGTAAGGGCATGGCTGTGATGCCTGATATTTGTGATGTACTGATAAGATTATGTATATATATATTCAATTGTGCAGAAATACTGAAATGTTCAAACAACAAAAATCATTAAGGTACGCCTTTAGATCCTTTCCTTACACAAATACAACTCCATACTAACCAGTGCAGCCTCTTCATCAATAAAAGGACACGTCATAGTTAACAGAATGTAGGTTATAAGATTGATCACCTGATGAAACTAAACCCACTTTTGCTTTATGAAGGGGAGAAGCCCTAGTGGTGTATATCTATACATACACTCACCAGCCACTTTATTAGGTACACCATGCTAATACCGGGTTGGACCCCCTTTTGCCTTCAGAACTGCCTTAGTCCTTCGTGACATAGATTTAAGAAAGTACTGGAAACATTCCTCAAAGAGTTTGGTCTATATTAACATGAGAGCATCACGCAGTTGCTGCAGATTTGGCTGCACATCCATGATGAGAATCTTCCATTCCACCACAACCCAAAGGTGCTCTATTGCATCATTGTCATGTTCAAGAAACCAGTCTGAGATGACATGGTGTGTTATCCTGCTGGAAGTAGCCATCAGAAGATGGGTACACTGTGATTATAAAGGGATGGACATGGTCAGCAACAATACTCAGGTAGGCTGTGGCGTTGATACAATGCTCAGTTGGTACTAATGGGCCAAAAGTGTGACTGGAAAATATCCCCCACACCATTACAGGACCATCAGCCTGAACCATTGATACAAGGCAGGATGGATCCATGCTTTCATGTTGTTGATGCCAAATTCTGACCCAACCATCTGAAAATCGCAGCAGAAATCCAGACTCATCAGATGAGGCAATGTTTTTTCAATCTTCTATTGTCCAATTTTGGTTATCCTGTGTGAAGTGTAGCCTCAGTTTCCTGTTCTTAGCTGACAGGTGTGGCACCTGGTGTGGTCTTCAGGTGCTGTAGCCCATCCGCCTCAAGGTTCGACATGTTGTGCATTCAAAGATGCTCTTCTGCATACCTCGGTAGTAACGAGTGGTTATTTGAGTTACAGTTGCCTTTCTATCAGCTCAAACCAGTCTGGCCGTTCTCCTCTGACATCTGGCATCAACAAGGCATTTACGCCCACAGAACTGCCTCTCTGGATATGTTTGCTTTTTCAGACCATTCTCTGTAAACCCTGGAGTTGGTTGTTCGTGAAAATCCCAGTAGATCAGCAGTTTCTGAAATATTCAGACCAGCCCCTCTGGCACCAACAACCATGCCACGTTCAAAGTCACTTAAATCACCTTTGTTCCCCATTCTGATGCTGGTTTGAACTGCAGCAGATCGTCTTGACCATGTCTACATGGTTAAATGCATTGAGTTGCTGCCATGTGATTGGCTGATAAGGCATTTGTGTTAACGCGAGCAGTTGGACAGGTGTACCGAATAAAGTGTCTTTATGCTAGCCACGGTGAGTCTATCTATGATATATCTATCTATATTTTACAGTGTGCCCTGATATATATATATATATATATATATATATATATATATATATATATATATATATATATATATATATATATATATATATATATATATATATATATATATATATATATAAAAAGTGTCAAATATACAAATTGTATTTTCTTTACATTCTGTTTTTGTTTTTGTGGCAGTGTTCAATGTTATATGTGTGCACTTATGTGGCTTATGTGAATACACATTTTTGCTGAGCATGTATGAATTAATGTGCGAATAATTTTGTCTTTGCAGAGTGGATAGAGGAGCACTCCTCAGCTGCAGCCCCACTGGCCAACTACGCTCCAAACCACCTGGAGACCTACAGGGACCCACAAGTCCCACCAGCTCTACCTCCTGGCCCTTCAGGAGTCAAACGTAATCCTTCTGGTTATAATCTTGTTCATATTTCATGAGAAGCACTTTATTTTTTTTTTTCATTTATTTTTTAACTCTAGGGCATACATCATGTGGTCAAAATAAGGCAGAGGATTGTTTGGTTTTAGTTAAACTTTTAATTTTGCACATAAAATGTTTCTTGATGTGAAATGTGGTTTCAACACCACAGGAGGTCACATGTGGAAGTTTCAGTCAAATGCCTGTGGAACAGTTGTCACTAGACACATGTCTAATTGTCTGAGTTGTACAATAACAAGGAAACAATAACCAGGGAGCAAACAACATGGTTTTAAGGGTTATAATCAGCTTGAGATTTTTTAAGTATTTAGCTCTTGTTGCAGCTTGACTTTCTTTCCCTGCTTGCACATTTATCCGGTGTACAAAGTCTGATTTGAGAAGCGAAAAATACCACCTAAACTTGCTCATACAAGTAGAATGTGCGTATGAAGTTGTTCCTCCTCAACTCTGCAGGAGGAAAACCTTTCTTCACAAGAAACCCAGCAGAGCTAAAAGGAACCTTCATCAACACAAAGCTGAAAAAAAGTCGGCGTGGGTTTGGCTTCACTGTGGTTGGAGGGGATGAGCCAGATGAGTTTCTGCAGATCAAAAGTCTGGTGCTGGATGGGCCTGCAGCTGTAGATGGCAAAATGGAGACAGGTGTAGTACATAACCTCTGTCCACAGGGGGCACTGTTTGCATTTAATAACACTGGTCCATCAATGCCTTATCTCTGACATTTAACCTGCTGTTGATAAATGTGAGACACTGCAGACTACCTAACTTGAACTTGGTTTTTTAACGATGTAATTGAAGCATCATTAAAGGCAATCATCTCTCATCATTTGTGCAGGTGATGTGATAGTCAGTGTGAATGACACCATTGTGCTGGGCTACACCCATGCTCAGGTGGTGAAGATCTTCCAGTCCATCCCCATTGGCTCCATGGTGGACCTGGCCTTATGCCGGGGCTACCCGCTGCCCTTCGACCCGGATGATCCCAACACTAGTCTGGTGACTTCAGTGGCAATTTTGGACAAGGAGCCAATCATTGTTAATGGGCAAGAGACTTTTGACTCACCCGCTAACCAGGCTGGACCCATTAATGGAATGCGTGAGCCACGGCCCCATAGCCCCTCAGCTGAGGTAGCATCTAATGGCTCACACGGCTACTCCAGCGATGTGGTCACCCTGGCTTCATCAATAGCCACCCAGCCTGAGCTGATTACCATCCACATGGAAAAGGGAGACAAAGGTTTTGGCTTCACCATCGCTGACAGCCTGACAGGAGGAGGGCAGAGGGTCAAGCAGATAGTGGACTATCCACGGTGCCGTGGCCTAAAAGAGGGGGACATTCTGATGGAGGTCAACAAGAGAAACGTCCAGAATATGAGTCACAACCAGGTGGTGGATCTGCTGAGCAAATGTCCCAGAGGCAGTGAGGTCACTATGCTGGTGCAAAGAGGTATGTATTAAATCTTGATGTGAAGTATTTTTCAGAAGCTTGCACAAAGTGAAAATTCATCATGAAAGCTTATAAGATCAAATACACAAAAGAACATGCTTTAGTCTACTGAGCAAACAACTCCTGGGATTGTTAGCATATCGAGGTGACATATTGACATACCAGAAACGAAGAGTCAGGAAGAGAGTGGGTGGCAGGCTTAAAACACTTGATGGGTTGAAATGAATAGAGGTACAGAGATGATAGGATGAGATGGAATGGAAGTGGGTGAGAAAATTGAGTGTGGGAAGTAGTGAGAGGATGGAATAGTCGGATGAATGAGAGAGAAGGAAAGGAGCAGGACTTTATAGTAGGGGCTCATGTTTCACCCTTAAATGTAGCTTCTACTATTTACTGACATACAGTAACTGCATATCAAACATGGAGAATTTTTTTTTTTTTTTTTTTTGTATGGTGGGGACTAATTATTTTTCATCTTCCTCCTACTGTTTGTGTTCTTACAGGCTCATATTTAGCCTATAATTGGCCGACAGAGTTGATTTTTTTTTTTTTTTTTTTTTAAACCGAGATGTCACATGAAAAGAACAGTGTAAAGTTTCCACAGTTATACACAATGATGATATTTGAGGTCCAACATTTATGTCTTGTCTTTATTTTGGCGAAATTGCCATTCATGTCGACTGACCCAGATCTGTATCAGCAGCAGGTGTGGATATGCACCCCACATCAATTATGTCCTCTAATGAGTTGACCTTGTGCACCGCTCATGGAATAACATTGATGTATTGTGTTAAATGTCAGCATCATTATGGAGCTGTGTGTGTCTGTGTCAGAAGGGTGGTGGAGGTGGTGGGGTTAATACAGATGCAGGGCACTATTCCTGCTACCAGAGGATTGAGGGAACGGGACTAGTAGAGGGAAGAAATTGAAGCATAATTGGGTAGGAGGCTGCAGGCAGCTACTGTGGCTGGCAGTTGCAGATCACATCAGTTAACTTTCAGTTTGGCCTCTCATAACTGTGGCTTCAGGTGATGAACCAGGCGATGAAAGATGGAAATTACACTCCCAGAAGGGTTCAGTGCTGATGGTATTTAGATGAGCTGTGCTTCTGTCTGAATGTTTTGCATGTTTATTGATTAAAGCTTGAAATAGATACATTTTAATTTATGTCAGGTTTTTTTTTGTTTTGTTTTTTTTCGCAAGAGGTCACTCTATTAACAAAAGGGGCCAAATGTCTCAGGAACCTACTAAACACAGCATTCAGCAGTAATATGAGATTTTTTTCTGAAATGAAATACTTTTGAGTTTGGCTAAAATACTACTTAAATAAATGAAAAAGGTCTCAACATAGGCACAGTACAAGTCTGGACTCGAATTTAATATGACAGCTGACACAGCAAACAAATATTAAGCATGAGAGAGGATTTAATCATATTGTGATTATATGTATTTGACTGTGTTTATAATGTACTTCTCTGGCTCAACCACTCAAAGCACTTCTACACAACAAGTCACTTTCACTCATTGACACAGCACTCCTACTAGTGTATACAGATCTCTCTGTGGAGTGTAGGCATTGTTTTTTTCTATCATAATTTATGTTTATTTTATAATTTATATCATAATTCATCACAAACTGATGAATGTATAGGAGAAAATATGCAGTTAAGGTTCTTTCTCAAGGGCACTTCAATATCCGGACTATGAGGTGAGAACTCGAATCACTGACCTTCCCACTGGCAGACAGCTGCGTATTTCTACATTTAATTTGACTTTTATTTCTTTCCAGACAGTATGACCACAGGACTTTTCATGATTTTTCCTTGTCAACTCCATTGAAATTTGTAATATATCAGTTTTTGCATTTCAGACCTGCAACACATAACAAAAAAAAGTTTACATCTCAAAGGCATTCTGTCCATGAGGGTACCAAGCAATGAAGAGTTTCAGTTTGTTATTCTGTCACATTCTTCCTGTAAAAATGCCTTAAGGTTTTTTCAAAGTTCTCCATATTTCCTCCACCGGGGACACTTCAGGCCTGCAGGCAGGCCAGTCTAGTGGCCACAGTATTCCTCAGCCATCTGTTTGTGATATGTGCAGAATGGACATTTACATTGTCATGTTGAAAAATACATGGACGTC
The DNA here is from genome assembly GCA_018398805.1 of Hirundichthys speculiger. Classification (NCBI taxonomy): domain Eukaryota; kingdom Metazoa; phylum Chordata; class Actinopteri; order Beloniformes; family Exocoetidae; genus Hirundichthys; species Hirundichthys speculiger. Next base: position 64,165 of record JAGFBZ010000693.1, on the reverse strand, counting down.
CATTGAAAAGATGTGGTCTATAAGTTATCATGTGTTGCTCTAAAATTCCATGTACTTCTTTGTGTGAATGTAGCCATCACAAAAGTGAATTTTATATTTGTCGTGGGCACTGATGCGATCTCATACCACCTTGGTTTTTGGACATAGCTTGGTCTTGTAATGTTTGACAAATATTTCTCAAAATAATTGTGATATAACATGTTGTTATATCAGCTATTGATAAATGTCAGTTGTTGACACACTGTTGTCTGAGGGATCAGAGACTACAGGTGTCCAGTGGACCTCCACTTAGGCACTTGTCCTTTACGCACCAAATTTCCTTCATTTGGTTTCATGAAATTATGCGCCGTAGAAAGTGAAATAAACAAGTACTTGTCAGTCTTTCTTTGAAGAACATTGTTGTTAAGCATTTAAATCACTTTCTCTCACATTTGCTTACAAAGTGAAGATCCTCTGTCCAACTTTGCTCATCAAACATTCAGCCTTTTATAAATACTTCTTTTGTACCATATCATCTTTATTTAATTCAATTATTTTATTTCTGCCATTAAATTTAATTTAGTATCACTGTTGACATCACCAGTTTGACCCTTTAAGTTATCATTTTTCTTTTTTTTTTAATTTGCCTGCTTACCAGCACTTAATTGTCCCTGAATGTTCTACAGGCCTGAAAATGAAAATGTATTTTGATGAATAAAATGAAGCTTAGAGGGAGAAAAGATGGAATATATTTATATATTAATATATTTATATTTAATATATTTATATATTATTTTCATATTGTCTGCAAAGAAATAAATGTCAAAGAAATTGTTTTCTATGTTTTTCAATACGCCCAGGCAGATAAATTCTATATATAGGTGACGTATTCATCGGTAAAATTATTATTAGTGGCGCTAAACTCCACTTACACTATCGGGACTGTGATCTCTGCTTGGTTTTGTGTTCGAGAATGATGCTGTGACCTTTCCAGTGATCACTGGCTGCTGGCATATAATTGTTCACAAGCAATAGCTAAATGGAGTGAAATAAGAGTAGAGGATGAGGAATTGAAGAGTCGGGCATCATGTTTTGAGAGAGTGGAGGTGTAGCATTAGACGACAGAGATTTGCTGAGCTGCACTGCAAGTGCATATGAAGGATTGGTTTTAGAGATGTGAAGGTGAAGTAGAGGAGGAGGAGAAGGAGCAAGCTGGACTTCAGCTAGTTGAGAAGAAGCTGTTTATATGTGATTCATCAATGTGCACCATCTGACTCAGATTCAACAAAGTTCATTTTTCAGAGAGGACTAAAAGCCCAAGGTCAGACCATTGTGCAATGATTTTTCATCGAGATTCTTTTCTCAAATGTGGCACTAATGCAGAACTTTCTTTCTTAACCTGTAACACAACAATAACACAACATGTCCAGAAGAGTTTGTTTGGACAGTTTATTGCTAATTTCTGATACATACTTACACAGTGAATTTAGAAAATCCACAGAACACACTTTAAAACACACAAACAAAAAAGAAATCCAGCATGTGTTTGTATCTTATTTTTCCATTACCACAATGTTTCCATCTATGGCAGAATGGTGCTACTGATAGAAAAGAATCACCTTCTAACTTTTGCATTGTCAAAAAAATTGGGATCTTTACTTAAAAATCTGTAGTCATTAAAAGCTGGTGGAAGCTAGTATGGAAGAGTGCACTCTAGAAGTGGTAGGCTAGTAGACCTAGCCATTGTTCTCCAGATCCTGGACTTTAACATTAGGCAAGGCACGGCAAGTTTATTTGTATAGCACATTTCATGTACAAAACAATTCAGTGCTTTTCATAAAACATTAAACGCAGAAAAAGAAAACATTAAAAAGTAAAAGAATAAAAGCATAAAAATGAAGAAAACAGTAAAAAGGAGTTTTAAAAAGGCTGTGCAGATTTGAGCTCCTGAATAAAAATCTTATTTAAAGGCAGCTGAGAACAGGTGAGTCTTCAACCTGGATTTAAATAAACTGAGTCAGTGTAAGAGAGGCACCTATTGCTTACAATTTTCCTCATTTGCTCTTAGTCTGTCTGAATGATAGATATCAAACTTGTTAGTGATGGTTTAGTGAGCACCAAAGACTCTTTTGATGTTTTCCTTAGAAATATGTTTTGTCTGTGTCACTGTGTACTTGGAAAAACATGCTGGGATGATCAGGCTTTGAAAGACACCTCTTATTTTAGGTGGATTCTCCAAAACCAAAAACCATTGATGAGAATAAGGATGGCATGAAAGTTTCAAAACTAGCATCCGGATTGACAAAATGATGACAAACCACCAAGTGGGAAATGGGAGACAGGACAATACGATATATATAGACACTGACAAGTACTAGAGGAATAATGAGACACAAATGTTGATACTTACAGCTTCTTCTTTTCAACTTCATATTTTTAAAACATTTATAGCATCTCGGTAAAATAACCTCTGTCTTAATCCCCATGTGACTGTTTACAGCAAAATTCTCAGCTTCGCTTTATCATTTCATTTTTGTTTTTTGTATGTGTGTAAAACATCACTGGAAAATATCTATTATTTTCAACTCAAATATATGTCATTTGCGCCCTAAAAGATAAAGATAACATCTTTTCTTTTCAACCTGAGGTTGAGAAAAGGAGGCCAAGCCAGCTTTGACTCCTCCATCTTGTCTTTTCATCGTTGTTGCCATGACAATCATGCAGAGTATTTGTCCCACGAGACGCAGTGAGAAAGAGGAGAGAAAAGGGCAGAAAGAAAGGAAATAAAAAACAGAGGAAATGAAGGCTGAGGAATGAAATATCATGATAACATGCGGAGTGAGACAATATAATTTCGAGCAGATGAAGAGAGAGGATAATTGGGTAATGGGACAGTCTCACACATAGAGCAGGGGCGAATGTTGAGTGTTAACAGGAGCACATTGCTCATGTTGGACTGTACTCCCCGAACAAAGTATATAGAAGACCTGGAGGAAGGCACTATTCACCCACTCTGTGTGGGCTGCATAGAGACACCAAGGCCACAGCCTCAGCAGAGTGAAATAGTGGGCCATTCACTGTGCTGCAGATTCAGTGTAAAAAGCTTGAACAGTTCCAGCGCTGTTTTTCAGGATGAAAAAGTAACACCTCCACATACATCTCTGTGCCCACACATGCAAGTTTGATCAAATGTTTCTTTTCTGTTGTTGCTACTCACTACAGAAAAACTATTTTTCCGATGACATTTAACAGATGGCAAGAATTAGATATTTACAGAGCAAATCAAGATGTAACTCAGCCTGACTTACTACTACATCACCAGTACTGGTGTGAGCATCGAAGTTACTCACACAATTCAGCAGGTATGTTACTGTTATGTGTGTGTGTGAGGATTCTTACTACGACTTTTCTCTCAAATGAGGTTTTTTTTTTTCTTGAAGACTTCAAATCTTCAAGAAGAAAGAAAAAAAATGTCCTGTTCCCATGATTCAAACCTTTAAGAGTGACTATGATCTGGATGACTGAGAGTCTACACGTGTGAATAGCGTGAGGATGTTTTTGTTGAGGCGCTGTGTGTATATTTAGCATCTTATATGGTGTAGTGCAATGATCTCATTATTATCTCTGGCTGTAAACCAGTTAGCTGTCATAGTGTTGCTTGACTACTACTACTATATAACAAGGGAATTCTTCAGAATGTTGATGTTAAAGATCCTATTTAGACAGTCAAACAACTGACAGTAATTGCTTTCACTGCAAATAATTTAAAAGTTAATGGACTCTGTCTTAATCATGTGAGGCAGACGTTACCTTAGCAAAGATAAAATCAGGCCTTTTAATCTTGTCTTGGATTTCTAGTGATTAATTCTGACCCTGAAACTCAGCCAGATTTCTAAGGTACTGAGCAGAGCTTTGATGTCATTCAGCAGCGTAAAATATCTTAGGATTATGGCGTTAGTACTGTAAATGCAGTAGGTGGTATGTATTCTTACATATTTGTCAACATTGGTGCACTGTGCTGACATTCTGTCATTCCTGTCATGCTGATATTACGTTTAAATCATACACGCATTTACTGAGGTTCTTCAGGGTTGTGTGTTTACATGAACAGAAAGTTCTAATTCTTTCACGGAGCTGTCTAAATGTTAGATATGACTATTTTCAATTATCTTTGAATTATATACATCAGCATCAGTATGCTAGAGTAGGCGAAGCACATTGAAATATTTATTCACGCAGGGAGATTTTGGAAATCGACATTTCTGGCATAAGAAACACTGTAAATGTGGTCAGTTGACATTGTGGCTAGTCAGGCATGTATGAGCAGGGAAACATCCAGAAAAAATGCAGGGCAGTGGCCCTCGGGACCTGTATTGGGGAACACTGCTGCATGACACTGAGATTGTTAGCTTGGCCCTTCAATCCACTGAGCGTAAATCGGATTTTCTGAGCTGGTGTGTAGCCTCTACAGCATTTGTATTGCTGTGTTTCAGTTTCTCACTTCACAAAAGAAATTCAGATCTTGTTTTTCTTCTCATGTCTCCTTTACTTCTGCTGGCAGAGGCTCCTCCAAGTTTCTAAACACAGCAACAGGGTTCGCCCAGTAACTAGTGCCTCAAGCCCATTGACAAAGTTAATAATACAGCTAGTCTAACCACTGCTGTTGCAAACTTGGTGGGTTTTTTTTTTCCGCCCGGATCTCAGAGCTCGGGGGTCATGCTCTGGGTCTCTGTAAAGTGCCTAGAGACAATTGTCATTATAACAGACGCTATACAAATAGAATTGAATTGTATTGAATTGAATTGAATCTGTGGCTTGCTTGTCCCTTGGCTGTTGGCTAGGCATTCTGACAGTGACACCGGATGCCACTGTCAGATTGGGCTATCCCTCACCATCCCCATGACAAACTGATTTCAAATCTGCGTGGAGTGTGCAGCCATCCTTTCGGCCCTGTTACACCTCTCCACAACTCCAATTCACATAATGCTCATTTTACCCCTCTTACACCTCTGTTACTACCTCCCAAGGCTGAACAGAGATGTAACAGATGTGGAAAGAAATGTTCCACCACTTAGCCTCCGTGGCATTCACACAGCACAGTCAGGTGGAATAAAGGCGCTACAGAGGCAGAACAAACTAAAGCTAAATACACAGCGACATGTCAGTGTTGTTCCTTTGGAGTCTAAGAGCCCGATCTTCCACCAGATCTCCTAAAGCCCTTATTTAGGGATAGCGAGTAGCGGGAGGGGTGTTCCCCCGCAAAGAACGCAATATTCCACCTTGCTTAACCCACTATCCCACCTGCGCTACCCGCTACATAATCCATAGGAGTGGTTAGGGTGTTCCACCTGTTAAACCAATCAGTGTGTCAGTAGCCATTGCCTCTAAAAGCAGGTTGCTCTACCCGCAAACCGCTATGGAGCGTCTTTTCATCCAGATCGGAGCAGCTCTCATGCGCAGCTCGTCTGGGACTGTTGTAGAGCTTCCTCCTCCTCCTCTGCACTGATATATATATTAGGCTTGGGCGGTATCCAAATTTTGATACCGTCAAACTTCTCTCACATTTTACCGGGGTATACCGTATTGAATTAATTTGAATTGAATTGAATTAGAATTTTTATTTCAAACAAACATGTACTTAAAAAAAAAATCTAAAACAAAAACAGCAAAGAAAACAAACAAAAACAAATAGTAACGTCTTTATATACACATATGCTTGAAAAAGGAGTAGGAAGAAGTGCATACTTTCTCTAAGTTCCTACCCCTTTATAACTCTATAAATTTATAGCATCGCCATTACTATATCTATATAGTAATATATATATATATATATATATATCCCTATAAATACAGTCCACATAAACCACTAATTAAACACGCCTATTATAGAAAATACAATAATTATATAAATCTATATAAATATACACTATATAAACTACATAAATATCCCTATAAATATATATATATGCTACATACATAAAAATATACAACATATATTACATAACTACAACTATCCCTCCCAACATACAATATATACCACATAAATATTCATATAAATATGTAAACATATCTTTAGCAAGTATAATATACCATTTTCCCCTATTTTTTTATTTATTTATTTATTTTTATTTTTTTATTTATCACCCTCCTCGTTAACCCATTTCTTCTTCCATATACCTGTTTATAATTAATTTTTTGTATCTCTTTTTAAACAGATTTATGTTAGTACTTTGTTTCACTTCCTTCTCCAAACTGTTCCACAGAGTCACTCCACGGCTCGATATGCCCATGCTTTTCATTGTTGTTCTTACTTTACGTTTTCTAAAATTTAGTTCTCCCCTTAGATTATAGCCCCCTTCTCTCTCTGTGAACATTCCTCTGATACTTTTTGGTAGTAAATTATTCCTTGCTTTGAACATTATTTGTGCTATTTTGTACTTAACCAGATCCATAAATTTCAGTGTGTGTGATTTTATAAACAGTGGGTTTGTGTGATCTCTGTATTCTGCATTATTTATTGTCCTTATGGCTCTTTTCTGAAGTATGGATATCGGCTGTAGAGTGCTTCTGTAGGTGTTTCCCCAGACTTCTACGCAGTAAGATAGATATGGTAAGAACAGTGAACAGTATAGAGTATGTAATGATTTATTACCGCGACTATTAAGGCGAACACCACCGGTGGACGCCGCCCGTCAAAACAGCCGTCCCCATTATGTGCCCCGCCGCGGGACTTTACGCCTGAAAAAAAAGGCGAGTTTACCTCGAAACAGCAGTTCGGTGCTTCAATATAAAGTTGGCTCAACTACAGTTGTTATTTATTTGTGTATTTCTTGCTTTTCACTGTAGTTTTAACTGTTCCTTCTCTGCTGCAGCTGCCTGCAGCCTGTCTCCTGCAGCGCTGAAACGCGCTTTACAGTAAAGTGTCTGTTGCGGGACATTTTACTTCCTATAAATTCTTCAACATAAAAGTCCAACATTATTAGTTTCATTAGAAGCTTTTATTTTGAAGCAGCAAGCTCAGGAAGTGTTGTTTTCATAGTCAGTACCTTAACAGGACGAGTCAAACGGGCGAGCGAGTCAGCTGCGAGCGAACATGAATGAACGGTAAAATAAAGCAGAACACACAGCGATACAGGAGAGAAACTAAACTTTAAACCACAGAAATCATTCATTGCATTTTTAAGACGGTATTGAAACTGATACCGCTGCTATTTTTGAATACCGGAAGTATACGGTATTACCGTAATACCGCCCAAGCCTAATATATATGTAAATATTTTTACACAGACAATTCCTATCGGGAGCCTGAAAGTCCCAGATAGTTGGTGCGCTCCCAGTAAACACACTCTGATCGTCTATTGTTTAACTGGCGAGCAAGCCGTTTAAGGCGATCTCTGCCATTTTCTCGACATGCGGAATGCGGGTTACGGGTAGCGGGTGGTCTGACCACCCGCTACCCGTAACCCACGATCGCAAGATACCGAGTTTGGGCAAAAGACACGCCCATTGCCACACCTACAATGTGAATAAAGGAGTCGGCATAATGGATAGCGGCTTTAGGGAGCAGGAGATTGCATTTGCGGTTAATTGAGGTTCCTAAATCTGCAATTTGCAGGTAGCAGCTAGTGGGTAGCGGCTAACGGGAAGTGTACGATCGGGGCCTAAATGTATTCCATGCAAATTTGCTCAACTTCCACTGTGGTTTTGCTGACTTTACTGCCAGATAAAAGATTTTCAGAAGTTGTACCAAAGTTAAAGGTTTCTTTTGACCTTCCACACAATGCAATTTAGAGCTTGTGGGTCAAATAACCTGCTGTTGTTATGGTTTATGGGAACCCCTTATTATTGACATCTGACCTTGCAAGTCCCTGCTGTGTTAGTCACACCCTCGAATATACGCTTATAACCCTCAGACCCACATAGAAAAAACAAACACTGAGCAGCACATCAACATCTGTGATGTTACATTTGGTCCAGTAACTTGCTCCGCTTTATCTGAGAGACAGCGTGAGCGTGCAACAGAGAAAATAGGGATAAATTATGAATCACACAGAGAGTGGCTTTGCTGCAACATAGTTTTAACATTTAATGATTTTTTTTTCCCAATGCAGCAGAAAGAGCCTAAAATGGATGCTCACATGTTGTGAATGAATGTCACAGGAACATTCCATTGAGCATCAGATATTTTAGTGGAGAAACTGCAATTAGCCTCTTCAGTAGAAAAAAAAGAGAAAGAACATGACAAGGATGCAAGATCTAGAGTTAATATAAATGTCACTTTAACAAACAGAGTACTGCTTTTGTTAACAGAACTCCTTGATTGCCATCGTAATTTCAATTTTTTATCCTAAAACTGCCTCATGTCATCCATGCATTCATTTGTCTGTTTTTGTCTTAACACACTGTGCCATAGTAAGAGAATGGTAGAGGAGCTTTAGGAAGGGAAGTGAGCTTTCTTGGAAAACAGTGCAAAAGCTGCTGGCGTTAAACAATCAGGTGCAATCTGACTGAATAAAGTGCTATTAATATGTCTCTAGAAAAAGAACCAACACAGTGAATGATAATAGATGTTGGAAGAGAAAGCAGTTAAGTGGGACTGTATATTATTCCCGGCACTGACATGTTTTGAATCATCTCCCCTGATATCCAGCTCCAAGTATTAATATTTCATTAACACAAATGAGATTGATCTTCTTGGTTACTCTTTACAGTATGTTGTATCTGAGAGATTGAGATAGATAAAGGCGCAGTAACTCATGGTGCATGAAAGATTAGAAGGGGGAGGGATCAAGTAAGAAAAGGGGAGGCAGAGAGAGAAGATCAGCTTCTCAATGTAAGCCTTGAGCCAAGCAGCGGCATTGAGAGGAGAGGAAGCAGCTCTGTAGTTATTCAGAAGATGTGCATAGCATGGCAGAAACTCAGGCTTCCCTTTGATGTGATGCTCCTCTGTGTGTAACAGTTGAGATTCTCTTGGAGAGCTCGTGTTGGAGACAGGTGCTGTGCAGACTGGGGGCGGAGGTGGGGGGGATGGGGGGGGTTGGGGGGACCTGTAGCTCGTAGCTGAAGTCCTGAGCTGCTGCAGCATCGGTCAGTCCGTCTGATGCAGGAAGATCAGTGATGTAGCTCCCATTCTCATAGCACGAATGACAGCACTGAGTGGAGCAGGACAGAGCACAGAGGGAGGAGATCACTTAGATTATCCAGCAGCCTAGTGCTGTGTGTTGCTCAGAAAGGGAAAGTAGCAAAGGTAGCCCAATTGTGCTCTGCTGTGCAGCAGGAACTAAGGGTTCTTCAATTCGTCCTGAGGAGCTTTTGACCAGAGGGTACGGAGCAAGAGCACCGCAGGTCATTAATGCTCTCTCTGTCTCTCTGCCGATGTTTTGCAGGAGTGGTGCCAGCCAAGAGGAGCCCAAAGCTGGTGGTGAGTACTATTCCTTTGACTCTTTTGTATGTGTGTTGTTACCATCCCAATCTCCTGACTTAAAGAAGTGCTATTTAAAGAACAAAAGACACAGACATGTGATGTGGAACTCTTGCTCGATTGTTCTGCATCTGAAGCTTCAGAAACCTTCCCATTTCATGTTACATTATTCCTCTTCGCTTCTTTCTCAGTCTGTCATAAATACTACATGCTATCTGCCAATTTTTGTTCTCATTTTTTGTTGTTGTCTCCGTGTTGTTACTTCTCTTTGTTTTTTTATTATCTTGCTTTCTCTCTACATCCCTCCCCTTCTGCCACGCTGCCACCTTATGACTGATTGAGCGTAGCCTGGACAGAGCAGTGTAACAGTGACCAGCTGCTGGGGCAGACAGCTGCAGTAGAGGGGAGATGGGGAAGGGGGCATGTTTGAAATATAGGAAAAAAGGGATGAAGACAACAGAGGGGAAGACCAGCATGGAAATACAGCAGTGAATCACTATGATCGCCCACAGCTACAGAGGGAGCACTGATGGAGAGAATGGGGCCAATGATGCCACAGTGAGCTGGAAGTAAAGGGAGGGAAACTGTGGAAGCTGGAGGAGAGATCACAACAGACTGCAGTGTGATTCATAGTTGCTCTGATTGATAAAGAAGATTGAGGAAAAGGGAAGAAAGAACTAGGAAGATCAGTTTTGTGAGTGGCACTGTGAGTGGTCTCTCGGGGAGTAGTGCATTGACACGGGATTTTACAGATCAAACCCCATCTGATTTTTATATTTCATCTCAGCCTGATTTTTAAAAAATGGCAATACAGGCTTAGAAGAGACACTCCTTTAAATTACTGTCAGCCATTTTTACTATGGGAAGAGCACCGTTCTATAATGGAAGGATGTTTTTTCAGAGGTTCATCCAAGGTCAGTGACTGGTTCAGTTCCCACCACTGACCCATGTCTCTTGGTGGCCAATAAAAGTCCTCTCTGATCTTATCTGATATGAAATGGCCACAATAAACTTCCATAAGCAGGAGAGACTCTGCTGTCCCACCTCATTAAAAAGTCCCCTATAGTCAAATGGGAAGTCAGTTTTGTATAGTTGTTGTACTCATTAAGAAGCACAACTGAAATATAGTTTCATATAGTTTGACTGAAACACTCCAAGACAGTGCCATAACCCATCTTCCATTTTATGTACTGGTTTATTATTATTTCATATCAGATTAAAACTATTTTGCCCATTTTTACTGCCAGTAATCACGTTTCCTGCTTAGCTTTTTTTTTTTTAAGAAAAAAACAGTATGTGAGGGATTTTTTTTTTCTAATTTGAATCAGCCAATTACATTATGTGGTTGCAAGATCAAATAATATGACAACAGAAAACAGTAAGGAGAATGTCCATTGTGAGCGATATATCTGGTTGTTGGGATTGTGGAGTGGAAGAGCCAAATGCAGATGACCAGGAGACCAGAGCAATCCATCTAAATCCTTGATTTGAACATAAAATCACATTACGCTGCCAGGACAGGGGTGTTCAAAGGCATAAACCCAACTAAACTAACAGACAAAGTAAAGTCAAAACCAGAGGCAACAAGAAAAGAAGAGGGAGATACTTGTGTTAAACAGGAGGCAACCAAAAGAAACAGAAGGTGCCAGGACAAAACAGAGTACGACAGGACAAAACAGGATGTAACAATGCAAAACAGGCAGACTGGCGAAGAAAGACAAGATAATATATAGAAGCTGGGGCTGGCGAGACACAGGTGAAAATGATCAGGACAGATGGGACCCAGAGAAACTAAACAGAACGCAACAAGATGAAGACACACTTTCAAAACAAAATGGGAAGCGGGGTAATAAAAGAAATAAGGAAAATCCAGAAAAACTTCAAAAACAGAAAACCCTAAACCAAAACCCAACACTGGGAATGTGAAGACTTCATTTTATTTCTGTAAAAAGATTTTGAGAAAACTTAATGCACAGTTAGATTATTGTTAGATCAACCATTGCTGTTTTTTCTATGCTGTGCATGTGTTTGTACGTTTTCTCAAGACAGGTTCAACTGTTTAGTGTTTTAAGCTTTCTATACAGGTTGCACACCTTTTGTGATGTTAGTTAAGACAAACTTTGTTTATATTTCTTAGCAGGGAACTTTCTGCGATCAAAGAGTTATGGGATTCATAAAAAAAAAACATTGTATCTGTTTGTTAAGATTCACACATTATTCATATTGTCTTTGTCTTGCAACCATGGAAACCAAGTAATTTCTCCTCACATTCCCGCAGACGTTTTTAGTGAGAATGATTCTATGACGATATTTAAAAAGATGACCTTGGGTGCTTTTTCTCTCTCTTTGTCCTCTATCTCGCCACTTTCCATGATTCACGTGTCACTTTTTGTCCCTGTATCTCCATCTTCTGCCTTTTTATTTATATCCACCCCCATCCTTTACACATACCTCTCCCTGTTTTCTGTCCATACAGCACCAGTTAGAGAGAAAGGACAGTCAGAGCAGCTCCCAGCACAGTGTGTGCAGCCATCGCAGCACCCACACTGATTCTCCCAGCCACCCACCCTCTGCCATGCCCAGCGAGGCGGTGGCTCCCACTCCTGCTGCCCCCACTCAACCTCTGCCAGGCCTGCCCCCCCAGGACCCCACAGATGGCACTCTCACCCTCCAGAAGAAGCCAGACCCATTTAAGATCTGGGCGCAGTCAAGGAGCATGTACGAGAGTCGATGTGAGTAGAATTCTTTTCACTCTTGTTGTAAAAATGTGAAAGTTTGCTGATTTCAGAATTTAAAAAGTAATCAAATTTTGTTCTAGCAGCTATAATAAAGGGTTTTGAAGCCTGTACTATAAATATGCCTACAGTACAATACAGGCATATATTAGGTACCATTACAGGCATTTCTAAATCACTGTAAGGGTGAGGACACCCCAAGATCATCCATCAGGAGACGTGTGATGGCTTTGGGTAAAGATCCCCCCCTCAAAAAAAAAAAAAAGGCACGTGCCTTTTAGCATGTTTTCTTCACAAAAATGTGTTCTGTGACAAAAGGCCTCCAGGGAGAAGTGTCCTTAAGAGGCACACATGTGGTGTTTTTTTGTTTTTTTTTTGTGTGCCTGTTGTACATAATCTGTCATGTACATCTACTCAAATAGTTTCAAGTTAAAAAAAAAAAATCAAGAACATGGCATGAGTGTTTCTTATAAGAAACAAATCAGCTTGTGCTTTACTACTGTAAGTGTAGTCAATATATTGCATATTAGAACATCCAAGCCTGAAACATCAGCAAGACTCTTCAAACTCCTTTCCAGTCATGGCCTGGTCTTTCATTTTTCATTTGTGACTGAGGAGTCTGTGAGATTCTCCAAACAGGGTTCACTCTCCTGCTCTGGCTGATTAGCATCCTTTTAAGCCTCCTGTTCTTGCACCAGTGGTGATATGTCCAAGGAGGAGGGAGTTGTATATGATTTGAGAAGCAGCTCTGTGTTGCAGAAGATTGCGTTGTGTGATTGTGAAGGGATGATGTGTTATGGCAAAACTGTTGAGTTAGCCTGTCAAACATTTCTAACCATTCCCAGCCAGATGTGCTGGTCGTGCATATGCTGCGTTGCAGTTGTTGGTTAATAATAATGGCGGGGTGTAGAATCTAGGACTCCTGCTGATTAAATATTAACTGGGCCTTGAGAGGGCTGCTTTAAGCTGCAGATGATTGGTGTATCTGCTTGATAACCCCTGAAGGATCTACAGCTCCTTTTTAATTCAGCAGGGGAAGAGAGAAGACACAATGAAACAAGGGAGAGAGGAAGACAAAGAATCACAAAGAGTCCCAGATTCTCTGTCTGTATTTTTGTATGTATTCATGCAGCCCCATACCAGTACACTGCTTGGATTTGGGAGGTGGTGCATTCATGCATCCACTGAGCGCACTTGAAATGCACTATTTCAGTGGCAGAACATTTTTGACAGAAAGGTGAGTCCTTTCTTACAGAGAAGACAGCTAGACTTCTTTTTGGTCCTCAAAGACATTTAACTTCTTTTTGAAAAAGATGGAAGTTACCAGTTATTACCAGGTATCTGGCTTTGTGTGCTTTGTTGACCAAAGATTGCAGTAGACAAAGTACATGGATTCTGCTTCATGGGTCTTAAATTTGTTGAGATCTTACTGACAAACCTGAACAGATAGCTGTTTTTGAGTTTCTACAGATAATGGATTTGAGTTCTTTCTTTATGTATCTCAGAAAATCTATTTGAGTGGAATGTATCCTCCCAAGGGTGAAGATGGTAATAATATTTTCTGCTTTTATATACACTTTATTATTTTCTTTTGGCATCTACTGGGTATTGAAGATGTTCCAGCTAAAGAAGAATAGAAGATAAAATGTCTTGAGCAGCCAAAAATAAGTGCATTTTTTTTGTTTTTAGGCTTTGATCAGTACTCGGTAGTGGTCAGCAGAGGGTTAAATGCAAGTATTATAAAAACAGTTAAGTTCAAAATAAGTATGTTATAGCTGGGACTGGAGTGCTGAAGCATATGGATTCACAACTGGCATCACATTGCAGTCATGTAGACAGAAATGTCCTGTGCCTTCTGTGTCTACTGGCCATGTAGGTTCAACAGACTGACACCAGACTGCATGTGGCCTCCTCCACAGTCTGCTTGCTCTGTGGTGAGATGCAAATGTGTGGGGATGTGCTTGTGTGTTTGATGGAAAGCAGACAAGACACATGTAAGAGAGACAAATTAATGTATGTGACTCAGATTCATGCTATTTATAAGGGCTAATGACAAACCTTCACTGAACCTGAAGATTTAAAATTCTAGGTCTGTAAGTATGGTTGGGCCAGGGCAGAAGACTTTGAAAGCTAGTTTGTGGTTTACTTACATGAGAACAAGGGCCGAAACAAGGCAGAACTGAAGAGAGGGATGGAACAGATGTAGGACAGGGCTCCTTTCATCTTGACAGTATAAGACAAGCAAGCTCATTGACCAGCAGTTGAACTACTGGATGTGGATTTGCAATAATTAAAAAGAACAGTTTGATCAGTGACAGGCATTCGCTGATGAAACCACAAAGATTTCCTTCAGTAAATGCAGAGGAAGGTGGTTAGATCCCTGTGTACATGCCGAAGTGACACAAAACCTCATATTGCCTCCAGTTCATTCACTGGTGTGTCAGTGCATGTGCAACTGCATATACAGACTAAAGAAAAGTTGTATGGACTTATGTGCTGTGTGGATGAGAGTGCGAATGGGTGAATGTGACTTGAAGTGGTCAGAATTTTGACACGGTCAGCAAGGACAAAAAAAAAACAATATATTGCAGACCATTTAGCTTCCAGATTTGTGATGGTTGTTCATCATGGAGTGTCTTCAAAAATTCTCTTGTGCATTTTTTCAGTACCAGATTGCCAGGAGCAGGATATCTTCCTTTGGCGGAAGGATACAGGCTTTGGCTTTCGTATATTAGGAGGAAATGAGCCAGGGGAGCCTGTAAGTATATCTTCACCTCGAAATCTCTTAATGGCTTGCAGACGAAAAGACTAAAGAGTACATATTATCTTACATACAGCAACTACCTCATCTGAATGCCTTTTTAACATGAGGCTCTTTGCTTTCCTAGTTTCTACTGTCTTTTTCCCCTTTGCTTTTCTGTTCAGTCTGCCTTTATGCCAGAATGGCATAAGGTCCTAACATATCATTCTCCCTCTCTAACTGGAGCTAGTCTCTAGGGGCTCACATAGACAGCTTGTTAGGAGAAGCAAGGGCCTTATCCACCAGTGCTTGCTGTTGTGCCTTATATATTTGTCTTAAAAGAATGAGCAAGAAGAAGAGTGAAAGATAGAAATGAAAGAATAGGGTGAAATAAAATGGCAGCAGACTTCAGGGCTGCCCTCTGGGCTGCTTTTGTTTGTGCCAAAGATGCCACACAATGTTTGTGCCCTTGTTTGTGTTTGAGCTTTATGCACTGTCCCACACAGTGCATTAAAGGCATTTTTGGTTGCTCCTATCAGCCACTAATATCTCAAAGTATTGCAACGGTAAGCCCCTGGAAACCTGCTGCCTCTGTCACAATGAGTGACTGTTCTCTCTTTTCTGATGGTTTTATGTACTGGAGAGTAACAGCTATTAATTTTCTTAAAGTAGATTTACAATAAAGACACTATTAATGTGACTGTAGAAAAATGTGAATAAATTATATGTCCCGTTCTATGGTGTATGTTTGCCTCTTTCAGATCTATATAGGGCACATAGTGAAGTATGGGGCCGCAGATGAAGATGGCCGCCTGCGGTCAGGTGATGAGCTCATCTGTGTGGATGGCACAGCGGTAGTGGGCAAGTCGCACCAGCTGGTGGTGCAGCTGATGCAGCAGGCTGCCAAGCAAGGCCACGTCAACCTCACTGTCAGACGCAAGACTCCTGGTTACGGAGGTGATGAGAGTTTTCCATAAAACATGTGCATGTGTGTTTATGCATGTGTCACACACTGCATACTATGTAAACATATTTCTCGCTCCTTGCTCCTTGCTCCTTGCTCCTTCTCCTATTCTTTTCTCTGACCAACCTCTTCTTGTCCCCAGTGTCAAAAGGAGAAGGCGATGTTCCGCCCTCGCCGGCATCCTCCCACCACAGCAGCACCCAGGCACCCAGTTTGACGGAGGGCAAGCGGACCCCTCAGGGGAGCCAGAATTCACTCAACACTGTCAGCTCTGGCAGTGGTTCGACTAGCGGCATAGGCAGCGGCGGCGGAGGGGGCAGCGGGAGTGCAGTGGTGCCTGCTTCACTGCAGCCGTATGATGTGGAGATCCAGCGGGGAGAAAATGAGGGATTCGGTTTCGTCATCGTGTCATCCGTTTCCAGGCCTGATGCTGGCACCACCTTTGGTAAGTGAAGTTGACTGAGCTGGTGAAAATGAAGTCTGACGGGAACAGAAATTCAACCACACATGGTATTTTTTTCCCTTTTTTTTTTTTTTTTTGCTTTGCCTGTGGTGGCTCTGTCTTCAAAGGATTACATGGTGCAATTGCACATTATTTGAAAGAGTCATTATAATCATTATAATGACCATTTACTTTCTCAGAGAACAGATGCCCAGAAAACTTCATTCTTCCATAAAAGTTATTTAAAACTATAATCTAATTTAATATTTACCAATCTTAAACAATTATCCCAATACATGGAGAGAGAAATCCCAGGAAAACCAAATTCCATGCAGAAAGAGCCTGAACCAGAAAACTGTCTGTGAGACATTTATAGCCACTGTGCTAACAGACAAAAACACACCAGGAACCAGTGAAAAGTTTTCCCGAGACTGACATTTACACATTATGAGGCAATAACTGAAATGACTATACATATATATATATATATGTATGTATATTAGGGCTGGGCAATGATAAAAAATTTTAATCGCATGATTTCCTTGATTAATTCGCATTGTATATGCAAAATCAAAAGTAGTGTAAAGTGTACTTTTATTTAAATGTTCTGCTGCCATATGAACTAAAGCGTCATGACATTTGTTGTTCAAACACTTTTAACATCAGCACTTGTCAGTAACACACATTTAGTCTAAATCTTAAAAAATGTCAAATAAAACAAAGCTTATTGCAGCTGCCAGGGCATTAATGTCATCCTGTTTTTTTTAATGAAAAATAAAAAAAAGTCTACCTTTACACTACTGTAAAAGGGACCTTTACACTACTTTTGAATTCATTATTTGATTTTCTATATACAATGGGATTAATCGTGATTAATCAGGGAAATCATGTGATCAATCGCGATTAAAAATTTTAACCATTGCCCAACCCTAAAAAAAACTGGGGCAAAGTGACATTTTATTTTGTTTTTAATTTTTTAAACTAACACAAAGAAAAAAAAAATGCTTCATATATATATCAATTTTAGACTTAAATCAAAAATACGAAATGAAAAAACGGGCCACGGGACTGAATTTGTTTTTAATATTTAATTGTCCGTTTTACGTTACCCGGAAATGGCTTTGTGTGCGGCAGTTCAGGTAGCATGGCTGCACTGGAATCACATATTTTGCAATATTGTTAAAATAAGAATGAAAACTTTGCTCATCTATAGATCGAACCAAAGCGCTCTCCAGCTCTGCGTCTCCTCAGATCATGAGGAGCACAAAATCTTCTGATGCTCATCCCAAGCATTGCAGGATACCCATCAGCTGTTAAATAAGTAATTGATCAGACTACCGTATTGGCCCAAATATGTGACGATATTTTAATCTAGAAGTCATGTTCTCAAAAATCGTTTTATAATCGAGGACGAGACTTTTCGTTGTCTTGACACATCTGTGCCACTAGATGGAGCCACACTGAAGTAACCACCTAGAGAACAGCACAACAATGAACACATGGAGCAGATCTGATGTAAAATGGAGGAATGACGTGATTGTCTTGAACAAAGGTGTTTTAAAGTTTTGTTGAAGTACAGAATTTTTTTTCAGACAGAATTGTTAACATTACTACCTGAGTTGCTACCCGAACTGTAAAGTACACAGATTTTTACCGCTCTCCATGTCCGTTTTCGCTTTTGTTTACCTGACAATTCTCTTCCAGTTCCACAGCCGCCAGTAACAGATTTTTCAAAACAAAAGCATGTGAGCAACATGCGTTAACGCGCGATAAAACAAATGTTGGTGTTAATAAATTAATGAGTTAACGTGATAATAACGCTTTAACTTGCCCAGCCTTAAAATATATATATACATATATATATATATATATACACACACACACACTTATATATTCAGATATATTCAGATCTTTTTTTTTTTTATGTTTTGGCAGGATGAACATATGCTTGCAGTTACTACACATTAAGTTGTCTGCACTCATGAATAGCAGCGTTTGACATAAGTGACCTCACTGCCACAGACTGAGGTCACAGACCTTCTCCTGTTCATGTGCAGTGCAGACTCCCTCAGGATCAGGCTGTCTGAAGTTGTATCCCAAACACCACCATCCCAGATTCATCCCCTGCAGCAGCCCCCACCAATTTATTAAGCATGTAATTGAAGTCTACTCAGCACCACTCCATAGCTGTCTATATCACTTATGTATCACAGCAAAACAGCAGAATTGCATATAGCAAACTTGTTCATGCATTGAGGACGAATTGCAGATGTCGTCCTTGAACAAATTTGGCATTAACCTCTGAGTGATGAACACAAATGTCATCCCAAGGGCCCCCGTGTACTTACAATGATGTACCGTGATGTGTTATAGGCAAAAACACAAGGATGATATATACTGTGGCCAAGCTCACTACTCAGAGGAAATTTCATTTAACCTCATGGGCTAATGGTGTTGTTTTGCAAAGTGCAATCCAAGAATGAAAGCATTATTAATATTGACGCCTGTGACAGTGCAGGAAAACAACCTCTTTTGGACATCTTCCAGCCTCGAAAGGTTCCTGTTCTTTGCTGGTACCTCTATGTGTTCCCTTTCCACACTTACTTGTGAAAGAGGATGAGATGAATTGACTTTGTACTTTCACTGCACTGATCAGGGATCACACTGTAGCTGCCTGTGCTCACTCTCCTAATGGCTTCTAACAATGTGGAGCACAGGTTAGGAACTGACAGACTAATGCGTGAAACTTTTCTCATGTTCCTTCCAAGCATGGCCTGGGGTTGCTGATACGCTTAGCAGATTGGATATTAAACCCTTGCAACACCTTTTAATGTCCCATCAGTCATTATTTAGATCAACTGTCAGCATACAGTAGGGATGTCACGATATGGAAAATTTGATTTCCCCAATATAGTGACCAAATTATCATGGTTTATAATATTATCGCAGTATTCTTAGTTGGTGTACAAATCTCCAAAAACACATACATTAAAATAATTTCACAAAATCTTGTGATTTTCTTTTGGCTTCTAAAATATTAGAATGCCAAAATGAAACTTTCACATTAAAATACATTTTATTTTAAATGAACAAGATAAATAACAGGAACAAAGCTTATTTGTCTGGTGCAAGTTTAAATGAACACTTAAACAATCATAGTAGGTCCAAAATATGCAAACAAATATCAGGAACAAAAATTATAGACAGTAGATTTGAATTGTTACTGCCTTTCACTGCAACTTTTTTCTTGCATGCTCTGTAGACAGGATAATTGTCTTTCACCAGTTGTCCCACTGCATTCTTAAAAAAAAAAAAAATGCCCAGACCTGGGATTTTCGTCCTGTTAGTGGGTTGGTAAACGTCCTGCATGTTATCACCAGTTTCCGCCATGCTAACGTTACGATGCCGATGTTACAAGCTACAAACTTCACGCAAGACACAGTTGCGAGTTGCGAGTTGCGAGTTGCTCGCGAGACTTGAATGAGGCTGATATTGCATATCCCAGTAATCGACCGCGATAATGAGATAAAGTCAAACATAAACTGTAATTGTTATCGCGTAAAAATTTCACCGTGCTATACCGTAATACCGGTAACTGTTCCATACCTAGCATACAGGTGCATTTTCAGTGGAGATAGACAAAGGGAGAGGGAGATGTAGGGAAAGGGAGCTGAGCTGTCCAAGATAACACAGATTAATTAATGGAATGTATAACAAATGTAGCATTTTGCTAGCAAATTGCATGATCTATGTACAGTTTATTGGCTTTCTATGGGTGAACTGGGATTTGGTGATTTGAATAATTAACCTTTCTTTCTATTCCTCGCTTTCTTTCTCCATATTTTCTCCTCCTATATCTATTCTATGAAATACAAATCAACATAACTAATCAACACAATCAATAAAATAAAAAAATAAAAAAAACTGATCACACACTGCTTCTAACCTTGCGAAACATGCACACAAACAAACATGTTAACACAAAAGCTGGAAATGCTTGTGTGGCAATGCCCCACAAAATAGGTCGCATCATAGAGGGAAGCCCGGCGGACCGCTGTGGGAAGCTGAAAGTCGGGGACCGAATACTGGCTGTTAATGGATGCTCCATCACCAACAAGTCACACTCGGATATCGTCAACCTGATCAAGGAAGCCGGGAACACAGTTTCACTCAGGATCATCCCGGGTGATGGTAAGGCTCTTGGCTCCCAGCCTTGCGTGGCTGTTTCATAATGCAGCATGATGTGACTTATTCATGGTTGTGGTGGAAAGCAAAGGGCACTGATGCTTTTCACAGGCAAGAGCACTGTTCATCAGGGTGTGAACCCTTTTGTCAAAAAGTGAGTCACCAGGTAGGAGTGAGGTGAAGTTTCCCCTAGAAGCAAGTGTGGCACTTCCACCAATTCCTGTCCATCTGATTTGTTTTGTTTTTTCTTTGCTGGATGTGCCTGGTTTTTAAAAGGATCAAAAACTCTGTTCATATTTAATCAAGTGCTTCTTGTTTCTGTTGATCTCTTTACTTAGCATCCATTAAGTACTCTATGACACAGACCGCCAACATTTTTGTAAAGTATGTCAAGTGTTGAAACAATGGTACTTGCGGAAAATAGCAACACCATCGAGAAACACTTGCTGAAAGTTTGGCTTTGGCAAACTGTCCACCGCAAAGGGACAGACAGGAAGTCAGATATTTTCAAGTAATGAGAGAACAGTGTGTAAGGAGCCTGAGAAGAGTGAGTCAGGAAAATGTTCTTGCTAAACACAGGCAGAGCTGTCCTCCTACCAGTGTCATTGGAATTAATATGTGATGCTGTGCTCTTGTTGATAAGATGGAACTGAAGAGAAGCAGAAAAAGACAGTTGATCCTTGTTTTTCCCTCTCCTGAAATAACAGATTAAATAAAATGATGCATGCAATGAGTTTTTTTCCCTTGTTGCTGTTTATTTTTCTGTTGCGCAGAGGGACCAGTGTTGTCCATGAGTAAATGGCAAATGACAACATCACAGGCGGTTAACATCAGGTTGAATAGAGCTGCCTGTGGGGTATTTTCTGGGGACTCCACTGGACAGTAACATTTTGTTCTCAAGAGTGTCTTTTGGAAATGTGGCTACAGGCCAATACATTTAGTAAAAGCCACTGCTTCATTTTACCTTCATTATATATTTTTTTATATTTATTTTCTCTGTCTCTTTTCAGAATCTTCCAACGCCTCTCTGCTGACAAATGCTGAGAAGATAGCAACCATCACCACCACACACACACCTCAGTCCACAGAGACTCGGTAGGCCATGTTGCATTTGAAAACATGAATCTTTCTTTCAAGAGTATATTTCTTATTATAGCATGAGGCTGACTCACATTTCTTAATGTTTGCATTTTTCTTTACAGGAATAGTTCGAAGTCAAAAGGCCTTCCTCCTGCACCCCCTTCACAAACTCAAACACAGGTCAGTCAAGATATTTTGACTGCAATTTCAGATATGTGTCAATGCATCAGACATGCACTGTGGCGATTCTTTTCGAGTTGCCATATAGATCTGCACATTTTGAGATGGGAAGACATTTTTGGACTTAAAAGGGATGAAAGTCTGTTGGGATTGTGACCTCAGTAGTAGCAGCACTAGTATCGGAGCATGTCGGTAATACGCCTAGACAATACTACCAATGATATAACATCCTAGGTATAGCTGAATAGTCAAAGTAAAGAAAATGAAACTCCTATATGGTTTTTTTAAACTCTTTTTTTCTGGCCTCATGAAGTCAATGATATTAAAGAAAAGTCATGAGGATTCAACATCCACAACACAAAAAGAATTGGACTGCACTTTCACAGTACTGTAACATTCACAGGATCTAATGAGATTAATCTGTAACTGTTTCATAGATGGACTACAAAACACAGGGGTCACATTTGTTACGGCTGCTCATATCCACCTGTCTGTTTATCTTTTATTGATCTACATGGGTCTTGAATTGGTGTTATTTTATAAGAATAATTGAGAATCACTTTGAATGCTAGGTTGATATCCTTTAAGTAAGAAAAGAAACACTGAAACACAATTATATCAGATTTAGAGAATCAAAGCAGCTGCTATCAAAGCTAGGAGACTGGTCAACTGCAATCCACTTCACTAGGTGGCGATAAAACACCAAAGAAAACTTACAATGTGCCAGCATACACAAGGGAGGAGGAGATATTAAATCAGAAGATTTGATGCACTGATGTTTTATAGGTAAATAAAAGCAATTGAAATTCATTACCATGTGTTTATGAGCGTACAATCACACTAGAATGAGAATTGTAGTGTTCACATTGGCTCAGAAGAGTAAAATTAAATTAGATAAATTAGTATTTATGAAAGGCGCATGTTCACTTCATCAGAGTCCAAAGATCTGCTAGCTCGAAATAGTAGCCTTTTACACATTTCCTATCTACTGAGAATTTGAGGTTTGAGGGATTGATTTGGAAGCATTCTGCCACTTTGCAGATGCAAATGTCACAATATCCTACTCACTGAATCTACACCTTGAAGTCCTTGCGTACAGGTCCTATCAAGTGTTCTTGAAATTTGAAACATAATTCTCATAGCTTTACTCCTTATGTCTTAAAACTTAAAATGTTCATTGCCATGGTGGTAGCATGCAGTGAAATAGAAACAAGACTAATGGAAAGACAATTCACAAGAGGGGCCCATCACAAAAAGGATAAAAAAAAAAGAGACAAGAGAGAGACAAAGCTTTTGTTGTGAAGGAACTTTTGACGACAATGAAAACTTTGGGGTCCAGCCCTTGTGTTGCCCTTGCTTGGTGATCTGTATCCTGCTCACATACACTTGGAGCATTAATTATTCATACATTCTGAGGTATTGTACTGCCATTGACATTTTTGGTTTTTGTGATACAATGCTCCTGAAGTTTAGACTCACCTTTTGACTCTCGTGTGCATTATTGATTAGTAACTTTTCTCTGATGTTTCTGTGACTTTAACATTATTTTACCTTTTGTATCTTACAGGATGCAGAGTTCTACTCTGTGGACCTAGAGAGGGACAGTAAAGGCTTTGGCTTCAGCTTGAGAGGAGGACGGGAGTACAACATGGACCTTTATGTGTTGAGACTAGCAGAGGATGGGGCCGCTGTTAGAAATGGCAAGATGAGGGTATGTAACTTGAAAGTTTGTTCGTTTGCTTAATTCTCTTCTTAAAACCTTTTGCACACTAAATTTTGTCTGTGCACATCATCGATGAAGCTCTGTCATTAGCCAGCTGTCCTCTTGATTTTAGGTGGGAGACGAGATCCTAGAGATTAATGGTGAGAGCACAAAGAACATGAAGCATTCGCGAGCCATTGAACTGATTAAGAATGGTGGTCGGAGGGCACGACTCGTCCTCAAACGGGGTGATGGATCTGTACCTGAATATGGTAGGTAAACACGCGGCAGTGTTTTACTCTTTTCTTCAACTGTGCTAAATGTTCATGTTGTACATACAATAGACTAGAATACTTTCCTATCTTTTTAGTGCATCATTTAGCATAGTTTGTATTAATTGTTACTTCGTTTAAAAGATTTTTCACTGAAATACACTTCCTGATCTCTAACTGAACAAACTGCAATGATGCAAAAGACTAAGTAGTAAAATATCAAAGATCACTGGAGGAATGTTAGACAGGAGGGGTCTGTGGTACAGATGCTCTGCAGCTTTGACAGTACTCATGGTGTTTTGGATTATCCACGAGCCATACTGGTATGTGTCTCACTATTATCTATATGCAGGGGATCATTTTTACCTTTTTACCTCTAAGTTTTTTTAATGCTGTATAGTGTCATATTATTGTCTTTCACAACAAAACCTTTCTTCTTTCTATTGGCATACTGTAAAACAACCTCTTGCCTGTTGTATCTGTTTTCTCCTCTATTCGTCCTTCTTTCTCTCTGATTGTCTCTTGTTGCTGGGCTCTTCCTCCTCTCTCCAGCGATGATGGCTCCTCATCTCGCTGTTGGTACAATGAGGAATGACAAGATGGGAGAGCCCTGTTTCTACCTAATGGGCCAAAATCAGACAACGGTTTGTAGCCAAAAGTCTGTCCCAGTTCACTCTCCCTGTCATTTTTTTTTCTTTCAGTTTTAAGCACCCTACCGTCCAGCTCATCCTTTCCTGCATCCCACGTTGTCTGTGTTTGCGTGCAGATGTGTGTACACTATAAACACGCTTTACGTCTTCTGATGTTTGAATAAAATTTCACCTATTTAACCTTTTTTGAGTCCACACACCTGCTGCTCTGCCAGCATCAGACGAGATGCCTGTAATGGAACTAATATAATGCCACTACTTGTCACATGCTGCTGCCATAGCAACCCATCGAATTTGACAGACCTTCAGCCAATCACAAGTCTTTTTTTTCTTTTTCTTCCAGTTAATGTGCGTTCACTATTTTGTTTTGAATGATTTCCAAAGTGCCTGCTGTGTCATTAATAACCCTTGCCCTACACTTGCTGATGTGTTGTACTTGCCGCTGTCGCTGACGTCACCTTGTCAACCCCCAGCCATGTATAGAAACATATGCAAAATGGATTTACCTCTTAAATGCATTTTTTTTTTTTTTTATGTGTGTGTGTGTTTGTGTATTCCTGTACACAAATTCTCACACATCAGCTTACCTTAGCCTGTTTGTTCCTGGGAATGTATGCAGCATATGAAAGAACACATGCATGCATGATTTCCATAAATGTCTGCATTGACTTTGTGTTATGTCAATGCTAGAGCTCAAATGAGCCAACAAGTCATGTAATCTGTGCTGGACATGTTAATGTCACATTTTTATGCTGTTAAAAATATTTAGCTGCAATCCAGAGATAGTTGTTTCCATTTAACTCCCTCCTCCTTTTCCCTATCCTGCAGACGGCAGCAGTGACGGGCACCCTTCCACACCCGGGGCACAAAACACTCCGGAAGTGAGAACGCTGCCACCCAACAGCCGATATCACACCTCATTGGAGTCCAGTTATCCACCAGACCTTCACAAACCATCACGCCTGGAGGAGGCTTCACATGGTCGAGATATGAACAAGAACAGGAACAGGACAAGGTCAGATCAGATGGATTTCCAAGTCTGGCAATTAAACCCCCATCATCATCATACCTGGAATAACAATCACAGTCAAACTACCCCCAGACAGCAGTCTCCTGACAACAGTAACAGCAGTAGCAACGGAGACAAGAAAAGCAGAGGCCGCAAAGTCAAAAAGTCTGAGTCAGAGAGCGGCATCTCTAAACTCTTAAAGACTCTGAGGAAAGACAACTCGGGGAAAAAGGCTGCAGCTGCTGAGAAACTGAGGGGGCGAGAGCTCTCTAGAAGCAGTCATACTACGGAAGAAAGGTTTCATTTGCAGCGTCGTGGCTCCCTTGATCGTTCACCAACCAGGAAGCGCAACTCATCTCCAGATCGTCGTCGGGCGAAGTCGATGGACCGCAGGGCAGAGCGAGCACATCGTGACCACACACCTGAGAAAGAGTACGATGATGGTGGGTTCCTCTCAGTCACCCCTGAAAGGAAGTACAACGAGCGGAGGCTCCTCAAAGACTCTCAGATGGCTGGGCGAGTCAGTGAGGCAACAACCCCCGAACGCTCCAACAAAACTGGCAGTTCCATGTCTCTTACCAGGGGCCGTACATATGATAGAACCACAAAGAACGGAAACCTTCTGAGAGACTCCTCCTCTGAGAGAAGGGATGAGAGACATCGGATGAACGGGACAATGGAGAGACGATACAAAGCAGAGCGGGACTCTTCCCCTGACAGCAACTATAGCCGCGACGAGCTGAACTATGCAGCACAACCAAGACTGAAGGACTACTACAGTATGATGAAGAACAATGCTGCACACAACAATGCTGCCTCCAACAACGCAGGCCATAACAATAACACGATGGGCCGCAGCTCAAACCAGTTCCCTGAGCCGAAGAGAAGGCTGTACAAAGAGAGCCCTAAAGACCTCAGTATCTAGAGCAGAACAGAGATTTCCCTCGCCGCTCTCCTTGATCTGTGCAAACTGTGTACCATACACTGGAATTGGACTTCTGACAATACTAACTCTTATTCTTTATTCGGTCAAATGGTTTATTGATTTATTTGATTGACTTAACTACTTGTGATCCCATCCAGAGATTCATAAAACAGCAGGAGTACAATCCTTCTATCAGTTTTTACTATTAGTTTTGTCATTGTTCTAGTTATTTTTGAAAATAACAGAGGTTATTGTACTATAGTAAAGGTATTGTATGTGCCTGCGTATGAAATCAGTGATATTGCTTTTTGTAGGCATTGCTGACTCTAAATATTTGTTCCCTCAGAGGTTTGAACCATGCTTCAATTTGTGGTAACTTCTAACTACTGAACTTGTTTTTATGTGTTTTTGAGACATCTTTTTCACTCCTGAATTGCTTTACATGAACAAAACTATAGCACAAGACGCTGATGGTTCACACGATGGAGTTGAAGCAAAAATATAAATTTAAGTGATAAATTATTTAAAAAATTAATATATATCCTTTTTCCATTTGCGCACTATTTATTTTTAATTTGGCAAATATTTTGAGCAAGCAACTTTAAATTTTTACAGACCGAGGTAGAAGTGTAAGCATGCCTCCTTATGTCCCATAATTGAATGTTTGACACACCCCCCCCCCCCACCCCCCCACCCCCACCCCGCTTTGATACACACACGTGCTTTTCAGAGACTAAAAAAATCAGGAAAGTGGCATTTCTGTTTTTTAAAAACCCCCTCCCGCTCTCCGCCAAAGTAATACCACAAACGAGATATTCCCCTTTACTCTTCAATGTCTCCTGGAGTAGTGGGGAAGGACCTTGACCTATTTTAAACTACATACAAAACTGTTCTCTATGGTCGGAAAATGAGTTGTCCAAATTTGTTACCCATCAAAATTTAATTTAAACAATTTAGGGAAAGCCGCATTATGCCATAATACCAGCTGAAGCTGCCATGAAGAATGATTTTTCAGATCTGATATGCCAAAAAAAAAAAGTAAATATGTAAATTGTGCAAGATGCATGTACGTATAAATTAAAATGTAGTGTGACCATTTTATCTGATGCATCTGAGTGAAAATAACCAATAAGGAGCACACCACTGTAATACCACAGTAATTGATTGCCCAATCCTCATATTTATTATGCTCAATGTTTGTGCACCGACCACCTCCTCAGTCCTGACACAAAGAACTGATTTGGTTTGTTGTGATAGTAACATGGAAAGTCCTGGTACAGGTGACAACTTATCTGCCATGCTGAGCCATGCTGTTATGCCACTAGAGTCTGACTGCTGCTTTTTAAGGTGTTTTATGTGTATTCTCTGTTTTATTTTTCATTTGAAAATTAAGAATATATTGGATTATCCACAACAAATACATTGTTTAGTCACTGTTGCCACCATGGTACTGTATTCACCAAAAATAGAAAACCAACAAAAAAAAAATCACATTAAAGAAGATGGCCATCACCTGTAAAGACTTTTTCTAATGTAACTACTAGGAACCTGTCGAGGAGTAAAATGTTGCCTTTTTTTCTTGTACAAAAGAGAAGTTTATGAAAAACCTCAGCAATGAGGAATGTGATATTGTGTTTATATCTCAGAAATGGACCTGACGATTTATGAGAAATATGTTGTTTTGCTCTGGATCAGGTATATAAAGACATTTTAAAATGAGACTGTATTTGGTCAATCAGAAACTGTTTGATGGTTTGAATCTCTGTCGATGGTTAGCCTGCCTTTGTATTATAAAGCACTTGTATGCAGTCTGTGTTCTTCAAGCATTATTTCTTGCAATGTGCTCCAGACATAATGCTGTCTCTGTGTTGATAAAAGCAGTACATGTATATGGGCCAATCTTTTTTATATAACTATGCATATATAAATACTACATTGTTCATAGCTTTATTTGACCCATGAAGCTATACATAACATTAGTCAAAGTACAAGTAGATGTGGACTTATCCAGCTTCTTTCCTTGGGATGGATTACAATGTATATGTAGCTATCAAAAGAAGTCTGTGAATGCTATTTTTATTATCAAATAAAGTTTTCCATACAAATTCAAAAGAATTTTAATTGTCTATACAGCCTCGTGTCTCAGGAAAGACTTTTGAGGTTGTTTGCTTCTTTTTGATTAAGTCACTCAGGCGTATCAAGCTTCTTCAAAATGTGCTTTTATGGAGTCGAAGAGCAAAAAAATCTAAATCTAACAAGTGACTATGTTGAGACATGCAGCTATGAAATCAAAAGTAAGATGGAGAGAATCCTAAAAGCTTCAGGTTTTGTTGAAAACCTGTTTGATCATTCACAAACTGTATTACATCCTGCTGGGCATGCAGCAATTTTTGGAAAAAAAAATCGATCTAAATAGACTTTTAAAAATACGATTCAAATCGATTTAATTAAGCCATGAATCGTGATATGGCCTCCAGGTCAGCAGGGGGCGCACTCAGTTTAAACTACATTTTTTTCAACGTCACTATATGCGTCACTCCAGCTTAAACAGGAATATGGATGCGCAGCGCGTCTATGCAGATCACAAACAGTGCAGCAGCCAGCAAACAGAGAGAAAAGAAAAGTGTGAGTCATGGTGGGGGTTGAACTCAAAAGCGAGGTGCTGTATTGCCCCGAATATAGGATGCTATTTTATTCTAGAAATCATTTTCTCAAAAATGGGGGTTGTCTTATAAACAAGGTCTAGTTTTTCTATTACCATTACACATCTGCGCCACTAGATGGAGCCGGACCTCGGTAACCAGTTAGAGAATTGAGCGTATCAGTGAGCGCATGCGAGCAGGATCTGATGTAAAATGGAGGATCACGTGACTGACTCGAGGAAAGGGGTTAAAAAGATTTGTTGCAGTCCCAAATTTGCTTTTTACAGACTGAATTATTAATGTTGTTCTTAAAACTGAATATAACTCGCTGGTGATGCTTAAGCAGTTATCAACATAATTAATGCAGTTATTGATCGACATGTTTGTTGCTTATTTACTGAGTCATAGTCTTAGATTTTAAGAGAATACAGTTTATTAAATAGTACTATACCTTGATCTTAAATAACATGGAAACCTGACACGTACCTTACCTTGAAGTATGGTACCATACTTAATGTCTTCATCATATTTTTATTTTCCCAAAATTATATTTAAAAAATAGGGGTCTTATAATCAGAGTGGTCCTATATTTGGGCCAATATAGTAAATTGGTAAAATTGGTATTTTATTTTTGTTCAGACAAAAATAAATATGAATTAGTTTGTGCCTGGCTTATCTACCTCAATAATAATAATAATAATAATAAAAAGCATTCTCTGATGCAGTCTTGGTTTGGAAAGAGTGTAGAAAAGACCAGTTTTGTTCAGTTTGTATAATGCTTTAGTTTATGCCTGCCTTAAAGTAGAGTTGAGAAAAAAAAATCCTTGATACTGTACTAATTTATTGAAAAAAGGCAGTAGGCCTATTGTTATAAAAAAAAAAAAAAGAAAAAAAAAAAACAGGATTTGACAGATTTGAGAGTTGATAAAACAGTTTCCACTTTCATTTGCTATGCAGGTATAAAGAGGATAAGAAAAAAACAGGTATTGTAGAAAAAAAAAGAAGAGAAACTGATACAATTTTTTTTGTCAATTGGCCTTTCGGTAAGCACCGCCCCCTTCCTAGTTACTGTTGCTAGGTCAGACAAACTTTCCGCTCCTGCGTTAAGGACTGTGTTAATTTGCTATTTTCTTTCACCTTCCCTGCTGCTAAATCATATTGTTACTTTTACTAAACTGTGGTTAAATCAATCATCTAATAAACAAAGTAAACTTACCTTGGAGCAAATGTAGGTGTGTTTTGTAACTTTCCCCACGTTCAGTTGCTTGTGTGGACGGACACAACTTAACCCACAGTGCATTTTTCCAGCGTTTGTTTCGGCTTGGGAAAGGGAATAAAAAAGCCTCCTCCAAACGTTCTGGACACCTAGAATCACTGTTGCAGGTCCCCAGCAGCAATATTCCACCATGGCCTTATTATAGTATAATATTAACACTGATGATAGGCATCGGAAAAATAGTGAATTAACACAGTCCTTAACGCAGGAGGAGGGAGTTTGTCCGACCTAGCAACAGTAACTAGGAAAGGGGCGGTGCTTACCTAAAGGTCAATTGCTGCTACTTCTAATCTACTGTGTTGAAAAGAGCATTAGAGAAGACACTACTGTATTGTTAAAAAGGAAAAGGTTGGATTTGTGTAAGAGAAAAAAAAATAAGAATTAAAAAAAAAATCAGTCATTGGCCTGTAAATTAATTTTGTATTGGACATGATTCGAATTGTGTCGTGAGTTGAGTGAACCGTGGCATGCCTACATCCTGCACATCAGAGATTTTTGATAGATTTGATAGTGTAGGAGTACTTACTTATTTCCTGCTTTTCCCTTTGGGGGTTGCCACAGGATATCATGTTTCCGTCTTACTCTATGTTTTGCATCTTCTTCTGTCCAACCGACTGCACAGCCTCTTTCTTTAGATTCAGATTTTATCTTAAAGTCATTGAATGATAACTTTTCCTCTGATGTTCTCGTTTTCAATCGTTTTCATACTTGTTACTCCCAGAGGAGTATCTTCAACTCTCCCACTTCCAGCTCTGCATCTCTTGGTCAGAACTTTTATCTCCAAGCCGTAGAGAAGAGCATGTGTCACTACCGTCTTGTAAATCCTTTCCTTTACTTTTGAGCTAGTCTTCCTTTACAAATTATTTGAGACACTATTCCCCATCTACCCCGCCCTGCCCGCACTCCCTTCTTCATGTCTTCTCCACTTTTCCCATTCTTCAGCACATATTCCAAGTCAACTTCTGCACTTTCTTTGCCCCTTCTATGACACTACAGTTGTTTTTTTTTTTAAGACATCTAAATGTCAGTTTATGAGAAATTTCTTTCAAATTTCTTTCTTTGAAAATATCATTTGGTTGCATTATAAACAATCTAATAATCTACTTTCACAATACTCTTTTTGTAGTAACTGCAAAAGAGTGACAAAGAAAAAAATCAGTAGTTATCTGAACAACTGCAGCCTGTCTTACCTACCTAAAGAGTCATTGCACATTCTTCTATAATTAAAAAGAGAGAAAAGTATAATACTGAAGACCATAGTGTTTGACTTCTGTTTACACTTGTATGTTATGATTAAACAATTAAAGTTAAAAAGTCCATACTTATAAAAAAAAAAAAAAGAAAAAAATGTTAGTTGTAGTAGTTTGGCTTTTTTCAGTTATTACTGGTGCAGTGGTTCTTAACCTTGTTGGAGGTACTGAAGCCCATCAGTTTCATATGCATTTTCACCAAACCCTTCTTTGTTAGAAAAATAAAATAATATATCTTTTTTTAATTCAAGACATAGGAATATGTTTTATTGGTGCACAAAATGGACTGTGCATTAAAAAAAGTGTTGAAAAAACAAAACCAGTTTCCATCAAGCTGCAATAATAATGAATATTTAATCAGTGTGACCTCTGCTGTTGCCTTTGAGAGACCAGTCCAGAAGTGTGTGGTTCACCTGGGCAGGTGCCACTCTCATGTCATTTTCACAGCAAAGTCTGTTCCTTTTCTTTGTTTTTATGTCCAACATCATTGAAAAGGATTGCTCGCAAAGATACGTTGTAACAAACGGTATTAAAAAAAATTCTACCGAGCTTTCTTGACCTCCACCAAACCCCTGAGACTGACTCACCGAACCCTCGGGGTTCGATCGAACCCTAGTTCAGAACCACTGTACTGGTACTAGTTTCCAAAACCTTCAGATGAATTTTATCTGCAAGAACACAGGTTATGTTAAATGTCTTTAAAATACATTGAGTAAAATTTCAGATGGTGTGCAACCACAGACACTGACAACTTCATGGACAGTGGTATTGTGGTTGCCATAGCAATGCATTAAGGTCATTGAGGGAATGATTTTAAGGCATTTTATCTTCTGAAGTCTAACAGACTGTCTGTTTATTAACTATCCAGGAGGAACTGCATCATGATTTGACAGTCTTTGATTGATCATTTTGATACACATTACCCAAAGAGCAGAAACTAGTGTTCAAAAACTTCAAAATTCAAACTCAAACAGCGATAATAACAACTAATGCATTGCAATGCAGTGCATTGGGTATACTGGTAAAAATGACAACCACGAAGGATTGTTCTCCATTCTTACCACAGTCAATCTCATACAAGGTATAAAGCTATTATCTATCATGTTTAGAAAATATAGGGTCATCCTTTAATATTTGCTTGGTATTTGCAACATTTTTGTTTATTCTGTATCATGTTCTTGTGTATTCTATAATATTACTCTTGTTATTTGATATAATTTTATTGTCTGCTTATATATTCAGTTTTAATTTTGCAAAGGAGAAATAATGTATACACTGGGTACACAAGTGATTTACTTTGAGGTCCATATTTATAATCTTTGCATCAAGGTGTCTCCTAGCAAGAGATTAGTTTTAGCCATAAATCTTTATTAACCTTTTCTTTCTGTGACTAATAGTCCTCATCAGATAAAGCTGGGTGTTGTGTCATGTGTATATTCATCGTGGTTTAATCATATCATAATCCCTTTACTCAGGTAAGATCTAAATCCAAGGTGACCTGTGACTGAAATGAGATTACACTGGAAAATGAAATGCATATAATACTCTTAAACTGCTCTATTATGCTAAAGTTCTGCAGCAGAGAAGTGGTGTTCACTAAGTAGAAACTGACTCAGTACATAAATGCATTTTGAATATGTCATTCACATTTATTTATTTAATTAATTAAAGATACTACAGTTGCATGAACTTTGTCACCCAAGATATAATTAAAACATAAACAGGATGAATCATTTGCAAAGTGCGTTTTATTTTACGTTGCCTTGATTACATGCCTCTACATTCAAAAATAAGCCAGTATCATATAGGATCCAACTGAAAAAGATTTTTTTTTTCCTTTCTTCTTAGGAAAAAAAATTCTCAAAGATTGTTAAGTTGGATATTCTGTACATACAGGAACAACTCTGTAATGGGCTGACCTTTCCTGCAACTGTCTTTAGGTTGAACCAACTCGTTTGTAAAAATACAAAAAGGAAGTTATTTCTGTAGACATTAGCCTTCAGTCGTTTTCCTGGGGGAGCAGAGGTCTTCTTCATGGATAGTGGATCATGGAGCCTTTGCTTGATCCCCTTTTTATGCAGGAGACACTGAGCTGGAGGAGACAGAGGAGGCCTCGGTCTTGGAAGCAGTAGAGGAGGCTCCCTCTTCCTCTTCGAAGGGATTCTTCCCGCAGCACATGGTGGTGATCATGCAGTGGCGGAACTGCTTGTTCAAGCAGATGTAGATCATTGGGTTGTAGATGGAGGAACTCTTGGCAAAGAAGGCTGGGACGGTCATGAAGAGCGGTCCAAATTCAGAGCCCTGATGTGTGAAGATAAACCAGGCCACTGAGGCATAGGGACACCAACATACCAGGAACCCAATGACCATGATGATGACCATGCGGGTGACTTCCCTCTCAGCTCTCTGGGTGGTCTCAGACTCCTGCTGGGCAGCAGCAGCCTCCTTGACAGCACAGAGCAGACGGCCATAGCAGAAGAAAATAACAACAAGTGGAATGCAGAAGTGGCAGCAGAACATGTAGACAACAAAGGACTCATTGTTGAAACCCTCTGCACGAGTGTAGTAGTCGACTCCACATGAGCACTGCATGCCCTCAGGGATGTAACGAGACCAGCCAACAAGAGGGGGCACAGCGCAAGCGGAGGCCATTATCCAGGTGAAAGCCAGACCCATAATGGCGTGATTCTCACCGAAGCGGAAGTTGCTGATGGGCTTGCAGACGACCACCCACCTTTCAATAGCCAGCACAACCAGTGACCACAGACCGATTTCACCACCAAGGGTAGCAAAGAATCCTTCCAGATTGCAGCCAAGGCGTCCTAAGACGAAGTAGCCGTGCATGGAGGTGTACATCGTTGTGGTGAATCCTCCGAAGACCATGAAGAGGTCGGCCACCGCAAGGTTCAGCAGGATGTAGTTTAGAGGGGTTCGCAGCTTCTTGTGTTCGATGGTGACGTAGAGGGTGAGGAAGTTGATGGGAAAACCGACCAGGATGAGGAAGAACATGTAGGCTCCCAGAGCAGCATATGCTGCTGGGTTGACGAGATAGTACTGAGGATATTCATAAGGACTCCGGACAATGCCGGTGGTGTTTACCATAGGGACATAAAAATAGGGTCCCTCTGTGCCATTCATGGTTGCGGCTTGCGGTTGCTATCAGCTCTTCGGTGGTGTTTCTTCTGGCTGTTCGGAAGAGTGATGGTGACGGACCTTGCTACAAATGGATCCAGTCACTGCAGACTGGCTTTTAAAAGGCACACCTTGGATTATCAGTTTCCAAATCCGTCAGCACAAATTGATTTAGGCCACAGTTAATATCTAATCCAGCCATGACTGCAAACATAACTGACCACTCATCAAGATATTAAGGTTACACCTGCTCATGCCTGTTATGGACCTATCCATTGATTGATTACTTCTTTAAACAATCATTAACACCAGATATTTTATATAGATATGTATATGATAGCTACTTGCAAAGAAAAGAGAAAACATTTTGATTATTCATGTGTAATTACATGCATATATACACGCATTTATACATACATATACATGTATATAATCAAAATATGAACATATACAGTGACTTGTGAAAGTATTCGGCCGCCTTGAACTTTTCAACCTTTTGCCACATTTTAGGCTTCAAACATAAAGACATACAGTTTTAATTTTTTGTCTAGAATCAACAAAAAATGGTACACAATCATGAAGTGGAACATCATTTATTGGATATTTTAAACTTTTCTAACAAATAAAAAACTGAAAAGTGCAATATTATTCAGCCCATATTATGCAGGTGTTCACCTACTGGCTTGCAACTACTTTTTCCAGAATTTTAGAGATGAATGGAAGGTTGAATATTGGTCTATAATTTGCTAAAGTGTCTGGATTAAGAGATGGTGTCTTAAGCAAAGGTTTTATTACTGCAACTTTAAAAACCTGTGGTACATATCCTGATTTTAGAGATAGATCAATCTGACCCAATATTTTGATGTACAAACAAAAGACAGGACATTTTTGAGTGGTCGAGTTGTGATGGGGTCCAATAGACGGGTGGACGGTTTAGCTTTGCGGATGGTTGAGGCCAGCTCAGAAAGGTCTACAGGAGAGAAACAGTCCAGAGTCAGGCCAGGACCAAAAGAAGTTACTGAAGCTGAAGAAACGGCCACAGCCTTTGGTGGTTGGACTTGGTTGATTTCTTCTCTGATTCTGATTATTTCCCCCCTTAAGGAGCTCGTAAAGTCTTCCCTACTGAGAGCAGAAGGAATGCTCGGCCCAACAGAGTTGGGACTCTTTGTCAGCCTGGCCACAGCGCTGAACAGAAAACATTTTTTGTTTTCTCCAATTAATGATTAATAATAAGATGTTCTAGCTGTGCACAGGCCTCTTTTGTATACTATTAAACTACCTTATCAGACACAATGGGAGTCCACAGATTACATGACTTGAAAACTTGAAAATAAGGTGAAAATCCATTCACACTGTTCTTTTTTCTTTTTAGAGACTGGTGTCCCAGATGCATCAGTGATTTGTGAAAACCATTGTCCTGACCTAAACAGAAGCAAAAGCAAACAAGCCTTAAAATATCTTAAAATATATGATGGTCTCCTATATTAATGTGTGCCAAGTAGTTATTTCTCTGTGCTATACTAAATGTAGAGCAGAGGCCTTGGTGTTGCTGAGTGTTGGACCATATTAGCTGTTGGTAAAGAGCTCAGCACTTTCCTAATGGGTGTTGTATTAAAGAGATTTGGAGCTTATGGATGTGTTCCTCTCAAGAGCTTTTAATGGATTTATAAGGGTCACTCTCACTCACTCTCACATCTCAGGCTACAAAGTCTTGAGATGTGATACCCTATATTTTTCTTCTTCTTTTTTTGTTTGTTAGTTTGTGTTGTCTTTTTTTTTCATGAATGAGCTTATTAGATAAATGAAAAAATATCAACGTTATCAGAGCCTGGATTTGTGGCATGTGTAAGGGCTATTCATTGCATAGGTGTGAGCAGCAGAACCCATTTTAGTTTTTGGAAGGGTTGATTAATAAACATCATCCAATTATTTGTTAACATGCAGAAAATCATGAAGTGAATCTTCAGGTTTTTTAGATTTACAGGATTTTATTGAGGCCTTTTTTTTTTTTGGCTGCAGCGTACAAAGCAGCTGTTCTGATTCATTCCCGTTGCTCTTGTTGCATCATTTTCACCCACAGGACAAAGCAAAAAAAGGAAAGAAAAGAAAAAAACAAAAACAAGATCAACGAAACAGCCATATTTGAGCAACAAAGGCACGTACAAATAATCAATAGGCTATATTTATTCTGGATTGTGAAATTATCCTTTTTTTCAATTAAATGTACACACATTAACCCAATAACCGACTAGAATATCTTTCAAGTCAAAAATGCAAAACTCTTCAGTGGTTCTTGACTTTCAGTGTGAGTATGAGGTGTTTTTCATTTCTTCAATGACTGTACATACTTTCACGTTAATGTACATATCATACTAAACAGCAAACAAAACATAAACAAAGAAGCTGTGAGCGGAGTTTTATTTTTCTATGTAATCATTTATTTGTCTGTTTGTTCATTTAAAAATGCATGATTTATAAATCAATTACATAGCTGAAAGTAAAGTTTATTGATCAGATATTTGAGTGCTCTATTAAGCTCTGATCTCATGAGCACCATTGCCCACATGGCCATATTTTTACCTTTTAATGATATTCTTTCCAAAGGTCTGTTCGTTTAAACTAAGACTCTTTTATATAATTTAATAAACTAAATAAAAAAAAAAAAAAGATCAGATTTGTTATCAAGGAGTAAAACAGATTTACAAACCTGATCAAAGCCATTATGTGAAAGTGCTAGAAAAGACTGCAAAGGTTCAGCCTCTAACTCATTCATCCTTTGATTTGTCTTCTCCACCCAGAGTTGTGGGACCAGCCATGGTCTTATGCATGCCTCTTTTCTCTTTTAGAAATAAAACTGCACAAAAAAAAAAAAAGACAAAGATTTTGAGCCAATTGAACATTTGAGACTACTCCAGTATCTATTATGGTGTGGGGTGGGGAGAGGCAGAAAACGTTGTCCAATGCTTGTTTGTTTCCTAAGCAAACTGCGCCCTCTGGTGGTAAGTGAGTGAAATTGATCCCATATAGCAAAGAGTTTAAATTTAGTTTATACTCAGAAAAGTATGGATTACTTCTTTATTATTTCTTTAAAACAATAATTATGATCATGAACATTTGCAGATGTAAAGCAAAGTTTGGGAAAGTCTTTATTTATTTATGGACATTACAATCACGGGCTAACAATTTCTCTCACATTTCAGTGATTGTTTTTCAGTAATTTCACATAAATAAATGAAAGATTTAATCTAGTTTGGTAAATGTATTGTGAAAACCTTGTCTAACTGGAGTCGGTGTAATAAAATTAGAAAGTCTGGATTACAGCTCTTTGTAAAATAATGAAAGTAATTTTGAGTTGTTTGTTTAGGATGTTGTAAAACGATATAAGGAAAGGGAATTGGTGCTACGATTTGTGAATACTTTATTGATTTTAGGAAGTAGTGTAACAGGACAATGAGCCTTAAAGAAAATACAGCAGGCTGGTCTTTAATCTATTTTTCAGTTCAAGTCATATCAAATTTAGTCCATGATACTGCTGTGAAATGAGCTAGAAAGAGTTGAAAATGGAGGAAAATTGACTTTTGTTGTTTGTTATTTACATATTAGTTTAGGTTGTTTTGGTTTTTTTTTGTTTTGTTTTTTGCATCTACTTTGGATAAACCAAAACATTTCTACATCCATCCATCCATCCATTCCATTCCATTATCTACCCCTATTTATTCCCATGCAGGGTCACCACAATCTACTGGAGTCTATCCCAGCTCCCTGTGAAAGGCAGGGGTACACCCTGGACAGGTCACCAGTCCATCACAGATCCACATGTAGGCACCAAAAATTCAGATCAAATCGAATATCCAATTACTGATTTTAACCAGGTAATAACATGGCATTCACATGCTATTTTCTTGCCTGTGTATGACAGATAAGAGTATTTTGGGGGTTTTGCTTAAACAATTTGCATCATGTATGTTTTTTGATGATGTGATCAAATTAATTAGCTTCTTTTTCAGCCATACTTATTCTACTATTCTTAACGACACTTCATCCACTGTGTTTTTCACAGATGTAGTACTTTTAACTGTATTTTTCTTTGTATCGTTGGTAAAATAATTATGGTATGTTATTTAAAACATCTTATCCTAAGGCTTCTTATACAAATGAGAGATTTGTCTCCACGGAGCTTTCTATTTTAAATATAATAAACATAAGGCAGCTTGTGAGGTTGGTACTGGTTTTCAGGGCTGTTACCAAGTTTCTATTCACCAACACATTAATAGCTGTGTGAGTTGACGATCAGGCCACCTCCCTTTCATCTTAAAGTCTCCAGACGTTAATAATTGAGTATAAATCACCTGGACAACAGACTGGACTGGAGACGCAACACTGATGCTGTTTATGAGAAGGGAAAGAGCAGAATTTACTTCTTCAGGAAGCTTCGGTCCTTCAGTTTTTGCAGTAAGATGTTGTATATCTTCTCTAAGTCTGTTGTGGAGAGTTCAGTTCCTCTCTGCAGTCATCTGTTGGGGGAGCAGCATCAGTGCAAGGCACTCATAGAAATTGCACAAAATGATAGAGAAGGCTGGCTCTGATGTGGAGACTGTTCTGGAGTCTCTGAGCTGCTTGTGCAAAGGAGGATACTTTATAAAATGAAAAACGTCATGATCAACTCTGAACATTCTGTACACAACACAATGATTCAGCAACAGAGTGTCTTCAGTCTGAGACTTATTCAGATCCGCTGCATCCAAGACTACTACAGTAGATCCTTCCCACAGCAATAACCCTCTTCAATGAATCTTTGAAAAGACTTCAATCATAACAACTACTTGAACAATTAATTTCCCTTTGGAGATTAATCAAGAATTTTTAAAAATAAATTAAATTGCTAAAAACACTGAGAACTAATTGCTGTTTCATGACATTACACATTTTGGTGTTTTGTTTTTTGGGTTTTAAAATCTTTAAACATCCATCCGTCCATCATTTATACCCACATATTCGGATCTAGGTACACAGGGGAGCCACAGGATGCTTATCCCTAGCTCTCTTCAGGGCTACATCCTGTAACGGTCATCAGTCCTTTGCAGAGAATCTTAGAACAAGCCTTACATATTCCAGGATCTGTGAATACAAAAGAAGATAGCTGCTTGCGTAGGGTAAAAGTAAGCTGTCCATTTGCAAGTTTTCCAGAGAGAGATTACAAAATGAACCCTTGGAAAACAAATGGTTTTCTTTTAAATAAATAAAGCAAAAGGTCTTAGGCTATAGGAGCAGCATTTTTGTAGATGTACACAAATTCTCATGCTCTACCTAGCTGAATATGACTGTTATTAGAGGTTGAATACAAATACTTTAAAACTAATCATTACATCATTCATGGGTCATGCAAAATATTTCCTTGTAATAGTTTATTTATTCATTTATTTTTGCTCTAGTGTACTTGTGATTTGCTGCATGAAGATTCAGATGGAAACAACTAGAGATTCTTTCTGTTAAAGCCACTCTGTGAAGCAATGCCACTTCTGAGTGGAGACAGTCTGGCATGTCTTGCCACTTTGTCCCACAGAGGCACACTTCATTGTGTCTTATACAAGGGTCTGACACATGAACTTATTGTGATATATTGCCAACATTTGGTCAGACATGGTATTGCTACATAGAGTGGCTGATTCTTCCTTTCTTTTTCTTTTTTCTTTCTTTTTCATTGAATATATATGTCACCTCTGGTCTTTTTGCACAGACAACCACATATCAATCTGGAATATGAACCATACTCATATGAACAGCCCTTTAAATTATAAAGACATTTCTGAATTGTATCTAAGCTTCCTTTATAAAAATGAATAATTGTAACTGCAGAGTACAATTAGTACAATTGTGCCAAATAATTAAGTACTTTGAGTTCTTCCAGTACATGACTCTAAGACATTGAATTATACAGCGTGATTTGGGTTTGTTTGAATAATGTATGACTTGTTATGCACTGAGAACCCCACATTAACAGAAGAATTTGAGTGGGCTGGCCTGGACTGGGCAAAGAACACTGACGCCCTCTACAGGAAGGATCAGAGTCATCTCTACTTTCTGAAGCGACTGAGGTCCTTCAACATCTGCCGGACAATGCTCCGGATTTTCTATAAGTCTGTGGTGGCTAGTGCTGTTCTCTATGCTGTTGCATGCTGGGGCAGCAGGCTGAGGATGCCTCAACAGACTCAACAAACTGATCCACATGGCCAGTAACATTGTGGGAATGGAGTGTGACTCTGACGGTGGTGTCAGAGAGGAGGATGCTGACAAAGCTACAGACTATCATGGACAACATCTCACACCCACTTCACGATGTGTTGGTCAGACACAAGAGTACTTTCAGTGAGAGACTCATCCCACCAAAATGCACAACTGAGCGACACAGGAAATCACTCCTGCCTGTGACCATCAAACTGTACAACTCCTCCCTCTGAATGGCCCGTGGACTTTTTCACTCCCTGTCAGCTGACTTAATACAATAATTAAGTGCAATAAGCAACAGTGTAATTACTTGTGCAATAATTCAACTTAATATCTATTTATTTGTCACATAACTTATTTTTGAATCACAATGCACCCTAACTCTAACCCCACTCTGTACACCCTAATTCAGTATATATGTATAACAAAGACTGTACAATCTCAGAATACGACTGTTCAAAGCACCTTTACTGTATATACTCTTTTACCAATTTTTTTCAGTGTATATTTTTGTTTTATATTCATATTTTAGTATATATTTTTGTTTATATTCATATTTTATTTATTTTAATTTTATGTTCTCTTCTAATTGCACTACATGTTAAATTTCTTCTGTTTTTTTATTTCTTCTATTCTTGTAAGGAGCACCTGCAACGAAAACAATTTCCCCCCGGGGATCAATAAAGTATTTTTGAAGATAGTTTTCAAAGAAATGGTTTGATGGGAGCTCTTGGAAACATTTCTGACAAGATTTTAATTAGCGGATAATCTGTTACTATAGCCACTTTCACACAGAGATCCCCCTATAAAGACATACTAGTGATCCTATCTTCATTCTCCCTCCACTCTGCAGTTGCAGTTGCCCCAGTGAATGCTTTCACAAAGCATTCCACTTCGCAGTAGCTAGCTGATCAAAGGAACTCTGACTGTGGACCTGAACAGTGCTGTCAGACAGCCCACCGGGTCGTCTCTCAGTCAAATACTCCATCATTAGGACTGATTTATTTGGTCCCCTGCATGGAGTTTGTTGCTCTCCCTATCCCTCAGTTACATCTGTCTGCACTGTCAGGTCACACAGCACTCATTTTGCCACATTAGGCCTCTGTTACTACCTCCCAAGACACGACAGAGCCCTAACAGCGGTGGAATGAAATTTGTGGGATTCACATACCACAGTGGGGTGGAATAAAGGTGTTACAGAGGAACAAACTGCCAGTGTGAATAGGACCCATAATACTTCTAATCTTGATCTTTATCTCATATTGTTTCTTCCTTTAACGTCCCAAGTATTTTCCAAGATTTGAAACTTTTGAACATCAACAGAGCAGGTATTCAGTTTTTCTGCAACAAACAAAGTTATAAGTCTCATTTGAGAGTGGCCTTTAAATTATACGTGTCCTGCAAATAAAAGATTGAATGATGGCTATGTAGCCTCACTGCCTGATGAAGATGACTGTGGTTTTTCAGAGGACAAATATGTGGGCAGGGTGTGATGCTTTCTCACTCTGCACACAGGAACTCTCTTGCTGAGTGACCGGTAGAGAAGAGGGAACACTGTGGCCAGGAAATGGCACATTCCACACCACCAGCTCCCACTTACATTTCACACCACAGGGCTATACATCATCAGGCCTGTGAGGGCAAAAATATCATCATGCTGGTGACCAGCATGTCAAAATTGATTTGGATTTTAATTGCTTAAACGATAAAACCTTCTGCCCTGTATTTAAAATAATCTTTTATGTTATTTAATCCAAATTTTGATATTTTTAAGCAAAAACCTTTTAGTTATTAAAAGTTTGAAACTGAGCATTTCACCCGAAGAGAGCTGGGATAGGGTCTAGCAGATCCCAGTGACCCTGTATTTATGACAAAAATGGGTATGGATCATCGATAGATGGATGGATGGATGGATGGATGGATGGATGTTGAAACTGAAAGTTTACAAGTTTAGGATTATGAGGACTTGGAACAGATGTTATTTTATGTAATTTTCAATCATTTTAGATACATAACACTCACAAGATAAAAAACACTTACAAGTAAAACTGGAAAATATTAAATAAAGTCAATGTTAATACGAATGAAGGAATAATAAAACCCAGAAAAGTTAAGTTTACAACAGCAGAAGCAGAAAAAAGCATCAGCTGTTAGTGCTAAATGGGTTCTTTCAATAGTCACGATTTGCGTGACAAAAAAAAAAAAAAAACCCTGCATAAATCGGACATGAGATTACACAAAAACATTACAGCAACACCAACAAAAATTAGTTGTTTTAAATGGTATTCAGGGTTGCTTGACATAAACGTTGGCAGTGTTCAAGGGTTGTGTTCAGGTGAAATGTGGCTTGAAATGTTTCTGAGCAAGAAATCATCAAGTTTGTAAAAAAGCAGTTTGAGCATTAACATGTTTTGAAGCAACCACTAGAAGGTTAAAGATAACTTCCCAGGTTGTGTTTGGTGGTCCAGTAATCATGTAGACTCCAAATTCCATCAGGTAGTTATATTAAACTTTACCAACCCAACTAGTAAAACTACTCTACTTCCCTTGCTGATTTAAACATGAAAAGAAAGACTAGAATCAGATTTAGATGTTAAGAAATATCTGGAAATCCACAAACCTGTAGTTTACCAGCAGTGGGAGCTGTTTCCCTTTAGTATACAGCTTGTCATAAATTGGTTACATTCTGCATGATTATTGATTGTACAGGAATTGACTGAGGCAATATTTGCATGTTGTTGCTGAATTAGTAGCAGTATTTGAAGCTGCCTATTTTAATGCATTATTTACATTCGCTGTGATGTTGCAGCAGTGTTTTCCTTTATCCTTGCATATTGCTGCTGATGCACATCCTTGTTTCCTAATCTTTGTCGTTTTCAACATCACTGCTATTATTGCATGGCACACTGTGTATAAAATGGAGCTCTCAGACCTTTCGTCTTGTCAACAAAGACTGCTGCTATTTATACTGAAGAGTATCTAGACCCCCCTTTCATCTCAAGTATAGCGAAGACAAGGTCAGATGTTGTGTTACAGTTTCCATCTCTGGAGCACAGTCATATTGGTTTAACAATGTCTGTTCTAACCTGAAAGCTTCAGGGGTTGGAATATTAGTGAGACTCATTTTTATATCTGTGTAGTTATTGATCACTTTTGTGCAAAAAAATGTACACCAGCTGAAATGTCTGAATAACCGTTTTTTATATTTAACAATAGAAATTTTCAATGTGGGGGATAAGGAGAGAGTTCGTTCACAAGCTTATGGGGTCAAGAGATAATAATATTTCTTTAAGTATACACAAAGAGAACAAAGCTGCTCTGCTTTCTGCATCATCTCTGATGAGCCTTGATTTTGCTTATCCACCCCCCCACCCCACCCCTTCTGTTTCTTTACGGCGGTTTCTCAAGTTGACACGCACACATACATTTTACAGTGACATTTTTGTTGCTACTTCATACCACCCATTGTTCATGTTTGACAACTGCAAAGAAATTAGCAGTCTTTGGCATGATTCACCATCTTTCAATAGACTGGTTGCTAAGGAGATGAATCCACGGTGCATGTGTAAAGCGCTGAAATCCGTGTAGTGTGTGGAGAGTAATACCCTCAGTTTGAAACACACACATACACTGACTCTGTGATGCAAATGGGGCTCAACAGTCAGACTGATCCTAGCTCTTACCTCTCCTGGCTTGTTTCAAGGTTTAGACAAAAAGGTCCCAGATGCTGGTGCTTGAACCTCTTACTGTGTACACAAAATTCATTCTCATCAGCAAACACTTTCAGCCACACACACATGCACGCACATCGACGCACAAGACACCTCCCACGCTCTCATCTGCACATGATCACACACAGCAACCGTATCAAAGCCACACGTATTCATCTGTCCTTTTGAAATTCGTTCTATGATATCTCATCATTTACATGCTGAAGAACCCCATAGATTTTTAATGTTGTTAGCTGAAGCTCATAAAGTAAACACGTGGATCAGACTTGTTTTGGTTTCACTTGTTCTCTTAAGCTTGAATGTGGAGTTGTTTTATCCTCCTTTATTTTTGGAACCCTTATAGACACCTTTTCAACATAAATCTTTTTAATGGGATGTCACAATTATCCAGGAAACCAAACATGGA
This sequence comes from Hirundichthys speculiger, assembly GCA_018398805.1. Taxonomy (NCBI): domain Eukaryota; kingdom Metazoa; phylum Chordata; class Actinopteri; order Beloniformes; family Exocoetidae; genus Hirundichthys; species Hirundichthys speculiger. The sequence continues at coordinate 19,219 of JAGFBZ010000693.1, read as the reverse complement.
TCAAAGTCAAGCACCTCAAATTGCTGGAATTATGAAAGACTGATGATGAAAAATGTGCCAAAATTTGCCAGTTTGGGCTTATACATGTCTGAATCCACTTTTAGTTGACAGCCCAAAATCCTTAACTCAAACTCTATTCAACTATGAATATCAAAGTAAACATCAGAAAATGTGTTAATTTCAGAATTGAATATACCCAAATGTATAAGAATTGTGGTGCAAATTGCCCTTTGATTGGCAGCAACATACTGACTGGTAATGGAATTTTTGAGGCTGATACCAATATAAATGTTACAGGATTTAAAAAATATGAATGAATAAAATATGAATAATACATATAAATGGATAAACTGAAAATGTAAATTAAATGAATGAAAATGCCAGGCGATTGCCACAAAAAATGGTTATCATTATTTTTTTAATAACCACTGAACAAGGGACTGGATGTAATAATCTATAACTATCCATCGTGAGTTAGCTTCAACCAGTCAGGGTGATCAGAAAAGAACCAAAATGTAGTTTCAAACTCTCAAACCCATTCTTGCTGAACTCGGACAGAAAATGTGTTTTTTTACTGAGAAAAGACTTCAGTGTCAGATTTTAATAACAAAAATATTCTGCAGTACAGAGATGGAGCCATTTACCCCGCTTGGGGTTACAGCCTATGTCTTGCCTGCCAGCATCTTACACCCTGCTGTGATGTGCTGCACTGTTTCAGGGGCGTCTCATGTATTGAACCATGTGCTTACTCATTTTAGCTGCTATGATGCCTGATAGAAGCTTCTATGTGGTGTTGAGGCAGGTCATTTGCCTGTAGTTGGATGGTGTTGCTCTCTCTGGGGGTCCTTCATGATAAGGACTGCCCGGCTTCGATTAGCCACTCCCCATGGTTCCCTGCCCAAAACAACTGGTTCATTTGTGCTTCAAGATGGATGGGGAGTTTCAAAGCGTCCATTGGTTCCACATTCTCTGTGTATACCCATCTCTCTTGTTGGTGGAGTAATACTGCAGTGATACTATGTTCTCAGTTCTACTCCATGAATGTCTTGCTCCAGTAGCCCACTTCTCAGCACCTGATGCAGACCTTGCTACCCAGTATAGCCCTATATGTAGTGTCATTCATCCCGAGATCAAAGTGTGGACTTTCAGCTTTGACTTAAAGGTGGGGTAGGTGTTCTTTGAAAAAACGGTTCCAGCAATCCAACTCAAGTGAGATTTTGAAAATATACACTCCCTCCCTCCTCCCAAAGGCTCCGCCTCCTCCTCTTCAGCTCACCCCTCGAAACCACTCCTTCACATGATTCCCGACTACATGAACCGCAGGGAGGGAGGGGTGGGTGGGAGTGCATTGATATTTGATGGACGTATTAGGCAGCCAATGAAAGTAATGATGATCACTATTTTGATTGGTCAGAGTTATTCTCTGATTATACCCTCTAGACGGGACCAAAACGTTTCTTTTTTTTTTGCAAACATTTTATTTCAGTGGGTGCAATGGGAATGTGAAAAGGTTTTCAGGCAATATTGTAAAAAGTGCTGCAAAAAAAGAATACCTACCCTACCTTTAAGAGGTTTCACAAAAAAAATGGCATTAACCATTTAGGATGTATAGCCATTTTAAGCAAGGTACCTCCATTATCAGGGGCTCAAAAGTACTTGGACAAAGTGACATAACTGCAAATATAACCATACTTTTTGATACTTGGATGAAAATCCTTTCCAGTCAGTGACCGCCTAGTCTCGAGCACACTGACATAACCAAATTCTGAGTTTCCTTCAAGGATATGCTTTGCCAAATCTTCACTGCAGGAAACTTCAGTTGCTGCTTGTTTGTGGAAATTTCTGCTTTCATTTTTGTCTTCCTTAACTTAAAAGCATGCTCTATTGGGTTGAGATGGTTGAGATCCTGATGTCCTGCTGAGATCCTGATCCTGACTGCCTTTATTGAGGCTGTGGAAGACAACTCTGGAGGCTTAACTCAAAGGTGACTGACTTGGCCTTTGAAAAAGATTCTACTTCTTTGCTTTCAAAAAGTCTTGAGTTGTTTCTGGCACTGTGTTTAGAGTCATCATCCATCTGCACTGTGAAGCAACATAGGCCATCAGTGCTGTTGCATTCAGCTGAATGTGAGCAGAGAGTATAGTCCTATATACCTCAAAACTCATCTTAATACTTCTGTCAGCAGTCATGTCATCAATAAACACCAGTGAGCACATGCATCCACATGCATCAAGCAGAAGGAGGATTAGATAGATGAAAGTCTTGACAGAGCAAACGAACTGAACACATTCTTCAAGAGGTTCAGTTCAGAATTAGGCTCAGTATCCTCCTCTCCTGCCCATGGGCGTGGCCATTGGGGTGGCTGGGGGTGGCACCGGCTACCCTTGAAATTTAATTGGCCACCCTGCCTGGCCACCCCCACCAGAACTGTCAATCACTTTGTTCATAGTGCATACAGTTAAGTGTTTCAAATTGGAAGCTTCAGACTGAACACTCTTTACCAGTTGTTTGCCAACCACAAATAAATACCACATGAAAAAGAAGAAGTGAATGAAGATCAGTTTTCCCCGCCTTTATTTTTAAATGCTACGTTCCAGTTCACACTCCATGTCAGTAGGTGGCAGAAATGCACCGTTTGTTCTTTCACAACTGACAAAGTAAAAATGAAGAAGACGAAGAATCAGCGCCCCAGTAGGTGGCGGTAATGCAAAACCACAGTTTCTTGCCAACCGCCATTAAAATCCATATAAGAAGAAGAAGAAGAAGCAGCGCTTCGAGACTACGGCACAAGAGAACGCAACAATTTCGATCTTAAAGGAGAAAAAGTGGTATGTTAACTGTTTTTTTTACAACGTGTCTTATAATATTTTGTAAATGTTGACTTTAAAGTTGACAAGTAAGTTGTATGTAAGGACCTAAGTTCTATTGAGTTAAGATTTAAACTACGGTAAGCTAAGCAGGCTAAATGTGAGACAAAAATGAATTTGTGCTAACAAGCATTACAGTTAGAAATGTAAAGCTGTCTTGTTTACACGGGTGTTTCTATAAAATATTTTGATGACTAAAATAATTAACGAGTCAATAACAACATAGCATGTGATATCCATCCTGTGTGTTTCAGTTTTTATGACTCATTTTTCTGACTTGAAGTAACCTAACCAAACAAAAGACATGATTTCTTCAGGGACAGACAGCAATAGGGCCAGAGTAGGATCAAGATGAAAAGGACTCAAAATATTGACTTTTTTTTTTACTTTTTCACTGTAAAATAAATGAAATAAATAAATAAAGAAAGAAAGAAAGAAGGTCCTTTAGAGAAAGGAACAGGATGGGACTGAAATATCCAGTATACTAGATTACACAATCTTCCTTGAACCATACAGGGAAGTTTTTCATCAGCTTTTCAACTTATTAACTTTTAACTAGCAAGAGCAGGATCGCTCTAGCCTTGCCTGTGAGTAGTGCCAGTTGTGAGTGCACTTTATCAGCGCTTAAACTAATAAAAAAAATAATTTGCAAACTACAATGAATGACGACAGGCTCAGCAACATCGGCATACTAAGTATCCAGAGGAGAAAGGCAAAGTCTTTGAACTCAAATGACTTTGTTGAACGCTTTGCAAAAAACACAAAAACATGTATACAGCCGTCCTAGAGGTATTGTAAACATACAGAAACTCTTGTAATTCAACTTTAATGCAAGTCTTATATTGAAAGCACAGGCAGAACGTCTCTGGTGTACAGTGAAACTGATGTATCCAAATGTCTATTTGTGTTCTAGATGTCCCAGATTTTGGGTAAATAAATATTTTTTGTTCAAATTTTCAAATAGTTCATTGCAATCTAAAACTGCATGGAATTTAGATAAAATTGGATTTTTTACTGTGCCACCCTTCTACAGTCTGTGTTCCTGCCTGGCCACCCCCCAAAAAAATTTCTAGACACGCCTCTGCTCCTGCCCCCAGCCAAACAGACCTCCCAGCCTCCCTTGCTTCTCTGTCACATGTCAGCTTTCTCATCTTCCACCTCAGTCATGGACCATGCTGTTGCTCCATTTTTGTTTCCAACCACATCAGTAGATGTTGGAGCCCCTTCCACCTCCCTCTCCTGCTTTTCTGTCTCTAGTAGTCAGGTGAAGAGGCAGCTGGAATGATAGAACCAGAGCAGGGCAGCTGGTCCAGATGGTGTCAGCCCCCTGAAAGCCCATGCGGACCAGCTGTAAGCTCTTCACCCTCAGCCTGAGCCAGGAGAAGGTTCCGGTGCTGTGAAAGAGATCCTGCCTTGTTCCAGTACAAAAAAGATCTCATCCAACTGCCCTATTAATAAAGTAATTCTGATTCTGGTTAATGACTATTGACTTGTTCTCTGAACATCACATATCTCGAAAGTCCTGGAGTGGCTTTTAGCGGTCCACCTGAATTGAACAAAATTACCCCTTTCAGCACCCACGGCAGTTTGCTTAACTTCATGATGTTGGAGTTGAAGTTACCATCATACACCTGCTTCAACTAACCCACAGTCATCTGGACAAAGCAAGCAGCACTGTGAGGATCGTATTTTTTGATTTTTCTAGTGCATTTAACACGATTCAGTCTGCTTTCTGTGTCAGAAATTCCAGAAGACACAGATGGATGCCTCCACAATCACCTGACCACATTTGGGAAACTGAATGGTTTGGTTGTCTGACCAGGTTGTCAGCTGCACAGGAGCACCACAGGGGGCTGTACTCTCACCATTTCTCTTCACTGTGTGCACCTCAAATTTCCAGTAGAGTAGAGTCCTGTCATCTGGATAAATACAGTTGTGGGGTGTGTCTGTGATGGACAAGAGACTGAATACAGAGAACTGCTGGATGGATTTGTGGCATGGTGTGGAAACATTAATCACATCTTGAATGTGTACAAGGCAAAGGAAATGATTGTGGATTTTAGAAGGAGTGCTTGGAGTATGATGTTGCATATCTTCTATAAGTCTGTTGTGGAAAGTGTAACCTCATCTGCAGTTACCTATTGGGAGAGCAGCACCAGACCCTGTGACTGAAAGAAACTAAACAAACTGATAAAGAAGGCTGGCTCCATTCTGGGGACTATTCTGGAGCCTCTATATCTCATTGTGTAGGGAATGATACTTCATAAACTGAAAATCCTTTTAGACAATCCTTAGGGCTCCCCGGTGGCTCAGTGGTATTGCTGTCACCTACCACATGGCAGGTCCCAGGTTTGAATCCCAGTTGTGTCAAGAAGGGCATCCCGTGTAAACCTTGTGCAAAGCTTCTCTGTGGATCACTCTACTGTGGTGACCCTGAACAGAGAGCAGCCAAAATGGAAGTTCATTAGGTAACAGTGAGCATCCTCCTCACAGAACAGTAATTCAGCAACAGAGACTTCTTCAGATCTGCTGTAACACCTTCACTCTTTGAAGAAACGTAAGTAGTTGCAACATATAACTTTAAAAACACTGCATTTCAATAAAATGTTTTTTAAGATAAAGAATTATTGAATTGAATTCTTGAAGGCTACCAGTGGTATCTCTTGATTGTAGATTTTGACAACCCATCTACCTTCTCAAGAGTATTCTTGACTTGTTGTTTTGAAAGGGTTTTTCTTTACCAAGGATACTGAATCCACTTTAGTTGTCTTTAGTTGTCTTCCAGGACTTCTGACGTCGTGGAGCACTCCAGTGCTTTCTTTCTTTTTAAGAATGTTTGGTTTGGTTTTTTTTTTTTTTACCCTAATGATGGCATCCTTTACTAGTGGTGATATGTCCTAAAATGGCTGTAATCCCTAAAAGGTCACAAAACATCATACTTCGATTACATCTTGATTTTTCAAATCATTGTGGTGCTGGTGTATAAAGGCAAAAATATATGTCATTTCCCTGCTTCTGGACCTAACTGTAAATGTTACCAATACAATCAGTTCTATACACTATCATCAGTAAGACCAATTAAAACAGAATTTCTATTCAAGCATGACTGTTCAACCACTAGCCACTGCTTATTCCAATTTTCCACCACAGATTAGTTTTGGTGAGCCAGCATGCTTAAAAGTTTCGAAAGCATTAATCACTGGGCTCATAATCTAACATGATTAGTGCAGAGTGGGCGAAGATGAAAACATTTAGCCAGGATATGCTTCAGCAGAGCTGCCTCCCTAAATTTGTCAAGTGTGTCTCCAATTTAGAGGAAGTGAAGGGAAGATAGAGTTTCAAGCACGTCCCTCTTAATGAGAGGGAGGGACTAACTCATTGTCTGAGCAGAAGATGATGGATTGGGCTCCTGAAGGGGTCTAACTGGGAATAGACTTAAGAAGCTTTACCTGCCATCTGCTTGGAAGTCTGGGATGTCTCTTCTAAAGAAGACATGTCATGACAGTATCAGTGATTTATACATCAAATGTCTTAAAGGTACAAATTCATGACGGATTGTTAAGATTGTTAAGGTTTGGTAACAATCAAATCCATCTTAAAAAGAGTTTTTGTTTTGCTAATTTGTTGTTGTGAAATATTTAAGAATGCATCCAAAGGCTGAAAAGGCTGACAGCTATATTTTGGGAGCTTCAGCTACAGCCTGTCTGATTGAAGCTGCTTTGACACAATTCCCTGAAGAAGCAGCAGGACCAGACCGCCTCATTATTCTATTACTTGGAGGATGTGATGATCGGCGTAGCATCTGGCCAGCAGGGAAAATGGCAAAGCAGAGAGGTGGGTTTTGACCATATGAAGAGTTTTTGGGACTGAGACAGAGCACCGGTGCTTTAAAACATCTTGAACGCTTAATCTAACTCTTTTTTTCCCCCACACTTTTAAAAGTAGAATATCTAAAACATCATTCTAAGTTGATACTTGTGCAGGGTTAGCTATATCAGCAATTTTCTCAGACCCATAAAGTTCAAAAGATAACAAAAAAGAATGGCATACACAAATCACCTTCCATCTACAACCTCAGAGAAAGAGATGGAAAGATGATGGTAATGCAGAAAAGGTTTTTGACAGTAAAACCTTTAATACTTTGTAATGGCACAACAGTGAGGTGTAGGATAGATAATGTATTTCATCATTCACATTTCTCAGGACTGCAGACATGTCAGTCCAGTGTTCATGTTGTCCTCTTCCTTTGCCATGCCTCAATGTGTAATGTGGGTTTTCATTGTTATGTTAGAAATGCAAGGGCATTTATACTAAACCCTCTTGCTCGGAGTTAAGTTACCTCACTTTGTGAAACAAAAAACTCAGTTCCAAGGGAGCAGTTGGAACATCTGCAAAGGAAACACCACAGCTGAAGGCATATACAGCAACAATAAAGCTAGCTGTCACTGCTGCATCATTTTTGGCGGTAACTTTTGTGAACACATTCTGCTGCAACTGCAGTTTTAATTCTGCAGTGATTCTTTGTTGAAAAGGCTAAATTTAGCACTTCGCTCCGTGTTTGTATTACAATGCCGACGTAGATTATACTCTTTCATGACTGACACTGCCTCATAACACAACATACTGTTTTTTCACCTTGAGGTACAAACATGTATTAGTTTTCCGATCGTTTATGAAATTGCCTTCCATGAACATTAATTTTTCTTTTCTTGGACATGTTGGGGTTAGTTTGAAGAGGTTTTTCTTAAGTCCATCAGTTCTGAAAATCGTCTTGATGTCTTGCTCATGGTGAGATCCATTGTTTTTGTGGGTAACGATGAAATGCATTACGGGAGATGTAGTTTATGGTCATGCACTTTAAAGAGGTATAAGCTTATTTTAAGTCTGAAAATATTGGTTTAAAATTAAAGACAATAGTGCACAAGCTCTTGAGGGCTATATAAAATGATGTGGCGGGCCACATTTGGCCCGCGGGCCTTGTGTTTGACACATGTGCTCTAAAATCTCAGTGTACTTTCTTTGAACTAATGTTGGCATCCCAGAAGTGTAAATGACCTTTGCCAAGGGTACTGATAAAATCCTATTCACTGTGCCTTTTGGGCTTGTTGCTGATAACAGTTTGTCCTTTCTTTTTCAATGGTCAGTTTCTTTCAAAGAAAAAGTTCTGGAATGCTGATTAATTTCACCACCACAATACATGTTTCCACTGTGCGAGGTCTATCCCTGATGCCCCCAAGCTCAGAGAATTGGATGACATCTCTAGACAGGGTTAACATGAGGCTTTTTTTGCACAGTAAAGTTTAAAGTGGTATTTGTGAATGCAGCTCTGTATTATAATGACTTACCAAGGTTTTCCCAAGGAATTCCTTGCTCATGTGGTTATATAAGCTATTTATATGATGGCTCTTGATGCAGTACCATCTGAGGAGTTGAAGATTACAGGTGTCCAGTTTACACCGTCACCTTTGCAGTGTAAACACAAAATAATGTTCCTTGTTCTGTTTAATGTTTTTCTTCAAAGATTTTGTCATGCATTTATTGATTAAGTGGAGATCCTCTGTCTTTGCCTCCAAAAGACTCAGTCTTTCACTGAATCACATCCTTTTTTTTAATTTGACATCATTAGTTACCCAGTACCAACCGCACAGAAAATCTGCCAGTGTTCATTTTTCAGTGTTGGTTATGATCAGCAAAAAATTGTGTTATTTTTATACTTTCTAGATCAAATAAATATATAAACAAATAACTCTCAGGGTAAACGCCTGCAAGTGTTGGTGTGTATTTTCGGTGTTAGCAAAGTTTCCAACACCCCCAGCATTATTTTGACGTTTATTTTTTCAGTTTGAAATGTCTGAAATGTTAAAACTGTCTGTGTAAAGTTTGTCTTTTGTCCGTGATGTTAATGTGGGAAACACTGCTGATATGTAGTATTCTGAAACAAGGACACAGCTGAGTAGGAAAGGTTTGTGGCACTGCAGGTGCACAAGACAGCAGCTCCAATGGTGGATGTAGGATTTTCTACGGAGCTGCATTTCTCAGTCAATTATTTGTCCAATGTTTTTGTATAGGATTCCATTTTTTTGAAAGATGTATATACATTTAACCTGTCACACTTTGTTAAAGCACTTTATGCATAAAGAAAATGTAATATGAGAAAAAAAATGACAGTTCTCAAAGTCATTACCAGCAACAACGAAATGCTAACATTCAATTAAGGAAGTCGATTAGATCTTTTAGGTTGTGTGGTATTTGTCTCTTTCTTTTTTAAAGGTTGTTTTATGCCGTTCCTGTGGAAAACAAGGGGGTGAGCAAATGGGTCAGAGTACCAAAGACAAAGGATGTCTAAAAATATCAGGAATCTTTACAAGGAAATAATTATAATCTTATATGAATAATGCTTTCCTGGGTTACACTGTTGTATTTTTAATTTGAAATCATTTACTGCCATAAGGGCAGCATGGTGGCTTGTGTAAGTTTCCTCCAGGTACTCTGGCTTTCTCCCACAGTCCAAAGACATGCATGTCAGGTTGATTGGTGGTTCTAAATTGCCCGTAGAAGTGATTGCGAGTGTGAGTGGTTGTTTGTCTACATGTGGCCCTGCGATGGACTGGCGACCTGCAGCCTACAAGAGAGCTGAGATAGGCTCCAGCAGATCCCCGTGACCATGAAGCGGGCCTAGATAATGGATGGATGGTCATGCTATAACCCTTGGTGATCTGTTCTGTTTTATTGCAGGCAAAATCTTCTTTGCCAGGCTTTGATTACTTGAATTCTGGGGAAGTGGAAGTGGTTGCAGACCTATGTTTGATTAATTCTTGAAAGCATCCCAAGTCTGTTTACTGCTGTATCAATCTATCTCTTGACTGCTCTATCACCTATTTTTAAAAACATTTTTAATACACTGAAGTGCTTTGGAGTTTTTTCGAAAGGCTACAATTTGCCAAGGAGCACATTGACTGGACTGAGGAGAAATGGGGCTACATTTTGTGGACTGATGAAAGCAAGATTGTGTGGGGTAACATCAAAAATACTGTCTGAGAAAAAACTGAAATACAGTGGATTAGCCAACCTGACTACCGTGGAATATCACATGTAACGGGGCAGAACTCAGGTTCATCCAAGGCTTTGCAAACATGTGTATTATACAGCCATAATTTGAGTTTGGAAAGAAAAATTCAATCATTGCTATTTTTTTCACAGCCTAATATTCATTTTTCGCCTGTAAAGTAATACGAAATTTGATAAATCATTCTTCATGTTTTGATTTTGAATAGAATGGGCAGTGTTCCCAATTCATTTCTGTGTATAGAAATAAAAGCTCTTATAAGGACTTTGAGCTTTACTCACTTTTTTGTCACACTGTTGCTATTTTTAACACAACTGAAAGCTATTTTCACACTGATGTAACGTATGCTAGGGGAAAATCAAAGGCAACAGGTCTGCTGCCTCTGTTCTAAGCCACTAGAACTCATAAAGGAATAAACACTAAAGGCTTGATAGCCTTGTATTCAAAGCCAAGTGGTGGCAAGATCTTCAAAGAATATGAGAAAACAAACTGCTTCTGTCATGGCACAAGAAGAATGGTAGTCAATATTCTTGACATGGCAATAATACAGAAATGGTTGTGAGTCATGGCTTAGTGTACAGTTGTATTTCAGACTTTAAAGAAATTCATTTTTTGGACATAACATTTTTTGTTGTGTACAGTTTTGAACTTGATGAGACTTGAGATTTTATTGGAGAAATACTTAAAAAAATTGAACAATTTTTATTGAAATCTACTGATGTTGATATGCTATTTATGCATCGTTTCAATCTGCACTAAATTTAGGGTTAGAAATTTAAAATGAAATTGTTGTTTTGGTTTAACAGAAATGAATGATATATCTTTCTTTTTTTAACAGGAGAATTCCCTTGGCAAATGTTAACATTATATATGCACTTGGCATTATAACCTTGTTCCAGAATTAGAAAGGTCCAGTTTTAGATTAAAAGAATGCTTTTGTAAGTACATGGATATAAATCTATGTGTCTTTACTTTTTTGAGACTGCAAAAATAAAAAAAAAAAAAAAAAAAAAAATTTATTCAAAAATACTTTATTAATCCCCCAAGTGGAAAATTTAAGTTTCAGTACACCAGGAAAAATCTGGTGTACTAGGGGAGCTGCTAGTGTCCAGCGCTCCTTTTCATGCCAACATAAATGCTGCTGTCTTCCACTGCATTGCAGTGATGGGGATCAAATTATTTTAGTTATTTAGTCTCTTGGTCAGATAGCCTATTATAGACAGGAATTTACGGGGATGTTAAATGTGCTTTATGCCATATCAAATGATGGAATCAGACACACAATGCTTTTCTGAATTCAGCCCAACACAAGTCTTCTGCTGTGAAGACAGTCACACTTTTTATTTAACCTTTCTGTCGTGTTCGCGTCAAATCTGACCGATTTCCTACTTTCATCAATCATAAATATAGTGTTTTACATTTGATTGTCTCAGGGCCTTATGATATCCTCCACACTAGGCATTTGAACATATATAATTGCGGATTACCACTTTCTCTGAATTTTGAGTAATTTATTCAACTTTGTAACACCTTGTTTGTTTTGTTTGGTTTTTTCTTTTGCTAAAATATTTTTTTAAAAAGTGAGGCAGTACTAAGGAGCAGAGTACAAAGTGCTGGGATGAAGCTTTCAACTGACGTGAGCCTTGTTAAAGATGAATTGATGGATGAAGGACTCACTCACTATTATTAACACTTACACTCAATAAAACTAACATCTGCTGCGAGATTAAAATCCCAATATATGCAACTTAAAAAGGTCTTGAGAGATTTTTGCACAAGCCATTTATATACATGCAGATAGTTGTTTTAAAAAAAAGAAAAAGAAAAAAGATAGAATGGTGGAAATACTCCAGCATCGACAGAAGGTTATCCACCATCCAGCCACTGTTATAGAACCTTTTTTAATGTTCGTGGATACAGTGGGCTTGATAAGAACTGAAATTAGTTTTACAAAGCTTTGTTGATGTTTTTATTGTTTGTTTTACTTTTTTGCATATGTGTTAAAGATCAACCAAGACTTTGCAGGTGTCTGGTAAAGTCCTTGCAAAATGGACAACATTTTTAAAGCCAAAGATCATAGCAGTTTCCAAAAATCTGTCTCAAAGTGTGCATGTGGAGGAGCTGCTTATGTGTGCTCAACTGGAGTCCAATGATGGTGGCTAAATGGACTATCCATATCCATATCCAGACTAAATGGGGCTCAGTATTCAGTTCCCCTTTAATTACATTTCAGTTGTGGTAAATGTGTTTCATTTTATTTTATGTTCTTTAACTTTTTTTTAACAACCATCTGCACAAAGTGTATATTAATGGCTAATTCCATAAAAAAAACTTTTTTTAAGGCATAAGCAATTTACCATTGCAATAGATGTTAATTTTACTGTGTGTATGTGCAAAAAATGAGAGAGAATGTGTTGTTAACCAGCCCTCTTTGACAGTCTGATTTGACATATTTCAGTGGTGCGCAAACTGTCGTACACGTACCACCAGTGCTACACGAGCGCATTTTGGGGGAACGTCATGACTTTCCACATTTTTTCCATTTTCACTTAAAAAAAATCAGAAACATACAATGCATTATAAATAAATTTCTAGCTAAATGTGTAGCTTGAGATAATTAAAATTGTCTTATAAACAAATATATGTTACATATTCAGTTGCAGTGCAGATGTAACAACTTTTGTGTGTGTTTATCTTGCTCTGTATGAGAGTATGAGTATGTGAGAATTGTTGGACAGAGTTGTAAATGTCTGATTCAGTAAAGTAACAATTCAGGCAACAATAAATAACCACAATAAGGAATAAACTAATTAAACTAAGGAATTTAAAGCTAATTGAGAAGGCATATATGGCTATATTTTAAAACTGGTCATCATGGTGGTACTCAGAGAGCTGAACAGTTTCTCAGGTGGTACGCAGTATTAAAAGTTTGAGAACCACTGACATATTTTATTAACACTCCAAACCCTGATTCTGTCAGAGAGGACTAAAGTCACTGACAGTGAAACACAGTACAGGACAGACAAAACACAAGACGGTGATGCATGTGGTGTTTGTAAATGTGGAGTCGCTTGTGTTCTGATGTTTTTAGGATTTTTTTTCCATTCCAATTGAAGAAAAAAGGGGGACAAAAAATAGTTAAAAACAGAAGACCATTGCATTTTCAACCACCACACCAGTGTGTGTGCTTTTCTACCATGTTTCTAATAAATGGTGCATAGTGTTCACAATATCCCTGCTGACTCATCTCCTAGATCCGTGCTGCAGGCTTTCAATAATTGATGAATGACTGATCTACACCTTCAATATAAGGCAGCCACTGTTTTCTATTCACTTAACTGTAATTTATTAAAGGCCACCTTGATTGAGATTTGAGTTGATTGAGAAAGTTCTGTCATGGTTTGCAGTGTCAGAGGAAGGACCCAAGAGCAGGAGTTCAAAAACAAGAGGGTTTATTTTACAAAAAAAAAAAAAACACACACGCACAAAAATCCAGAATTCCAGAAATCTAAAAACACAAAAACTGCAAACTTAACTGAAAGTCCAGGGAGACGACGAGAGGTAGTGATGTTATGAGAGTGCCGAGGCTCCGAAGCGTGTATCGAGAAATGGAGGGGGCGTGTCCAGGAAGCGCGTATCGAGGCTTGCTTCATTTAGGGGAGGAGCCGAAAGCGATGACGTCCGAAGCTTCGCTGCCTGGCTGTACCACGTGACTGCTTCGGGAAGTGGTTCCGATCTTGTCGCGGGGTTTGACAGCTTAATAAACTCCACAGGCTCCATTCAAAATGTAGGTTTTTGTAGGCGAGTTGCAGTCAGTTCAGAGTGTGGATAGAGTTTGGATAGCTTGGATACTAAATTTGGATAGCGTTTATATAGTTTGTGGTAGTTCAGTATATAGTTTGTACATGATGGCACAAACATTTTTATGCAGCCCAGCATCCACTGTGCCATGTGAAAGGGTGTTCTCCAAGGCTGGAGAGATTGTGTCTAAAAAGAGGAATCGGTTAAAACCAAAAACTGTGGAAAAATTGCTATTTCTGAATAAATATACATAAAATCACCCCTTTAATGGTCATCATTGTCCAATTTGCACAAGGATATTCAGCGCGCCCCCTCCGTAGTTCCACAAACACTTTCTCTGAACTCTGCCCAAACAAACTCAGGTACCCCGGTAGTGCAGTGGTTAGGGCAGGTGGCCTATGTACAGAGGCTACACTCCTCGTGTGGCTGATTGCGAGTTCGACTCCCGGTTCGTCCACCTTTGACACCTTTGTGTCTTCCCTGTTCTTATGATACTACTTTGGGAAACATTAAACAGAGATTACATTCAAACAATATTTTATTATGCACTTGATCATTTATATAGACCAATTATTTGGTCATACACATTTTGTTATTCACAGTCATTCGCAAGAGCCATAACTGATACATAAATTGAATGCATCACATCTTAAGATTCAGCTGGCTGTGATTATAAACCTGACCAGTAGTTGGTGTCATGTGCATATGAAGCAGCAAGAAATGTACCATTTCTCAAACCAATTGGCTGATGTGTGACACTGCTTCACGAGGCTTCATCTCACCATCACTAATGAGAGGGGAAACAGGCAGAACTGCAAACATGCCACAAAGATTAATGGACCCACGCAGACAAGGGAAAAGACAAGATTTAAATACACAGAGGAACAAACGAGAGGCAGGTGCAGGGATCAAGGTAACAAGAGGGAGGAAGCAAAGCAGAAAACAATGAAGACAAGACAGACCTTTCAAAGTAAAACAGGAACCACTAAAGACAGGGATAGATACCAGCTTGACACACAAAGGGCTGCCATGGCCGACCAGGCCATGACAAGTTCCATAAATAAGGTTTTATGGCAATGCTATATTATCAAGTATCAAGTATCAAGTCAACTTTATTGTCAGATATGCTATACATGCTCGACATGCAGCATACATGAAATTTCAGTCCTCTCGGACCCACAGTGCAACAGGGTAATAAGTAATAATTTATAAGTGAAAAACAAGACAGCTGGACAAAATCCTACTTACAGTTTTTTTTTCCCTCAATAACTAAACCTACCTTGATGTATGGCCAAGGTTTAAGTGTCTGGAAATTGACTTTTAACCTCCACTTAAATCAATGGCAGTAGTGGCAACATTGAATACAGAAAAATATAAATAAAATAAATCTAAAAATGCTAAATAAATCTAAAACTTGTGACTTGATAATGAATGAAACAACAGCAATACTTTGAAGTCAATAATTTCTATTGTCATTCTCCAGTATGGGACAGTGAGGTTGCTGCTATCCTTTTACTTGTCTTCTGTTACCCCCAACATCCAAGGGCAATAAATTTTCCAAAGATAGTGCAATGGATGCTGGTCATCACTTGATAAAATTTATTGGCATAAGTTCTTAGAATTATATATCAACATTAAATAATTTAAGTAAAGCTCAGTCAAAGTTAAGAAAATCAATTTCATTAATTTGTCTTGATTTTTTTTAAACGTAGGATTTAGGGTTAGTTTTGACAAGCAGGTTCTCAAGTGTCAGCACAGTTTTTTGACAAGGGATGTAGGGTTTTATCATAATTAATGATAATAATAATAAATAATATAAATTTTTAATGTACAACCCAATTTCGAAAAGTTGGGACACTGTAAAATGTGAATAAAAGTCAAAATGAGCTAATATTTTCCATGAAATTGTAAAATGTTCTTTGTGTTCTATTGGGAAAAAATTATGAGTTTATGTCATTTTCAAATAGTTGCATTCTGTTTTTATATATGTTTTACACAGTGTCCCAACTTTCGTGGAATCAGGGTTGCATTTTTTTTTCAACAAGATGAGCTCTGTGTGCCGATATTTGTCCTCTTTAAAATAATGGCTCTTAAAATCAAAAATGATCTCATATGATGGCTAATGTATTATGTCAGCATTTTTATACATGTGGTTTATTTACTATGCCTCTAAGGTCAAGCAAAGCATGGAAGCTTTTCTCAAGAAAACTGGCCCTTCTCAGCCCTGCTTCCTGTGCCTTGTAAGCAGAAAGAACAAGATCCAAAATTTCTGTAACTTCCTTTTGTGGCGTTCTTTGATGATGCCTTTTGCAACTTCTACACATTTATCCAAACTGTTGTGTATGACATCTATGTTGGCAGTGTGAGGAAGAGTCCTTAAGTGAAGGAAATTAGAGCATGTTCTCTCATTGCAGTTGCAAAGTAACATCACACAAATTGTTCCATGTTATTCAGGCATGTGACATTTCAGTATGGTTTGTACCCAGGAAGGTCTCTACATTTAAACTGTGAAAAAATGAATTTGTTTTTTGCACATACACCGGTTACCAGTGTTGTACCTGAACGCGTTCATTGAACGAAAGTTCACGAACTAGTTCATATTTTGTGCAAACGTGAACTGAGCGCGCTCACTTTCCCCTTCACAAGCGTGGAGCGTGAACGAGTTCATTTGGGAAAATTGTGAACTCTTTCAAAGTTCATGCACGGTCAAAACTGTGCGAGGTTTCCAGCAAACCCCATTTAAAATACACCACAAACAAACCTAATATGTATCTTCCGAAAGTAATTGTAGCGCTCCCCTTGGTAGTTATAGCAATAAGGGCAGGGCTTTTGGGTTCTTATATTGACTATGCTTAACCCTGATCAACTCAGTTTTAATGTTAGTTTTGAATCTCTCTTTTTTCAGATTACACACCTGAACTGACTTAAATTTACCTATGAATTCACTTCGTTTAATAAAGATTTTACACCCCTCAGGTATTTATATCTTTGAACTAAATGAATTTCTCTCTTAAGGTAAGTAAGTAAATACACCATACAAGAATTTTAAGAAAATCAATTCTCAATTATTTAATTGAAAACTGCTAAATAAAATGAAAAAATAAAAATATGAAAGTTCTTTGGATTTTAAAACTTCACAATCAATCCCTCTTTTTAACAAAACACTTGTCCCTCTTTACACAGGAAACACAATAAATGAAAATACTCTTTTCTTTTCTTCAAATAAACACAGTAAATAAAATATTCTCTCTCTTGTTTTTGAAAAACACTGTAGCAAAAAATGGTGTAAATATCAATAACCTTTTACCTCAAAAGGAGTAATGCAGAACATTTAAGTTCTCACAACTTAACCTAAGTGCAAAATATGAACCCTTATAAACACAAAGCCGGCACTCTTATCAGCTTATTAAAATTAAACCCGGTGTACCCCTTTAATGTTTTTGTTGCAGGCCTGGATGTAGCTTGGGATCGGAGAAACCAAAAACACAATGGTTGCTTCACCCAGCCGGGCACAGAAAAAATAAAAAAGGTACCTTACTGATCAGGCTGTATCCTCCCGCCCACTAGCTGATGGCTGGAGAACAGGTGAGAGTTCTGCAAGAGAAAATCCGGCCGAAGGAAACCAAAAACCCGTCACTGCCGATGCCGCGGTGCTCGCGCCTCGTCTGCAGCTCCACGCTCCGTCCCCCACAGTCACTGGCGAAACAGTTAGCGGGATGCTAACTAGCCCGGTCCTGTGAGCTACTAGCTTCTGCTTTAGCCGCTAGCTTCCCGACGTCCTCACTGGCGGAGTAGTTCACTCACACACAAATGGAAGTCACTCTTGAGTCCTCTGGAGCGTCTGGATTTAACACCTCCACGAACCTGGTCACTCACGTCTGCTCAACAGCCTCTTTTCGTTACTGCTTTTTTCTTAAGGCTCCTCGTGTCTTTTCCTCCTTGCTTCATCTGTTCTCCTTGCTTAATCTGTTCTCACTCTCTTTTGGGACTGCAGGTGGGCCATGAGAGGTCATTAAAATTAAACAATTGTGTTTTAAATCCTCGATCTTTTTTAAATATGTTCTTAATTACTGTAAAATATTCATGACATGATTTAAAAAAAAACATTAAGAAGTAATAAAACAAACCAGTTAAGTTATTCTACTGTCATCTTAACTTAATATGACAAGTGAAACCATATTTGTTGACCCCTTACATTAATTTCGGATCATGGTTCCTTGTCCTGTATGTTGATCACAGTTGTGATTAAAGGTTTCGGTGGGCTGAGATTTTTCACATTTCAAACTGGGCCTTGGTATTCTGAAGTTTGGGAAAGGCTGCAGTACAGAGAAGCTGAAATGGAAATTACAGTTTTACATGGGCTGTCCCTTCAATGCTAATGTGAACCCTGGTTGGTTAAGGATTCAGAATTGGACCAATAGTTTTTCAACAGATAAAATGGATAAAATAACTGCTGTTTGTGGTTGTGTAGTATATGGGCAGTGGCAATCATTTTGACAAATAATTGCTAGCAACATTACAAAAGAATTAAAAAGAAAGGAACTAAAAAATGAACTATTTAGTTCATTTTTTGAAATGGTAAACTGAACTAGTTCATTTTAATTTCTGTGAACTATGAATGGTTACAGACAGCACTTATCTGAAGCCTATGGGGACTGCACCAATGGAGATATTAGCAATTTGAGAAGGGGGACTGGAGAAAATCTTGTTTCTGTTTCACGGCCAGCAAATGGGGATTGAAGGCTGTTGTTGGCAAGGGCTGAGACTGAGACCTTGACATGTTTTCATGTTTGGAGTTGTAAATGGACAAAACTATTTCTAAATAGAGGTCATGCAAAGGAATGTGGAAAATATGGAAAGATGTCACCTTGAGCTCTGGGATGTTGAGATGAGCCTCTTTCCTTGATTAGATGAATAACAACAAACGAACACTTGGACATTATAAATGTTAGACTAATTGGATGGAGCATCTGTGTATTTAGTTTTTATGCACATAATCAAACAGAAGGGCCCTCTGCTGGCTGTCAGTATCTGGTTATGTAGTTTGCTTGTGCTACATACAGTAAATCTTCTGCTGCTGTTCAGTCTCCTCCTGCTCTGTGCTTCAGTTTCTGATAAATCATACATTGACTGGTATTTCTTACCTTGTGCAAAATGAATTTGCCATATCTCAGTGATACAGGTCTGGTAATGTAACCTTCAGCTGATGGAGTACAGAATGAAACATCCTTGCGGCTATAAATTGTTCACCTTCTTTTCTAAATGATTCTTTCATTCGGATTCTAAATTATTGATTCCTGCTGCATGTTGACAGTAGACGTGGCCAAATGCAAAAATAAAACATGACAGACAGGAAGAAAGAGCAACATGAATGTCTGCATTTAGTTAAGTAATCAGTATGTTTCCTGGATGAAAATCTGCAGGCAGAAAAGGAAGTATTAAACCTCTTTCAAGCACTGATTTTGAGACATTTCTTTTTTTTTAA